>JAWZYU010000030.1:27864384-28492384 GCA_038380435.1 Ryuthela nishihirai
TTTATAGCTTAGCTTAAAGACTTTAATATTCTGCTTTCACCTCTTTGTACCCTTCGAAACGCTTTAACCTTTCAGACCAAAGTTATTGGAGATTCTTAATAAATAAAATAAATATTCCCTGAAGTAGTTGCTTGCCACAGAGGTCTGGCAGGAGCCTCTCAGTTTAATACGCCATAGCTAAGATCCGTGAGGAAGGCGATACTGAGAAAAAGACTTTCATATGCGGGATAGTTGAAAGTCACCATTACTGTGAAAAATTCATAATGCGGAATATTTGTCAATTAAATTTCTTTTATATTTATTTTTAGTTTAATGCGACTATTATGCATATTAATAGTTGGGAGACCATTTTATTTGGATCGCGATATTTTTAAAAATACCAATTTTATACGGTCGAGATTTTTTAACCTAGAATTTGAAATAATTAAAACTGCAAACTTAATTTCGAGAAGCCTTAGTAGCGATCACTATTTTAAACCAGTTTACTCAAATAATATCATATTTTTGTTTTCATGGTTAAATGTTTGGTTAAAAAAGCTGCGTTTAAAATTTAAGATCAGTGGTTTAAACTTCTATTTTATAAAATTGGATTCAGACAAGAACTTAAAAAGATTCATTCATGTGTATAGAAATATTTTGTTTCACGTGTTTCTTTAACATAACATAAATATTTGCTTATTAAAGAACTAGTTTCAACAATAACTCTTTTTTGCATTTTCTATGGGTTTTTTTTTTTTGTCTCTCAGACCTTATTCTCTTGATGATTTTTTGACCCGCAGACCCTATGATTATGTCCTACACACTTGTAAGAGCTATTTATATAAATTATGTAGCGTAACCGTAACCATGAATGGGAATACGAAAATAGAAATGGAACAGAAGATTGCATCTACAGTGTCTTGCACTAGGTGAGGTTGTATATAATTTTTTGTTATGGCGTTTCGGAAATCAAAATACTGTAATGTATGGTTATTTTTATGATTTGTAAATAATTGATAATAATTAATATTATTAATCCAAATAAATAATTGTGGGATTGCTTACGGCGGAGAAGTCATTTCCATCCAGAGCTTCGATTCGTAGCATCTGAATAACCGAAAGTATATTACTTGCAATGTGGTTATAAAAGTTTGATTCTCGTCGATATATATATAGTCATTAGCGCCCCAATACCTAGAATCGCATCGTAAAGCTTCACAGCACAACCATCGAACCTTTCATAAGCAAGTAAAATAATTAGATTTAACGAGAACAGAAAAATCTTGTATTTGAATACGCTAATATGCTTGATATGTGTAAGGCTCTTTGTAAAAGAATATTAATATTTGACGAGTATTAAGATATTCCCGCTGTTATTATCCCGCAGGTAATGTGCAATAATTGAATGGATTCTTGTAATGCACATAACAAAATGACAAAACTGGAACTTTGGACTGAAAGCATCAATACAGCTATCAGACAAATACAATGAAAAATTCCTCAGTTACTAAGAATGGTTGATCTGCTGCTTTCAACAGGTATAAACATTCAGTTTGGGAAGTAGCAAAAAAAAATTAAATGCGAATAGAAAACCGTCGCCTGTTTGTGAAGATCGATAAATTACGGCTCCAAAATTGCTGCATTAGTTCGATTGCAAGGCTGCTGCACTATTATAAATCACAAGGCAGTATTCAAAAATAGGAAGAAAAAAAAAATCTCGTGCTTTTAATTGGACTTGATGATATTTTCCATTTCACTATCATTTCTGTGCGTAAAAATAGATTTCAGCCTATGCGCTTCATGTGCTCCAGGGCATTCCTAATTATAACTTGCCCCAATAGTTTTAATAATGCTTCGCTACATGCAAACCGAAAGGATTGGCAGTAAATATTTAATTTACTTAGTAGGATTCTTTTGTATCGAAAACCCCATCAAGATTCATCTAAGTTAGATTTTTGTTTAATTCTTACTAAAAATATTGCTACTTGTTAGGTTTTGTTTGTTTATTGTTAAAAATGAAATTAATTTTAAATTAGTGAATGTTTTTTATTTTTACATTGAGATTGACGAATGAACAAAAAATTTACCACCAGGTTATCGTAATCCCGACCTTGCCCGACCAAGTACAAGAATTCCCCTCCCGTCCTAGAAACATTTTCCCTTTTGTCATTTTTTTCAAAATTCATCAAATGGACTGGCTTGTTTGTTTTCTTAACACGTTTTTAATGCATATTATGTTTAAGTTAACATATTTTATATAAAAAAAAATTACTTGACAACAAGCCGCTTGCCACAGAGGTCTGACATGAGGTTGTTGGTATAATACCCCATGTAGGGTCTGAGTAAAGCGAGAACTCAGCAGAAACAGGACAAAAATCTCCAGGCCTTATCTGGGACTCGAACCCAGATCATTGTGGTAGGCCAAGTCACTCGGCTCATCAGATAAAAGCAACTCTGAATAATTTCAAATTCAGTGAATGAATGAATTCAATGAGTAATCAGTGAAAAAGGATCTTATGAAAATGACTCCTTCCATAAGCCAAGACATGAGTTCTCCAAAGAAGTACTCTGAATACTTACTTAATGGTAGCAATCAACATGGGCATAGACGAGCTGGGGGAGGGACATAAGAGCGGCAGTTATACCACTTTGGAAAAATTATCAAAAAATTAATTTATTACGAATAAAAAAGTACCGAAAATTAATATTTTTTCCTTAACGAAATGCAACAATGTTTTTACGTTTTCTTTTATTTTAGCAAACATATCATTTAGATTTATTTATCATTTAAAAAAAATTCTTTTACATGTATTTCAGTGATTAGTTTCCGTTTTTACGTTTTGTTTTCTGGCATCGTTAGTTTTATTATGGTACGATATTATGAATGATGATACCTAAATATTTATATCTTGAAATTTTGATTTGCTTTCTATCTCCTTTCCCCTCCCACGAAAAAATATCCTGATGACACCTATAATAATCAATTGAAGTATATTTTAGGAGGTTAATTATATAGCAAATTATTAGAGGTTTTCAACGTTTTTAAGCTGGGATTCGCATTCGTCTGCACGCGGCAATAAAATCATCCTGTTTCACCTAAATACAAAAGAAGGTATGTACATCTGGCAATGAATTCATTCCTTAATTATACGCTAAATGGAGAAGTAATTAATTATATTCAATTACTAAATTATATGAAGCTTTTAAGGAAACATTCTTTTCATATAAATAGTATATATTATATACAGTATGTCAGTAATATATAAACAAACAACTATAAACATATATTTTAATTAAACATTTTTTGTCTGTTTGGCCTTAACAGAGAAACGACAAAAGCTTACGTTTGCAAGAATAAATATATATATAAAATAGTGATGATCTTCATCCAAATCAAGAACAAATTCCAAGAGAAAAGATAAAGACAAATATAAAAGTGAATCATGCGAAGTTTAAAAATACAAAATCCTACCAAAGTATTAGAGAATTCCCATGTTATGTCTATTTATGTTATTATGAATTTCCATATAATGGAAAACGAAATTAAGATTTCGATCTCTTGAAGAATAAACTTTTTATAGGAATGAGACAGGTCTAAATTAAGTCTACATAAATCTTAAATGTTTTTTTTTTTTCAATTTTCATTAATTTTGAGGAAGACTATATCTTATGTTAAATATATCAGCTGCTATGATTAAATACAGAATGGATATTGCTGAAATTCAAATTTAGATATATTTTTAAAAATAAGCTTATTACAGAGATGAGACGAAAATAAGACTTTATCTTCGTCTCATTCCTGTAATAAGCTTATTCTGTAAAATATCGAATTTCCTAATTATACTTTTTACTGGCATAACACGGAAATTCTTTAATTACTTGACAGGAATATGTTATTGGTATTATATTATTTGAAACTTCCTTTGCCAAAATATACCAACAATTCAGTGCGGTAGTTTTAAAATACATTTGGAGAAGGGTGTTAATTTTTTCAAAAGATTAAAAGAAAAGGCAAACAATAAGCAAATAAAAACGAGTACTATATTTTGCATCAATAGGAGTAGATAAATATTATTTTAAATACTGTTTCGAAATCATAAAAATGTAGAAAAAATTAGAAACATATACATTTTGGGAGTTCCAGATTGAAACATCCTACAGATTAAGCCTTGACTGCAGATGTAAAGTTTTCAATATATAAAATTTCGTTTGATTCTATCATTCATTGTCTTATTTTCGTGGTTTCTTCTCAGCACGGCTTGCTCATCATTGGCCTAGATTACGATCCGATCATCAGACGCCCATACGATGACCTCTCCTCAACAGGTGAAGCAGCATCCGGGACGATGACGATCCCCCCTTCACACACTATCTCCCAGCAAACACCAGTCACCTATGCTTCTTATTTACCGTTTAGTCAGTGAAAACATTTAAAAAGAATCACAGCTTACCTTACGATAGAGATGTATTGTGCATGCGCAAGCACTCCTTGCTCTTGCTGATTAATCCACTCGTGTTGGAACACGTGAAACAATCGTATATCCGTTCTCACAACATCGGTACTAAACGAATCCACCCTACGACCCAAAAATGAATGAATCTTTCCCTATGTTTTTTTCCTTTCACTCTCGTTTTTCTCTGCGTCGTTATTTTGTCTCAGACTTAAAACTCGAACGCACGCACATTCTAACTCTCATTTTTCCCTTCGACTGGCTCCTTCTTACAAAGGCTGCACGCAGGCAGCAGGTGCCACCTGCCAAGTTGCTCGCTAGTTGCTACTGACTACCTCCAACGGACGTGGCACCAAGCAGTGTGCCCGGCCACGGAGCGACGAGGCAAATCAACCACCGGGCTGAAAGGCAAACAGGTTTGGCCACTTCGCGATAAAACTTCTTCACCCGCAGCCCCGATATGTCACGTGACTCACCTGAAGAGTCTCTGCTCGTGGTCACGGCAAAGAGCCACAGTGTCGGGAAACCGCAATTGGCAACACGGCGCTCCGCTGCACGCTACATAGAGTTTGGCTTTTGTTTCTTTTTTGACTTCAGTTTCTTATTAATAGCCGAAGCATTGAACTGTCGGGACGTTGAAGTCAATGAAACACCTTTTAAGTCATGGAAGTCAATTTAGAAAAAAAAAAACTCCCGCTCTTTCTAAAGTTGTATTTTTTAATGATCTCCCATTCACAACGCTTGACAATCAAGGATTTGATGCTTCATATGCTCGTTTAAAAAAGCTATTGCCTCATTTTGTTGACTGTATACGCTCAACTTTTTTTTTTATTTTACCGATAAATGAAAAAAAAATCCCTTCCGTCTTTTATTAAATCATGAAGTATTAGGATTTACATTTCGAGGATTTTCCAAAATTTTTAATTTCTACCGTTAGAGGGCACCAAAAGTGGAAAACGGCAAAACTTTAAATGATAATTCCAAACGATCTGTTCATGCAAGGAACTGAAATTTGTGTGATAGAGTGTGTTGATCCAAACGTTTACATTACCCGCAGGGGAACAGGAAAATGTAATTTTTTTTTATTTTAAAAGAGAAAGGAAAAACTATTTTTGCGTCGGATAGCACAAATAAAAAATTACTACTTGCATTTCTCGAATCATTCATTTAGTTCGAATTTTCGCCGATAGAGTGCGCAAAATCCTGAAAATAAGCTTTTAATTGTTTTCAAATGACCTTTACTGTTCGTTAGAGGAATATGTTATTCTTCTAATTTTTGAATTCATAGTTTAAATTAATTGTTATTCTTCTAATTTTTGAATTCATAGTTTAAATTGATCTCGCTTTCGTTGCTGCCGTGTGATTTAATTTTTAAACTGAATATTTTAAAGCTGAACCTGCCTGAGTCAGAAAAGAATTAGTTTCATTTACTTTCTGCACGATGCAGCAGTGTTCATAAGAATTTGACCAGAGAGTGTCGATATCTATCATTTCTTATACAATTGAGTTGCGCTTGCGTGAGATGAGGAGGAGGTGGTCCTTTTACTAACCTGAGCCCGGCCGTTAGAATCCGTTTTCTCCCTTGCCTATGTTCCTAATTTAACCTGCGGTTAACGAGAGCCAGGGACTATATAGAATTTAGGGTTAGAGGAAGTAATCTTTTAGATATATACCTCAAATCCTGAAATTAAAATTTCACTTTGATTAATATTTTTGCATTTATGAATAAATTACGATATTCAATAATATTTGTTTGAATACAGTAACCAAATACGGATAACCATCTTAAGAGGTTTCAAGGGCTCTTATTTCCTTTCCCATTCCTTTTCCTGATAAGATGTACACCACCTCTCATCACTTAAGTGATTCATTCCGATACGTAATATGTCACGTGACCGCGGTGTGTGGTTTAAATCAGGCAGACCAGTTCTTTGAGAGTAACGTGAGCGACTTTGAACGTAGCATAATCGTGCTCACATTTATTTGCAAAATGTGGACACGGCGGTTTTCTACGAGAGACTCTGGCCGCCATTACCACTTTGCCTGTTGGTTTCCTCCATCTTGGAGTGCCCAGCTGAAGTCGAGGAAGAAGCATCCCACAGGCTCAGAAATTCGGCAACCCAGTCGGGTAGGTCCCAAATGGTGAGGGCCTACGTGACTGGCGATCCACAACAATATGTGCCACATAGGTCGAGAATTCGCACCTCGACCCACGCAGACTAAATGGGTGGTGCCCACAGATGGTAGCAATTCTGTGGAGGACGATCCAAGGAGCACGGCAAAAAAGCAGGTACTTCGTTTTGGGACTAACACATGAGGACGTGCTTTCCAGTTCTTCCTGCGAGTGGAAAAAGCAAATCTGCAAAAAGTGCTTATATACGGAGAGTCGCTGATGACTGATAATCAAGTGAGCCAAACTGTCTGCTACCCTAGCTAAAGACCGCTATACATGAGCCAACCACGAGCAAACGATTGCCAAGCTGCAGCAAACCCCCTTGGAAAAGGGAGCAACATTCTCCAGCCCACAGAAGAAAGACGAGGTAAGGGTCAATTTCTTTGATCTAGCACTCCCTAGCAAAGTGTAGTGTACTTTCTAGCCGTCACGCTGCCCGCATTAGGAGATGTAGACTTATTAACCTTGTTATCTCCTAGGAAAAATTTTTCTTGTAATTACGAGCCGAAACTGGGCATTATAGCTCGAAACTGGACTTTTCCCTCTAGCGGGAGGGACAGGGCTGTAGGCGCCTGTAATAAGAATTTATTTTGAAAGTGTGTAAAATAAATGTGTTTTATGTGAAATGCTTTTTGTTGAGAATTTATTTATGTGTGCTAATTTTTGAAATATAATATCCTCTATGCTGTGGCCAGTTCGCGCCTAAAGTTGTACCACCTCCAAACCACTCAGGGGTGATTACAACAGATTGGTTTCCGTGACCACGATTCTTCGAACCTAAGGTTTATTGCGGCCAAAAGTTGGAAATATGACAGTATAGTCATATAAAAATGTATCAACGTGGAAAAATTTTCATTTTATTGGGAAAGTGTATAAATTTATGAAAAGTCTGTAAGGAACAGATAGGATTGATGTCCTATGAAATATATATATATAAATTGCTATGTTAAGACGAGGCAGCGACGGAAAAGTTAGGAATTGTTAGAAATTAGGAGTGAAATATTATGATGTATGCAAAACAGTGTATGTTAAATAGTAGAAAGACGTGTTAGCGAGGTTTGTGATATAAGTTTTTAGACAGGATTTTCAGGAACATCTGTTATACATACTTTTTATGAGCTCTTTTTGATATTTTGGATTTGTGATAGTGTGATGACCAAACTATATAACAGAAAAGTTTTTATTTGCATATTTCATATTAGTAATTAAGAAATTGCTAGGCCCAGGTGTAGAATGTATGATGAAGAGATAGTGAATCGACTAGGGAAATACCACAACATTTATTTTTTGCTAGGAATGATTTTGATTTATGTCGATTGCATTTCTGTGACACACCTCCCTGCACAGTTGGAGGATACAAAGAAAATGAACACCACATCAACACAATACCCAGTACACTAGGGCTGGGAGGACAAAACGTGGAGAACATGGTTGAAGTACAGACCCCAAAGGAGGAATCGAACCACCAGGAAAGACCAGTACTTGTGGGATACGTAAACCTGGTGAACGAGTATTATGGCAACAGTAGCTGGTTGACTGCTGCATTCCTCGAGCAACTGGAGAGTGTAGCCAGTTTGGCAAGGTGGCAGCCAAAGGAAATGATGGTCATTGTCCGCTGAAAGCTACGAGGGATGGCAGTGGAGTTTGTAAATGTGTCCCAAGAGCTGCGCACAGAGTGTAGATAAAAGGACTTCAAAAGAGCAGTGCTCGAGTATTTCGTGGTAGAGGAACCATTAGCCACCCAGCTCCACGTGCCAGCAGAAATTTGGAGAGAGCATAAGGGAATATGTGGCAAGGTTGAGGACACTGGCATATAAATTCTTGGGAAGGAACCAGCCAGAGAGGGGGAACACCACGGACAAGAGGATGGAAGACCTGGTATGCTTGGCACAGTTCGTGGCAGGGCTGCTCCCCAAATTGAAGAGATGTGTGTTATCTCATAACCCGAAGACCTTTGAGGGAGCACAGGAAAAAGCCCTGCTGGAAGAAAGCAACGAAGGCCTAAGACCCAGCAGTCACTGCTCCAGGTTGTGGGTTCGATCCCGGAACTTACTGCCACCGATCCGGGCCCTTCACAGGAGCTGGGAGCCATCTTGAAGGTTCTCCCACTCCATCAGATACAAGAGGGACTAGCTACCTTGACGGAGCCAGTGAAAGCACTGGAATAATGCACGCAGGAACCTCCCCAAGTTCCCCGGACGATACCCTAAAGCCATGCACCAGCCAAGCTCGTGTACTACCCTGGGAGGTTTCCTGCTTCGCTTGCGGGAGGCCAGGCCATTTTGCTTCGCAGTGCTGGCTGACTCCAGAGAGGCATACTGGCAACAGCCCTGTAGTATGTGGGATGAGGGTTACCCACGCCTGACTCCACCAATCCCGTCAACGGGTCAGCAGTGGCCAGAGCAGTGGCAGAGAGCAAATTCAAGGCCTCAGCATCCCACCAACATCTATCCTTTAAACTAGCGTTTCTCAATGTGGGGTATGCGGTAAAAGTTTTTGGGGTACACCGTGAGAGCTCAAAAGTTGCTAGTTAGTACAAAATTTAATGTATATATATATATGTTTTATTTCATTCCCATTGTTATGCTATAACTATAGTTTTATCTATCTACACAAATGGTACTCCAGTTACATACATATTTCCAGGGGGTACGTGAAGCATAAAAGGTTGAGAGCCGCTGCTTTAAACTATCAAGGGGGAAAAGGTTGGATGCATTTCCCAGAACCCTGGCAAGAGTCCCAGCATCCAGATTGCCTCTTGTGCCATCTCGGGCTACGATGAGAAGGCTCCCATTATTTTTGGTTTCGTAGAAAATATGATAGTCTCCAAGCTCCTAGACACTTCCTGTCATCGGCAGATTTATGGTGAACTTTACCATAAATGGCCAATCCTTCAGACACCCAGTTGATATTGATACCGCCAATTATGGTATGATCATATGATATGACATTTTAAAAGGCCATAGTTACATCAGCCGTCCCATGACCGAGTGGTTAGCACGCTTGACTACTGATCTAAGGGACCTGGGTTCGAGCCCCGGGTAAGGCATGGCTGTTTTTCTGCTGAGGTCCTGCCATCCTCACAGACCTTCTACTTTGGCATATAAACTGACAGGCTCCTGTCAGACCTCTGTGGCAAGCAGCTGCTTGAGGGGGTATTTATTTTTTTATTATTATAGTTACATCATTGATTTTCATTCTGACATCTTTTGGGGGAAGGAGAATGGAGACTTGGGGGAAAACGATATCCCCATCCCTCTCTCGCCTTGCACGAATTTGTTATCCCTCGCCCGAGAAATCAGTAGTATAGTAATCAGTAAAATAGTACTGCTTTACACGCGCGACGGGGTGTTGTTTCATTTCACGGTCCCGCACCCTCACAACACCCGAATGAGCATGAATGAGCAGGTGCTGATCCCAAAAAGTCTGCATGGACCAGTACTGGAGCTATGTCATGACAATCCCTGTTCGGGACACTTGGGAGGACAGAAGACCATGCATCGAGTGAAGGCAGAGTATTTCTGGCGCAGAATGTATAATGACGTGAGGAACTACGTTCAGACTTGTGTGTTGTCTGCATAAAAGGTGCTACATGGGGGAAGAAGAGGGGTAATCTGGTCCGAGCTCCACTGACAAATCAGACCTTCCATCGGATCAGAATGGAAATACTTGGGCCCCTATCCCATACTCAGAGGGGCAATAATTACATCCTAGTCGTGATCGACTACTTCACCAAGTGGCCAAAACTGTATGCCCTACCCGACCAGTCAGCAGAATCCATAGCCCAAATCTTCATTGAGGATTTTATTCTGAAACATAACATCCCCACAACCGTAATTAGCGACAATGCTAAGAATTTCACCAGTCGCATGATGACTGAGGTATTCAACAGACTCCAGATATTTAAGAAAAATACAAGTTTTTATCACTCCGCTGCAAACGGAGCTGTGGAGTGGCTCAATAAATCTATCATCTCTATCCTATCTCACATAGTAGCCGAAAAGAATTATTTGTTTGATGAGCATCTGCCATTTGTTCTTATGCAGCACCTCCCACTGCTCTACCCAGGAAACCCCATATTATCTGCTGTATAGCAAGGATGTGGCCTTTCCCTATCAATTATGGTATGCCAAGGACATGCCCACCTATGACAATACCCACAGCTATGGGGAACAGCTGGCCGAGCAGCTGAATAGGGCATATGAGGTTTTAAGACAAAATTTAGAAGCGACTGGAACAGCAGGAGTGGCTGTGGATAAAGAGATAAAAGTGGGCAACCTTCTTTTCTTATACAGTCCTTGGGTGCCTTGGTGAAATACCAAGAAGCTGTCCAAATTACCGACAGGACTGTGGTGTGTACTGCAACAAGTGATGACCATCAACTGCAAGCTGGCCCTGGTCACGAACCCCAACAGGATCGAGATTGCACACGTGGATCGCTTAATAAAATTGTGGAAGCACAGGGCTCACCTCATAGTTGAGCCCCCCAAGCGGAAAGGGCCACATCACCATCACGAATGCCCTCACCAAAAAGGACAGAGAGGCAAGAGGAGGTACCAGACAAGGATTGGGTTTTCAATCCTTGGGTCACCGAGAACCACGAATAGAGAGCCCTCTGCAACCCACCACAGAAGCCCCAGATGACACCCCGGCTGCTCCACCAGACGTCTTTGTACAGCCGCCAATGCACTCGTACTCACTGCGGCAGCGACACATATTTGGGTGGACCAGAGTGCTTGTGCCAGCTGACACCATGAATCGATGCTTTATCACAGAATGGAACCTCAACTCCTTCCAAAACTTGCCTCCACTTCCACAGCATGCTCCTCGATAAAACACGGCCTACAGCAAGCCCACAATGAATCGAAGGAAGCAATAAAGGCGTTGCGCAGCAGATGAGTTCTCCCCTTCACAGGTAATCCCAGCAACAGGCATGGACATACGCTGAGGTGACGCAACATCCAGCACAGAGTGGGGCCCTGGATATCATGGCACTAGCCAAGCAATCAAGGGCAGCACATGCTCCTGTCCCCCCCCCCCCCCCCCCCCCCCCCCCGATGTCATCTATGCGTTCTTCAAGCTGGTCTGAGTAACACTAATGAGATGGGTGAGAGTGCCACTAAGTGTTGGTTTGGTTGACTCTCCCTGTATTTCGTGGATCGCCCATCTAGCCCCTTTCCTCTACCTAACACACCCCCCCTGTGGGGTCCGTTTGTGGGACTCCCTGACGCTCGAGATGTGAACATTGCCAAGTACCATTGGCAGACCGGCATCCATCCTCCCGCACACTTAGCCATGTCCTGGGAACACCATATTTGAGGACTTGGGAGGTTACTGGATAGAGAGTTATGCCGATTTTCTAGAACAACAGTTATAGTTGTGAGGAGAGAAAAGTTATGTAATCAGCACTGTCGTGTATAGACATCAGCACCATCATGTATAGTTCTTAGAGGATAATTTGAAGTGTTTACAAGCGAGAGAAATGGTGAAATTAGCAGAAGTACAATGTTAAGGGAATCATACAGAGTGTAAAACGTGATACGAGTGGAATACCAAAATGTTGGTGTGAAATAGTAACGGTCCATTATCCAGGCGAATATATAGAAAAATATAGAAGTTAATTAGGAGATTTTGTAGAATCACTTGAAGTGTCTGTAACATGAGTCTAAGTATGTGAATATTGAAATAAGCAGTAGAGTAAGGAAATGAAAGATTAACAGATGGAGTATGTGATATGATAGGGAAATTGTTGTAAACATTGATGACGAAGAAATGCTTGGGCCAGCAGGCCCTCATCATAACAGGATATGAACTGATAAAAGCCAAGGGCAGGAAGACTGGGATTCCGGGGACACGCGGCGGTTTAAGATAACGCAATGTTATGTTGTTAATGTCAAACATATGGGAGTACCAGATTTGACCCTCCTCATTTCTCATTTATTTGATGTGCTGCTGGAAACCCCACCGAGATGGAGACAATGGTAACAGGAGGACTAGAGGTGGACCCGGTGTCAAAGGCAGTTCTGAGCACGGCAAAAGTGGGTAAAACAGGTATTCATTTTGGGACAGAAACACAGGACGATGTGCTTTGCAGTCCTTCCTGCAAGTGGAAAAGCGAATCTGTAAAAAGTGGCTATGTATGGAGAATCGCTGATGACATAATCGCTGACACCCAGTGTTACAATAATAATACTGGCTGATAGTCCAGTGAGTCAAACTGTATGCTGCCCTAGCTAAAGACCGCCGTGCATGAGCCAACTACGAGCGGACGACTGCCAAGCTGCAGCAAACCTCCTTGGGAAAAGGGAGCAACATTCTTCAGCCCACAGAAGTAAGACGAAGGGTCAATTTCTCTGATCTGGCACTCCTTAGCAAAGTGTAGTGTAGTTTCTTGCCGCCATGCTGCCTGCATTAGCAGATGTAGACTTATTAACTTTGTTATCCTGTAGGAAAATTTTTTCTTGGAATTACGAGGCGAAACTGGGCACTATAGCCCGAAACTGGACTTTTCCCTCTAGCGGGAGGGACAGGGCCATAGGCGCCTGTAATAAGAATTTATTGTGAAAGTGTGTAAAATAAATGTGTTTTATGTGAAATGCTTTTTGCTGAGAATTTATGTGTGCTAATTTTTGAAATATAATATCCTCTATGCTGTGGCCAGTTCGCCCCTAAAGTTGTACAATTTCTAAACCACTCAGGGGTGGTTACAACACTAGGTGTGCCAGTTCTAGCATCTCCCAAAATGTCGTCCTCCTGGGCTTTTCACACAGAATCATTTAAAGGGTCTACCGAGAATGGTGCGAAAAGCAAAATAAACTACCAGTGATCGGTGATCCTGTCGACGAAAACAGCTTTTGGAGCAGAGAGGTCAAAGGAAACTGGCAAGAATCGTGTAAGCTAACAGACGGACCACATCTAGGCAATTCACATCAGATTTAAACATTGGTGTGCAGAAGATCAATTCCGAACACATCACATATCGGACCTTATCACGAATGGTCTAAAACAGCTGCCAACCATGTCGAGGGGCGATGTTGTTAGCGAAGAATCCGAAAGCGTATCTCCAGTGGGCACAGAAGCATTGACACTGGACAGTTGAGGACTGGGAAAAGATAGCCTGGTCGGACGAATTAAGGTTCCTTTGGCATCATGCTGATGGAAGAATCAGAATTTGGCACAAGTGACATGAGGCCATGGAGCCACCTTGTCTGATGTCAAAAGTACAGACCGAGGTGATGGTGTGGGTAATGTTTTCCTGGCACAGATTAGGCTCCCTAATACCTATCGAAGGACATCTGAATGCCACAACATATTTGAACATCATTGCTGACCAAGTTCATCTCTTCATGGCTACAGTTTATCCTCACTTGGATAGACACATTCAGTATGATAATGCACCTGCTCACAAGGAATGTATCGTCACTGAGTGGTTTCAGGAACATGCCGACGAGTTTGCTTCATTGGCCTGCACAGTCCTCAGATCTAAAGCCAATCGAGCATCTTTGGGATGAGGTGGTAAGCACTGTTCGCAGCGAGACTGTGCCAACATCCAATTTGCAGCAACTGCGCAACACAATCATTTCCACATGGTACAACATTCCTGCACAAAGCATCAAGCATCTTGTAAGTTCCATGCTCCGACGAATTCGGGCTGTTCTGAAGGCCAAAGGAGGTGCAACATGTTACTAAGTAGGTGCCTAATAAACTGGCTTCTCAGTGTAAAGCTCATTAATATTCCATGCAAAAAATAAATCCATCAAAATAATTTATAATCTCTTTATTTATTTTTTGGAATCTACACAAAGAGGAAATTCGGATTAAGACAATACGCCTAAACGAGATTCTACTTACAGAACTTTTTAGCCTTACACTAATACAAGTATTCATTTATGCGTTGGAATGAGCATCACGTTCCAGTGTGATAAAATTATCCTATTTTTCTCGATACTGAGGTTGGATACCACAATTGGTGAAACACTTTGTAATTTATTAACTGTGGATACTTGAAATAGCAACTGATGACATGGGATTACTCTAATTTGCATAAGTGGCAATGCACTAGATACAACTCTGAGTAATAACAAACTCATAGTGCTCTGTAGACATATAAAAAATAAATTACTCATGAAGCAACTGCTTGCCACAAAGGTCTGACAGAAGCCTGCCAGTATAATATGCCTTAGAGATGTCTTTGATTCAAGGTTCAAGGTGTTGTAAGTTCATGGTAAAATTCGCCTCCATTGAGGGGCTCCCTACACAAGTCACAGCAGGAGGACAAGATAACAGAAGCAGAGACTACCTCTCAGCTATCTCGCAGAATAATTAACTCAACTAATCTCAAAAAAGGAAAAGAGACATTAGACCTTGCGGAAGAGGCCAATGTTCTAAAAGAAATCAGTGACCAGTCAGAAGCGTGTTTGCTGCAGCTTCGTGTTGTGGTGGATACCAAGTAGGGAGGTGATGGAGCAGTCACTGTCCGATGGCATGAAGCTTCCGGAACAAAGCTTCTCTTTCAATATTGTAGCGGGAGCAGTTGAGCAGTACGTGACAGTCTCAGGTGTGCTGCATGTGGCACAGTTAGAATTGTACACTCTGCCGAGAGTGTGAAGCGTAGAGTTGCTGTAGATGACACCAACTCGGAGACAATGAAGGACGGTCTCCTCAGATCTGCGGAGATTACCGAGGTTAGGAGCAGTGAGAGAAAGGTCAACAGGTACCTGAATGAGGAACAAATGCAGTCCCTCTGCCACTGGGCAAGACGATACTGGCTCATCAGCTGAGAGACAAACGTCCTGCAGTTGCTGAGAGAGAGGGTAATTAGATACATACCTCTAATTCTCAAGCGCCTCCTTCATGGTAAAATCAGCATGCTCATTGTCAGGTATCCCTACATGGGAGGGGATCAACTGGAAATGAGCCGTGATTCCGCAGAAGTGACCTTGGAGCAAGTCTCCATGATCTTCTGGACGAGGAAAGGGTTGCAGCTCTTGCTGTCTCGCTTCTGGAGAGTTTCCAAGGCTGATTTGGAATCGCAAAGGATGACACTCTCGATGTTAAGGATGAAGAGCACAGCTTCAGGGATAGCAGGAAGCTTTGCATAGGTGGAGGATGCAGGAGACGGAAACCTCTGGCGAGGCCCATATTGGGGATGGCAGAGGCAGAGGTAGAACGTAGCCTCTCCCAGTCCACAGATCATCAGTGTAGACCTCAGTAGTCAGTCTCTCATATCGTGTAATGACATAGGTGGAGAGAAGCCTGATAGCCACTGGATCTGAATTGCTCTTTCAATATAGAAATGGGAAAGTGACATTGATCATAAGTCACTGCAGGTCTGCTAAGATCCACTGCAGTAATTGTTGATAATCTGATGAAGAAGATCCTCTGCAGGAATCGTTGCTCATCTGAGGAAGAATATCATTTGCAGGAAATGTTCATCTGAGGAAGAGGATCATCTGCAGGAAACGTTGCTCATCTGAAGAAGGAGATCCTCTACAGCAAAAAGGTACTCATCTGAGGAAGAGAATCACCTGCAGGAAATTTTGTTCATCCTATGAAGAAGATCCTCTGCAAGAATTGTTGCTCATTTGAGGAAGAATATCATTTGCAGGAAACGTTCATCTGAGGAAGAGGATCATATGCAGGAAACGCTCATCTGAGGAAGAGGATCATCTGCAGGAAACGCTCATCTGAGGAAGAGGATCATCTGCAGGAAACGTTGCTCACCTGAAGAAGGAGATCCTCTACAGGAAAAAGTTACTCATCTGAGGAAGAGAATCACCTGCAGGAAATTTTGTTCATCCTATGAAGAAGATCGTCTGCAAGAATTGTTGCTCATTTGAGGAAGAATATCATTTGCAGGAAACGTTCATCTGAGGAAGAGGATCATATGCAGGAAACACTCATCTGAGGAAGGAGATCCTATACAGGAAAAAGTTGCTCATCTGAGACAGAGAATCACCTGCAGAAAATTTTGTTCATCCGATGAAGGAGATCCTCTGCAGGAATCATTGATCATCTGATGAAGATCATCTCCAGGAATCGTTGGTCATCAGAGGAAGAAGATGCTTTTCAGTGGCTGGAAATTCCAATGATCTCATATGGACAGGAGGATCACGGGAAAGAGTGGAGGTTCAAGGAAATGGATGAAATGGATTAAAATTTTATGGAATTGGCGGAAAAGAAGAAATAAGGAGGCTCTGCATTGGGATGTTTTGTCTTGGAGCGCACTTTGTTTTTATGCAATAACTGAAATGGCCTTTACCATAAGGATACCCGAGCACTTGGCTTGGGTAAAGGAAGAGATGGCTGTTAGGACACTTATGGAAGTTGCTCTTCCATATGTCTCCTAATTGCTTGACAGCTGTTAGGATACATGTGGAAGTTGCTCATTAAGTCCATCCAGCATGTTCTGCAACAAAATGATCAGACTAAGCGATAATTTTGATGAACAAAAGGAGTTATTTCTTTAGTGACCCTAGACTAAGAGCAAGACTGGCGCTGCCTCATTGGCATATTTGTCAACAAACTAACGGTCACAATTATATTAATCATTGAATAACTATGAACCGAGTGGGGAGGGCGGCAAATGTTGAAGCTCGCTCTGGGTGGCAAAATCCAAAAACTATCCTGAGTAAGGGCACATTCCATTGGGTTGCGATAGTGCATGAACAATGAGGATGTGATGTAGACCTGTTAAAGAGATGAATCCTACAATGATAAGAAATTACACTCTCAGTGAGTTCTGTTGGGTGATAAGTGCATTGATCGCGTTGCTTTCACAAGTATGGAGAGTCCATTGTTCTCAGATATGACACGTTTCAAGGTATATTTGTGACCGAATGTGGTCTCTTCTGAGACGTTTTACAGACGCTCCTTTGGAGATAGTCTTGTGTAGTGAGCCTGATGCGATGCTTACCTCGCTTACAGACTTGAGCTGATCCCATACGTGTCAAAGTGGCATATCGTAATTCTGAAACTTGTAGGAAGAACATTCAACACGAAGGACAAAATTATCAGTTTGGTTGTAATTTTTAAGAAAAATTAAATTTTTAACATGCTTAAACAAGAACTTATCTCTGTGAACAAGAGTTTCATCAGTGAGAAAAAAAATGGTATCGACGTACACCTATATGTGCTAATGCTACCTTTAAGGGCTGGTGATTCTTGCAACTGGGATACTGCAACCTGACGTTTATTTTTCTCGTGAAAGCGTGGCGCATAATAATGATAAGCAACACCAATGGGCTAGACAGAATCTCAGTGAGTCAGTGTTACAACTATTTCTTTGCACTTCCAAAAGTGATTGCTTCCATCAATCTAGAAACAGCAAGAGATGTTTAGAGGAAAGTGAAAATAAAATTTTGTCTTCATAAGATAAAGATTTGTTTAAGGTGGATGATGTAATTACTTCTTCATCATTTCACAGCGAATGAACGAGAATACTAGAGAACAAATCGCTGTGGAAAAAGACTTCAATCATGCAATGAAATGTAATTGATATTAAGAAACAAAATCCTATTTGCTGACAATGTTGTGTTGTTTTATTCTTAAACGATAGTCTTGTGTAGTGGGCTAAATAATGATCATGTCACATGAATCCAAGGGTTCGAAACTAGGTAGTAGATCCATAAGTTGTGTGTGCCTATGGATAATGCGGCCCTGTTTTCCTAACCCTAGGCACAGTGATGCACATTTCCTAACCTAGGCACAGTGGGCACTGTACTAACGTAAGGTTGGAAAAACTAAACGGCGTACTAAAAAAATTCGACCTGTTTTTGCATGGCAAAAACTGTAACAAATATCTGTTCTTGAAAATAGTGATGAAATCAGCTTTTAAGGCCTGTTACATACAGTTTTGCTATTCGCGAAAAATTATGCAGGATGAATTTGATCGCTCATCTACCCACCGATATCGATACGCTTATAAAAAACATGCATCCACCAAAGAGCCTACGGAACGGAAGTGATTAGGATCTATGAAGACCTTAGTTTATTCCTGAGGGGAAGGGATGGAAACATCCGTCTAGGACACCCAGCATGTTTAATATACACAGGGTATGGCTTTCCCCTGAACAGAGAAATATGATTTATTCGACAGACAGTCTTACCGAGCCCATTTCTGCCACTTTTCTCATCTACAGGAGAGCGGGGTTAAGTGAGAAAATACGTGGGGACTCGAATCTAGGATGCAAGACAGGAATGAAAGATGAACAGAGCTTATGATAAAAAATTGCTGGCTTTCGACTCTTAGCTGTTAGCATGTTCGATGAAACTTTGGTTGTCACGGGGAGAAGACAAAACCAAAAATATAATATCTGAGAGATACTATTTTGCTGTACAATAGGGTTGAGGAAACAAACCCGCTTTTTTTACTGTTTTATCATTTCACTGGCATATTTACTATGTACATTTGTGGCTCTCTTGCACACAAGGTTTTGTCTTACTGTTACATTTCGAAAATAATGTCATCGAGTGGTTAGCGCGCTTGGCTACTGATCTACGGGACCTGGGTTCGAGTCCCGGGTAAGGCATGGATGTTCGTGTTGTTTTCTGCTGAGGTCCTGCCATCCTCTCAGATCTTCTACTGTGGCATATAAACTGACAGGCTCCTGTCAGACCTCTGTGGCAAGCAGCTGCTCGAGGGGGTATTTATTTTTATTTATTTATGAAGAAAACTTTATCTCTTGAAATAGAACTGTATATAGTTGTGCTATTTTTACCTCTGAGCGGCACTTTTTTTCCCACATAATGGACTAAATGGCCAGTCATAGGATCCAAGGGCTCAAAGAAGATTGGGGGAAGGAGACCCACTGGACAGCTGTTAGGAGACAAATGGTAGCTTCCTGTCAAAGCCATTCAGTGTGTTCTTTAGAGTGCATAGAGTATGGCTCTCCTGCACACGGGGCCACATCTTTATGTCCCATACGACGGATGGCGGCTTCCCAAGCCCATTGGTGACCACTTTCTGACCGACGGCAGAGTATAGTTAGCAAAGCAAAATCTCAACGCTGGAACAGGTGGAAGTCGAACTTGGGAACTTCAGATTTCGAGCCTAGAGCGCTAAAGACTACCCTCGCCCCACCGTACGAAGTCATTATATAATGTTCCAAATGCTACCTTGGTTGTTAAGAGATTGACAGAAGCGAGTTTTAGCAAATGAGAATTCGTGATAGCATCTTGAAAATGCAGAATAACAGTATAGTCGAATTTCAGTCGAACTTCAGCTTGTTAGAATGGAACTCTATTTGGAATAGGAGCAAATCAGAATGTCAAATCTTCTCAATTCACATTTTATATGTTTAGTTATTTAGAACAGTTCTTTACGAAAACGAACTGAAAATGAATTCGTTTAGGGATACGACAATATCCATCCTATGCATTTTCCCCTATACCTTTTGTAGCGGTGGCCCCGACTTTTAACTTATACCACGGGGGCAGAATAGTTATATCCAGGGTGGGATCGGGGAGGGGGACAAGGGAACCAAGCCCCCCCCCCCGTCCCCTTTTAGAATGCTATTAAGGGTGATGAGGGAAAAAAAATTAAACTCGTGCATATTTCACGCATTTTTCAAGAAAATTTTTTAAACTTCTAAAACGGAGGTGGAAATGTTATCCTTGTTATATTTTACTGCGACGGAATTTAGTCTCTCCCCCTCCCCCTACTTTTGTTTTTTTCCGGCTGTTAAATTGCGTCATTTCTTATATCCGTATATTTATAAGACGTTTCACGAAAAATGATAGAAAAAATGGCCTTTCATTTTGATAAGGACTGTGACGGAAAAAATCAGACAAAATATTTAACTAAATCATTCTCTCATGATCAAAATTGTATCTCGGAAATTATTCATGCTACTGACAGACTCCTGTCAGACCTCTGTGGCATGCAGCTGCTTGAAGGGTAATTTATTTTATATTTTTCTTCAACTATAAGCATTTCCTCTGAATAACAGCATTTGCCCCTTTTAAATGTTTTAAAATGCTACTTATAATTTTCGACATAGTAAATGTGTCAGTAATTAGACTTAGTTCGACATAGTAATATGTTTTCCAGTTGTTTTTCCTGGCGCTTGCATTTCATTAAATGAACACATGAGAACTAGTCAAGCAGACCTTTGATACTACCTCAGCACAGGCCGCAACTTCTATCTGTATTTAGTGTTGCTAACCTGAGTTAAAACAAAAATCGTACCTTGATGAAAAACTCATCTGATCTGTAATTGTCTTTCACAGTTTACTGTTGTGCACGTGTCGACTTGGATTTTGCTTTGCACAATACAAGATATAAAATATAATTTGCATTCTTTAAATTATAAAATGACACGGGGGGCGAAAAGATACTGTTGCCCCCGTACCTAAATGAGCACGGGAACAATTGCCCTCGTGGAGTCGACGCCTATGAGCTGATGCAAACACCCTCTGAAATATATCATAACCTCCATGACATGCAGTCTTGTTAATTTAATTATCTCCATCCTTCAATTCGCTTCCTTAAAAAAAATCCTTCCGCCCTCTTAAAATTGAAACTCTGCATAATTTCAATTTCTGAAAAAAGCACTTATCCAACCTTTTAGAACACAAGGTATACAACATCCAGTTTCAGTTGTGTTCTTCCCAGACGTATGTCTACCTTTCTTCTCAGGTTTCAAACACCAAATGATTTTTAATCCTTCCCAAAATCTTCAGCTCTTAACTTAAAGCTCCATTCAATGGCAGGGACCCATATTAGGTTACCAAAGTGTTGTACCTCGAACGTCTCTTCCACGAACTTCTCAGGTGAGAGGGTTGAAGGTCGTCTGAAACGTGTCCTTGATGCTTTTAATGAGTTGCGCTCTGCACAAATGTGCTATTTCCGCTCCCACTGGTACGAACAATGCATAGAGTTTTCACCTGCCGTGTGTAGGCAAGTCGTCTCCGTTTGAGACATTAGCTCTACGGGCCAGACATCGCATCGTACATAATTATTTACATCACGGGTATCCAATTAGTTGGGTTGTTTTACCACTGAGCGGCACTTTTTTGGACTCCATGGGCTAAATGGCCAGGTCACATGGACCCCGAAGGCTCAGAGAAGGTGGGGGAGGGGACCCACTGGAACAGCTGTTGGGAGACAGATGGTAGCCTCCCGTCAAAGCCATCCAGCGTGTTCTTTAACGTGCACAGGGTATGGCTCTCCCGTACATGGGGACAAGGCTTAACGTCCCATCCGACGGACGGTGGCCTTTCTAAGCCCATCGGTGTCCCCTACTGACCGTGAGCAGGGCGGGAAATTTTGCGGAGATAAATCTTAACGACCCAGCTGGAACTCGAACCTGGGAACTGCAGATTACGAGTCTGCCGCGCTTCCGACTGAGCCACACCCACCCCAGGTATCCAATTAGTTTCACCCCCGGGATACATTTCAAAAATACATTATCTTACCAAGAGTTTTCGGAGCTTCCATGTTATTTGAATGGAAAACTACATTCCAAAATGTGAAAATTGGCCTACGAAAAAATGTCGCTGGAGATCAGGCCCGAATCTAGAAAAACAAAATAAAAGGGGGAAACTCTGAATTTCCATTGCAATATAATATTTTGCCCTCCGTTTCAGAGATCTTTAAAAACATCTAGAAAAATGCGTGAAATATGCATAAATTTGATAATTTTTTTTGCCTCCATTATCCTTATTAGCATTCTCATTCCCCCCATCAAGGGTCTGGCTTTGATAGAGAAAAACTGAAGCTCTCAATCAAATTTCCCAAATTCTCGATTTCTGAAAATATTCGTTTAATATTTAAAGATTTACGTATTGAAGTTGGAACATTTAATTACAGCAACTTCGGTTTCAATCGTCCTAAACACTCCTTCGAAATTAACGAAACTGAATCATTGCACAAACTTAAAAAAAAAATTTTTTTAATAAACGAGCACAGTAGTTATTTGTGTTTTAATTAATTTTTAGCTATGACTAGCAATTCTCTTTTTGAATGCTTCAGCTTTCATAAATTATTAAATATTAAACGATGATTATTGAAAATCGAGAATGTAAGAGTTCGGTTGCTTTACCACTGAGCGGCACTTTTGCTCACACATGTGTGTGTTGTTTTTCTGCTGAGGTCCTGCCATCCTCTCAGACCTTCTACTATGGCATATAAACTGACAGGCTCCTGTCAGACCTCTGTGGCAAGCAGCTGCTTGAGGGTGTATTTATTATTTTTATAATGAGTAAATGACCAGATCACAAGGGCTCAATGTCAAAGATGTTCCCATCCCTGGCTTTGACGTAGCCTCTCTGTTGTTTGACTATTAGGCGAGAGCCATGTGCGACACAGATGAGCTGCTGAACTCGGTCTGCTGATCTCTTACAGCGCGGGTGGGGGGGAGACTTTTCTCCTGACCGTCGAATGATGTAAAGTGGAATGATGTGCTGTGGGAGCCAGCATATTAGGAGGATTATCATTATTAAAAGTCGTGTCAGCATTCAGGAAGTGTGCGACTGGAAGTTCTCGGTGGGGCAGTGGATTAAGACTGCACCCAAATTAAATATGTATGCATGCAATGTGAATTGTTGTCAATTAAACATCATCTGATCGAGAGATATCGAGTTCATGGTTTTATTATTAAATACGTTAATTACAGTGTGAATAAGGTCCAGTAAAGACATTCAGCTGACAGATTATCTTAAATAATGAAGTCAGGTAATGAATTCTGGTGTCAGAAGTGGAGTAAATCGGCTCCATATAAGGCTCAATCCTGAAGAGGAACTGAAGGACAGAGTTAAAGAACGTTCGATGACCCAGGGATTATTGTGTATTTGTGGAGTGGTTTCACCACATGATCTGCATAAGAATATGATTGATTATATATTAATTAGCAGCAAATGGGCTAGTTCCGTTAGGAATAACAGGTCATATAGGGGAACTGAAATTGGATCTGGCCATTACCTTGTTAAAAGTGTCTTGCAACTTGAACGAAAGAAGCGTTGTGCTAAGGTTAAAAAATTTACCTTTAATTCTGAAGCTTTGAAAAACCCAGTTATGGCTTAAGCCTACCGTGATAGGTTACTTAATCATTATGACAGTCGTGGTTTGCTTACTACTGAAGTGTAGGAAGAATGGAACCGTTTTAAACAGTCTTTTTTGGAAACTAACAGTACTCTTTTAGGAAAAAAGAAGCAGAGGAGGCATATTTATTTGAGTGATAAGTCACTTGAGCTTATTTCAGAAAGAAAGAACTGCAAGAATGTTCTTAATCAATATTCTACTAGTCCTAATAGAAAGGATTACAGAGAGCTTAATAAACTTGTAAAGGATCAATTAGCTGCTGATAAGAATCTTTGGCTTGATGGCTTGGCTGACAAAGCTGAAGAAGGTTAGACAGCACAACAGCAGAGAGCTGTACCAGATAGTTAACGTTTTGTGTGGTAGAAAATGAACAGGTATACAGGGATTGTAGCATAAACAAGGTAAGGTTATAGAAGGTGAAGATTCTGTCATGGCTAAGTGGGCTGAGTATTTCAGTGATGTTCTAAATAATCTGGTTAGTTCTACTCCCATTGTTTGCAATTATGATAGATGCATTGGTGGCTTTAATATTGGCCCTATTACACAATCTGAAGCTATTTTGGCTATTTCTGAACTTAAATTACATAAATTCTCAGGGGTAGATGAAATTACTACGGAAATGCTTAGAGCTGGGAATGTTTCGCTTACCACGTGGATGACTGAAATTTTGAATATCTTTTATGATAAAGGCATGATTCCTAAGGATTTTACCAGAGCTATTATTATCCCTATTTTGAAAGAAGTTGATTGCAGTTCTTGTGATAACTATAGGGGCATCAGACTACACTCTGTTCCAGGTAAAGTTCTTTGCATGATTGTGTTTAATAGAATTAAGAATCTGGTTGACAGGCAATTGCGTCCTGAGCAATGTGGATTCAGAAGTGGTAGGGGATATGTGGATCAGATATTTTCACTTAGGCAGATTCTTGAGAAATGCTTAGCTTTAAAAACCTTTGGTTGCTAGCTTTGTTGATTTCCAAAAGACTTTCGACTCTGCTGATCGTCATAATTTGTGGTTAATTATGAGATCGTATGGCATACCAGACATATTAGTTAACATAACGAAAGCCTCTCTATAATAACACTGAGTCGTGTGTGAGAGTTGGTAAAGCTTTAGTTTGGTTATATAAGGGGCGGGGGTGGCTCAGTCGGTAGCGCGCCAGGCTCGTAATCTGCAGTTCCCAGGTTCGAGTCCCAGCTGGGTCAGCAAAATTCCCCGCCCTGCCCACGGTCAGAAGGGGACACCGATGGGCTTGGAAAGGCCGCCGTCCGTCGGTTGGGATGTTAAACCATGGCCCCGTGTGCGGGAGAGCCATACCCTGTGCACGTTAAAGAACACGCTGGATGGCCTTGACGGGAGGCTACCATCTGTCACCCAACAGCTGTTCCAGTGGGTCCCCTCCCCCAACCTTCTCTGAGCCTTCGGGGTCCATGTGACCTGGCCATTTAGCTAATTGTGTGTAAAAAAGTGCCGCTCAGAGGTAAAACAACCCAACCTAGTTTGTTTATTGATTATGTTATGCGAAATTCTTTGCAAGGGAAAGATTTTGGCCTGAAAAATTTTGGCCCTGTTGGCAAATGATGTTGATGAGATGAACTCTTTCATTCGAGCTGTTGATGAGATGGTAGTAGAGTAGGTTTGATTATAAACAGAGAGAAAACTAAAGTGATGAAAATTGGTCAGGCAGGCTGTGATTCAGTTAATCTGAATGGTTGCAGTCTTGAGCAGGTGTCGCAGTTTAATTATCTTGGGAGCTGTGTAAGATACTGGTGATGTGCGGCATGAGATTAACAGACGAATAGGGATTACTGCCGGGACTTTTAAGAATCTATGGAGAGTGTGGAGAAATAGGTGTATACACCTAAAGACTAAAATTAGACTGTATAATAGTTTGGTTCTCTCTAGGGTTAGTTATAGTAGTGAAACTTGGACGCTGTGTAAACAAGATAACAGGAAACTAGATGCTTTTGATTCTAGATGCTTACATAGTATCTTGGGCATTAGGTGGTTTAACTTTGTAACTAATGATGAGGTTAGGCAAAGGAGTCTGCAACCTCCTTTAAGCAGCATATTGTGCAGAGAGAGACTCCGTTGGTTTGGCCATGTTGCCCGTATGGATAATTATAGATTAGCGAATCGGGTTATGAACAGTGTGCCTAAAAGCCTCAATAAGAGGGGAGACCTAGGATGCGGTCGGCAGACTGTCAAACAGGAGCTTGTTGGAATTGCTGTGTAGTGGCCAGATGCAGCAGTTACAGCTCAGGACAGATATGCATGGAGAACTGAATTGTCTGATCTGATTGGAACTCCGTCGCCCATGGCTACTTGAGGATGATGATGATGATGGAGTTCTTTGTCTGCGTTAGTGGATAGTGACGGGAAAAACCTTAAAAAATCCTACTTCAGCAGCAACTTTGGCCAAATACCAAGGCAGCGATATTGTTGGAGCAGAGAGGATACGACGACAGTGTTCCTCTCTGCTGACTGAGCTAACCTCGTCGTCGTAAAGGTCGAGTTCCAGCCGAGGGTATTGGTAAGTTGTAGGCTAAGAATCTTTGTGTGGTCTATGTAATCTGGTAGCTCATTACGAAGCCTGTAATGGGGTTCACATAGCAAGCAACATTTATACAATAAAAGGACCAACAGAACACATGGATAGAAATGTAGTTGAGGTTATGGATAATATAAGAGAAAGGGAGCACTGTTTAGCTGACCCAGTAATTGGCCGTGTAGTCCAGGAAGCTGCTGTTGGAAGGGAAAAATGGCCCACAGAGGAAATACCAGACGAACATGCACAGTGTGAGAAAATTGTGGCACAAAAGCGACAATTTAGAGTGTAGGCGAAAGCAATGCGCATGGGAGATTGGCGATGCAAAGAGACGCAAGGAGCAGATAAAAGAATCCATAGAAATTCAAGGAACTCTTGTTTTGGAGGCGACTCGACAGAAACACGAATTTGTGTGTACATATCAAAAGTACGCTGAGTGTGAGAAAGATAATGAAACATCTTTAGAGTCGGAACTAATAGAGACTAAGGGGCGAAATATGAATAGTAACAGTAAAGAAGAGGAGAAGGTCAAGAAAAACAAAGCACAATCAGCAGGTGCAGAAAGAAACAGAGATAATTTGTAATTTAGAATGTAAAATTAGACAATAGATTTAGAGAGAAAAAGACAGAGCGCTGTGATAGGGTGTGGAAGATCTAGTAATGTGGAGAATGCATATCACTTGTAAAGAAAAGTTAGAATAAGATAGAAAAGATAGAATAAGGGAACAAGAAACACAAAATAAAATAGGGCTACGAGAAAGACAGGATAAAATATGGGAACAAAAAGGCAAGATAGAATAAAAGAACAGGAAAGGCAGGATAGTATTAAGAAGAAAGACGTAGACAGAACTCGTGAATTGGAGTTGGCTAGAATGCAATTGAAGCGAGATAGTTCAGACTCAGTCGACAATTTGACACCTTTGGCTAGGGAGGGAGCTGACTCCGAGTCCCGGGAATTGGATGGGCTGCACGAGCGTTCCCTGCTACTGGAACATACAGTGGGCAAGACTCCACAAAAAATTGTTGATAGCTTTTTCCTGAATTTTGATTGAAAAATTCATAAATTGCCTGCTAGAGAGATAGAATTTAATATATACCAGACATTTAATTTATAGACAAGATTTGGATTTTAAAAATAAGAAAAATGATTTAGAAATTAAATATTATAGGTGTCCATCCAGTTACAGGATTATCTTTATCTTTCGATTCATTTGATGTCGTAAATTGTAAAACGAATGATGAGGAGTATAAATGCCATTAAAAGAGGAAAAGAATGATATTGAGAGTGATATAGTTAATTTATCAGTAAAGGAGGGACTTACCGATATTAATTTAGATGATAAGCAAGAAGTGCAAAGATGTAGCTTGAAAGTTGCAGAGACAAACATTCATCATCATCATCCTCAAGCAGCCATGGGCTACGGATGTCAAACCAGACTGCGCAATTTAGTTCTCCAAGCATCTCTGTCCTGAGCTATATTTGCTGCATCTCTCCACTGCACATCAGTTCTAACAAGGATTGGATGCTTGACATTGTCCTGCTTGACATTGTCTGCCCACCGCATCCTAGGTCTCACCATCTTTCTGAGGCCTTTAGGCACACTGTTCATAAAACCCTATTCGCCAATCTCTAATTATCCATACGGGCAATATGGCCAAACCAACGGAGTCTCTCTCTGCACAATATACTGCTCAGAGGAGGTTGCAGACTCCTTTGCTTAACCTCTTCATTACTTACAAAGTTGAACCACCTAATACCCAAGATACTACGTAAGCATCTAGAATCAAAAGCATCAAGTTTCCTATTATCTTGTTTACACAGCGTCCAAGTTTCACTACCATAACTAACCCTACAAAGAACCAAATTATTATACTGTCTAATTTTAGTCTTTAGGAGATACGTCTATTACTCCACACTCTCCATAGATTCCTAAAAGTCCCAGAGGCAACCCCTATTCGCCTGTTAATCTCATGCTGCACATTACCAGTATCTGTTACATGTTCCCAAAATAATGAAACTGTGACACCTGCTGAAGACTGCAACCATTCAGATTAACTGAATCACAGCCTGTCTGACCAATTTTCATCACTTAAGTTTTCTCTCTGTTTATAACCAAACCTACTCTACTACCAGTCTCATCAACACCTCGAATGAAAGAATTTATCACATCAACATCATTTGCCAACGAGGCCAAATCATCTGCATATTCTAAATCAGAAATTTTGAAATCTCTAGACCATTAAGGCCAAAATCTTATCCATGCAAAGAATTTCGCATAACATAATCAATAACCAAAGTAAAGAGAAAAGGAGACGAAATGCATCCTTTGTCGAACACCAAAAGCAATGCTAAACCAATTGCTACAAGCCTTACCAACTCTCACACACGACTCTAATATTACAGAGAGCTTTCATTATGTTAACTAACTTGTCTGGTATGCCATACGATTTCACACTCAACCACAAATTATGACGATCAAGAGTCGAAAGCCTTTTTGAAATCAATAAAGCTAGTAACCAAAGGTTTCTGAAACTCTAAACATTTTTCAAGAATCTACCTGATTGAAAATATCTGATCTACACATCCCCTACCACTTCTGAATCCACATTGCTCATGACGCAATTGCCTGTCAACCAGATTCTTAATTCTATTAAACACAATCATGCAAAAAACTTTACCTGGAACAGAGGGTAGTCTGATGCCCCTATAGTTATCACAAGAACTGCAATCAACTTCTTTCAAAATAGGGATAATAATAGCTCTGGTAAAATCCTTAGGAATCATGCCTTTATCATAAAAGATATTCAAAATTTCACTCATCCACGTGGTAAGCGAAACATTCCCAGCTCTAAGCATTTCCTTAGTAATTTCATCTACCCCTGAGAATTTATGTAATTTAAGTTCAGAAATAGCCAAAATAGCTTCAGATTGTGTAATAGGGCCAATATTAAAGCCAGTAATGCATCTATCATCATTGCAAACAATAGGAGTAGAACTAACCACAATGTTTAGAACATCACTGAAATACTCAGCCCACTTAGCCATGACCTTGTTTATGCTTCAATCCCTGTATACCTGTTCATTTTCTATCACTCAAAACATTAACTATCTAATACAGCTCTCTGCTGTTGCACTGTCTAACTGCTTCCTCGGCTTTGCCAGCAAACCCATCAAGCCAAAGATTCTTATCAGCAGCTAGCTGATCTTTTACACGTTTATTAAGTTCTCTGTAATGCTTTCTATTAGGACTAGTAGGGTATTGATTAAGGACATTCCTGCAGTTCTTTCTTTCCGAAATAAGCTCAAGTGCCTTATCACTCAGACAATTCAGCCTCCTCTGCTTCTTTTTTCCTAAAAGAGTACTGTTAGTGTCCAAAAAAGCCTGTTTAAAATGATCCGATTCTTCCTCAACTTCAGTAGTAAGCATACCATGGCTGTCATAATGATTAAGTAACCTATCATGGTAAGCTTTGGCTATAACTGGGTCTTTCAGAGCTTCGGTATTAAAAGTGAATTTTTTAACCATAGCACAACACTTTTTAAGTTTAAGTTGCAAGACACTTTTAACAAGTAATGGTCAGATCCAAATTCAGCTCCCCTATATGACCTGGTATTCCTAACAGAACTAGCCCACTTGCTGTTAATTAATATATAATCAATCATATTTTTATGCAGCCCATCGGGTGAAACACATGTGTACTTGTGTATGTCGCGGTGTTTGTAAAAAGTGTTAGTTATTCTGAATCCATCGAGTTTACTTGTAGGAGACGTTGTCCATTGCCATTGCAGCTACCAATACCAAAAGGGCCTATCACACCTCCCCAAAGGTTAGAGTCAGTACCAACTTTGGCATTGAAGTCACCTAGAACAAGGGTAATATCTCCTTTCTTGACAGAATTCAAAATATCCTGAAGTTGTCCGTAAAACCTATCCTTCTCATCCTCATCGGCATCCTCAGTGGGGGTATAACAGCAGATAACATTCAAGTCTTGAACGCATGTCTGAAATTTTGCTGTAAGAAACCTTTCATTAATGAACTCGTATCCTAGAAGAGCATCACTAGCGTGTCTGCTGAGAAGCAGACCCACGCCTTGGTGATGTTTATTGTCGTCCCTCCCTGAAAAGAGAAATTTAAGATTATTTTTAAGAATCTGACCTTTATCTGTCCATCTGGTCTCTTATAGCCGAGAATATCTAAACTATAATGGTGGAATTCTTGTGTGAGGACATCAAGAGAAAAAGCTCTGTGCAGAGCTCTCACATTCCAATTACCTATGGAGAGAAAATGGTTAGTGGGATGTTTAAAGAAACTATGTTTATTGAGAGAGGGAATGCTGACAATATCAAACAGCCCCCTAATCGCAGACATGGGGCAAAGATCCTCCAATGTAGAATTTGACGATGCCAGTAGAAGCAAGAGTTCAGGTGCCTGCGATGACATCTGCTCAGGATTATCCACCAGCTGATAAACATATCCTGTGAATCTACTCACTTGGGGCTGTCAACCCACAAACAAACAGAAAATACAGCGGAAGATTTCCCTCCCCAGAAACCCACCAGCACAGCAAATTCAGGATCCATAATCAAGCTCAGAGCCATAATTCCGTTCAAGTTGGAACATATGGTCAGCACCAGGACTCTGTGTGGTTGACCACTCCTGAGCAGGGTAGTAAAAAATGAAAAGTAGCCATAGTTGTCCAGATCAGTTGGCCACATATATTCTGAAAATTAATTGGTGATGTTCGCATTGGGAAAGACATGAGGACAGAGAAAATTGCAGAAATTACATATTGTAAGGAAAACGGGAAGGCCGAGTTTGTAGCTGAGAATCAAAATGAGAGTTCAGTTGTGGTAGTGGATGTCGCACAAAATGCAGAGTTAGTGAGCTTCAAAGACAGAGTATAGTCATGATAAGGCATGTAATGAGATGCAAAAGTGGAAAGGAAATCGCGAGTCTAAGAATTCTGCTGTAAATGGAGTTAGCATACAAATAGAGATCTTAGTGCTGCTAAGAGGAATGAATTCGACAGTAATCTGGCATTCTTGAGTGAAGTGTTGAGTAGAAAAAATATGGCCACGGCATACTTACATAACTTTTGGCAGCTCTTAAAATGTTGTGGGCAGAATAGTTGTCGTTGGCGAGAGCTTATTACCACGCAAACACTTGAAACAGATTTATCACTTTTTGGAACAGATTTCGGCTCCTTTATAATTCCTCTAATACTTGACTACCAAATTCCGCACATTGGTTTCCTCTACGTCACCTCATGTTGCGTTAAAAATTCAAGTAATATTTTTCGTCATTTTTCCCCCCATTTTTACAAGTTGGGCTTTTTACAAGCTTCCCTCTCGAGTTTCTTGTTTTCGCTTTGCTACCAATGTTGGTTAAAACGAGTCTAAACAGAATGATATATTTTTTTTTTGCTTCATTTGGAAGGGGATAGTCCAAGGGACATTCTAATTCTCAAGGAGAAATTTATTTCGTTAAAATTAAAATCTTTGTATATAATATAACCTAAGTTTCGCCGTCCCATGACCGAGTAGTTAGCACTCTTGGCTACTGATATAAGGGACCTGGGTTCGAGCCCCGGGTAAGGCATGGTTGTGTGTGTTGTTTTTCTGCTGAGGTCCTGCCATCCTCACAGACCTTCTACTATGGCATATAAACTGACAGGCTCCTGTCAGACCTCTGGGCAAGCAGCTGCTTGAGAGGGTATTTATTCTATTTTTTTAACTTAAGTTCAAACCTAAACCAACTTGTATTTTATTTTTCGCTTCATTTTCCCCCAATTGTGCGGAACTTTTATAAAATAAGAATTGTTAATATTATTATAATACCTATGAGGTCCCACGGGTCCCCGACACTAAAGGTCGAGGAAGCTACAGAGCCCAACGTCCCTTGGCAATCCACGCCTTATGCTCTCTTACAGTTAAAAACAGCAGCAAGTCCTGAACAGTTGCGGCTTCGGGACGGCTTCTACTGGTTTTTTTAATGCAGTCTTTTTCAGTTCTTAGAGGACACTAGTGGAATGAAAACATTAATATCCCTTTTCAATGAACTATCCGATTCACACATTAGGTTACTGCCTCAACTTCTGCAATAAATCTGGAGAAAACTTTCCTCTTTACATACCAGTACTTTCACACACGCAAATTTCGAAGCAACTGATTTCCCGTTTGTATTTTTTCCATCGATGCAGTACGGATCACTCATTTACATAGACCACGCAAGAGTAGTGTGCTGACTTGCGTAGCACATTTGTAACTGTGGCAACTGGCGCCAAAAAATAGCACCGAACACGACTTGATGCACGTGTGAACAGAACCTTTAAGTACAGTAAACCTTTAACATTTGCATATTCGCGATTTACTTTAATGATGTTTCAAATTCGCAATTTATTTTTTGAATTTTATTTAAACAATTTAAGTACTATAATATTTAACCAATTGTAAACTATCTGTGATATTCATAGTGCACTCCACAAGATCGAGTCGCATACCAAGGAATTGACCGAAGATGATCTTGCCGAGATCATAAATGACGAATAAGGAAAAAGAAAAGATTGCTGCAATGGCGGCTACGTTCAATCACAAAGTTTTCAATGAATATAGCTTCAGCGGGAGCTGATAGACAAAGTGGTGGAATGCGATCCTGTAATGGAGAGATGCTTTAAATTAAGAGGGAAATTGAGGCTGCATCCCTTGCCAACATTAAACTTCAAAGCGAATTGCAGAAAACAGCAAAAACAAATGATCATCATCACAGTTTGCTTTTTTTTTTCATCCTAAATCCTCGGTTTTGGAGGATATGGATTGACTTTACCAGCATATTGTACGTATTATAATATCATTATTTATTGATTTTTGTCTACGTTCTCCCATATTTACATCTTTACTCTCAATTACGTTTTGTCGAACCATGAATTTAAACTGAACTATTAATCTCAACATTGGAGAATTCATCATTTGCGAGAGTTTAGAAGAACGTAATCTTCATGATTCTTGGGGGCTTACTGTACTTTCATTTCAGCCCATTTGAAAAAAGGAGCTGTTGCTTTTATTTTGTCGTCTGTCTAATAATTTGCAGATATTCGATTTTTTTTTGTTATAAGTGGTAAGATAAAAAATATTTTCTTCTTGGATAAGTACTAACAAAATGTTACTATTTTTTCATTTTCCAAGTCTTTTATTAGTTTGTATGTCCCCCGCAAGAGGACCCTAAAGTTAAAAATTATTTTTTTCCTTTGGAAAACGAGCATTCATATATACTAGTGGTAATTGTACTTTTGATTACGCAGATAAAATGAGCATACTTAATAAAATAGTGATTAGGAACTAACTTATTCGTGTGAATGTGAGATTTAAGATCTAAGGAATGGTCGGATCACATTCGTATTTGGGATTTACACGTTTCAAAGGATGCAGAAGAGGACTATTGAGAAAAAAAAGTAGTTCTAAAATTAACCACCAATGGAATAAAGAATATTTTTATTCAGGACTGGATCCAGTGAGGAGGGGGAGAAGGGGCATTTGAGAATGCTAGCAACCCGAATGGAGGCAGAAAATTAGTAAACATTTGCATATTTTAGGCATCTTTCAAGATTTTTTTTAAAAAGCACTAAACCGGTCCCTAGTCTTTCGAATAATTCCACAATCAAATGTTATAGGCTTACTTGTGGGAATCGAGGTGGCTATGATATTTTCAATCTGCTACATATCATGCAGTCGGAGACGAAGTTTGTACTCAACGAAACTTTCAGAAAGTTTCTGATATCTGTCGGAGCTCTATCATGCATGAAGACTGTTATCTGGATCTCTTCACGTTTATTTACGGATGCGATGTCTTCTCATGAAAAGGGCATTGCAGCGTTGATTGGGGACAGAACCCTATATCAGCTTTGATGTCTTCTGAAAATGCTCTTCAATGCATAACAATCCACCTCCACATATCCCGATTATTGTTAAAGATTTCTTGTGTACAAATTTCATCTACATTAAAGGGAATTACTTTGTGAATTTGGAAACCAGCATCAAGTGACAAACATTGGACTTGATGTGTTCCATATTCAAAAACATTGTTCTTTAGATTTCAGCACATTGTGACTAAATGAAGGATATCACATGCAACAAAATTTGTCCTGAAAATAAACAATAAACGTTTCTTGGTAGTGAGTTTTGGAACTACTCTTTTTTCTCAATAATCCTTTTCTGCATACCTCGCAACATGTAGATCCCAAACATGCATGCAATCATGTAGTCGAAACATCAAATTTTTCGCAAAGATTAATAATTTCCTGCTTACAGCACACTTTTTTTTGTGTTTGCTAGTTTTATGTTGTGTCCTACAAATTAACCTGTTTCACATAATTGTTTTATCAGAAATATTTTTTCCGGCTAACTTATCTTTATACATAAATTTGAAAATGCAGACGTTTGCTAATACTAGTTATAAAGATGGAGTTATTTTGTTTAAAAAAGAAAAAAGCTGTTCGTACTGTGACAAAATACGATGATGGTGTGGACGTTTTCCTTCAAAATCGAAGCTGTGTATAGAAAAAAAAAAACATTAAAAAGAAATATCGTTATGGTTCTTTAACCCCTTTAATAAAATATACGGATGATGTTCGTTTACATCTTAGTAAATGCTCCACTTCTGCAAGAAGAAATAATTTAGCATTAGGAGCATCGGGCTGGATCATTAGAGCAGTGTATGAAAATGCTCTCATTACACAAAAGTTATAGTTCCTGTTAAAGAGAAAGGAATTATTAACGCGAGACTTCTGTTGCATGCTCCAACTTTCTGTCGCTGCCATGTATCCCCCTCAATATGGCAAAAGAAGTAGTTGCTGTAAAACGGCTAACTTAATTAAAAATTAGAAATTCTGTTTCCACAAAATGGTGCGTACTCAAGGTTATGTAGAAGTTATGGATGGAGGAAATTAGCATCTTTTTGCAGAATGTTAAGTAAACGAATATTTAAAATTTTAATTTCAATGTGCTTTTCTTTACCTTATTATTAATAACGCGTTGTTTTCAATAAGAAAATAATCCCAATTATTGGTCCCTCTCATTGGAAGACTCCCTAATAAAAAATGAAAAATAAAGAGCATATTATTATTAAAAGGAACGATAATTATAAATCTGTGAAAAGAACAGCACCTTATTATTAAACTTTTCACTTTCTTTTTGCTTATTTGAGCAAGAAATGTGTGTTTATTTTTATTACATGTGAGTTCGGGTTCGCACTTGGACGGGCTCATTACTGTTTAAATTGACAATTTTTCTTGAAATTGTGCAAAAAATAATTAAAAAAGAGTTGCTTTTCATCAGTCTCTAGTAAATCAAAATGATAAGCACCTTTTAGCCTTTGATTATTTTTTCAGGTATTCTCTTTCACTGATGAATCACCCTTATAATCAAGTCACTAAAGAATTTTCAGTTCCTAAGAGTTATTTTTGGTATTTTTTCGTTCCAAATGACATCAATTTAATTTTTGTTTTAATTATTTTTAATTTGTAATATCTTATAATACTGTTGCGGATCACGAAAATGGATAGCCACTGAGCGTGAGTATTAAAAGCTATATTTCAAAACCAAATTCAATACAAGGTAAATTGTTACAAAGGAAATATGGATGAAGTATCTTATTAACAAATCAACTATTAACATGCACAAATCATCAATCTTCCTGCGTAGAGCACACAACATCAGCTCTGTGTATTTTACTAAATACTACCTTTTACTTGATTTACCAGGTCACCCGAAGATCTTCACTCGTAAACCAATTCTCGTCCTGTGCTAATAACTTTTCACACACTAGCCGAACAAAAAGACAGTCCGTGTAGACATTCGAAGTTAGCCATAAAAGTTCCCACTTTTATACTTCCGCGTATACACAACACATCAAGTTACTTCTTGATACTTAACGATAAAAGATCCCACTTTTATCCTTCCGCGTATACACAACACATCAAGTTACTTCTTGATACTTACGCGCACTGTCTCAGAACAGCTCACCGTCCATTTTCGAACTCACGACCGTTACAACACAACGACCGTTCCAACACAACGACCGTTAACGCTCCACTCTTCTTCTCCAAATTCTCCCAACGTTCTTATTCGTTGGCTGAAACTTTTTTTGCTTTCGGTTGCCAGATTCCTTCTGTCGTAACACTGCCCCCTTCCTAGGTCTTGTTCGTCCCGAACAATTCTGGATTTCAAAGCTTCTTCAGTTCTTCGATGAAACGGGGCCAAACGATCCACGTGAACCACCTTGCTCTTTGTAGCTGGACGTCGACGAATGCGATATTCCACGTCTGTGTCAAAATGAAAGCGAATCTCATTATGACTTAGATTTCTTTTCTGACTGAAGCCTCGTCCACAAACATAATACGTGTAAGGCCTATAGCCCTTGTGAACACTTTTATGTCTCCGCAGGGAGAAGAATCGACTAAGAGTTTTCGTGCAAAACCTGTAAAAAGTTTTCTTCTTTGTCGAAAGTTTTCTTCTTTGGATTTTTACTTCTATCAACAGTAACAAGGAATGAAAGTCATTAGTGACATAAAATCTAGGGAGGAGTTTCATTCTCCAGTCTGACCCTTTTGTCAGTTGACTTTCACTTAATTCAGAACTGTCGTGATGAACCTTCAGCCATACTTCACCTGAATCAATTTGATCCCCAAGGTGCTTCACAATTATAATATCAGCTCCATAATTCTTTTTAGCGCTTCGGTCCATCTCCTCCTTCCATACTCCTGCTAGAACTACAGCTTCTAATCCGACAACCTTACCTGTTTCTCCTGTATAAGTGAAATCAGTGATGTGTCGGGCTGCTAGCAATATTTTTTCTGTTTTACCTTCACATAGCCAGCTTGCAACATCTTCAGATACTCCTTGTTCTATTAACATGTTACGAAACTTGTTCAAAGCATTGCCGTTATGCAGAACCTTGCAGACACGTGATGCTTCATCTACCCTATTATCCACAATGTTTACCAAACGCAGAAGTTCTCCTCCTAACTCTTCGACGAGCTCTTGCAGTTCCAAGGATCCGTTACCGAGGAAACACTGAACAGCTTCCATCACTTCCAGAGAGTTGTCAACAGAGTTTTCAAGAGGTGAATCCATGTTGCTGATAACAGCTGAACTCTCCATTCCACGAGCTTGTGATGCTGCACCCATTTTCTTAACTAAATCAACAGCGTCTTCTGTACTGATGAGATCAATAGCTCCTTTTCCGAATTCAACATCATAAACCAAAGCGCACACTCCTTCAGCCAGCTTTTTGGACACAATTGAGCATCTCATTAGAGGAACGCTATCTACGGTAGCCGTCAGATCCTTGCAGCGGTAAATCTCCTTATCTGTTGGCACCAGCTCCTCTGTCTGTCCTACGATGCAGCATCCGACGTCTTCCATCATCTGCTCGATTTTATCTTTAGTGCAGTCGGCTGTGAAGCCAGGGATGGATTCCAATTTGTCCAGAGTATCTCCCGTCAATTGGAGAGCACGACCGGAGATCATAGGGACCTTGAGACCTAAAGCAGCAAGTGCAGGAGCCAAGACAAAACTCACTTTGTTGCCGACACCTCCTGTGCTGTTTTTATCTACCATCCGATGGCGCCACTCGGGTCTCCAGCAAAACACATGACCCGAGGAGGTCATATTTGCTGTTTCTTCCGAATTCACTTTCTTGGAGCTCTCATTGTAATTAGCCAGGGACATATCAGTCATGATTGCCAAATTGTTCATTCTGGAGATCAGCGACGAGTTCTGATATTGTCCACTTTAGAGCTCTTGTAATCTTTAGAGCTCTTGTAATGATATTGTCCACTTTAGAGCTCTTGTAATCGTGATAAAACTTTTCTATATCCTTATAATCTAAATGGTTATAATGTCCAAATCTGCGCATTGACTGTTCAGAAAAGAAATTCAGCATGGTTTCGTTGAGATTGTCTGAGGGCTTTACTTCTCTCTGATCGTAACTCTGAGGCTTAGTTTCATCCAGAAAGTTAGTCTTTGAAGTACCGTCTCTGCCTGAAGCTCTTTTACTAGCATCACCTGTTATGCTTCTAAGCCATTCTTCGGAATTCCTCTTCCTTAAATCCCCACTTTCTATAAACGATTCAAGTGTGGCTATATGCTTCGGAAAAATCTCTCCGACTTCCCCGGTAATGACGCAGGGCACTTTGTATCTATGATGAATGGACGCCTCTTCTTTACTCGGACCACTCTGCGAAACGTAAACTCTGTTTCGTTCCCCCTCATTACCACTCGTTACTCTGCCTTTGCGATAATTGTCCATGACACATTTTGCTGACGGCGAGGAATAGAATACCTTTCGTGTGGATCTCTCTTCAGATCGTGCCGGACTTGTATACCTAGGTATTTTGAAGTGCAAAGCGTACTGTATAGTCTCACAGCTCTCTGATCTGTGTGATTGTTCTTCACAGTTCCTAGACATGTCACCAGCGACATAGACACTCTGCCATGCATTACCAGTAGTTGCGTGGTCAAAGGCATTATCTGCGCTATCTCTACGATTCTTGATTTCCAGTAGCAGATCCACATTTTTATATGCGTTGCCTTTCTCTTTTTCTTTTCCATGTTTACAATCTAACTTAACACTATCAAGATCATCTTTTTCACTGACAAATTCAACATTTAAACTATTGCATTGTCTATTGAGTTCGGTTTTATGATCCTTGAAGTGATCAATAATCTTACCAACTTGAGAAGCCACTTCAGCTCTCATCTCAGTATTTTGTGCGGCCATTTCGGCTTTCAAATCATCTATTTTATCGCTTTGGGCAGCTATATCACCTTTAATCTCAGTATTTTGCGCGGCCATTTCGGCTTTCAAATCATCTATTTTATCGCTTTGGGCAGCTATATCACCTTTAATCTCAGTATTTTGCGCGGCCATTTCGGCTTTCAAGTCATCTATTTTATCGCTTTGGGCAGCTATAGCACCTTTAATCTCAGTTTTTTGTGCGGCCAGGTCACCTATTTTGTTAGCCATATCGGCTTTCAAGTCAGTCATCAGCGTAGTCATATCGGCTTTGAAGCTATTTATCAACTTTACTAATTCATCCATACTTCTAGTTAACGGCATTCAATTAAATAATCATAATCCCACTTCTGACACCAAATGTTGCGGATCACGAAAATGGATAGCCACTGAGCGTGAGTATTAAAAGCTATATTTCAAAACCAAATTCAATACAAGGTAAATTGTTACAAAGGAAATATGGATGAAGTATCTTATTAACAAATCAACTATTAACATGCACAAATCATCAATCTTCCTGCGTAGAGCACACAACATCAGCTCTGTGTATTTTACTAAATACTACCTTTTACTTGATTTACCAGGTCACCCGAAGATCTTCACTCGTAAACCAATTCTCGTCCTGTGCTAATAACTTTTCACACACTAGCCGAACAAAAAGACAGTCCGTGTAGACATTCGAAGTTAGCCATAAAAGTTCCCACTTTTATACTTCCGCGTATACACAACACATCAAGTTACTTCTTGATACTTAACGATAAAAGATCCCACTTTTATCCTTCCGCGTATACACAACACATCAAGTTACTTCTTGATACTTACGCGCACTGTCTCAGAACAGCTCACCGTCCATTTTCGAACTCACGACCGTTACAACACAACGACCGTTCCAACACAACGACCGTTAACGCTCCACTCTTCTTCTCCAAATTCTCCCAACGTTCTTATTCGTTGGCTGAAACTTTTTTTGCTTTCGGTTGCCAGATTCCTTCTGTCGTAACAATACGAACAATGAAAAAATGGCGACATGCATTTCTGTACATATATTTTACGATGTGTCAGAGAAATTTTATTCCTCTAAACGGGCTCGAAAATTTGAGCGCGAATTCATTTCTGGTTTATATGCCAATCTAGTTGATTGTTTCATTACTTGTGACGTACTCATAGACCAAGCATTCTGGGAGTGCGCATTGATCGAAATTCCCAGGCAGTCCTTAGGTGATTGCTTAGTTCATGAGTCGGCAAACCTTCAGGTCCGTGAGTGTCTTGCCCCCCTCCCACTTTGTTTTTTCCCACATACAAAGTGGGAGGGGGGCAGCCTTGCCCCCCTCCCACTTTGAGAAGGGAAGCAAAAAATTATTAAACTTATGTACCTTTTACACATTCTACAACACAAATTTTAAAGACCTCTAAATCGAAGGGGGAAATGTTATATTGCAATGGAGCGATGGAATCCAGTCTCTTGTCCCCCCCCCCCCCCACTTCATTTTTTAAAATCCGGGCTTGTTTCCAATACTAATCCCATATTCTTTAATACCTGAATAGTAAGAATGTTAAAATTATTTAAAGACTTGATGAAAGGTTCGGAATTAAAATATACAATTTCGTGGTGAACGAGGGCAAACACTATAAGCGATCTACTTTATGACCTTTGGACTTCTGTTGATTTTTGGATCGACATATTTCTGTGAGCAAATTTTCCAAAATTAATTTCATTAAAACTCAACTGAAGAGTGAACTAAAAACATCAAGGTTCGAGAGATGCCTGAAAATGAAATTATTCATCAAACAAATCTTTGGAGGTAATGAAAAGAATTAAACAAAATTTTTCTTTTGGTAACAATTTCGAAATAAAAGTGATAATCAGATTTTTGGTTAAACGTTTTGTCCAAAATAACTTACGAACCAATAGAAGTGAGTTTATTGTTGAATTCTCTACAACTTCGCTGAAAAAAAGTGAGTTTCAGTGAAAGTTGGAACCGAACCCACTACCTGCTGAAAACGTCAGGTGCTCTTCCTACTGAGCTATCCCAAGCCTAGATCAACTCCGGTTAACCGGCAGCTATAAACTTTGATTCCATCTGTTCACTGGTGACGGGATAGACTAACTCTCCACAGAAAGGTTTTCAATTAACTCTTCAATTGCTATTAAAAACAAATACTCCCTCAAGCAGCTGCTTGCCACAGAGGTCTGACAGGAGCCTGTCAGTTTATATGCCAGAGTAGAAGGTCAGTGAGGATGGCAGGACCTCAGCAGAAACACGACACATACAACATTATTACAGCCTTACCCGGGGCTCGAACCCAGGTCCCTCAGATCAGTAGCTAAGCGCGCTAACCACTCGGTCATGGGACGGCAATTGCTATTAGCAATTACTAAAATAAGTTTTACTGCTTGAAGGAGTAAGTTCTGTGTATGTGGTTGCTGTACCTGTCATATAATTTTTTATTGGAATAATTAAAAGAATAATTTTCAAAAATTTGTTTGTTTATCACAATGCATTTTATTTTATTTTTAAAGTGAACATCATTGTTGAATTTTAAATCATGTTTCTTTTCCTATTATTAAACCCCACCCTGCCCTTTCTTGAAAAAAAAAAAAAAAACTGCTTGAGACAAAATAAAGGAAGGTCGGGGGGGGGGGGGCGATTTAGCGGCGATAAATCTCAACGGTGGCATAGTCGTAGCTCGAACATGGAAATTGTTGACGCGCTATCAGCTAACCCCCCCCCACACACACACAAAGCAAAGGCATCCTTGTTTGTTTTTCTTTAGTTCCGCATATGGGTTTTAAATCTGGATGACCAGCAATTACCAGAGCAATAGTAGCAATTACGATATTCTTTGGGTGATGACTTTGATGTAACAGATTTACTTGAAGAACTAGCAACGTTTCGTCAAATTATACCTGACACAACAGTGAATACTTTAAAATACACTTTACCCGATTAACATATTTACCAATTACGGAACGCCTCAATAGTCTTTAAAAATTCATTCCCATCATTTCACCGATTTATGGCGGATTCGAATCCACTTCCCTTCGCAGTCAACGTATTAATCAATCAGCTTTGCTGTCTGAAATAAAACAGGCTGCAAGTTTATTTTACCTCTGAAAAAACTCCAGTATTGTCGCGGAAAGTTCTATTTCCTCCTAAAGTGGCCCGTAGTCTGAAAACTAAAAGGAAAGATTGCACATTCTTCGAAAGCCGAGTTTCAAAATCATCTTTTCTTGCGCTTTCAGTGGACGATGTCATCTCATCCGAGCTTGTGTAGGCGCTGTGATCGCAAAAAAACAAAGAGGGCGATTTGTAATCCGAATCAACAATCCTTTAGGTTGTCTTCAGCCGGGGAGGCATGGCTCGAGATGGCCTCATTGTGTGAGGAGATCCGGGCAGTGCCATTGACCTCCATTCACAGAGCGGAACAGGCTCTGATGAGAAAGTTAGAATACGAAATGCTGGGACTGGATTGGCAGGCCCATTCCTTCGGACTGCCAATCCAGAGACTGTGGGAGAAACAATATTATCATGCATTCAAGCGGATGCAACGAGCTGACACGACTGCCTCTTAGCAGTGTCAGTGAAGGGGAATGTTTCGGACACTGATCTGCTCAGATAAAATTCTTTGGAGAAAGTTATCCCCTTCCCCCACCCGACGATACTTTGCTACGTATGATAAAAGGGGTGATTGAGTAAGTCGAAATGCATTGGAACAGAGTTCCGGAAAGTCTGAGATTAAGATGCGAAGAATTGTTAAAATTTTAGAGTACGGGTAGAGATAGGGTTAAGAAATTAGTTGATGTTCTTGAACTCCTCTTTAATGAAATGCAGTGACGTAGCCAGAAAAAAATTTAAATTTCGGGGCGCCAATAAAATTTCGAGGTAGGTTCATGATGTGTGAAGTACAATAAGGATTTGTAAATACGTTTCATGCGTAGTACGACTTTCCAAATAGTACAACGAAAATCCGAAGTCTTCCTCATTAGCAATGATTTCTAAATCTCGTTTCTATAATGACTGCAATGTTGCAGTGAAAACTGGCTCACGATTTACATTCTGTAATTAAAGATTGTTAGCCGTCCCATGGCCGAGTGGTTAGCGCGCTTGGCTACTGATCTAAGGGACCTGGGTTCGAGCCCCGGGTAAGGCATGGCTGTTTGTGTCGTTTTTCTGCTGAGGGCCTGCCATCCTCTCAGACCTTCTACTATGGCATATAAACTGACAGACTCCTGTCAGACCTCTGTGGCAAGCAGCTGCTTGAGGGGGTATTTATTTTTTATTTTATTAATTAAAGATTTATTCATCCTTAGCTGTTCTGCCCTCTATGATGCTATTATCACCTTTGGTTTCTCCGTGTTGCATCTACGCCAAATATTACTCAACAGCAGTTTTCACTATGGAAGATTTTAATAACCGAAAAGGAGGCAAAAAAGGAAATGTATTGCAAAGAACATATTTTATTAAAGATCTCTAGAACGAAGGGGGGGGGGGGATAACACATTGCACTGTTGGTGACAATAACATTCGAAAAAGGAAAGAAGAGGAGTACAAACGGATTGGCGTTCTGATCCATTCCAATGTAATCATCCAGTGGAATGTTTTCGTTTCCACTGTGTGCCAAATGCGCTCTGAATGGCGCTTTTTGGCACATAATGGTTTAAACCAGTGACTCTTAACATGGGCTCCCAGTATGCCAAGCCATACTTCTAGGGAACCAAACGGAAAAAACGGATCATTAAGGGGTCACAGTAAGTTTCTGATGGGGACATCCAAACTTAACTGCGAGAAAAAAATACTATAAAAAAGATGTACAAATCAGATAAATAAGTTTGTCAAGAAAATATAACTTTTAACAAGGCTCCCTGGAACAGTTAATTTTTAATACCGGTAACAATAAAGTCGTTACTGAAAAATAAGCTCGTTAGAAAAATCGCAACCGTCTTGATATTATAAAGAGAGGTGTTCTTTGTCACTAACAACGCTTCAGCATGATATTGAAAAACTTGCAAGTTTGTATCAACCACAAGGATCACACTGAATAAAGGCCAATTATCAGAATATATCTTGTTACCATGTTTTTTTGCTGCTACTATACATTTTATATCTTTAAGCATTTTGTTACTTAAAAATAACGTGCTGATTATTAAAATATATATAAATTTCAGTACCTCTTTTTTTTCAAGTACCCTTTGTCAAGTACCTCTTTTCAAACTAACAGCGGCTATGAGGGGGGGGGGGTCACAGAACTAAATGAAACTCACTGATCCAAATCACAAGGCCTACATAGGCTCAGAGAGATTGGGAAGGTATCCACTGGAGTTAAGAGAAGACACATAAAAGCCACATGACAAGGGCTCAATAGTCCTAAACTTTCCTTAAATTTTTACTATTAGTAAGTGCTACCCAGCCTTTCTTTCATGTACCAAGGCTACGGGTGTCCTGTACACGGCTTAATCTCCCTTCCGATGGACGGAGTCTTTTCTAAGCTCATCACTGATCTTTCTCGTCGAAGGCAGAAAAAGGAGGTTAATTGTTAGTACTGGGCTTTAGTTAAGAATTGCAAAATTCTTAACTATTAAACTAGGGATTCTCAACGTGGGGTACGCGTATCCCGCAATAAAAGTTTTTGGGGTACGCCGTGAGAGCTCAAAAGTCGCTCAAAGTCAGAGTTTTATTTTATTCCCATTGTTATACTATAACTATAGTTTTATCTATCTATACAAGGGGTACGCCAGTTACATTCACATTTCCAGGGGGTACGTAAAGCATAAAAGGTTGAGAACCACTGATATATACAGGGTGAATCTGAAAAAGTACGGGGTGGTAGAACGCAGCTATACGAGCAATATTCGTCATAGAATGTATGGTCGGAACGCAAGTGGTGAGAAGTTAAAAGGTAGTTTTCCACTGTCACATTTAAAGAATGAACACAAGAAGGAGAGGAGATACTTCAGAAAACATTTTATTAACAGGAATGTAATTGAGGTACATGCTCAAAGAAATTGCTCAAAAGAGCTGCCGCCAGCTGTAATGCAGGCTTCACACCTACGGGATAGAGACCGACGCACATTTGCGAAGACACCAGCCTTTTTCCGAATATCGCCGGCAACAACGGCGATCCTGGCGACTAGATCCATATCGGTTTCAATGGGGCACTCGTAGATTGGGCTTTTCATATGGCCCCACAGGAAAAAGTCCAAACACGAGAGATCCGGCGATCTTGGTGGCCAAGCTATGGGCCACCAAGACATCGCCTCGACCAATCCATCGCCCTGGGAACGTTGCATGTAAAGTGTTCCGCACATCTAAGCTGAAGTGTGCAGGCGCACCGTCGTGCTGGAACCGCCATTTCGTGGTTAATATAACCAGCCATCCTCTCGGCAATCCACGGTAGAAATGCCGTTGGGTGCGAGGACCGACCCCTTATTTATACCATTTCGAACACCACCTAGTGGCTCGCCGTTTGCGTTCCGCCCATACTTTCTATGACGAATATTGCTCGTATAGCTGCGTTCTACCACCCTGTAAAGTTTTGCCCACTTTTTCAGATTCACCCTGTATATATATTGTTACGACAGAAGGAATCTGGCAACCGAAAGCAAAAAGTTTCAGCCAACGAATAAGAACGTTGGGAGAATTTGGAGAAGAAGAGTGGAGCGTTAACGGTCATTTTGTATTGTAACGGTCGTTGTGTGTTGTAACGGTCGGAGAGTTCGAAAATGGACGGTGAGCTGTTCTGAGACAGTGCGCGTAAGTATCAAGAAGTAACTTGATGTGTTGTGTATACGCGGAAGGATAAAAGTGGGATCTTTTATCGTTAAGTATCAAGAAGTAACTTGATGTGTTGTGTATACGCGGAAGTATAAAAGTGGGAACTTTTATGGCTAACTTCGAATGTCTACACGGACTGTCTTTTTGTTCGGCTAGTGTGTGAAAAGTTATTAGCACAGGACGAGAATTGGTTTACGAGTGAAGATCTTCGGGTGACCTGGTAAATCAAGTAAAAGGTAGTATTTAGTAAAATACACAGAGCTGATATTGTGTGCTCTACGCAGGAAGATTGATGACTTGTGCATGTTAATAGTTGATTTGTTAATAAGATACTTCATCCATATTTCCTTTGTAACAATTTACCTTGTATTGAATTTGGTTTTGAAATATAGCTTTTAATACTCACGTTCAGCGGCTATCCATTTTTGTGATCCGCAACATTTGGTGTCAGAAGTGGGATAATCCCACTGGACGGCTGATCCGTTAGCAGATAATCCTTCCTCGATCCCGAGTGGAACTTGTGATGAAAGATGTACATGATAGTGCCACTGGAGGACACTTCGGTGTTAATAAGACATTAGCCAAAGCCAAGGAACGATTTCATTGGCTGAAAAGTAGGGCAGACGTTGAGAGATGGTGTAGGCAATGTGAAGCCTGTGCAGCAAAGAAAGGCCCTAAGACTAGGAGTCGGGGTAAGCTGCAGACGTATAACGTTGGTGCCCCTTTTGAAAGAATAGCCATTGATGTAATGGGTCCGTTTCCTAGAACTGATGATGGAAATCGATATTTATTAGTGGTAATGGATTATTTCACAAAGTGGCCTGAGGTATATCCCATCCAAGACCAGGAAGCAACAACAGTGGCTGAGATGATAGTTAATAACTTCATTAGTAGGTATGGAGTACCTTTACAACTCCACTCTGATCAAGGACGGAATTTTGAATCCAATGTGTTTAAAGGCATCTGTCAACTATTAGGCATTCAGAAAACCAGAACAACTCCCTTACACCCTCAGTCGGATGGTATGGTTGAAAGGTTCAATAGAACAATTGCTCAGCATTTAGCATTATTTGTGAACGACCACCAACGTGACTGGGATCGCCATGTACCACTCCTTTTGCTGGCATATAGAACGGCAGTGCATGAGACAACTGGACAGACACCTTCCATGATGATTTTTGGAAGAGAGTTACGTCTTCCCTGTGACCTTTTATATGGTCGGCCCGAAGCAATGCCTGTGTCCACTCCACAATACGTACAAGAATTGCAACAACGACTAGAAGAAATCCATCACTCCGTTAGACATAACATCGACATAACAAGTGACAGAACCAAAACAAGATATGACAGTAAAATAAATGGAACTATTTTCAATCAAGGAGATCTTGTCTGGCTATACAGTCCACATAGAAAGAAAGGACGATCTCCAAAACTTCAGAAACCTTGGGAAGGTCCATATACAATAGTTAACAGGATTAATGACGTGGTATATCGCATTCGTCGACGTCCAGCTACAAAGTGCAAGGTGGTTCACGTGGATCGTTTGGCCCCGTTTCATCGAAGAACTGAAGAAACTTTGGAATCCAGAATTGTTCGGGACGAACAAGACCTAGGAAGGGGGCAGTGTTACGACAGAAGGAATCTGGCAACCGAAAGCAAAAAGTTTCAGCCAACGAATAAGAACGTTGGGAGAATTTGGAGAAGAAGAGTGGAGCGTTAACGGTCATTTTGTATTGTAACGGTCGTTGTGTGTTGTAACGGTCGGAGAGTTCGAAAATGGACGGTGAGCTGTTCTGAGACAGTGCGCGTAAGTATCAAGAAGTAACTTGATGTGTTGTGTATACGCGGAAGGATAAAAGTGGGATCTTTTATCGTTAAGTATCAAGAAGTAACTTGATGTGTTGTGTATACGCGGAAGTATAAAAGTGGGAACTTTTATGGCTAACTTCGAATGTCTACACGGACTGTCTTTTTGTTCGGCTAGTGTGTGAAAAGTTATTAGCACAGGACGAGAATTGGTTTACGAGTGAAGATCTTCGGGTGACCTGGTAAATCAAGTAAAAGGTAGTATTTAGTAAAATACACAGAGCTGATATTGTGTGCTCTACGCAGGAAGATTGATGACTTGTGCATGTTAATAGTTGATTTGTTAATAAGATACTTCATCCATATTTCCTTTGTAACAATTTACCTTGTATTGAATTTGGTTTTGAAATATAGCTTTTAATACTCACGTTCAGCGGCTATCCATTTTTAAGGAGTCCCACTGTGCCCAGTAACTTTTCACACACTAGCCGAACAAAAAGACAGTCCGTGTAGACATTCGAAGTTAGCCATAAAAGTTCCCACTTTTATACTTCCGCGTATACACAACACATCAAGTTACTTCTTGATACTTAACGATAAAAGATCCCACTTTTATCCTTCCGCGTATACACAACACATCAAGTTACTTCTTGATACTTACGCGCACTGTCTCAGAACAGCTCACCGTCCATTTTCGAACTCTCCGACCGTTACAACACACAACGACCGTTACAATACAAAATGACCGTTAACGCTCCACTCTTCTTCTCCAAATTCTCCCAACGTTCTTATTCGTTGGCTGAAACTTTTTGCTTTCGGTTGCCAGATTCCTTCTGTCGTAACAATATGTTTTATTTTATTCCCATTGTTATACTATAACTATAGTTTTATCTATCTATACAAGGGGTACGCCAGTTACATACACATTTCCAGGGGGTATGTGAAGCATAAAAGGTTGAGAACCACTGATATATATACAGGGTGAATCTGAAAAAGTGGGCAAAACTTTACGGGGTGGTAGAACGCAGCTATACGAGCAATATTCGTCATAGAAAGTATGGGCGGAACGCAAACGGCGAGCCGCTAGGTGGTGTTGGAAATGGTATAAAAGGGTCGGTCCTCGCAACCAACGGCATTTCTACTGTGGATTGCCGAGAGGATGGCTATTTATACTAACCACGAAATGGCGGTTCCAGCATGACAGTGCGCCTGCACACTTCAGCTTAGATGTGCGGAACACTTTACATGCAACGTTCCCAGGGCGATGTCTTGGTGGCCCATAGCTTGGCCACCAAGATCGCTGGATCTCTCGTGTTTGGACTTTTTCCTGTGGGGCCATATGAAAAGCCTAATCTACGAGTTCCCAATTGAAACCGATATGGATCTAGTCGCCAGGATCGCCGTTGTTGCCGGCGATATTCGGGAAATGCCTGGTGTCTTCCCAAATGTGCGTCGGCCCCTATCCCGCAGGTGTGAAGCCTGCATTACAGCTGGCGGCAGCTCTTTTGAGCAATTTCTTTGAGCATGTACCTCAATTACATTCCTGTTAATAAAATGTTTTCTGAAGTATCTCCTCTCCTTCTTGTGTTCATTCTTTAAATGTGACAGTGGAAAACTACCTTTTAACTTCTCACCGCTTGCGTTCCGACCATACATTCTATGACGAATATTGCTCGTATAGCTGCGTTCTACCACCGCGTAAAGTTTTGCCCACTTTTTCAGATTCACCCTGTATATATGTTTTATTTTATTCCCATTGTTATACTATAACTATAGTTTTATCTATCTATACAAGGGGTACGCCAGATACATACACATTTCCTCCTGGCCATTTAGCCCATGGTGTGCAAAAAAGTGCCGCTCAGAGGTAAAACAACCCAACCTACACATTTCCAGGGCTAAGTGAAGCATAAAAGGTTGAGAACCACTGTATTAAACAATTAAGAATTCACAAATTCTTAACTCAACGCCGTTCTTATTGTGATAATTTAATATTAGTGCTTTTTTCTCTTACGGTACCTTTGCCAACTGCCCCGATGCTTTGCTATGCCACTGCTGGCACAATGTCGACTCGAGCCTGGGAATATCAGACTACGAAGATCACCTCTCTTTATAATATCAAGTCGGTTATTAGTTTTTTAGCAAGCTTATTTTACAGTAACGGTTTTTTGTTACCGGTGCAAAAAAATGAACGCATTGTTCCAGGGAGCCTTTTTTCATCTGATTTGTAGTATTTTATTCTGGTAGTTAAGTTTGGGTGGCCCTCTCAAAAACTTTGTGATCCATAATAAGGCGCGGACTGATATGGAAGCGGTGTAGCGTCCCGGGACTCTGGGACCTCGTGGGAGCAGAATTTTTGAATAATAATAACTTATTTTTACAGAATTGAGGGAAACCTATTTTTAGCTTCACGTACGAACTCTAAAAAAAAAAAGCATTGAGATAATGAAAAAGAAACCGAATTTTTATTGAAGCCTCCCCCTCCCCCCTACAGCTGCGTCCCTGGAAAAAAGTGCGTTCATCAATGCCCCTAATGTTACATTTTTTCCATTCATCATTGTGTGCCAAAAAGTGCCCTAATGAAAACAGAAGGATAAAAAAGTTATGAAACCATGAACCAAAGTTTAAAATGACAAAAGTGGAAAAAACAATTGAAAACAAGGGTGAAAGCAGAACCGACCCTAGCTTATGTGTCACTGTCAAGCGAGAAATATCGCGTTGACTCGGGGCAACACTGTAACTACCAGGATCCGGATTCGAGTCTCGAGGATCCCAGCAGTTGCATAGTCATTTGTTCCGTTTTAATCTGCAGATAAGCTAGTAGCTTTGTGGGTCTGATCATAAAATAAAAAAAAAGGTATAAAAATACTGGTGTGAAGTAGCAAACGGTTTAATACAACAATTAATAATTTTGAATAGCTTTGGGATAATTTCTTATAACGCACTCTTAAATATTCCAGCTTCTAAAATTCTAAAGAAATATTACGGAAATTCAAGATTCAGAAATCCTTGATTTAGATATTAAATTTACCTTCATTCTCATTCCCATACAAAGTTTTTACAGATACCAGTTTCTATGATAATTTGGCTTTCCATTGGTATAACATGGGAATTCTCCATCGTTTTTAGTCTATGGATCTTATTATGCATACTGTAAAATTTCAATCATAAAATGACGAGTATTAAATTTAGATATCCTTGATAATTGGCTGGTTTTATTTTTAAGCGAAGAACATTTATAAGCAGGTTATACATTCCAGGCACTGATTATCGACTAGGCCCGTAAGGCCCTTATTACTAGAGGCTCCCAAACCCTCTACATCATTTCTACTTAAAATTTTTACCTTGTTTTTTCAACTACAACTAGATTCTAAAACCTGTTCAGACTGATTTAACCTCGAACATTTGTACAATGTAAAAGTGGAGAGAACTGTGTGATATCACACTACGAAGAGAAACTACATTTGGAAGCCAGAATTATATTACAGAGTATTTGGGCTTCTGGGGGCCCCAGTAAACACGCTATGCCTAGGGCCCTCTGACACCTTTGGCGGGCTCTGATACATTGGACGTCATTCAAACTGATAATGAAACTGATCATCAACAATTTGGATGGATTTAAACAGTTCGTTTTTCAGCCTCATACGGTAGTCCCTTATGTTGACTGCCGAAATATTAACGATTTTAGGGTCCCCCCCCCAGGCCACTCTATTACACTGCACGACATTGAAATTGCCCCATCCAGAAGGAGTGAGGGGATAGGGGTGAAATGTAGCACACACATAGCAATACATATGGCATACCATGATTAAATTTGCAGCCACTTAACAGCGGTTAGATGAGATAATGCAGCACAATGTGACTGCCTCAGTAAGTGGTTGTACAGCCGTGAACGGCAATACAGCGTGGCATGGAGTCATACAGTCGATGGATATGGTCTTGAGGAACTGTACACCAAGCAGCGTTGACTTGCTCCCATAATTCATCGAGATTCCACGCTGGCCGTTGAGAGGATTGCACACGTCGTCCAATGTGGTCCCACAGATTTTCTATTGGGGATAAATCTGGAGATCATGCTGGCCATGGCAATACTTGTACATGTTGCAAACATTGTCTGGAGACCCTATCAGTGTACACGGGCGTTGTCATGTTGGGAAATGGATTGCTGTATGCCTCCCAGGAACGGTAACAAAACGGGTTGCAGAACTATGCTAACGCATCGTGCAGCTGTCAGTGTTCTCATGATGCGGACAAGAGGTGACCTGCTGTCATTTCCAATAGCACCCCATATCATTATGCCTGGCTGACGGGCAGTGTGTTGATCGCGAATAAAAGCTGGATCCATCCTCTCGCCAGGTTGCAATACACGAACCCGTCATTTGTCAGCACCCAGACAGAAATGGGATTCATCATTAAACACAACAGTGTTTCATTCGTGACCCCAGTTCGCACGACTTCGGCACCAAACCAGACGACACTGCAATGGTTTGCAGACAACTTAATGGTTGCCTAGAGTGCAGGTGTGCCTCATGCAACCTTCGGTTTACCGTTCAGGTCGTTATGGCTGCTGACAGCCCATCGAATATCGCCTGCAGTGCTCTGTGGTGACGAACGAGCATATCGAACAATCTGCCCATCAAGCCGTGCTGACGTCTGTCGGACGGCACCACTCCCTCTGCGACGCACGCTAGAACCTTCATTTCGCCACTGTTGCCAACAGCGTCCAACAGTTCGTGCATCCCGATGAGCATGGGCAGCGACACGATGTGTAGTCGATCCAGCTTCACGAAGGCCTATAATTCTTCCTCTCTCAAAAGCATCCAAATGGCGATAAACCTGCCAATGGGGTGTACCAGGCATTTTCAGCCTTCGCCAAACAATTTCCAAGCGGAACCACATAATCTCAAACGTTCGCACAACTTCCACCTGCATAAACAAAAAACCATCCCTGTTCCTTTCTGCACCTTTTATCTCTTGAGCCACACACGTCATTGGCTCCGGTTATCATCATTTGCATATCTCAAATGCGCACACCTACCTTTTTATTTGCATGTTTGTACGACATGTCCTTCTGGGTGGGGCACTTTCAATTTCAATCGTATTTTTTCTTGTCATGTTGGGAATACGTTTCTTGCATTTGGCTCAAAATACCATGTCAAAAGTGTTTTGACACCCACTTTTTAAGTGTGAATCATGTATGCACCATGCAGCCTATAGGACAAAAATTTTCATACTGGGCTATGCTGTGAATATATGATTTGCAAGCTTACAAGTGTAAACAGGATTTTTCACAAGTTTATGCTCACAGTTTTTTTGGTATAAATACGAGAACATGTCTATTCCTTTTTAAACATGTTGACTTGTTCATGAGGTCACACTTTCCTGTCATTCATAAGCAATTAATTATACCACAAATCATGGGTCAGCTATGTAGTAAAATTATATGATTCACACTTGTTCTGGGCTATGCCATGTGAAGCAAATATGATACACATGGCATAGTCCAGAACAAGTGTGAATCATATAATTTTATTAAAACCCGATATTACATGTCCGATACTTAAAATAGATTGAAAACTAAAATTTTATACCATAAAGAATACCATCTATAATTGAGTTAAACTCAAAAATCTAGGAGTGGCAAGGCATCCATTGAAGCAATATGATAAAAAAAAAGAGGGGGGGGGGAGGAGAAATGTGTCACTTATAATTCTAAAAAACATAAATATTGAATATATTCATAATGATGTAAAACTTATATACTTAGCAACATAAAAACCAAGGTATTAGCGAAACCGGTGGCAGAGCCGTCCCTCATTTACGTGCCACTGCAAAGTGAGAAATATAATGCTACCCCCTTTAACGAGATTGTGGATTGAACTTGAGCAGACTAGAACGCCAATCCAGTATATTTTTTAAGAAATTATTATATGTATTTTCTTTTTGCCTTAGTTCAAATTATTAACAGGAGCAGGGCCAGATCTAGTCTAGGGGAAGGGTCATGCCCCACCCCTTAAGAACGCTACTAACTGGAATAGAGGCGAAAAAAGTAAGAACCACCATTTGTTAAAATAGTGGTATATATACATTAAATTTTGTTTTTTCCATCGCTGGGAAACTACATATTGCTATTTGAGTTTAAAAGTGTGTCGATCATGGGTGGAATAGTGCTGTGTTTTACACCAAAGAGCCAAAACATTATGACCACCTGCCTAATCTGATGTTGGTCCTCCACGTGCTGCCGAAACAGTTCTTACCCGACAAGACATGGATGCTACAAGATTTCTAAAGGTATCTTGTGGTATCTGGTACCAACACGTTTTCAGTAGATCCTTTAACTCTTGTAAGTTACGTGGTTGAGCAACCGCAGATCGGATATGCTATTCCAACACAAACTACAGATGCTCAATTGGATTAATGTCTGGGGAATTCGGAGGTCAGGACAATATTTGGAAATATTCTTTATGTTCCGTGAACCATTCTCGAACAATCTGGGCAGTGTGGCATGGAGCATTATCCTGTTGAAAGAAGGTACTATTAGAGGGATATTACCGTTGCCATGAAACGATGTACCTGGTCTGCAATGATTTTTAAACAGGTGGTAGACGTCATAGTTTCCTGCACGTAAATGACCTGAAGCCAGGGTTTTCCAGCAGAACATTTCCCAAAGTATTACACTTTTTTCACTGGCTTCTTTTCATCCCGTGTTGCATCCTGGTGTCAACACTTCCCCAGGTAAACGATGCACACGTACCCCACCGTCCATATGGTGCAACAGGAAACGAGATTCATCGGACTAGACGACATTCTTCCAATCATTCAAGGTCGTTTTGATGCTCGCGTGCCCATTGTAATCACTTTCGATGTTGAACCAAGGTTAGCATGGGCACTCGGAGACGCCTGCGGCTATGCAGCCCCATTTTCAGCAGGGTTCGACGTCCTGTATGTTGCGACATGTTACTTCTGTCACCAGCATTCAAATTACGGGTGAGTTGTGCCAGAGTATCCCTTCTGTTAGCTCATACGATACGGGATAGCCTTTGCTCACCTCTAACATCGATGAGCTGTGATTAGCCCACACCTTGCCAGCGGTTTGTGGTTTTTCCCTCCTGGGTCCTTTTTTGAAGGTACTAATCATGGCTGACCGTGAACACCCCACAAGCGTTCCCATCTGGGAAATACTCTGACCCAGTCGTCTGGCTATTACAATTTGGCCATCGACAGACTCACTTAAGTCCGCTGCCTTTCCCATCTGAAGAACAAGAATAACACTGATTAACAGAGTTCAGTATCAGGTATTATTTATACCGTTTCATGACCTTCATACCTGCCGTCGTTTACCTGCAGTTGCTTTGATTTGCACAGAGACGTGTTGGTCATAATATTTTGGCTCTTCGGTGTATAGTTTATACACTATGTTGAAAAAAGTGTCTGGACACTTCCATGTTATGTGAATGTAAAACCACTTTCAAAGCTCCCTAACATTGAAAATAAACCTTTTACATAAAAACTGTTATTGGCGATAAATTGCAGATGCCACTCAAATCTCTCCAAATATAGTTCCCGCAATATTCGTTTAATATTTAAAGAATGAATGGAAGCTGATCTTCAACATTTATCTTCAACTTTTGACACTTGTGAAAAAATACTTTAATAGATAAAACACAACTCTTGTAATAATTTGTTCACTAACATAAATTAAATATCTGAAGTTTGTATGACGATATTTTAAGATTTCATCAATTTGGAGGCAACGTGATAGTGTCAATTTTCAAGTCTTCGATCAATATTTAGTCATTGAAGCGGGACCATTTAACAGCAGACGACAGTTGACAGACACACATGCCTCCAAATTGATGAAATCTTAAAAAATCGTCATACAAACTTCAGATATTTAATTTATGATGGTGAACAAATTGTTACAAGAGTTGTGCTTTATCTATTGAAGTAATTTTTCACAAGTGTCAAAAGTTGAAGATAAATGCTTCAGATTCCATTCATTCTTTTAATATTAAACTAATATTGCGGGAAATATATTTGGAGAGATTTGAGTGATATCTACAATTCACCGCCAATAACAGTTTTTATGTAAAACGTTTTTTTCAATGTTAGGGAATTTTGAAAGTGGCTTTCTATTCACATAACATGGAAGTGTCCGGACACTTTTTTCAACATAGTGTATGTTATTATATAGCTATATTATTTACTTATACATTGAAGGGACAATTTATTATACACACCAACCTAATAACGTGTGGATCCACCTTTCACCTTCACAAGAGCAGCATGTTGTGGCATGGAGTCTACTAGGTGTTTTTCCAGGGCAGCCATCCGTCAAGTGCCGAGAATTTCCAGTAGTAGGTTTTGGGCTCGAATGCATCACTCCATTTCATCCCACATATGTTTAATAGGGTTCAAATCCAGAGAGTGAGAGGGCCATTTGAGGTTTGGGAACTCACTGGAATGTTTCTCAAACCAGTCTGCCAAAAGAGCTATCCATTTCCAATTTTCCCGATCTATTGGCGATGTTCCTTTGCCTCATAGCCTGGTGGATTAGGAACTCGATGTCTAGTCTATATCTAGTATATCATACTAGTCATGCCATTCTGAATCAAATGATCATTTTACAAACCTTCGTAGCAACCCTGTTGTTGAATACTGACATTATCATTTGCATTCTGGCCCTCCATTCTGACACTATATCTATTGGGAGAGGCAGTGCTTACCTCAAATATCAGTGGCCAAGTTACAGCCACATTTTTCCCAATGTTTGAAGGTTTTGAAGTAGTCCTGCGATGATCGCACATGGAAATCCGAGATGTTCTGCATCACAGATATGGAGATCCAATTTTCCTTGCAGCATCTGTTGCCGATCGAACTCACTCAGGTCACCAGGTTTACCCTCGTAAAAATAGCAGATCTGATTTGTTTATAGTCTGCAATGTGTTTTGGCTAGACACATTATTGTGGTGGAATAGGGGAGGTTTGTGGATGTGTGCTGTGTATAATAAATTGGACTTTCAGTGTGTAACAGATTTACACGGCGTTTTTCGATTCTGAAACTTTAAAGTATATGGCACTACCCATATTGCAAGCTTTCATTTGACACAAAATTCATTACGATCGTTCTTTCTCCCTCCCCCCCCCCCATTAGTAAGAAATTTATCTTTATTTAAGGATGTCTGAAACTCTCTAGATGGCATTCACTACGCCAGAAGCTTTCATTTGGCAGTGTTTATTACCATCGTGGTATGTAAATGGTAGCTAGGCATAAACTGGAAGGAGAGCTGTGTACAGTCGCTCAAAAAAGTATCCGAACACCTATGGTTGATTGCAAAATTAAGAAAAAATATCTGGCATTGATTTTTTTAGAAATAAGTCATCTGGCAACCTTCGTGTCACGTGACACGAAGAATACCAGATCACTAATTTCTAAAAAATAGTTGCCAGATATTTTTTCTGAATTCTGTAATCAACCATGGTGTTCGGATACTTTTTTGAGCGACTGTACCAATCCCTAGTGAATCCCGGCCAGGTCTAGCACCTAATGTCCGACTACGCCTTCTCGTGGTGCAGGCCGTTAGTACCTTTCAAAAGAGATATTCTCTTTTGGAAGGGAACGGAAAGGGAGGGCTGCCAGTTCAGTATGGCCTACTGATCTGGTCATCTATGGCCACTTTTTTCTTTTTTTTTTCAACCCTGCTGACGAGTGGTCAACTTCACAAGGTCCTGGTGCTGACCATTTATACCTACTAGACTGGACTTGTTTATGGATTTCAGCTTGATTATGGATCCTGGACTTGCTGCACTGGTGGGCCTCTGTTGAGGGAGAGTCTGCCGCTGTGTTTTCTGTTTGCTTCTGGGTTGACAGTCCTAAGTGAACAGAGGCATGGGATATCTATCAGCTGATGGATAATCCTAATCAGAGGCCATCGCAGGTACCTGAGCCTTACTTAGCTAGTTGGGCATCGTCAAGCCTAAACTGGAGTAATGTGTCTCAGGCAGGCCATACGGCTCTTGAAAAAGTCCACTTGAAAAGGTGGTGCCTGAAGTTCCTACCAGCATCGGTGACTTCAGCCTTTAGCGGAGGAGGAACAGATCTTTGCCCCATGCCTGCGATCAGGGGGCTGTTTGATATTGTTGGCCCTACCAATCTCAATAAACCTAATTTCTTTAAAAATCCTATTAATCATTTTCTCTCTGCAGGAACGTGGAACGTGAGGACATTACATAGAGATTATTCTCTTGATGTCCTCACGCAGGAATTCCAGCGCTATAACCTAGATATTCTAGGCTTGCAAGAGACCAGATGGACAGGTAAAGGTGAGATACTTAAAAATAACTTTAAATTTCTCTTTACAGGGAGGGAGGATGGAAAGCATCACCAAGGCGTGGGTCTGTTGCTCAGCAGATATGCTAGTGATGCTCTTCTAGGATATGAGTGCATTAATGAAAGGTTTCTTACAGCAACATTTCAGACAAGCATTAAAGACTTGAATGTTATCTGCTGCTATGCCCCCACTGAGGATGCCGATGAGGATGAGAAGGATAGGTTTTACGGACAACTTCAGGATATTTTAAATTCTGTCAAGAAAGGAGATATTACCCTTGTTCTAGGTGACTTCAATGCCAAAGTTGGTACTGATTCTGACCTGTGGGGAAGTGTAATAGGCCCTTTTGGTATTGGTAGCTGCAATGGCAATGGGCAACGTCTCCTACAGGTAAGTAAACTCAATGGTTTCAGAATAACTAACACTTATTACAAACACTGCGACATACATAAGTACACATGGGTTTCACCTGATGGACTGCATAAGAATACGATTGATTATATATTAATTAACAGCAAATGGGATAGTTCTGTTAGGAATACCAGGGCATATAGGGGAGCTTAAACCTATCATGGATCTGACCATTAATATCTGACCAAAATTGAACACCATAATGAAGATAATAATGATATAATGACCATAATAATGACCATAATGATCTGACCATTACCTTGTAAAAAGTGCAACTTGAACTTAAGTGTTGTGCTCATCATCATCATCATCATCATCATCATCATCATCATCATCATCATCATCATCATCATCATCATCATCATCATCATCATCATCAAGCAGCCATGGGCTACGGAGGTCCAACCAGACCGTGCAATTTAGTTCTCCAAGCAAGTCTATCCTGAGCTACATCTACTGCATCTGGCCACTGTACACCAATTCTAACAAGGTCCTGTTTGACATTGTCTGCCCACCGCATCCTAGGTCTCCCCCTCCTTCTGAGGCCTCTAGGCACACTGTTCATAACCCTATTCGCCAATCTATAATTGTTCATACGGGCAACATGGCCAAACCAACGGAGTCTCTCTCTGCACAATATGCTGCTTAAAGGAGGTTGCAAACTCCTTTGCCTAACCTCATCATTAGTTACAAAGTTGAACCACCTAATGCCCAAGATACTGCGCAAGCATCTGGAATCAAAAGCATCTAGTTTCCTGTTATCTTGTTTACAAAGTGTCCACGTTTCACTACCATAAGTAACCCTAGAAAGAACCAAACTATTATACAGCCTAATTTTAGTCTTTAGGTGTATACGCCTATTTCTCCACACTCTCCGTAGATTCTTAAAAGTCCCGGCAGCAATCCCTATTCGTCTGTTAATCTCATGCCGCACATCACCATTATCTGTTACATAGCTCCCAAGATAATTAAACAGTGACACCTGTTCAAGACTGCAACCATTCAGATTAACTGAATCAGAGCCTGCCTGACCAATTTTCATCACTTTAGTTTTCTCTCTGTTTATAACCAAACCTACTCTACTACCAGTCTCATCAACAGCTCGAATGAAAGAGTTCATCTCATCAACATCATTTGCCAAAAGGGCTAAATCATCAGCATAATCTAAATCAGAAATTTTCGTATCTCCAGCCCATTTAAGACCAAAATCTTACCCTTGAAGTGAATTTCGCATAACATAATCTATAACCAAACTAAAGAGAAAAGGAGACAAAATGCACCCTTGTCGAACACCAGAAGTAATGCTAAACCAATTGCTACAAGCCTTACCAACTCTCACACACGACTCAGTGTTATTATAGAGAGCTTTCATTATGGTAAGTAACTTGTCTGGTATACCATATGATTTCACAATCAACCACAAATTATGACGATCAACAGAGTCGACAGCCTTTTTGTAATCAACAAAGCTAGCAACCAAAGGTTTCTGAAACTCTAAACATTTCTCAAGAATCTGCCTAAGTGAAAATATCTGATCCACACATCCCCTACCACTTCTGAATCCACATTGCTCATCACGCAATTGACTGTCAACCAGATTCTTAATTCTATTAAGCACAATCATGGAAAGAACTTTACCTGGAACAGAGAGTAGGCTAATACCCCTATAGTTATCACAAGAACTGCGATCACCTTTTTTGAAAATAGGGATAACAATAGCTCTGGTAAAATCCTTAGGAACCATGCCTTTATCATAAAAGAAATTCAGAATTTCAGTCATCCAAGTGGTAACCGAAACATTCCCAGCTCTAAGCATTTCCGTCGTAATTTCATCTACCCCTGGGGATTTATGAAGTTTAAGTTTAGAAACAGCCAAATTAACTTCAGATTGTGTTATAGGGCCAACATTAAAGCCACCAATGCATCTATTTTCATTACAAACAATGAGAGTAGAACTAACCACATTGTTTAGAACATCACTGAAATGCTCAGCCCACCTAGCCATGACAGAATCCTCCCCTTCTATAACCTCACCTTTTTTATCCTTCAATCCTTGTATACCTGTCCGTTTTCTACCACACAAAACATTAACTATCTGGTACAGCTCTCTGCTGTTGTGCTGTCTAACTGCTTCCTCGGCTTTGTCAGCCAAACCATCAAGCCAAAGATTCTTATCAGTAGCTAACTGATCCTTTACACGTTTATTAAGCTCTCTGTAATCCTTTCTATTAGGACTAGTAGGGTATTGATTAAGGACATTCCTGCAGTTCCTTCTTTCTGAAATAAGCTCAAGTGCCTTATCACTTAAATAATTATGTCTCCTCTGCTCCTTTTTTCCTAAAAGAGTACTGTTAGTTTCCAAAAAAGCCTGTTTAAAATGGCCCCATTCTTCCTCAACTTCAGTATTAAGCAAACCATGAGTGTCATAATGACTAAGTAACCTATCATGGTAAGCTTTGGCTATAACTGGGTCTTTCAGAGCTTCAGTATTAAAAGCAAATTTTTTAACCCTAGCACACTTTTTAAGTTTAAGTTGTAAGACACTTTTAACAAGGTAATGGTCAGATCCAATTTCAGCTCCCCTATATTCCCTGGTATTTCTAACAGAACTAGCCCATTTGCTCTTAATTAATATATAATCTATCATAATCCTATGCATCCCATCATGTGAAACCCATGTGTACTTATGTATGTCGCGGTGTTTGTAATATGTGTTAGTTATTCTGAAACCATTGAGTTTACTTACCTGTAGGAGACGTTGCCCATTGCCATTGCAGCTACCAATACCAAAAGGGTCTATTACTCCTGCCCAAAGGTCAGAGTCAGTACCAACTTTGGCATTGAAGTCACCAAGAACAAAGGTAATATCTCCTTTTTTGACAGAATTCAAAATATCCTGAAGTTGTTCATAAAATCTAACCTTCTCATCCTCATCGGCATCCTCAGTGGAGACATAACAGCATATAACATTCAGGTTTTTAACGCTTGTCTGAAATTTTGCTGTAAGAAACCTTTCATTAATGCACTCATAGCGTGTCTGCTGAGAAGCAGACCCACGCCTTGGTGATGCTTATTGTCGTCCCTCCCTGAAAAGGGTAATTTAAGATTATTTTTAAGAATCTGACCTGATGGGGTTGTGGTAGGGTTAAAAAATTTACCTGTAATACTGAAGCTCTGAAAGACCCAGCTATAGCTAAAGCTTACCATGATAGGTTACTTAGTCATTGTGACAGTCATGCTTATTGTCGTCCCTCCCTGAAAAGGGTAATTTAAGATTATTTTTAAGAATCTGACCTGATGGGGTTGTGGTAGGGTTAAAAAATTTACCTGTAATACTGAAGCTCTGAAAGACCCAGCTATAGCTAAAGCTTACCATGATAGGTTACTTAGTCATTGTGACAGTCATGGTTTGCTTACTACTGAAGTTGAGGAAGAATGGGACCGTTTTAAACAGGCTTCTTTGGAAACTAACAATACTCTTTTAGGAAAAAAGGAACAGAGGAGACAGAATTATTTGAGTGATAAGGCACTTGAGTTTATTTCTGAAAGAAGGAAATGCAGGAATGTCCTTAATCAGCACCCTACTAGTCCTAATAGAAAGGATTACACAGAACTTAATAAACGTGTAAAGGATCAGTTAGCTACTGACAAGAATCTTTGGCTTGATGGTTTGGCTGACAAAGCTGAGGAAGCAGTTAGACAGCACAACAGCAGAGAGCTGTACCAGAGAGTTAATGTTTTGTGTGGTAGAAAACGGACAGGCATACCAGGATTGCAGGATAAACAAGGTAAGGTTTAGAAGGGGAAGATTCTGTCATGGCTAGGTGGGCTGAGCATTTCAGTGATGTTCTAAACAATGTGGTTAGTTCTACTCTCATTGTTTGTAATGATGATAGATGCATTGGCAGCTTTAATGTTGGCCCTATAACACAATCTGAAGTTATTTTGGCTATTTCTAAACTTAAACTTCATAAATCCCCAGGGGTAGCGAAATTACTACAGAAATGCTCAGAGCTGGGAAAGTTTCGGTTACCACTTGGATGACTGAAATTTTGAATAACTTTTATGATAAAGGCATGGTTCCTAAAGATTTTACCAGAGCTATTATTATCCCTATTTTCAAAAAAGGTGATCGCAGTTCTTATGATAACTATGGGTATCAGCCTACTCTCTGTTCCAGGGAAAGTTCTTTGCATGATTGTGCTTAATAGTATTAATAATCTGTTTAACAGGCAATTGCGTGACGAGCAATGTGGATTCAGAAGTGGTAGGGGTTGTGTAGATCAGATATTTTTACTTTGGCAGATTCTTGAGAAATGTTTAGAATTTCAGAAACCTTTGTTGATTTCAAAAAGGCTTTCGACTCTGTTAATCGTCATAATTTGTGGTTGATTGTGAAATCATATGGTATACCAGACAAGTTAGTTAATATAATGAAAGCTCTCTATAATAACACTGAGTCATGTGTGAGAGGCCGTCCCGTGGCCGAGTGGTTAGCACGCTTGGCTACTGATCTAAGGGACCTGGGTTCGAGCCCCGGATTTAGGCTATGGATGTGTGTGTCGTTTTTCTGCTGAGGTCCTGCCATCCTCTCAGATCTCCTACTGTGGCATATAAACTGACAGACTCCTGTCAGACCTCTGTGGCAAGCAGCTGCTTGAGGGGGTATTTATTTATTTTTTACATGTGTGAGAGTTGGTAAGGCTTGTAGTAATTGGTTTAGCATTACTTCTGGTTTTCGACAAAGGTGCATTTTGTCTCCTTTTCTCTTTAGTTTGGTTATTGATTACGTTAGGCGAAATTCATTGCAAGGGAAAGATTTTGGCCTTAAATTGTCTGGAGATATTAAAATTTCTGATTTAGATTATGCTGATGATTTAGCCCTTTTGGTAAATGATGTTGATGAGATGAACTCTTTTATTCGAGCTGTTGATGAGACTGGTAGTAGAGTAGGTTTGGTTATAAACAGAGAGAAAACTAAAGTGATGAAAATTGGTCAGGCAGGCTCTGATTCAGTTAATCTGAATGGTTGCAGTCTTGAGCAGGTGTCACTGTTTAATTATCTTGGGAGCTATGTAACAGATAATGGTGATGTGCGGCATGAGATTAACAGACGAATAGGGATTGCTGCCGGGACTTTTTAAGAATCTATGGAGATTGTGGACAAATAGGCGTATTTAGACTAAGACTAAAATTAGACTGTATAGTAGTGGTGATGTGCAGCATGAGATTAACAGGCGAATAGGGGTTGCCTCTGGGACTTTTAGGAATCTATGGAGAGTGTGGAGTAATAGGCGTATACTCCTAAAGACTAAAATTAGACAGTATAATAATTTGGTTCTTTGCAGGATTAGTTATGGTAGTGAAACTTGGATGCTGTGTAAACAAGATAACAGGAAACTAGATGCTTACGTAGTATCTTGGGTATTAGGTGGTTTAACTTTGTAACTAATGATGAGGTTAGGCAAAGGAGTCTGCAACCTCCTCTGAGCAGCATATTGTGCACAGAGAGACTCCGTTGGTTTGGCCATATTGCCCGTATGGATAATTAGAGATTGGCGAATAGGGTTTTATGAACAGTGTGCCTAAAGGCCTCAGAAAGATGGTGAGACCTAGGATGCGGTGGGCAGACAATGTCAAGCAGGACCTTGTTAAAATTGGTGTGCAGTGGCCAGATGCAGCAAATGTAGCTCAGGACAGATATGCTTGGAGACAGTCTGGTTGGACCTCCGTAGCCCATGGCTGCTTCAGGATGATGCTGCTGATTACGATCGTTCGACCTCCCCTCCATGATAAAAATTTTTATCCTCTCAGGAGAGATCTGAAACTTTCTAAAATATATAGTAGATGGCACGCCACACATAGAAAACTTTTGCCATAAATTTTATTAAGATCGCTTCTCTTCTCCCTAATAGAAATTTTATTCCCCTCTTTTAGGGGAAACTCTCTCCAATTGTAGTACTTCCCCGCATTATTTTTAGTAACAGCTAATGTCAAACCCATGAGAGACACCAGTTTTTAAGCGCTAATGTTAAATTTATGGGGATTCAAGAAATTCAAACTCACTCCAACGAGCTCGCACAGAGCCTATACTCTTCCCCTGGGTGAAGGGAACGTTTATGCAGTTTGGTGACTGGAACTTTGCTGGGAGCCGAGTACATAAGCAGACACACACAAACATTCTTCATTATATATTATAGGGGTTCTCAACGTGCCGTGAGAGCTCAAAAGTCGGTTACCCAGTAAAACGTTTATAATTTTATAAGGTTTGTTAAATTGTTTACGTCATTTTTTGTGTATCGATATATGTAATTTATGAATACAAAATTTAATGTGTATATATGTTTTATTCCCATTGTTATACTATAACTATAGTTTTATCTATCTATATAAGGGGTACGCCGGTTATTATACCCCTTTTCCACGGGGTACGTGATACATAAATGGTTGAGAACCACTGATAGATACTCGTTTATTTTTTACAAGAAATTTGTTAAAAATCACTAAATTATGCAAACAAAAAAAAATCACGGAGGTGAAAAAATTTTTTACTGGAATGATATTGATTCATTCCAGTAAAATGATATTGATTCATTCCTGGTTAATTACTTGCCCCCCTCTTTTTTTCCCCAGATGCGGGCATGAACAGGGAAAATAAAAATCACTGAGATGAAGACAAGAAACACAAAAGGTAAGCAAGAGTATATGTGGCAATCGTCTATGATTACATGCTTTTTTTAATTGTTAGATGACAACAAAACATCATTCAATAAGAGGTTCGGTATTACCGAGGGCTTTCAAAAAGCTCTTGACACGTGTCAATAGATTTGCACTCGTTCTTCGCAAGTTAATGAGCTACGACTTGTTTGAAAGCTTGTCTAAACTGGCCATTATGTGTTAAAAACAAAGATCGTATCATCTTTCTGCTGGTTGCGTGTAAATTTCAGTCTGCAAAATTTGTGCGTAGTTGTTATGGAGTCTACAAAAGATTTTAATTTTCACAAAGATGCAGCTTGGGGAAGACGAAAAAAAATCCACGCCGATTACATATATATGACGATCATGCTTGTTCATATGTCACGGCTATGAGATGGATGCGCAATTTCAGAGGAAGACGGTAAAGATTCGAAGACTTCCCTCGTGCAGGACCACCGGAGGCCGTGGGGGCGGGGGTGGCTCAGTCGGTAGCGCGCCAGGCTCGTAATCTGTAGTTCCCAGGTTCGAGTCCCAGCTGGGTCAGCGTTGAGATTTATCTCCGCAAAATTCCCCGCCCTGCCCACGGTCAGTAGGGGACACCGATGGGCTTGGAAAGGCCGCCGTCCGTCGGATGGGACGTTAAGCCGTGGCCCCGTGTGCGGGAGAGCCATACCCTGTGCACGTTAAAGAACACGCTGGATGGCCTTGACGGGAGGCTACCATCTGTCTCCCAACAGCTGTTCCAGTGGGTCCCCTCCCCCAACCTTCTCTGAGCCTTCGGGGTCCATGTGACCTGGCCATTTAGCCCATGGTGTGCAAAAGAGTGCCGCTCAGAGGTAAAACAACCCAACCCAACCCAACCGGAGGCCGTGAACGAAAGAACCATCGCTGCTGTTCGTGAACTCATTAAGGAAAACCCAAACATCACCGTTCAGAGAAAATAAGTTTAGATGTCAGTGTGGAAACAATTATTCATCATTTAAAGTTCCAAAAGATCTGTGCCAAATGTGTATCCCACAAACTGACAGAACAACAAAAAATGGTTGAGTCGACTCGTCAAGGAGATGCTGGCAATGTTTGAAACTAGGGGCCCTAAACGGTTAACAAGATATTGCCACACGTAGTTTTATTACTATACAATTCCCAGAAAGATCGACAACTATGTTAGAGTTGCGAAAGATGAACCCATCCCCAAATCCTGCAATGACTTTCGCTCAAGGAAGAGGATGTTCACAATTTTAATTCCCAAAGAGTGGTAGCTATGGACATTTTAACTTAAAAAAAATGACTAAATATGGACAATACTACACCAACACTGTTTTGTCCAAAATGATTAAGGAGATGAAGTAGTGTCAAGGGTTCTCCTTCATGCCGGTGCTCGTAAAAACCCGGCAAGTTAGGGTCTATCTGGAGCAGGGAAAAAAAAAAAATCATACAGCTACCTCACCCTGCACTGTGATTTTTGTTATTTCCAAAAATTAAAAAGGAACTTGCTGGGAAGCCTTTTTCAAGTGTGCAAGACCTTACAAAATAGGTTCATTCAGAGTTGTGTATTCCCCAACAGGAGTACCACCAACCGTTCCAGAATTGGCATAAACGTCTGCAACTTTGGGTTCGGTTGTTTTACCTCTGAGCGGCACTTTTTACACACAATGGGCTAAATGGCCAGGTCACATGGACCCCAAAGGCTCAGAGAAGGTTGGGGAAGGGGACCCACTGGAATAGCTGTTGGGAGACAGGTGGTAGCCTCCCGTCAAGGCCATCCAGCGTGTTCTTTAACGTGCACAGGGTATGGCTCTCCCGCACACGGGGCCACGGCTTAACGTCCCATCCGACGGACGGCAGCCTTTCCAAGCCCATCGGTGTCCCCTACTGACCGTGGGCAGGGCGGGGAATTTTTCGGAGATAAATCTCAACGCTGACCCAGCTGGGACTCGAACCTGGGAACTACAACTTTACATCGATGCTGGAGGGGAGTACTTTGTAGGACAGTATATTTTGTTGAAGTAAGTGCAACGATTTTTGTTCTGCAGATGCATGTTAAGAACCTTTTGAATGCATCTCCTAAATAGCCCTCGGTTGAACCAGTGCTGTCAGTGATACATTGTTTCAGTTACTACTCTGGAATGAAAATTTCGTCCAAACATTTTAGTGTGCTAAGTATGTGCAATAATGTTATGAAACTAAGCATTCAAATTGTGAGCTTCATTAACTTCAGTAAATTGGGTTCATTCAGTGATTCATTACAGCACTAAGACTGCAATCGACTAAGTTGTCTCTATGCAATACACATTTTTGCTATTTTCATTCATTTTCTGAGAAATGGGGGGGGGGGGGGGGAACTACTTAGTTCTCTCTAAAGTTACCAAAAAATATGATATCGCCAACTAACTATACAAATAGCAGGATGAAACACACTCTGAAGATTTCACTTCAAGCGATTTTTCATTTTTCAAAAATAATAAAAGTTTACTCCTTAAGTAGCTTGCCACAGAGGTCTGAATGGAGGTTGCCGATTACGCCAGAGAGATCCGTGAGCCCTATTGAGAAATACTCTTCAAGAGATGAAAGTCCATGCCTTAAGAAATATTTTTTTCTGCAAAAAATATTTCTTGAATTCTACATTTATAGGCAATTTCGCGTCTTTACTATTGGTCCATCCATTATATAGAGCATGAACAAAGATCTGTTTGAGCCACAACCAAGAACACTATTCATTCAGTCACTTGTAAAAAGTTATCACTCGTAAAATGAGGAATACAGACCGCATCTCCATTTAAATCAGCAATGAAAGATAAAATTAGGGCAAAGTCAAGGGAACAACAAAATAATTAAATTTTTCCCTATTCCACCAAGTGATTTGTGTGCTTGGATGTAGATTAAAGGGACCTGTGTTCAAGATCTGGTTAAGACACAACTTACCTTGTCTTTCTGCCAAGCCTTAGAGATCTTCTCTATGGCATATTATATTGAAACGCTCTTGTCAGACGCCTGCGGCAAAGTGGCTGTTTGGGTTTTTGATTATTTTATTGTGAACTCTGTTAACCAAGCTGCAGTAAAGAGAGCATATGATGAAGAAGACATGATTTATAAATTATTCTGACGATTCAGTGCAAAAACTCCAGTAATGGTAAACTTGTTCGGCATATGGTGAAAACTGTTACTAAGTTCTTTTAGTCTGGCTGCACACTTTTACATGATGGCGTGCGTAATCTTTGATGACAACTCATTTAAGAGTGTGCCTTCGAGTATTTTAAATATATTGCCCATTATCACGATACTCATTTTTGTACCATTTTTCACTTAAATTCTTAAGAATTCTGTCAAATACATAGATTTTACATTAATTTTTTTCCAATCGTTGCTTCATTTGTAGTGTACAAATGTTTAATACTCACAGTTACCCATCTTTTCCCTATATATATATGTAAAAAAAACCGTTAGAAGAGAAATTATAGATATTGCACTATTTGACAAAAATAAAAAGATACCATAACAACCTGATGCATTTCGGTTTCCAGTCCTATATAATTACTTCCAACCCCCAAACTTCTCTCTCTGCCACTGTTACCATTCTGCCCATTGAGATATGGGTGTATATTGGAAAATTGAAATTGTGCTGAAATTTACAAGAGCCTACATTTTGATAATCATAATAGCTAAAATATGATTATATATAACTTTAAGTTCTGCAGTTTAGTTTTCATAGTGCTACTACAGATATTATTTAACTTTCTGAAAAGATTCTTAAAAGGGTAAGAACAATACTAAATATTGAAACCAGATGAATCAGTACGAAAACCAGGAAAATTGGCAGGTATACATTATTCACAGATTTCTTCTGGATGCTATTAGGTTAACACTGTTCCAGAGATGTTGAGGTTTTGGATTTGCTGGCAAATACACTGGTGGTCATTAAAAGTGCAACACCAGGAAAGACGAGAGATATCAAAGCCATATTTAGTGAATACATAGCTTATGTTATAAGGATCAAATGATTACAAATACAACACAAAGAAATCATCACTTGTGTAGCCTCCATGAATGGCAATAACTGCTGCTACACGTTCTGGCATTGAAAGGACGAGACATTAAGGAGATGAGGGACATACATAACCAAAGTTAATCTGTCGTAGCAACTGTTGGTGTCAGTTGTATTAATCATCATGAGATCTAGGATCAGACACGTTCAATTGGGGACAGAACTGGTGAATGCGCAAGGCCGTCACATGGTGGCTATACAGGAATTTTTAGACGATGCATACTACATGTGGTCGGGCATTGTCCTGTTCGTAAATGGCACCAGAGAATCCCTGAAGATAAGGTATTACCTGATGCTCCAACACGTCAGTGATGTAACACTGGCTATTCAAAATACTGGTAATGCGTACGAGGCACGTGGTGAGTGGAGTCCAATACACTCCATATCATAACACCAGGGGCCGGACCTGTATGGCACTACATCATGCATGTCTCACTGAGCCTATCACTGCAGTACCGCCAGATATGGATTTACCCATCATGTAATGGAATCCCATCCGAAGCAGGATTCATCTGAAAAGACAATGCCATTCACACATCCATGCGTGTTCTTTGCACCATTGCAGTCGTATACACCTGTGTTGTAGAGTCAATAGTAACCGAAGCAATGACCACCTAGCAGAGATGCCCAGATGATATTGAACCGTATGTGCGGATACTGGTTGATGTGCAGCACACCCTGTTGAGCTGTGTTTGATGTGGCTGTACGATCATTCATAGCCATGCGCATGAGATGTCTATCCTCGTTTATTTGTGTGATAGGGCCATTGAGATCCCTCATGTCGGTGAGTTCATTCCTACTCTACTGATTGACGCCATATTCTCATCACCGTGACAGCATTCTGTCCAACATGAGCACTATGTCTCGATACAATAATTCGCTTTCTCATAATCCCACAATTCTCCCTCGATCAAAGTTGGAAACCTGGTTGTATGGATGCCGTATTCTTCGACAGGGCATACTTGAGCCTTTAGTGGGCAAGAACTGCGAGCAAACAGAATTCCAGAGCTTTACACAAGTTCTTTGTAATCTCCTCTTATACCACTTCTAGGGGGGCGTTACTGTCACATATGATGTGCGTAAGGGCTGCACTTTGAATCAATTACATGTTCTCCCATGGGCTATCCATTTTGCATATTTTGGGACAATCTGATGAGTTCTTCTTGGTGTTGCACTTTTAATGGCCAGCAGTGTATATCTAGATAATGATCTACTAAAGGTGTGATAGTATAGTGTGCTCTTCTTTGTGCAATGGTTTCACTGGTTTGAAGGGGTTCTTTGCGCCTGCAGATGATGTTATATTTAATGCTGAAGAACACTGAAATGCTTATTCAATATCATTTTAATTATTGCCTACAGGACTGAAATTGTTTATATAGTATACTAAGTCTGCAATGCATGTGGTGCTTTTCATTGTTCAAAATTATTTAAATGTCTTTTGCTGAGACATGCCCAACAGTTTTGCTATTTTGAGTTTCCAGTTGCATTGAATTTCTAAAATGAATTTGGTTTTGACAAGTGTATTTTATAAAAGATTTCATAATATATATCTAAACAAGTTGTAATTTGATTGACTAACAAAAATAAGAAGGAAAACTAAAATTTTAAATTATACACAAATTTAAGTGATAATTGTATTCATGGCTGTCTTAGAATAGGTACATTAATATACGTAACAACTTAAGACAAACAAATTCACTTGTGAGTAAATATCCTAATATTTCGACCTCTGACTGGGGTCATTATCCAAGGAGGTTGCAGCTTTGTTGGAACTTTCTTTTTTGTGCTCCAACAAAGCTGTAACCTTCTCGGATGATTATCTCAGTCAGGGGTCGAAATATTAGGATAATTACTCACAAGTGAATCTATTTGTCTTTAGTTGCTATGTACATTAATCCACAAACTTAAGAAACAGTCATGTCCCTTATTAGGCAGGAAAAGAAAAAAACATTACTATAAACAATTTGAGTCCTGTAGAAACGGTCCAAAAAAAAAAAACGGAATTCATCAACCAAATTATCAATAATAAACCTAAAACCATCATTGATGACTTTATTATTCCACAAAATATGTCTGAAACTCAAGCAGCAGAAAATTTTAATAACACCTTTGTGGACATTATTGTCAGTCTTAGAGTTGATAACCACATGCAGAATTCCAATAAAATATCTAAAAATATCCAACCTTCTATTTCTTTAATTTTTATAATTCCAATTTTGAAACAAGAAACTTTAAAAGTTTCAAGTGACTTAATTGAAAGAAAATTGTGTGGATACGATCAGGTACAAGTGGAGCACATTAAAACATGCAAAAACACCTTGGCTGATCTTATAACTTGCTATTTTATGGCCAATTTACAAAGTGGACCAAATCCAATTGTACTAATTATATGCCCTTTGCCATCTTACCTCTACATAAAACTCTTGAAAGATATATAGCTACTATTCTAACCAATTTCCTGAAAAAACATAAAATGATAATAATAAGCAATATGATTTCCATAAAGGTAAAAATGCAATTACACTTTTAACAGAGTTTTCTGACGTCATTAACGAAACTTTAAAATATAGGAAAAAAATAGTTGCTATTTCTCTGGACTTCTGTAAGGCATTTGATATGTTAGATCATAATATTCTGCTTCAAAAATGGTATAGCTATGGTATCCAAGATATTACACTTAAATGGTTCGAAAATTATTTAAAAAACAAAAGGAAAAAAGCAGTTGCTATCTCTCTGGATTTTCCTAGGGGCATTTGATATGTTAGATCATAATATTCTGCATCAAAAATTGTTAGCTATGGTATCCAAGATAACACACTTAAACGTTTCGAAAATTATTTAAAAAACAATAGGAAAAAAAGCAGTTGCCATCTCTCTGGACTTTCGTAAGGCATTTGATATATTAGATCATAATATTCTGCTTCAAATATTGTATAGCTATGGTATCCAAGATATTACACTTAAATGGTTTGAAAATTGTTTAAAAAACAGAGTGCATGTTATTAAAATTAACGGTGTTTTTTTTAGTAAGAACAGTGCATTCTGGTGTTCTATAAGGTTCAATTTTAAACCTGCTCTTATTTATATTAATGATCTATTAAACCTTAAATTGAAGAGCTCTCCTTATATTTATGCTGATGACACTGCCTTGATTAACATGAATCACAATATAGAAGTATTTTGAGATAAGCAGAATGATTTTAATAAAAGCATTAACGGGTCTCTCAATCAGATATACATAAACTTATATAAAATCAAATGAATGAGCTTTCATCCACCATGAAATTATGATCTTTCATCTTATGCAATAAAACTAATAACATGATAATCCATGACACTGACGCTGTGATGTTATTGAGTATGCTGAGAACCATAAATATCTTGGACTTTAAATGGATATAACCTTCCAATGGAATACACATATTCAAAACATTTCAGGGAAATTGCATTTATGTGCATCTAAACTCCATAAACTGCAATTTTGCTGAAAGCGCACACACACATGTATTTTTGGCTTGCAAAGTTATCTGTGATTACCTGTGACATCGACTTATAGTTTGCCAATATACAACTGAACTAGCCTCATAAACATAAAGAAAACAGAAACTATTCTATCTTCCATTGCTAAAAATATAATCCCCTATCATATATGAAGTTCATTAAATCATAGTAATGACTACATTATTTAGGCATACTTTCACAACCTTTACAAATACAGAATCAAAAATTTTTTTGATAATAAATTTAAATCTAAAATCTCTCATGGAGAAAAAACACAAGGTTACACAATCCAGTAATTATTTCTAACTTCCAAAAATATTAAACAATTATGGGAAATGTATGAGGGCATGCATACACAGTACCTTATGTGTTTAATCAATTACAAAGAAAAATTATTTTATTAAACAAATTTAAAGGAAATCAAAAATAAAACTAAAATTTTCTGCAAGGCACAAAAATAATAAACTGAACCACCACAATGAAGCTTCCACTGAAATGTCACATTGATACAATTACGATGACATTGTTTTTTTAACTGCATTTATGCAATTTCACGTAATATTCTTCTTCACTCCTGCAGATACTTTGCGGGGTCATTTGTTTAAATTTTTGTATAACTAACATGAATAAGATTTTATTAAAATAACTTTCATTGCATCAAATTCATGATATATCCATTTTTGCACTAACTACTCCCTTTTCTTGTATACACTTATGGGCTTGGAAAGGTCACTGGATGGCACTACATTAAGCTGACCTGTGTGCAGGGCAGCCATACCCTATGAACATTAAAGACCATGCTGGATGACCTTGATGGGAAATTTCCATTTGTCTCCTAACAGTGGTCCAGTGGACCCCCTTCCCCACTTCCTCCAAGCTCTTGGAGTCATTGTGACCTGGACATTTAGTCTGTGCAAAAAAGATGCTCAGAGGTTAATCAATATAACCCAACCCTTTTTTATTCCCCATATTTTTAGAATATTCCATGCACTATACATATGTATGCAATTTGAAGGGATACATACATCTTGTGTTGCATTAAAATAAAAATAAAAAAACTTTCTTCAAATAAAACTTGCAAACATTTAAAACCAGAATTTGATTACTGGAGATGTAATTTTAGAATGTATTCATCTCTATTTGTGAGGGCTTTGTATTCATTGTCATGCAAATGAATCAAAAAAAAAAGTCCTGTTTGCTTCCAAAATATTACAATAACTGCAAAGCTGCCTATAAAACTATAGGCAAAAGTGTCAAAAAAAGAAAATGCAGTATTAATATAAGTATTTTAAACATAATTTTATTAAACACATACAAATATAAAGAATGCCCAATTTTCAAAATTGGATTGGCAGACTTATGCCCATATATCTTGTACATAATGCTTTCCATTTTCCAGCTGTTTCATATATGCTTTAGCTTCTTCAATGCTATAATCTGAAATTAAAAATAAAACTCATTACTGTTCAAAGCAACTCTCCTTCATATTCATGGTGATGGTGAATTGTACAGAATTAAATTTGCAAAGAAACCACATAATTTTTAACTACACATACACACAAAATGGGAGCAACCAGTGTTTTCTAAATAACTAAAATTAATATTGCCAAAAATTATTTTAAAAGTTACTTTTCCTACTAGTAGATATTTGTTATAATTTTAATAATTTTAATTTACACTCTAAAACCAAGTGGAGAACAATCGGATAAATCAAAGAAGGGAAAAAATCATAGAGAAAAAAGTGGTATCGTGGCTCATTGTCTCCCCAAGCACAGTCTCTACACTCTGGAACTGGTTTCAAGAGATATTAGATGTTGGGAAAAAACCTAAAGCAGGTTACCTATTACCACATTTTGCCAGGAATATTATTTAGTTATGCTGGTCATATGAAACAGGAGACAAACAACCAAATCTCCAGATAGTGTTTAGCCAGACAACTCTCCAGACAGTTATATGCATATACAGCTTCATTTTTTGACAGCTCTGGTACAGATCTGAATATAAATGGTCAGAAATAGACTACAAGGTTTACTTTTATGCACAAAGACCAATACAGCACATTTCATTGCTTCATTGGTCATCATATGGCAAGGAATTATAATACTAAGAATCTTAATTTGGAACCTACTCAATGGCCCATTGTCTATTTCTCTGATAAGGTTAGTTTGGAGACTGATTCACAAAGAGTTAGAATCTGGAGAACAGTAGATGAAAGGAATTTGAATTGTTATGCTGATGAAATATCCACATATGGAGAAGGAATAAAAGTCTGAAATGATGTCCCTATCAATGTATGTACAGACCTGTATGTGTTAGAGAGGGATACTATGAATGTAATCAGTATGTTTTTTTTTTCATTTATGTGATAAAGGTGAAATGTATAAAAATGAATTATTTAAGTGATATTTTATTATATAATATATAAAGTGATATATAACATATAATAATTACATAAGTTATTTTTATGATAAAGGTGAAATCTATAAAAATGAATTATTTAAAAAAATTTAACACCTGAAGCCTGTCGTAATAAATTTAAATGTACATTGGTGCTCAAAATTAAAGGATAATCAATAAAAACATATATAGCTTCCTATATATATAAAAGAATGCACTGAAAATGGACAAACATGGAAAATACACTATGTGGAAAACTATGCTGCATTTACAGTTGCTGCACATAAGCCAGAATATGCAAATTAGGAATGTGTTAAAAAGCTGCGTGAGTCTACTTGCAGCTTGTAGCTGTTCTAGGAAACTCTTGCTTTCACTTCAGTGGCACATCAAACTGATTATGTCACGAAGACATTGTATGGATGATTTTCAGTGGTGGAGAGTGATTGGATGGAAGAGGGTCAGTCCCAGATGGAAATTTCCAGAGCATTGAATATTCTACAAAATGTCCTTTCAAGACTCTGGAGACAGTTTCAACAGAGAGATGTTCGTCATCGACCAGGACAAGGTTGTCCCAGAGCCACAACTGCTGCAGATGATCGCTATATCAGACAGAACAGAGTGATGATCACTAGACAAGTCTTTGGAGCTTGCAGCAGTTACAGGAACGAGAGGGTTACTGTTACAGGACTGTTTAGTTCAAGGCATACTGTTTACAGGAGAGTTCAGCAATGCCTTTATGCCAGAAGACCTGTTATTTGTGTCCCTCTAACTCCTGCCACTGGTGAGCTCGTTAAACATGGAATCACTAGCATTGCACCTGGAGTCCAGACCAGTGGGTTAATGTTATGTTCACAGATGAACTGCGATTTGGCTTAAGTACTGATTTGCAATGTATTCACATCTGGAGAGAACCAGGGACCCTCGAACATCAGAGAAAGGGACTACTTTGGTGGTCGTGATGGTTGGAACAGGATTCATGACAAACGGGTGCACAGACCTGCACATCTTTCCGAGTGGCTCTTTGCTAATAGCAGTATGACTTTAAAATCCCCTGTGGTATAGAGACGAGTTCCTGAATACATATATCAGCCCATTCTGGGGAGTCATTGATCCAGATTTTATTCTTATGGATGATAATGCCCACCCTCATCGAGCTCATGTGGTCTACAATTTTCTTAAAGAGGAAGATATTTGCTGAATGGAGTGGCGATCCAGATCTCCTGACCTAAATCCCATTGAGCATGTATGGGATGCTCTAGGGAGATGCATTGAAGCTGACCAGCCCCCTTACAGAACACTCCACAACTTCAGAACAGTACTTGTTGAGAAGTGGTCATTAATCTCTCAAGACCTCATCAATACCCTCATAAACAGAATGAGGAGTCGTTGCTTGAGTGCAGGCTGTCAGGAGTGATCATACTCCATATTAACATACTGCATGTCGTACATAACAGACTTTAAGTATTGTTCCATGGACTGCTCTTTCACGTCAATTGCACGATTATGATCTTAATGCATGTTCATGCATTAAGATTTGATGCATTATGATTTACATTTGAAATGTAATAATACCTCTTACATCAACAGGTATTTTCCATAAGCTTCATTTTTCAACAGGTATTTTCCATAAGCTTCATTTTTCACAATAATGTGCAAATTTTGGAAATTCCAGTTAAAAAAAAACACCAACACTTACCTCTCTTTACTTTAGAATGTCTATCATTTTATCACAGAATACATTGCTCTTTAATTTAGTATATAACATGACATATTTGTGTTTTAAATAAATTTTAATTAGCACAAAAATCATTGTTTTAAAAAATAAGATTATAATGCTCTCATATGCCACTTATCTTATTGCGTTACACCAATGTTATTGTCTAGTTTCAAATTTTGTCACGAACAAAATAACTGACACTTGGTAACTATTTTCAGCATTGTACAATAGTACTCCTTGGATTATCAAAAGGTTATAAAGTTCAAGGTTATTCTTTAGAGGCTGTTATTCAGGTAAATTTTGTAAGATGGCTGGCACATTATTGAAGATAGATGTTGAGTTTGGATTGTTGGCAGTGGAAAGCTTCGTAAGCAGCACAGGAAACTCAACTGCATCCATATGTTTTACCGATATAATCACATGGAACCAGCAGATGAAAGAGTTTAAAAAAAAAAATTAACATTCAATATGTAGGCATCATCTCCTGATCAATAATAGCTCAATCAATATATTTCAAAAGTTAGCATTACAATACATCGGGAATAACAACAAATGTTATTGCAACCTTGTTTTTTTAAAGTGCTTGAATCGCTGGTGGTGGCAGCTTGTCATGCAGCATGGGAAGCAGTGGCTTACCGCAGACCCAAGTCACTTCATCCATACTTTTTTGATATTAATGAAAGTTAACCTAATAGTTAATAATTAATAACTAACAATCAATACGTAAATATCATTCATTGATTAATAATTGACTTATAACCTCTGACCAGTATTTTCATGTAGCTTGGATGTAAAATAATCCAAATACATAACTCTTGTGATCAGCTGCTCAGTTATGAAGTTATGGTGGAACAAAACTGACATCGGCCAACAAATGACAAGTGAAATGCAATGAGAAGATAAGTAACATAGCAGTAGGGAACATAAAGTGCATAATTGGTAATAATCAAAAGTGCCTCAACTCTAGTGAAAGAAAAGTTTTAATTCTTTATCAACCCAATAGCCTAACCCAGATAACAATAGACATACATGAGACTCATTCAATTGCAATGTCAATCATGGCCCACAGATCAGATAAGTTCTGTAATCTGTATTATTTCTTTCACTCTGAAATTTCCAATTCTAAGTAATCCAATTAGCATTTAGTTGGCCTGAGTCAGGAGAGTTGGGTATAGGTTCAATAAATACCCATTTAGGAACAATCTATGACCTCTAGCTCTGTAAAATAATTTAGGTGTGGACTTTGCCATGTGTTTTGTCCAGAAATGATTAGTGAGTTTTGTAGATTTCATCTGATTGATATGCATGTGAGTTCTATAGCATGCATAGATTAGGGAGTGTGGACACAACTACACCTTTAATACAATAAAAGAGCTAAATTGGCAACAATTCTTCCCTTTCATTAACATTCTCCTTTTAAAGGGTAAAATTACTGTACAATTTGGAGACAGATTTATGTAAGTGTAAAACTGAACCCCCCCCCACCTCCCTAAAAATCGGATTTTCAAAAACAAAATTGGGTTTTAAACCAAAAATTCTGCAGATATGCTATTAGCTTTGTGGGTCAAATGTAAAAAATCTCTCTATATTTGTGCTTTGTGAGATGATGACGACGATGACGAATAAATACATCTACTATTACTGAAATAAAAATAGATCACAGCATCTGCTCTGCCGTGACATAGTTTATGCTGCAGGCAGTCTTCAAAATAAAAGCTCTGGCTAAGAAGACATAGTTTTAAATGGTTTTCGAAGAGCAGGAAAGATGCATAGAATGCTGGGGTAAATGATAAAAATAATTCTAGGAATACTGAAATAGGTTTAAGGCAGAAAAGAATGTAAGGTGGAAAAACAACAACAAAGCTACATACTTTGTAATTACTTCCAAAATTTTCCATTTTAAAAATAGCAATTTTTTTGTTAATTTTCAGGAGATTTTCATAACTTTAATGAAAAATTCTTTGATAATAGTTCAAATCAAACTTGTGAGCTTAAATCAAGGGGTTGCTTCAGCATAGAGTAACTTAAAAAAAAAAATCGACAATGCTGTATAGTGCTTCTAAGAAATGGTGATCAGATGGCTTTAACAAATTATTTCTATTGCAATTTAATAAAATGTGCATCAAATGAAAAAAAATAGAAAATATTATTTTTGAAGCTTGAATTATATATTTTTATAAAATATATATAAAAAAAAAATCAAACAGCAATTTTATTTTTCAAAAAATTGAATTTTTTTTGGACTAAAAACGAACATAGACATCTTGGTCATCTCATTTTGGATTCTGTCAATGTCTGTATTCATCAAGGCCTCTGGAAGGGGTTAAATGATGTACCAATTACAGCTAACACCCAACACATAGAGTAAGCCAGTTCGATTGCAAGCCAAATTCTCTGACCACTATACTAGTTAAAGCTGGCCAGCAGAGAAGGAATTTCAGAACCTTCTGAAAAAAAAAAACACCACCTCATCCAGAAATAATTAGCTGGAAAAATTGGTTGCCCTGAGTGGGATTTGAACTCACATTGCCCAGAAGTTTGCCAGATGTCATAACCACTAGAGACTAAGCCATTTTCTTCAACAATGTGACATATAAGCATTCTTTCAGCTAATTATTTCGAGAGTTTTTTTTGTCTACATGAAATTTTCTTGTGATACTTTATTACTAAATCTCATCCATTTTTTTTTCTTTCAGGTTAACAACTATGTACAAGTCTGAGAAGAAGTAATACTTTGGTTTACCAACAGGAAAAATAGAAATGCATATAAATTTCCTTGTTTTGACAAATCAAGTGGTCTAAGGGAGCAAAAGTTCCATTCTGCACCTCTTCATATTAGCAATGAAATTACTAAGACATTTTTAGAATAAAAATAATGGCACTGTGTATGTTTATTTAATTTTCTAACTTTTTACAAAGGAGTTTACATATTCAACAAATTAGAAAACTTGGTTTGCTTTCTTTCCCCTACAGATACATTTCAAACATTTCTCATCACTGCAGAGGCCAGAAATGTATTAGTACAGTTGGTATTTTAGTAGCTCCCAAAGGTTAACTGTAATACAAGTGCAATATTAGATCACTGCTTTAAAAGTGCCTTAACTGGCATAGTGGTTAGGCAGCTAGCGACTGTTCTAGCAAGGCAAACTTTGTGTGTTGTGTTAGCTCTAAGGCAGTGGTCAGCAGTGACTTCGGTCTTAGTTGGGCATGTCCTTGTATGAGAAGGCCTGTAAAAGCTAGCAGTAGCTTCTAGGATTCTTCTCTGTCCTATATGTCAAAATCAATCAAAGTTAGATTATCTAAAATTCATAAAATTTTATTTAAAATATATAACTTACTTTTTGTAGTCTGAAGAATCTCAATAAATGCTTGGAACACATCTTGAGCCATATGTTTAGCATCTCCACAAACATATATCTTTGCACCTGATTCAATTACTTTAACAAGATCTTGTGCATAATACTTAATATTATCTTGAACATAATGAGGGAAAAAATTTTGAGATGATGGCACATCACGAGAAAATGATACAATTAAATGTGTTAAAACTTTACAAGAATGCAGCCTCGTCAGTTCATCACTGAAAAAAAATAATAAAAAATATATAGATATCTATATATAGAATCCTATAGGTGATTTCCAAGCTTGCCACAGAATTCTTATCTTTCAAACTTGGTATACATATGCCCCCCCCCCCCCCAGATATTAATCAAAAGTTATTTTCAAAATAGGAAAGCTTTATATTTCTGGGTGATTGGGGGTTAAATCACAATTTCAGATTCACTAACTTAGAAAGTGCATTGTTAAGCACAAAATATAATCACATAAAACAGATTAAAAAATTTCAACATTACAAAATGAAAAAAAAAATAGTGAACAGTAATAAAACATTTTATATGAGAATCAAAAGCTGCCTTTTCTGTTAAACTGTTTTATAACTGAGAAGGAAAAATATTGTTATTACATGCAATCTAATTGTAATATGAACATATATTCAGAGTGATCCAAAATTCGTGCAACCCATATTAGAAAATAATCATAGAATCGTGCAATTAAACGTGATATTGTAGACTTCTTGGGTACCGGAGAATCAGGAAACTTCATTGAAATCAGCTTGAACAATTAAAAATGATTTGGTTGTTAAATAACGTTTAACATGCTCGGCCTGGGAAAATTTCATTATGGGCAATATACGTCACCAACAAAGAACTGACAGCATGACAACTAAACAGTGTTGCATATGTCAGTGACTGCAGGGTTGCCAACGTTAGATTCCGTATTATATTCTGTTCAGTTGGCGCAAAATAATAAGCATTTACATTTCAGGTTGTGTGACTTTTGAATCACTCTGTATAAATATACACATAATTGTCAAGCAGTCGTAGGTGAAGGGGTTTAACCAAACAATAATTTAGATCTTCAAACACATGTATTCAGAGCAACAACTACTGCATTTGGCTAATGCAGCCATTTCAATAAAGTCATCTTTACATTGCACACCCAACCTCATTCCATGCCTGCCCTTTTTTAAGCCTTAAAAGTTGAGTTGTTTTACCTCTGAGTGGCACTTTTTGCACACAATGGGCTAAATGACCAGATCACATGGACCCCATAGGGCTCAGAGAAGGTTTGGGAGAGGAGGCCCACGAGGCAGCTGTTAGGAGACATATTCTTTTCAGAGTGTTCTTTAACCCTTTTGGTACTCTAGTTTTTTTTTTCTTTTGCCACACATAGGTGGCCCAAAGCAGCTGAGAGTTTAAATGCACTCATCCAATCAATGCTATTCCTTTCTCTTCACTACATTCTCCATGCAGTTTGGGTTGGTATGGTAAAGAAAAGGTTAATGTTTACAGGGTATGTCACAGGGTATGACACTCTCTCTCACATAGGGACACAACTTTTGTCCCATCCTATGGATGGCAGACTTTCCAAGCCCACTGGTGTTCCTAACTGATCAAAGGGCATTTGGGGGGAGGGGGGGGGGTCTGTGGAGATAATCTCAATGCTGGCTCAAGTGGGACTCAAACCTGTGAAATGCAAATTATGACCCTGGTGTACTACCAACCCCCACTCCCAAAACCTTTAAAGACATTAACCCTTATCATGCTAGGCCTGAAAAACTGAATTGTACCCAGTGGCCAGGCTTTTTTGTAACCATATTCAGTCAAAAAAAAGTGAACTTTAGAGCTTTTTTTGCAAATAGTTAATGAAAAAGGAATTTTGGCATGTTGTATGCCAAATTAATCTGTATTTAATTCTGGTTTTTAGAAAAATAAAATATTTAACAAAGTGTGATTAGTTCGTTTTAATATGGCTTTTATACAGGCATGCAGTAAAAAATGTATCTGGCAATACAAATAAAAACTTATTAAATAAACAATATACAAAAATTGTCATAATGCATATCAATAGAAAGGCTATTTGTTTATGAATAAAAGGAAAACAATATTTTTTTAAATGAAAAAAATTACTCTTTCAAAAAATTTTCACAGTACTATGATAGAAAAGTCCAGGCTTTTCATCAGGTATTACCAGTCAAATAAACATGCCAATTTTAGAATGGAAAAAAAAATCAACAGAAATAGGTCATGCTATACACTGATTTCCATAAATTAAGGAAAATCCCCATGTTAAGTCAATGGGAAGCTAACACCAAAGCTCTATAACTTCTAAAATAAGTTTTTTTGCTTTGAAAAATGTGATTGCAGATAAAAGATCTCAATCATATAAATCAATATCTCGATTTTCAACAATATTCGTTAAGTATTTATTGAGTTATGGAAGTTTGAATATTTAGCAATAACAATGGCCACAAAAATTGACTTCAGAAGTTAATTAAAACTTAATAATTTATTGTATCAAAGTGTTTAATAAAATAAATTTGTATTTTAGAACTTTGTGTAAAGAATTCATTATTCTTCAGTTTTGTATAAGTTTCTTAAGACTGGCATTGCTGTTGTTAAATATTCAAACTTCCATAACTCATTAAATACTGAATGAATATTGTTGAAAATCGAGACATTGATTTATTTGATTGAGACCTTTATTTGCAATCACATTTTTCAAAACCAAAAAGAAAAAACTATTTTAGAAGTTATAGAGCTTTGATGTTAGCTTCCCATTGACTTAACAAAGGGATTTTCCTTAATTTATGGAAACCAGTGTATACCAAATAAAAGAATACTGGGGTTAAGGAAACGATGAAAATTTAAAAAAAAGACAGGTAAGTAAAATTTTATAAACATTTTTAAAGAAAACTGCAAGGTTTTACTGTATTTTTTGCATTTTCTGAAATATTTTATTACTTTAAGATAAATAATTCCAAAAATTTCTACCATTACTTAAATCTTACATTTATTTTTTTCTATATTACTTTGCTATTGTACATTGCAAACGTTTTTTTCCAATTGGCAAACATAGTAGGGTTACAAAAACTTGCTTTAAAAACAAGCTAATCTAAATAAAAACAATGAATAATATATAACTAAAAAGGGATGAAGAGCTGTGAAGAAATTAAATAAAAATATTTCACACCAAATAAAATTTATTTTAACTATTTAAATTGAGATCAAACCCTTTCAGATCAATTTGCATTAGATAGCGAATATGAAAAAGTTAAAATTTACAACAATGGGAAAAACTTGACTTAAAAATTACAAATTCGAAATGCTAGCTATTAAATTACTTCAATTAAAATTAGTACTACACTAAGTCATATCATTAAAAATCAAATATTTCATTATAATATCCTAATCAGATGCCTTTCCTACAGTAGCTACCATTTTAAGTCATGTATGCCTAAAGATTTCATTTTCAGTTGTTTCAAATAATTAGCACGCTTGGCTACTGATCTAAGGGACCTGGGTTCGAGCCCCGGATTAGGCATGGATGTGTGTGTCGTTTTTCTGCTGAGGTCCTGCCATCCTCTCAGATCTCCTACTGTGGCATATAAACTGACAGGCTCCTGTCAGACCTCTGTGGCAAGCAGCTGCTTGAGGGGGTATTATTTATTATTATTATTATTATTATTATTAATTGCAGTATATATTTTAGAAGCAATATAAATAATTCTAGAAGTAGTGGAACTGATATATCCCTTCTGAATATGAGAAAAGTCATAATTGATGAGTCACTATCAGAGTTAATGAAATATTTTACAAAAAAAAACCCTCACTATTTGCCAGTTCAACTTGATATATTCATTGGACTATGTGACAAACACTCCTTTATCCTTCAAAAATTACATTTCATCAAGAAAACAAAATGCAAAAAACACACTTCATTATTTTCTGAATGCAGCATAAATAGCTATCTGTACAGCCTAACAAGTGCACATTAAAAGTTTCAAAATGAAATCAGATGTTTGCCAATTCATATTGTTTCTATGACATTGCTGATCACATGATCAAAGGAACAGTGATTTTTTCTTTTCATATTCCTTTCATAAAAAGATATCTGAAAACAGATAAAAATAATTTAGAAATACTAAAATAATTTTTAATCGCAAAATATATTTAATTGAAGCAAAAACATATACAGATTTAATTTCATGCAAATCACTGAAATCCTCCAACACAAAAAATGTTTCCTTGGCATCTGACTTTATTTTATTGGGAATACAGATGGTCGGATCTTTAGTAAACAACCGAATTAACTTGCTGGAGTTCCCTGTCAGCTAGTGGGGTAGTGATAAGAGGGTAAACTTAGCCAGTGACAATCCCGTCTCCTGCACTGTGCTTATGGCAGTTTGAGCAAGAGAAAAGGCTTTTTATTTTCTGATACATAAAGTTGGGGAATAAATTGAAAAAATTGCCATTATTTAGGAGCTCTGAAATGTTTATCTTATATATATATATAAATAAAAAAGTCAATTCAAACTTTAATATATTGTAAAATTTTTTATGGTACTAACAATGGCATTTATCATTCATGGCTATCTATGCAAGGCTTCATGAACTGGCTTTTCAAGGTCATGATAGCATAAGGTTTAATAATATAATGCTATTTGCCAATCAGTAGCATTGCATGTGGACAACATAAAAGTATATACACTAGAGGTGAACTAAAACTTTAAATTAGATTTTGGTTGGGTTGTTAAATACCTAATAGTAGAAGTGTCTAAATAGTAGTTTTTCAGTTATAATTTTTAATGAATAATGTTATATGTTCCAACACTTATGTTCACCTCAGAGCGGCACTTTTTTGTACATCACGGGCTAAATGACCAGGACACAAGGACCCTGAAGACTCAGAGAAGGTTGGGGAGGGCACCCACTGGAACAGCTGTATGGTTCTCCCACACAGTCTCAGTCAGCTATTCACCCTTTGGGGATCCTTGATAATGCCACTTCACATTTAACCATTTTGATTCAGGGCTGAAATAATGCACCCAAGACTCATCCTCAGTTACAATTAAAAACCAAAAAACAAAACCTTTGTTACACTATTCAAGTAAAGCTGAGCAAGCAATAAAGTATTTTTGTTCCATTATCTTGGTAAACAAAGTTGGAAGCCATCTGCAACAGTTTGACTCAGTGGTGCAGTGGCCACCACTGAGTCACAAAGGAGAATGCCAAAATTCAACAGAGTCCATAAACTTTAAAGTCAAAATGTATCCTTCAATAGCCCTGGACTACTTTGGACTGTATGCCTAAATAGTAGTTTTTTGGTTATAATTTTCATGAATAATGTTGTGATATGTTCCAATACTTACATTCACCATTTCACTCATTTGCGTTTCTTGCTGCACCATAAATATTGTAAATTCCTTCTTCAAACTTCTATCCATTTCAAAAGTTTATCTTTTGACAAAGGGTTGTTATCAAAAATATTCTTCATCCTAGTGTAAATTTTGGGGATTTGACACCTTCTGCATTAAAAAAATATCACAAACTGTTGTTAAACTTGGTGTACTTTTCTATTCTAGTACCCATTTTGAAAATAATGTCAAATATTAATCTGACATTTATTGGAATTAAAGTTTTATTATTATACTTTTTTTTAATTTGCGATCAGACTCACAAAGCTACTAGTTTATCTGCAGATTATGACAGATCAAATGACAATCCCGTCTCCTGCGAACATCACTGTGAACCGATATGATACTACTGCACCACCAAATCACAAACTCCAATAGTTTATGACTTGGTGGTGCAGTCGCCACCACTGAGTTAACTTTCTAAATTTTGATAACATATTTATATTGATACAATATAAATTGACATTTATCAGTTAATTACATAAGGTATATTTTATTACTTGTTATTCTATCAACCAAAGGAACCTGGAATCTTGGTTAAGGCACAGATATTTGTGTTTTTCTGCTGAGTCTTGTCTTCCTCACAGACCTTCTATTATGGCATATAAAACTGACAGGCCCCTGTCAGACCTCTGTGGCAAGCAGCTGCTTGAGGGGAATTTATTATTATTTTTTAATATCATTACTGAAAACAATTTAAATATATTTCCTTGTCAGTTTTTTCTCTCTTCATTTTAAAATTATTGCTACTTATTTAACAATTTCTTTTAATAACCACTAATCTTTTATGTACATTTGGTAAAATAACACTATTTTTAATATCAAATTTGTATTCGAGTAACAAGAAAACTACATATTAGATCATTACTTAATGACCATCTATTATAAAGCTTATATTGCAAACATAACCTTTTTAATCATCTTAAGCTTATTTTGCATTGAGTTTTTATGAAACCCTTTAGTAATTTTTCAATACTGTAGGTAAAATAAGCAGTGTTATATTGAATATTTGGTCTGTTTTTAAGTATTCCATATTCAGTCAACTATTTGGGTCCAATACTAACATATAAATAGTAAATTCACAAATTGCCTGTTGACATAGGAGTTGGAAAAAATTAGTTTTGCTGATCCACAGGATTCGAACTTACATCTCTCCAAATTCATGCCAGAGTGTTCTATAACCACTGAATTAGAATCAGTTCTGTCATCCTTTCACTAATGTGATTAATAGATCTCTCTGAATGGTCTTTGTGCCATCTATGATCAGGAAAGGCAACTTCCAATGTTGCTCTTAATAAGATGTAAATAAGAAAGTTACTCTTGCTCAAAGAATTATTAATGAAATAATCAATCAATAGTAAATTCACAGACCTGTTGATACAAATCATTAAATCAATAAATAGATTAAGAGAAACATTGAGGAAGTGGCTTCCCTGATCATAGATGGTGCTAAGAGCGATACATTCAAGCAGATCTATTAGTTACATTAGTGGAAGGATGATGTAGCTGATTCTAGTTGTGATTAGAACACTCTGGCATGAATCTGGAGAGATGGAGGTATGAATTCTGTGGATCTGCAAAACTAATTTTTTTCCACAAAATTATTTATAATACTAACATTTTTGTTAATTTATATAAGATTTTAATACCAGAAAATATAACTTCTTTTCTTATTTCAGAAATTTAAAACCATAATAAATAATGGACTTAGTGTTATCTTACGTGTTATCACATGAAAGTTATGTAGAACTCTAAAACTACATACTATAATGTAAGTCCTCCCCTCCTTACATCACAATTAAACCTGTTATTGGAGACACGATTTTTATGGCTCAAGTTTCCAGTATCTAGCACTGAGTTTTAATTAGAGTTGGAAAGATCACAATTGGCAAAAGTTTCCTGTATATATCAGAAAATATGTTATATAAATTAGATCAGAAATTTTGATGAATGTATCGAACTTTATGATTAAATGCACATAAGTATTTTCAAGTGATAATATACTATTTACTCAGAAAATTAGAACAAAGAGCACAAATTTTATTATAAAAATTTATACCTATATAAAAAGTCTTTTTCTTTATGTCTACAGCCATAAAATAGCCATGATTCTCCAAAGTTTTCTTCACTTTCAGAGCTTTTCATTTGTTGTTCTCTGATTTAAATTAGAAAAATAGCCAAAATGCACATGATTAAACTATATAGCATCTTAAATGAACTGTTTAATAATGAATGGACAGCAATTTAAGTTGAATCAAATCAAAATTTAACTGTTAGCAAATAAAATAAGAAACAAATTTTAATACACCATATTTAAAAAGATTACAATCACAGCTACTCTATATCAATTTAATACAAACGATCTTTAGCTGTACAGTATTTAAAATCAATCATATTCTCCCAATACGATTGCCTAGGGGTTATCATAATGTCTTATCCAACTATATTGTCACATGTGCAATACATAAGATATCTCTTTAAGCCACAATTAAACTTGACATAAACTTTTAATCACAAAAAATTGACACAATGTAAAAGATATTAGAAATATTACCAGTTCAACCAATTGGGCCAGTCCATGCTGTTCCAATTCTTCCAGATGATGTTCTTACCAATATAACATTCCATACTGGATCAACTCTATTTCATTGTTAACTGGTAATGTTTTGGCTCAGTTATCAACAGAAGATGTGTCACACTGATGATATAATTGTGCTTTTCCTGTTATGTTGAGGCTGGCACAGTCATTTAATATATTCACTTTGGTGCATTACACCTTGTTTGTAGCAGTCTTTCCATTAAGACGCTCTATATTAAGGTTACCAGTCTTTCTTGATATTATAACTATTCAACAGGAACACATTGTGATGTAGTAGTTTGTTGCAAAGTATTTAGTGTTTTATGAGTAAGTTTTTAATGGTTAAATGTTAAATATTTCATGCATTATTAAGACTCATTCAGGAGTCATGTTTTAGTCAATTATTTTACTATCCTTTAATGTGAAAAGGGGAAATCAGTAATGTCAACATGGAATATGGTCACTTAAAAATAAGTGTTTCTGTTAAATAGTTAAAATATCAGGAAAGACTGGTAACCTTAATATAGAGCATCTTGATGGAAAGACTGCTACAAACAAGGTGTAATACACCAAAGTGAATATATTAAGTGACTGTGCCAGCCTCAACTTAACAGGAAAAGCACTATTATATCATCAGTGTGATACATCTTCTTCTGTTGATAACTAAGCCAAAACATTACCAGTTAACAATGGAATAGAGTTGGTCCAATATGGAATGTTATATTGGGAAGAACATCATCTGGAAGAATTGGAACAGCATGGGCCAGCCCAATCAGTTGAACTGGTAATATTTCTAACATCTTTTATATTGTGTCAATTTTTTGTGATTAAAAGTTGATGTCAAACTTAATTGTGGCTTAAAAGATATATCTTATGTATTGCACATGTGACAATATAGTTGGATAAGACTTTATGATAACCCCTAGGCAATCGAATTGGGAGAATAGGATTGATTTTAAATACTGTAAGCTAAAGGTCGTGTAGTAAATTTAATACATCAAACAAAATCACAGGAATACTAATTTTTAGACATCAAACAATACTATTCAATGCATATTATTATAAGAATTAAGTGATTGCTAAATGACAGTTTTGGATTACTATTTTAAGCAATAATGCAATTGAATTTGAAATTAATGCAAAGGAAATTATTATTTTTAGATACCTAAAAGTGTGCAATACATTTTTAAGGAAAATTAATAAATATCATTTGTGTATATTAGGTCTTGTAGAGTTTATTGGCTTTAAACAGGTCCAGATATAGAAAATAAATGAGGGGGGGGGGGGGAAGAGAGCAAGTAAGTAAGTTGTAATAAGTATTAACATCAGTACCTGGTTCCCTCATAGTGTATTTTCCTAGCCATTATGTAAAATGCATGCAATGTCTTGGAAATGGTTTAATATTCTTTTAAGTTTAATACATATATATTAAACTATATATATAGCCTTTTAATGTAATCCTCTACAACTGAACACTCTCTATAAACCAAATTGTGTTATTTGTTGATATCTATCAAATGTTAAAATCACTGGGATTTATTGCATTATATTGCAAAAGGCAGAAATCAAAACTATATATTTTTAATGGTCTAATAAAAGTTGCCATCCCATGGCCGAGTGGTTAGCACGCTGGCTACTGATCTAAGGGACCTGGGTTCGAGCCCCGGGTAAGGCATGGCTGTTTGTGTCGTTTTTCTGCTGAGGTCCTGCCATCCTCTCAGACCTTCTACTATGGCATATAAACTGGCAGGCTCCTGTCAGACCTCTGTGGCAAGCAGCTGCTTGAGGGGGTATTTATTTTTTATTTATAATAAAAGTTGATAATTTGCAAAATCTGGTTCAACTCATATTCTTCAGAAAGTGTTTACAGAACATATTTGAAATAGTTAAGTTCATATCTGTTTAACAATTATAATAGCTACATTTACTATTTGCTTTACTATTTTGAGGAAATTTGCTTCCAAGTGACCAAATTAACAATTTTTTTTTAAAGATTTATCTATATGAAATAAAAAGTAATAAGTAGTAAATAGTAAAAAATAAAATAAAAAATAATATATAAAATAATAAGTATAACAGTGCAAGTTTTCACAGAAAATTTGAAAATTCCTAATTTAAGGGTAGTTATTAATGAATATATTAGGGCAAACAAAAATCATTTGGAAAAAAAAATATTATTATATACCTATGTTGCAAAAAACTTATAAATGGAGCCACACCAGTTCCTGGGCCTATCATAATGATGGGAATGGAAATGTCTTCAGGTAGGTAAAAATACTCATTTTGCCTTTTATAAATAGTTATTTTCTGCAATTAAAGAAAAACACAAATAAAATCATTGACTGTTTGCTTTGAGTTTTATGGCACACAAGCAATTGAAGGTGTAATGCACTAGTTGCTGTAAAAGATATATTCCATTTTAACATTACTTATGAAAAAAATGCTTTAAAGGAAATAAATATAGTACCATATGAGTAACCTAAGCAGAGGTTTTATAATTTAATACTCTTTTTTATCACTTATATTAATTTAAAACTTTTAGAAACAAAAAACACATTATTCCTTTCATCAGTTTCACATTATCATGCACAAGCTATCATTAATCTTTCTGCATTATCATTATCATTAGATACTGCATTATCAAGCGCATTAGTGATATTTATATGTTTTTGATGTGACTGTACATATATTAGACTTTGCACTACGGTATTTAAATTAGCATGCAATGCATTAATTGCTGATCACATAAAATGGAGAAGAGGAAAATTTTGTTAACTACTATTAAGATCTATTGTAACACTATTCAACAATAGTTTAAATTTCAAAAATAACATAATGTTATAGGAACCTGATGTGAGATTATGCATTTTTATGCAATACTAAATATTTCATAGTTAAAAAATATAATTTTAAAAGAAACATACTTTAACTCTTTCAGTACCATACTGATCCAAGAGTGCCAAGATTTTGAATGGAGTTGTCCAATCAATGCTATTCCTTCTTCTTTATTACCTCTTACCAGCAGTTAAGCCCATTTTGTGCCAACATGGTAGTAGTTAGAAAGAGGGTTAAAGCTTGTACAAGGAGAAAAAAGTCACTAAAAATTTATTTTTATGAAGTTTTCAACTTGTTTTCCATATTTAGTGCCTTTTATAATGTATCAATATATTCTTTAAATGCTTACTTTTCTTAATTAAAAATTACATTTCAAAATGGTTGACTGCTTTTATCTTTCAATGATCATATAAAATTTAATCTGTTCAGCCACTTTTACAGGACATTTAATTGAGGGACATAATTTAGCCAATAACTTTAGAATAACAGTAAATTTTCTGTTTTGCAGATGTATAAAACACTGTAGGTGCAATATTTGTAACATTATTATAACATGATGTTTCAGTTACATCACATAACATTACACTGTAATTTTATTAAAAAAGGGGCATTTTGAACATTTTTCTTGACATGGAAACAATAAATATTTGCAAGTGGTACAATTTGATGCATGCTCATAGTATAATGTTAGCAGATATTCATTGGCTCATTCTGCTGCCAATTTGAATTTTATAGTCATACAGATTGCTTTCCTCTGTAATATATATTTTTTTAATTGCAAATGTCAGCTATTTTCCTCAAAGGAGTGGTTAGTGTGCTTGGCTACTGATCTAAGACACCTGGGGTTCAAACCCCAGGTAAGGCATGGATATCTGTGTCATTTTTCTGCTGAGGTTTTGCCATCTTCACAGATCTTCTACTATGGCACATAAACTGACAAGCTCTGTCAGACCTCTGCGGCAAGCAGCTGCTTGAAGGGGGTAATTATATTTTATTTTTATAGTATGCTGTCAAAGGCAAATTTAAAGGTATTTGATTACTATTTAGAATATATACATTATAGGGAAAAAAATATGGAATATGTCTGTTTTGCAAAGAATTCAATCCCTTTAGTTTTCATTTGTTAATCATGTTATATTCCCATTTGTCTTGAAAATATACAGATTAGAGAATGCAAATATTTAAAACAATTTGAAAACAGTTTATATTAAACTACTAAATATTATCTTCAAACACCTCATAACAATATGACAGCCATTTTGAAACACTCTCTCTCAAATATTTGAATACAGGAGCTTAACTATCCTCTCCCAAATGAAATTTTTATTATAGCATTCTGGTTGATGTATATAATAACAGCATGATCAGGTCATTCAAAATAAAGAATACGGTGACCAAAAACATTTTGCTCACCATAAAATGAAATATCCCACAGTCAAATGCTTTTGAATGACATACTGGAAAAAAAAATGCAGTAAGAAATAATCCTGATTATGCAATGCAAAGCAGGTGCAGTCACACCAATCTCCGGACTGCAAGCACCCACTGACTATTCTCAAGTGCTATTGGTTCAGCAAGAAAATTCAAGGTTATGCCTATGCTGTGAGACAATCAATAAAACAAATTTATATAAATTCAATCTAAATTCTTCATTACTATTATATGGTAATAGTAATGAAGTATAGGTATTTTCTTTGCAATGAAAAGAAGCCTTGATTGGCACAGTGGTTAGGGAGCTAGCTACTGTTCCATCAGGAAACTTTGTGTATTACATTAGCTCTATCTGAGGCAGTGGCCAGCAGTGACTTTGGTCTTAGTAAGACATGTCCTTATATGAGGCCTGTATAAATTAGTAGTTTCTAGGGCCCTTCTCTGCGTTAAATATTGCAAAACAAAGTTCCAGAATGAAAGCATTCTGAATTGTTGTCTTAACAATTTATTCATTAATCGATTGAAAAAAAAGTTTTCCTTTTTCCCTTTCAATTAATGAAGAATTAGGTTTTTTGCTTTAAAGAAATGCATGTGATTCAACAAATAAGTAGTTTTTTATTGCCTCCACATTTAATTATCTTTTTGCTTTAAACTTTTTTAATTTTAATATTTCTAATATATTTATTTTTATTCATATCATTACTTTCATACATTAGATATTAAATATGCATTTTAGGTTCACAAAACAATATTCCTTCAATTGTAATCTTCACTTAAATTTTTGGTTTAAGAAATGTCATTGTGTTCAACCAACAAGAATATCCCCAACATACACAGTTTTTTTTGGGTGGGGGAGATAATTAGGCTATATGATTAAATTAACCACTTTCAAGAAAACTTGTAGAAATATTTAAAGAATCTTCTGGTGGGTGGCACTAATTTTCCAAATGTCATGACAAAATATTTTGTGATGGGGGTAATTAGGCCATTTTTTCTACTAACCCCTCTCCCCTCCCACATGCAATTTTAAAAATTTTATGCCATAGTATTTACAAAGTCAGTGCAACTAACTGGAAGATGCTTTAAATCTTTCTACATTGAATATTATAACATAATTGTGAACTTGTCCTTGCAAAATCCATTTACCGCAATACATTATTTTTTGAATAAATCCCTGAAATGCATTTTAGCCACTCCTTGCTAATTACTTCTTACAGGCCCTAAAAAGTAGAAAATAAACCTAAATCATATCAATGATGCAATAAGTCACTGAGTTTGTATTCACTTCAAAGGAAGATAAGGTGCGGCAATCTTGTTGAGTAGGTAAATCGGCACCCTATCTTCCTTCGAAGCAAATAAGAACTCAGTAACTGATTGCACCATTGATGTGATTTAGGATAATTTTTTTCTTTTTAGGGTCCTGTAGGAAGATAGGTATTTTTAAAAATTTTTAATTTATATTTTTTTGTTGTCACTTAAAACACCTACTTTCAAAAACTTTCATTTGATATGACTCATAAACATTGAACATATTTACCCCCCTTTTGGAGTAATGTTTGAAGTATTCCATGGCATTGGAGAAGTCACAAGCTCTGAGATACAGCTCATTAAAGTCGAACCCCACAAAATTCCGCCCCCCCCATTTTATCAGAAGGGAATAGGTGGGGGCAAAATTCAAAATAGTTTACGACTGTCATTATATAAGCTTTCATTTGACGCCTAACAACTGTAGGCCCTTGTGTTCAGAAGATATAGTAGAATTACTTTTAAATTTCTCATTTTGTAGGGGAAAAAAGCATGGGGGTTAATTTCATAGTTTACGACACTCCCAGCATCACAAACTTTCACTTGAAACATAGCTTACTTTCTGCATTTGCATTCAGGAGATATAGGGGAACAATCATTTTCACATCTCCCCCCTTTTTTAGGGGGAAGGGGGAGGGTCAATGTTTCATAGCCTAGGACATTCCTCACCTCAGAAGCTTTCATTTGACATATAGCTTGTTACTTTTGGCCTTCTTGTTCTGGAGATATAATGGAACAATAGTTTTACATTTACCCTTTTTCAGGGGGGAGGAAAGCACGGGGGTCAATAATTCAGTAGTAAAGTTTCACAGGAGATGTTCTGCAGACATGGAACACACGAAATGATAAGCTGAAAAAAATTGGTTTTGCCAATAGCTTATGATATTCCCCTCATCACAAGCTTTGATTTGACACCTAGCTTGTTACTTTCTGCACTTGTATTCAGGAGATAGAGAACAATCATTTTCATATTTCCCCTTTTTTTAGTGGTGGCAAAAGCATGGGGGGAGTCCATTTTTCATAGCTAGGAATTCCTCATGTGAGAAGCTTTCATTTGGCATATAGCTTGTTACTTTCGGCCTTCACATTCTGGAGTTATAGCTTAAGAATAGTTTTCACATTTCCCCCTTTTTAGGGGGGAAGAAATCATGGAGGTCTTTTTTTTTTGTAGCCTATGACACTCCCTGCATCACAAGCTTTTATTTGGCACCTAAATCATTAAGTTTCTCCAATGCATTCAAAATATATGGTGGAATGTTTTGTCAAATCCAGAAACCAACCAATCGATAAATGTCAAAGCCAAAAACAATAGGAAGATAGGTAAAAAATATATAAAGCACTAATTGTATAAAAAAAAATACATTCTTAATTAATTGTATTGAATTTATTCTTAAATTTAGCTTGTTATACACATATTATTTAATATGTGTACAACAAGCTAAATTTAAACTGACAGGAGTTCTGAAAAAAATCTCATTCTAAATGTGGTTCTCATAACATCAGCATTTGTTATAATGAACTTTTACTGTAGGTTAAACATCTCATATGATGGACATTAGGATTTTCAAGTTACCAAATTTTCTTTTCTTCAGTGAGAAAATGTTAATGCTGGTAATCAATTGGAAAGTAAGCTTTAAAATATCAGCTTGTTAAATAGTGAGTTTTCTGCACCCAGGAAATGGTAATGCTTTTCAAGGAAATTTTTTAAGCATATTGAAATTAGCAGGCAAATCAAGATTTTTCTCACCATTATGGTATGTGGACAAAACCAAACATTGAAAATAGGTGGGAGTAAAGTGAAAAATACCTAAAGGCCTGTGATACAAAAGCCAATTGCCTTATAGGATAGTTAAAAAGTTTGCACTTCTCTTTCCCCCCACTTTTTTGTATTATTTTGACAAGCAAAGATATCAAAAATGTATAATTAATTTTTTACATTCACTTTGCTAAACTCAGATTTAATTTTTATTTTAACAAGGCTACAGGATTTGTAATTTTGTGAATGAATATTGACATTTTTGTAATTTTTTTAATTCAGCTTACCTTGCTTTTTTAGTTAATCAATGGAGTGTAGTTTTTACATTCACATCATAATACATTGGTGATTAAAATGAAAGAATAATGAACAAATGTACATAATTCCAATACTTCTCAGCATATATGATTAAGATTTTATGGAAAGGTATTTTGACATAACAGAGTAACAGCAAGTGGAATAACAATTAAATCATGTAATATGGAAAATTTCCATAATGGTGGAGGTGTTGGAATTAGGGGCAGATGCTAACAAGGCATATCATCAGCCTTGACAGAACACAACTCAAGCAAAACATTCTCATACCACTGACAAGGTTGTTGATGAGGTTTCATTGTAATAAAGCCCACATCTCCACGTGAACAGATCTGAACTCATGGAGGGGTCTTGGAGGTGGTTGGTGGGCTGCAATTCAAATCCCAAGGGTGAATTGCTTAACTGGATTAAAGCACAGAGCTCAAGCTGGTCACTCCATCCTATGAATATCTTCACTTTCAAGGAAATTGTAAACCACAAGAGTCTTATTGGAATGGGTATTATCAACCATAAAGATGAGATTGGGTTGAGAGCACCCCTGAAAAGCCTCACATAGGGTGTGAGAATCTCATCTCTGCATCACTGAGCAGTTAAGGCTCTCCTGAAAGATGCTAAGCTTTGTGCAGTCAGTCATCAAGATGGCAATGATCACATCTACCATTAAATTCGTCCCTTTCATTGATGTAACAGTGATTATGGCAAGTTCATTGTTATCACAAGTTGAACACATATTAAGAATTAGTTTTCAAACTGTATCTGTATTCATTTGTGAAGAGGAATATTTTGCTCACTGATCTGGCCTTCAAGGCGATGTCTGCAGAACATTAAACAAGCTCTTCTATTGAAAAGGGTGAGAATATACAAAACAATATTCTTTGTGCATATAGACCTCATTCATTAAGCTTCTTGTACACAATAGTCTTGAAACTGTTGTCCCTATGGCCACTGACAGCTCTCAAAGTAGTTATTTCCTTAAGTAGGTTTTGTTGTTAAAGGTAGCAGCTGTCCTGAGTAGTTGTGATTCTGGGATGACATTGTCCTGGTCAACAACTAATACTGTTTCTTGCAATTGTCTCCAAACTCTTGAGAAGGCATTTGTGGTACATTTAAGGCCCTGGATACCTTGGTTGTGTTTTTCTCTGGAACTGATCTGGTTCCATCCTACTTATCACTCTCTATCATACACAAATCTATATGTTGTCTTTGTGATATTAATAAATTAAACTGTAAGGCTAGTTGGAAACAAAGTGATTGTAGATGTGCACTCTCCCATAGTGATCCTAACTTGAATGCTAATGTCAGTTAAATGTGCATTTTCTTCTTCTACATTGCAAAATTTACTTGTAGACCACATGTCATTTCTGTTTAAAACTTTTGAGATATATTATCATTTAATTTTGAGCATCACTGTACAATTATTTTACATAAATGAACAATTACATTTGCTGAATGACCTATAAAGTAATACAAGCTTTTTCCATTTCTTGATACCAGAGTGGTTTCTGACATTACACCAAAATGATTGGGCAAATAAAAAAACATTTTCACTGAAACTATTGTGGTTTTAAACAATGGTCTTGCAGACTTTACATACAGTTTTGTTAATGTAAAAAATATTTTGCCACTCCCAAGGTGACACTTCTGAAAACATTTTTTTCCAACCAAAAACACTACAGTGGTCTTCATTTGAAAATTTATTAACAGGGGTGAAATATCTTTTGCCTTGAATATATCTCCTTGGCAAATGTTAGAGCTGCAGTCTTTTCTGCAGATATTAAAGGTACTATAGTAATATAGGTTTACAAAGTGGTAATTAATTAGCTTTCTTTACAGTCCATAATAGAGAAATATAATTTATGGTCCATATTAGCCTAAAATTAATAAAATGGCAAATAAATGGTATATTTTGAAACATATTTATATTTCCTTTTATTAATTATTACACCAATCAGAAATTGTAATTATATGGTAGATCTAAGCATCGATGAGGAAAATGGCACTTCTTTTCAATAACAATTTTACCAAAATCTGGAGCAAAATTTGTATTCTTTATTAATAGAAAATTTCGAAGATACTGATTGGTTAGCTGCGATCTAATTTTGTTCTTTATGAAATCCATTCAAAAATGCTGATTCAACTCATATATTGAACAATCATTGTTTATAGTTGAGTATAAATTCTCAATCAATTGAAACAGTCTAACAAAGGATCTGACTGAAGGTTTGTGGGACATATCAAGTAGCAAGAGAACAACTGAAAATATTAACTAACCTACAGAGATATAAGAACTGGTCTAGAGCCTGACCTTTATTTTACCTCACTGCCTTAGAACACAATGGAATGTACTGCTATATAAGGCAGACTTTCAAAAAAACTGCTGCTGTCAAAGGCTAATGACATGACTCTCAGTATTCAGCAATGATGTGAAGCCATATTTACTGATTGCATTTGATTATGAGTACTTACATTATTTGACCATGAAGACCAAATATACTCTTCATTATTTAAAAAAGCTTGAATAACAGCTTTCACATTCAGCTTATTGAAGGTAAAAATCACCAAGTCTTTCTGACATTGTTCATTGGCCAGTGATGGATTAAGGCATTTACTGGTAGGAGGAGATATCTTTAATGGTTTATGACGAAAAGCTGTTAACAGATAATTTAAAAAAGTAAACATTCTTAATAATGATATATCGAAATGCACGATTCCTGGTGAGGGAAACACCTAAACTGTGGATCCACCATTACTGCTCACTGACTTCGGTTTAGGAAAGTTTTCTTACTTCAGTATGTTAATCTGGTACACCCTGAACTAGTAAAGGACATGAAGAACAAATAAACATTTTCCTTTTTATCCAAGAAATACACATTTTCTGAAAAGGGTTTCTGTTGTCAGGATTTGGTGAAAGAATCTAGTTCCACCTGAATCAAATTCCACCAAATCAGTGATATTCATCATGTGATGTCTTTCTTGTCATTAGTCTCTATAAACAATATTAATTGTACAATGTCATATTATATTTTGTAGCCCTTTACACCTTTTATAATAGGAAAAGTTCTAGATGTAGTCCATACTTCCTATACTACTGTAGAACCTGTGAAAGGCAATGTCACTTTGTCAATCAACTGGTTTGCTTTTTTTTATTATTTAGATGCAGTTATAAACTCTTTTCTGCTTGAATTCTCAAAGCTCTCATCTTGTTTCATTATCCTCCTTATTATAACAGCCACCACATTTTCTCAAATACCAGATTCCTTCTTGTACACACCTATATTATTGTAACGGATAACATGTGTATCACAAATTGCAGAGTAAAACTTTCAGTATCTGGATATTCTGCAATTTTTGACCAGAAAATACACTACACCAAGTTTTTCAATCACACTATAACACAGATCAACTGGCAGACCAACTGATATTTATAAGATACCAGGTATCAAGTTGGTTGACTGATGTCAGAGTGAGTTAAATTTTGGATAAACATGTAGTTTTCAAACAGATAAAATTGACAAAAATTTAAGGAATTAACTATTAACAAAAGCAGAGTTCTCCAACTTTTCACCAATCATGAACAACATTTAAAATTTAAATTATTTGGTAGATCACATACAAAAAGTATGAATTATCTATAATAACACTTACCTTTGGCACAGATTTTAATGATAAAAGAGCCATTTTAGAAGATATTTCTGATGAATCAGCATTAAAAAACACATTTTGGCTAATTTTATTTAACCATCCAGTACAAATTCCTTGTCGGGTTTGATATCGTCCTTGTCCTTTGGGTATCTCAACCACATTGAACACAATTCGGAAACAGGTATTATCAACAAGAGGTGAACTGTAAAAAAGGTAGAAAAATTGAGGAGTTTTTCAATGTACTGTATACAATACAAATATATATGATCAGACAATACAAACACTGTCAGATCAATAATAGGCATATTTCATATATTAGGTACATTTCATATCATGAGGTAGCATTTCACATCTCTCACTGGGATCACATCATTTATATCTCAACTGGGATGTTAGTATCATCCTACAAGTCATAAATCTCTCATTCCCAGAAACATCTTCAAAATCACTTTCATTGTCTGATAAAACACCACCACTTAAAAAATTAGATTCCTGAAGCAACTTTAAAAGCATTCAGAGTAGCACAAAGGACTCATCTATGATGGTAATCCTATTTCCACACTAGGTTCAACAGAAAGAATGTAATGAGGTAGCATTATGATATATTTACTTCTTGGTTAGTACATATAGTATTAACCAAAAATTATGGTCAGAAGACTTTTCCACTGAAATATTTTAAGGGAAGCTAAGTCTCCATAATTGCACACTAACACCACCTATGTATGAGCTGAAACAAAGTGACTAAGAGCAGTTACAAAATAACACATATTTCTAGAGGTTTCTGTTCAGATCACAGTCAATGGGAAGCATTCTGGGGCTTATAATCAGTGTCTATTATGAAAAAAAAAAAGAGAGGGTAGCACTTATCTGAATGATTTCAAGATTTTTTCCTTGAATAATAGTTACTTTTGTAAACAAATATGGCTGCACAAAGAAAACAAAACTGCTTGACTTAAGAAAAAATTAGTCAACAGTTGCAGCAGGATTCCAATTTTTAGAGTAGTGCAGTTTTATCAGACAACGAAAGCGATTTTGAAGATGTTTCCTGGGAGTGAGAGCAGTAGTGGTAATGATTTGGAAGATGATGCCAACAGCCCAGTTGAGATGTCAAGTATGAGGTTGCATTAGAACATGACTTTCTTTGGGGGAGTCCCTCATTGGAGACTAATTTCACCATGATCTTACAACACCTAGAACCTTGACTTTCTTTGGCAAAAATATTGTCCTTCAATTGCAAAGCTACCTCATGACATTCTATTTATTGGTGAACCTTGAGTGAAAGAAGGATTATCGTCAGGAGTGAGTGCTTTGTGCTACTTTGGATGTTTTTAAATAGACAAAAATAATTCAGAAAATTGTTTTGTAAAATAAAAAATATGAAATACATGGTTGCAAGAATATTTAAGTACATTGCAGTCAAGGCTCCAGTTATGAAAGAGACAGATGAAAATGAAATGCAGCATTGGTTTAGTTGTTTCAATGGGAATAATACAGAAACCAAGGATGTATTGTTCTCCGAGATCCCATTCTGAAAACTACTATTTCTTATGAAACTATGTCTCTTTGCTTATATCAATTACTGTTATTTGCATTTTGCAGATAATGAAAATGCAGATGAAAGGGATCATATAAGGAAAATAAGACAAATACTGCACATGGTTCATGCAGTTTAAAAGCATTTACATTTCAAATCAAAAGCTATGTATTGATGAAAGCATAATGCTTTTCAAAGATATGATGTTTATATAAGAATACTTTCCAATGACAAGAGCTAGATTTGGGCAGAAGAAACCAAAATCTGAACTCCACCTTGTCTGACAGAAAGGCACTTTCCTACACACTCCCACCCCACAGGAAAAAAAAAAATTCCTTAGCCAAGTTTGCAATGACCTGGGAGGAGAGAAACTAGATAGGAATGCCAAAAAAGTGGCAATATTTTACCTCATCCACAAATTGCTTTAAAACTCACCATACTGGGAAAAAAAATTGAAAAAAAGTGAATTATTATTTATATAAAGTAAAAGTTATAACTTATATTTAAGCAAATTAAAAACTTCTATAGTCCCAGGTCAAGGAAGTCTATAGACGTTTTTTGTACAACCACATGAAATTTTGATTGTTTTTAAATTGCTGTTTGAAAACTTTCTTACATATCTTTTAAAAATACACAATTCAAGCTTAAAAAATAATATTTTCTTTTTTCATTTGATGCATATTTTATTAAACAATATAAATAATTTGATAGAACCATCTGACTGCCATATTTTAGAGGTGCTATATGGTATTGCCAATTTGTTTGTTAACATTACTCTGTATTGAAGCAATCACCTGATTTAAGCTCACAAGTTTAATTTGAACTATTATCAAAATATTTTTCTTCAAATTAAAAAAAAAAATCCTGCTTATTTTAAAAATGAAAGATTTTGGAAATAATTATGAAATATGTACCTATTTTTTCAGTATACCACTGTAAAAAGTGTTATTAAAATTAATATGGTACTACAATGTTCATATTTTTCATTTCAATAAAGTTTAGAATTAAATTCTCTTTAATTTGGTATATAATATGACCTATTTCTGTTGATTAGCTATTTATTAAAAATATTCTAAATTTGACTTTTTATTGGACTCTGCAACAAGACTGGAATTTTCTCAAAGTATTGTATAGTGAAAAAAATAACAAAATGGAAGAAATGCTTACTATTTCATGTGCATTTATAATCATTTCTGTCTATTAGTGTTTTTTAAATAAATTTTTATTTGTGTTGCCAGATGCATTTTTTCACTACATGACTCTAAAAAAGTCCTATTAAAATAAAACTTGTTTTTTTTTGTTAAATATTTTATTTTCAGAAAATCCATAATTATATGATTAATTTGGCATATAACATGCCATAATTCCTTTCATTAATTATTTGGCAAAAAAGTTCTAGGGTTAATTTTTTTTGCCTGATCAGAGTGAAAAAAATAGCTGGACCAAGAAAGGGTTAATAAGTATTTAAAAGAAAATTTACGAAATAAATACAAAACAAAATTTAAAAAAATATGTTTTATATTTGATTGTAATTATGTCATAAAACACATTTCTTGTGTCATCAGCAGTTAGAAAAAAAAACTAAAATAAATAAACTCGACTTATTTGGTATCTACTAATAAATTACCACTTTGAAGTCAATTCAAAATTTTATCACCAAAGAGGTTAAATGGCAATAAAGTTGGAAAATGATAAATTTTTAACATGTAAGCAGTCAATGCAGAAATTTTATATTTAGGGGGAATATGGTGGTCAAAGGATTTACACTAATAGCAGAACAACTTACTCCTCCCTTGAAGTGAGGGTGAAATCTTTTTTTGTTTTTTTGTAAATAAGTTTTCCCATATTTGCCAGAAACAATTGGATTTTCTAGTTCTTCACAAAATCATTCCCTGACATCAACTTCTGACCTTACCTAGCATGCTCTCCAAATTCATTTTAACTATGTTACAGTTTTAAAAAATAATTAATATCATTTTAATTTCTTTAAAATAAAAAATCATAAATTAAAAAATTTAAAATTATCAAGCTAAAGCATTGCTATTAACACTCTTTTAATAAGCTAAATGCTCAGTCAGTGGATACCATTTAACTAGTCATAAGGAGTGAGTAAAACATAAAAATATTGGCCACAGTGATATACACATAAATATTTATGTTTTACAATAATGGAAGATTAAGTGATAGATTTTAGAAATGGTCATTAGAATGGTTCTGAATGCTTTTGTTGCAAAGTCCAGCATTATGGAAATAACACTATTGAAGCATGCTGTAAAAGCTGTAGCAAAAGACAATATTAAGTTGTACTTATTGAACTCTTGGTGTTTGCTATAAAAGAAGTCAGCATGATAACATATGACTTGCAGATCTGGTACATCTCGCAGCTGTTACTGATGGCAGACTGTAATGGCAAATGTAACTTTTTCTCTTGTTGCAATGCATCATTATGCTGCATCAGATTGGTGAACAAAGCGTGAGACTTGTGAACATACTCTGTGCACAAAATCATTCCCTGACATCAACTTCTGACCTTACCTAGCATGCTCTCTAAATTTATTTTGATAATACACATACCAGGAAAGGGAATCCATGATATGAGACTGGATTTTAAAGAAAATAATAATTTTTGTAGATAAAAGCTTAAATATCATATTAAATTTTTGAAATTAAAGACAATACAACACTGATGGTAACTGATTTCTCTCATATTTCCATTTTTTTTAAAAGGAAACTGGACTTCTTAAAAATAATACAGAGTGAAAAATGAAAACTTCTTGGTATTAGTAGGGAACTTAACAACAACAACAAAAAACAGAATATTAATCAAAATAAACATTTTATTATGTCTGCCTTGAGAGTAATTAATATATAATTTTTCTAGGTAATTTAATTTCTGCAAATATTCCACTAAAATTAATGAAAGGATGTCAGTTGCACCTGTAACATTGTGTCCTGTGTATTACTTCCTCAGAGAAACTTTGGTAGATCAGTTTTCTTTTTTTTGAGAAATCCAAACAGATAAAATTTATTTAGAAAAAAGATCCAATTATAGGGTGCATTGAGAGTATCTCAAATCCAGGATTTGTTGATGATCTCACTCTATAAAACAATATTACCATAAATATTGAGAAAAAGAGACATGCTAGAAATGGTATCTTGCTGTAACAATTTCAAACAACTGGAAAATATATGTGCATGACCCCCCCCCCCCCCCCTCAACCAGCTGCTATTCAAGGAATGAAAATGTGAAAGAAAATGGTTGTGAAACTTGTAATGGTGGGGGGGGGGGGCAGTTTTCGATTCCAGTTGGCAGCCTTTTAATATAACTGCTGTAATGATAAATTAAATATAGTCATTTTCAATTAAATAATTAAATACATAAATCTGATTACCTTGCAACAGAATAAAATCTTGGTCTTAATCTTGGTAAATACTCTGTTTATAAAAGAAGTTATAGTTTGAATGTAAATATTTTTCATAATATTTAATACTGCAATGAAAAGTAATTTCAACAGCTTTTTAAACAGCTTTTACGTTTAAAGATAAAACAAAAAAGTATGCAAGGACATTAAAAGAACAATAGTGGTCACACAAAATACATTTTAGGCGACTCACAAAAATCATAACAACCCCCCCCCCCCTCAACCAGCTGCTGTCAGAGATGTCTGACAGGAGCCTGTCAGTTTACTATACCATAGATAAGATCTGTGAGGAAGGCGAGATCTCAGCATAAAGATAACATGAATATCTATGCCTTATCTGGGGTTCAAACCCAGTCCCTTTGAACAGCAGACAAGCACACTAACCACTTGGCCATGGGCCAGTGCCACACAATCATTTTTTTATTGAGACACACTTCATTTAAACATAGATGCAATTTTGAAAGAGAATTATTGTTGTTGTTACATCATATAGGCACACACATATTTTTATTCAAAATAAAACAGGTACAGTTGATTAACATTTACTGTAAATGGCATTTCTTAGTTCAGTGTTAAGGAAGATTGACCAAATTTTAGCCTTGCTCATATTGAATATTAAGACTAAATGAAATATTAAAAAATTAAGAAAAGCTGAATAATATTTCAAATTTTGAAGCAAAAAGTAAATCAGTGTTGAAAAACTATGGAATGCCTCTCTTTGTAACAATTACAGAAAAATATTTTTTTTCATGTGAGATCACATTTTGGCTTAGCTTATCTCAGTATCCATTAACACTGCAGTGGCCTAGAATTAATGCATTAAGTGATAAGTTAATTTTCATTCCTATGCACTTTTCAGAAAATGATATAAGATTTGCTCACACAGTCTCAATATCATTTGCAGAGACCTAGTGAATAGAATTCTAAAATTTATTTATAATTTGTTACTATTAAGCTTAATATTAAATATTTAATCTAGATATATTTGTAAAGGTCTAACACATAATATTAAAACATAACTAATATATATATATAATGATAGATAGTAATCTACTCCTGTTTCATAATATATTTGTAAAATGTAGATTAATACACTATCTAACCTGAACAAATTTTATTAGATATCTGTGTACAGAATTTAGCTTAAGATTGTAACATTGGCATTTAGTCTAAGGTATCTTACTTAATTTCAAAGACAGAAGTTTGCTATTTTTAACCTAAATATTTTATATAATATTATAGATACCTTTTCAAAAATGGGGAGGAAGGGGAGGGGTTTATGGGTTGCCATAGCACTTCATTGAACCTATACAGTTACATAGTCCCACTAGACTATTAAATATCCAACATTTGTTAGTGATGTAATCTCACTGAGCTATAAGCTTAAACTGCTTTATGCTGAAGATACAATATTTACAATTATAAGACAATGGAGATACAATTATGCTGAAGATACAATCATTACTTTAATGCTTAAATGGCAGTGGTTAGATCTAGCTATTGTTCCACAGCAGGCATACTCTGTTGTTTTGTATTAGCTCTGGGTAGTGGTTAGTAAATCTAATTTCAACCTTAGTAGGACATAACTTCTTATAAGGCCTGTACAAGATAGTAGTTTTTAACAACCCTTCTCTATTGTATATGTAGCAAATCAATGTAGGGAGAAGTGTGGATAATATTTAATGAAATATGCAGTCTATTTCAGTGTTTTTCAAGCTTTTTTGAAAGCCGACCCACAATAAGAAATACATTTTGCATCATGACCCAGTCTGTGAGATGCATTTCGATATTTTTCTATTATATTTCATTAAAAAAAATGCTGGTTGCAACCCACATTTTGAAAAACACTGGTCTATTTGATCCACTCTTTCTTCCAGTAGAGAATTCAGTTTTTCATATATCTAGAGTTAGATTCACTACCAAACTATCATTTTTTGCTTCATATTAGCAATTTTTTTAATGAAAAAAATCTCTTAAAAATAAATTGAATGCTTTAAAATCTGTGGATACTAATTAATTAAGATCTGGATTGTACCAATTATATAATTTTAATATTTAAGGTGATAAAAAATATAAATGCCTTTATTATTACTTTTGAAGATTATAATTAGTAAGTTTAATCCTTTATAATTATAAATATTTTTAGTTATTAAGAAAGGTTTATTAAAAGAGAAACAAGTACACCAAGATTCCACTATGTGTCAATTCATAATTGCATCATTGGCAAACAATGATGTATTTTTTGCGTCTTTAAAAATTCCTAGTTGTGTCATTTTCTAGAAGACAAAAGCAATTCCAGTGGCATGTCAAAAGCAGCAGTGCCTATCTGCTGAGTTGCCATGGCAAAGTGTTGAAAAATATTGGGATAAATGTAAAAAAAAATGACTTTTTATGAGTCACACAAATTATATGTCATATTGAAGCAATATGTATAGTGTATCTAATACTGCTAATTTATGGAGATTAAAATGAAAGCTATTATGCAAACTCTGGACAGCTTTTTGTTTTCCTCTGAGTGGTAGCTGAGCCACCATTACTTTTGTAAGTGATCACATAAATCTCAACGGACATCAACTCAAGCCAACAATTCTCAACATAATACGCAAGCATTATTATTAATTAATGAATAACTAATGAACAGAACATAGATGAATAATCACAGCGTTACCTGTTGCTCATTTGGCATTGATAAATCAATAAATATTCAGAGGAAAAAAATTTCGACAACATACGGGATTTGAATGCACATCTCTCCAGAAACATGTCAGAGTATTCTTTCTAGTTGAACTAATGCCAGCTCATCTTTTTTCCGCTAATTTGAAGACTTAACTCTATCACAGAGTTTTTTTGGCCAACCATTGGTGCCATCTATGATCTCCGGTGGCAATTATTACCTTAATATTGCACAGAGTGAGATGGAAATAAATAAGTCTCATCACGCTATTTAGCGTTATTAATGATTTAAACATAGATGAATAATCACAGCATTACCTGTTGCTAATTTGGCATTGATAAATCAATAAATATTCAGCAGAATGAGTGGAATAAAATTCAGCAGAATAAATATTCAGAGGAATTATTCATCTATGTTTAAATCATTAATAACGCTAAATAGCATGATGAGACCTATTTATTTCCATCTCACTCTGTGCAATATTAAGGTAATAATTGCCACCGGAGATCATAGATGGCGCCAATGGTTGGCCTGAAAAACTCCGTGATAGAGTTGTCTTCAAATTAGTGGAAAAAAGATGAGCTGGCATTAGTTCAACTGGAAAGAATACTCTGGCATGTTTCTGGAGAAATGCGGGTTCAAATCCCATATGTGTCGGCGAAAATTTTTTCCGCTGAATATTTATTAATGAACAGACATTCAGTCACAATATTATTTACATATGTATTTTCTGTATTTACATATGAATTTTCTGTAAATGTTTCACATTTAATATGCATTATCATGTACAGGGTGCACAGAATTAAAGTTTGTCTACTTCAAGGCCTTTGCAGTAAAAACCATTTATCGGAGAGGTTTCAAATTCAGTAATTGTCCCAAGAAGACAATGTGGAAGGGAATTATGAGAAAAAAAAAAATTCTGAAAAACATTACCAAGTGACAAAAAGTGATGTATTCATCAGAATAGTCAGAAAATTGCAGCATTTAGTACTTACAGACTTTATACAGAAAAAAAGTGTTACACAAATCATAAAGTGTCCTAGAGAATGACACATTTTCAGTGTGGTGTCCCTCATTATCTGCAATTTGCTCAAACCACAGAATAGCATATTCTACAGCAGACTTTAGCCTTCACATGATATCAAATTTGATACACTATAACTCCGTCAAATTAAAAAACACTTGTAAATAATAAAATGTATGCTAAGATACTATCATTCACCTGTTCCACATCAAGTTTTTACATTAAAAACAACATATCAGTAAGTGGGAGGATACATAACAATCTTTTTCAGATGTCTAAGTCTGGAAGGCTGTAGCACATTTAATTCACTTGCACAATTATTTAGCCTTTTCTAGCTAATGCTGGTTGGTGCAATATCAAAGTGATTGGGTTATAAATCCCAGGTGTTGGATAGCCTTACTGTTGGCATGATGATAGGATGCTACAACATTCCACCATTGCAACTGAAGTAACAAATGGCACATTATCCATACTTTCATCACGTGGCATAAGTGGTGATATAAAATGCATTCAAGGCCCTGCAAGTCCTGCATCAAGGATATTCCAGGAATATCCTTGATCTTACAAGTGAGGATGATACACAATTTATAAAAAGGTTGAAAAGCCATGTATTACTCCTAATAGACATGAATAGATCATGGATTATCACTGCTGGTGGCATTTTTCATTTCTTGATGTTAGCAGTGTGCAGACCAGTTAAATGATATAAAGCTGTTCAAAATTGTGAACATCTATGCAGCTGAAAAGATGATAATCTCCGAAATAAAGTTCAAAGTGTACAGTTCCTTCAAAAGTTTGGTATAGGTGATATACAATGGTAAGGTGAATGACCATAATGTCCTAAATACTATTTATAATCCCAGACAGTTGTAATTAAGCGTAATGTGAGACAGGATATCTGAAAGAGGATGCTATGTATTCTCCCTCTTATTCATGATGTTTTTATAGCATATGTTTGGTAGTTTTAATTTTCAATTTGACAGAGTTACAGTGTATTATATTTAATATTCTCAGCACAACTCTGAAATTTTAACTATTTAATTTCACATGAGATGTTAATATGGCTGTTATGCTAGCTTTGATGTCTGCTAGGGTGTCAATGTTATCACGGTAGACATTGTTCTTAAAAAAGCTTCAAAGTCAAAAGTCAAAAGGATTCAAATCTGGCAAATATGGTGGCCACGCTGTAAGTTGGGTTGTTTTACCTCTGAGCGGCACTTTTTTTGCACACAATGGATTAAATGGCCAGGTCACAAGGACATCGAAGGCTCAGAGGAGGTGGGAGAAGGGACCCATTGGAACAGATGTTGGGAGACAGATAGCCTACTTTCAAGGCCATCCAGCATATTCTTTAATGTGCACAAGGTATGCTCTCTTGCATACCGGGCCACTGCTTAATTTCCATCTGATGGATGGCAGCTTTTCCAAGCCCTTGGTTCCCCTACTGACTGTGGACAGGGTGGAAGTTTTGTGGAGATAAATCTCAATGGTGGTCCAGTAGGGACTTGAACCTTGGAACTGCAGATTACAAGCCTAGTGCACTACTAACTGAGCCACCTATGCTGCAAGAAATTCCCAACTTATAATCCTGTCATCTGTGAAATGTGTCAAAAATAGTTGTTTGACATGGGTGGTTGTGATGGAGGAGCACCATCCTATTATTTGGAATACACCTCTGATTTTAACTATTTAATTTCCCACAAGATGTTGATATGGTGTGTTAGCCTTGAGGTCCACTAAGATGCCAATGCTATTGAAAATAGAAATTGTTCTTAAGAAATAGCAGACCAGTTAGTTGTGCCTATCACAACTATGATTAGTCTTCCACAATTATATTTCATATCCTGTTCATGTTACACTACTGAATTCTGTAAGTTTTCTGATTATTCTGATTACTACAACACTTTTGCCACCTGAGTTGTGGAACTATATTTTTTCTTGCATAATTCATTTACCCATTGCCTCATTGGTTCAATTACCAATTTGAGAGCTGTGCAATAAATGGTTTCACTGCAGAGGCCTTGGGGTAGGTGAACTTTAATTAAGTGCACCTCATGATTCTATTCCATATTTTAAATAGTGATTATTATTATTACTCTAAAATATTTAATCATACAGTACAGAATTTATTAAGAGTTTAAATAAGAAATATTGTAGTACCAGAACCTATCTCAGGTATTTTTGTTATTTCTTACAGGAAATAGGGTATTGATTTGTGTCATAATATTTAGGAACCTGTCCATGATCCAAAACAAGATTTTAGTGTGTATAGAATTATAAAATTTACAGATTGTATCATTCAAACTCATCTTATTTGCTTAAAAAAGAATTGGGATTTTTACTATCAAGTAGCAGTTTTTGTACATATAGGATTAATTTAGCCAGGTCATAAAGGTCAGAACTGGGTAGGGGAAGAGGGATTCACTGGACAACTGTTAGGAGAGATGGAAGCCTCCCACGAAGGCCATCTAGTGTGTTCTTTGATGCATACAGGATATATCTCCCTGCACACAGGGTTACAGCTTAATATTCCATTCATTGGATGGGGGAGTCATGCCAATTGCTGTTCCCTTTCTCAACTGCAGGCAGATCAAGGGTTAGTAGAAAAATCATAATACACGCACAGTATGAATGTGAACCTGGATACATCAAGTTATGAAACCATCACACTACCAACTGAGATACTTCAATCTAGCACAAAAAAACAATGCTGTGAAAACTACTAATAATGGCAAATGATGCCCCTCGAGATCTTGTCATCAAAGTTTTTCTGAAGGTTTAATAAAGAGTAACTACCAATAAAGGAGAAGTGATTGATTTAAGAAAGGAAGTCCCTTCCTACCTTTAAAATTTCAACAACTGGAACAGAGATAAAAAAAAAATATTAAACATACATATTTTGAAGAATGTTTTTTCAAATAACCACTAAAATGGAGAAGTATATATCAGAATGGTGTTCTAGTTCACCTCAGTTATTTGGTCCCACATTAATTTCTCTTTTCTAGATCTGGGACTGACAAGAGTGATTCTTATAAATGAGGTACTTAAAAACTTCACCCTTTGGAGAAGCCAATAGCAGAAGCTTAAAATGGTTACAAAACCAAAATTCAGTTATTTCCATAGTATCTTGGCACTACAGAGACAACCAAAAAGACATATCCAGACCTTACCTGGAGCTTAAATGTATCCTTTTATTTCGGAGCTAAGCATGATAATCACTCAAACAACATAGGAATGGTTCAACCTTTTCCTGTAAATTTTCCTTTCATTCGAGAGTATCATTGATTAAAAAAAAATTGCAAATTGGCCTTTAAAAGTAGTACAAGACCATGCAAATATAACAATTGAGTTTGAGATATATATAAACTTGATTTATTCACAATAGACTATCTCAATTTTTAATATATAACTTTTAGTATTAAGCATGTTTTACTTACCTAGAATTCTTTCAACAGGAGGTTTGCATGATGGGAATGCAAGAAGAATGTCCAGTAAACTTAAACATGGTTTTCTTACACATTCAGTATATAATGCAGCTCCTTTGGGATTACTAAGAACTTGTAGACAAAACTTATCAATGTCACTAACTGCATATTCTGAGATGATCCGGAGTAAAATCTGTAAGCAAAAAAGTAATGAGACAATTATAAGCAATCTGAATTGTGACGTAGATAAATTATTACAAATTGATTTTTCCTTATTTTACATTTTTTTATTGCTTTCATATTTTGACAAGCCATAAAATCAACATTTAAGTTTTTGCAACATATACTTCCAAAATGAAAGCACAAGACTAAAAACAAAAATTTAAGAACAATAATTCAGAAAATAACCTGAGATATTTTTAAAAACAGCACTTTTACAGAGACTTGCTTTTGGTTCCAGATACCCAATGTATAGTTTGCTGCCAGCTTTTTATTATTAGTTACATTACATTTGTTCAGTCACCCAACTGGCCAAGTGGTTAGAAGTTTTGTAACAGTATAAAGAGGCATGGTTAGAAATCCTGGCAACTGCCTAAGAACTTCTATTTTTTAATTATTTATTCTAAGTGTATTTGCCAAACTATTATCTTGCCAGTTGAAAAAAAGGTCAGAAACCATTTCCTTAGGTGGCATACAACTGTTCTGCTGTATCTAACATTTAAATTTCACAGTATCCATAAACAAAAAATTTGCATAGTATACTCTATTATGCTGAATTTGTTAGACTACAAAATAATTAATCAATATAGCTACATATAAGCTGATTATTATATATATATATGAGCATTTTTAGCAATGCTTAACTTCAAATGCATGAAATTCTTTTAAAATACTATTTTATGCCTGAGCTAAAATACATACTCTTTGATCAGCTGCCACGCACACTAATTACTTGGTCATAGTAATAAGAGCAAGAAATAGATAAATAGAAATTAATGTAAAATTTATGAATGTTTCAGGAATTCTTATTTTTCAGTAAAAATTCCTGCTGTTTCACTTGATTATAATAAAATTTACATTTTTCCCTGTTCCTAAAATTGTTGGTGAAATTTCCCTCTGATTGGTAGTGCTGACTGGCAGAACTGCTTTTATGCATCAGAAATTTGGTAACTTGTGAGTCAACAGTATTGTAATATTGAAAATCATTGCAAATTTGAGTCAACAATATTTGATGCTATGGCTACTAAGTGGTCTGTAGATATGTGGCTAAGCCACTGGAAATTCAGATTGTTGGATACTGAGGTATGACTGTATCATTATATACAGTAGAATCTTATAAATCTGGCACTCAAATATTGGGAATTATCAAAATTCTGGCACATTTTAAAATTTTTGTAACTATTCTATTTTGAAATGATGAATGCACTGCTCTACTTCAAAATTCATGAATTCTAGAACTAATTTGCAGGCATCCAATAAAGACACATCCAGTTGTTAGGTGACCAATATATCTACATATATTATGATTTAACAATTTATCATTGGGAAGTTTTTCTATTATATCTCACAATTCTGATGTAATAGTTACATTCACAGGGATGTGTATAAGATGGCTCCAGTGTACAAGCACTTAAATATGTAGCATAACATATAAAGTCTACCTACAATGGTTGGGTAGTGTAGTATGTTTCCCAAGTATAATGCATTAATATTTTGCATGTTTATTTATATATATATATATACACAGTTGTATCAGAATAATATGACCACCTCCAGAATCGTTGACTGATTATTTGGCAAAAACATTCTAAATTTGACTCTTCTATTTGATTGACCACAGTTGACAAAAAGTCTTGGTATTTCTCAAAGTACAGTGTGTCCAAAAATAATGGTAGGGTTTTGAGAACCAATATGTAGAAAATATTATAGTTAATCAAGAAACTAACATTTTAATTGCAAGTGTATATCAAACAGTTCTGAACATAATTTGTGAATTTTCACATGCATTCACCCTGCCCAGGCATGCCACAGAGTGCACATGACAAGGTCGACCACACGGAGATATAAGCAGTTGGCCAGGACAGATGATCCATAGTGTGTAACATGAGCACAATGGGCAGAGGTAGTGATTTGAGGGACGTTCAAAAAGGAATGATCATCGGCTACTGTGCTAAGGGTGGAAGCATCTCGGAAACAGCAGACTTCATGGGCTGTTTGTGAGGTGCTATAGTAAGGGTGTACCAAGAATGGACCACTGGCACACCAAGTACCTCCAGACATCATAACTGTGGAGCCCCCAAGGTAATCGACCCCAGAGGAGAACGTTGCCTCCATCGACTGGTAAAGGGCAATCAACGTGCAACAGTGCAGCAATTGACCACTCAAATGAACGCTGGGGCACCTAGGTACGTGTCTCCAATAAGAGTAGAGTGAACCCTGTTACACATGGATCTCTGGAGTCAATGCTGTGTAAAGGTGCCCATGTTAACCAAGGTCCATCGGGAATGACACCTGCAGTTCGCACAGGACTACCATCATCGGACAGTGGAAGAGTGGAAAAAGGTTGCCTTCTCTGATGAATCGAGGTTTCTACTCCACAGAAGTGACGGGCGGTGGCGGATACAGAGTCAGACACACAAGAACCAATGGCTACCTGTCCATCCTCGCTGACCACATGCATCCCTTCATGCTGGACATTTACCATGGTGGTGATGGTGTCTACCAACAGGAAATGCGCCCTGCCATGTCGCTAAGATGGTGCATGACTGGTTCCAGGAACACAACAGTGATGTCTTCGTTCTCCCTTGGCCAGCGAAATCCCCCAACCTCAATCCCATAGAGCACTTGTGGGACCATTTGGATCGACAGGTTCGGCTTGCGGACCCACAACCATGTCATCTCCAGAACCTTCATGCTCTGCTGGAGACCGAATGGGCACGTGACTATGGCAACCTTACAGGGGCTCACTGCATCCATGCCACACTGTCTCGCCACTGTCATCTGGGACTAGTTGGTTATTCCCATTGTTAGGAGGTGGTCACATTTTTCTGATACGACTGTGTATATTGTATTTGTATTTTAAAATAATCTTATGTGATCTCTTATGTAAATTTTTAAATATATTACTTAAATATATATAATATAGATTACCAAAAGCTTTCTCATTTTATCCAGTAATACTTTGATTTTTCCTGATACTATGCAGCACTTTTAAAACACAAAATGTTCTAAAATTTGCCATCTGCTTGTTCCCAAGGGTTTCAGATTTATGAGGTTCTACTGTATATATAATCATTGATACAATGGAACATTTCATTACACTATTTTAAACAAATGGCATTGTATGTATTATAACTCTCTGTTGACATAAATAAAAATTCCCCCAAAAACTCAAAGCCATTATGGAAGCTTATTTAGAAAATTATGTAATAATAAAAAATATGTCATACTTAGAACCATTTAGTACTATACATAAGAATTAAGAGTGCCAATAATAGAACATTATAAACTTACCTGAGTTCTAAGCAGTAAAATTAAACAGGATACATTAAATATTATTATTTACTTAGGCAATCTTGTACATAAGATGACAGTGATATAGCTATCTAACTTCTAAGTAGTTTTGCATGAATTCATTTCCTTGATTGCTCATTTCAATCCATTTATTATCTAACAACTAAAGCCATTTAATAGCTAATAATCTAAATATATATTTGCAATTTAAAATAAATTTTACAAAATGAAAAAAGAAATTTTGATTTAACCAGATCTCATTTTTAGGGGAGGGGGAGTTGAAAAGAAAAAAACAACCTAATAATTATCTGTGCTAGTTCATATCCCAGTATTTTCTTAAAAACATAAGATGAGCTACTTACATATCTAGTGCATATAAAGCCCTTTGAAGACAGTGGACTGGACATTATTATCATCTGGCATCCTAATGAATATTCACCAGATGCTCACAATTACTAGGTTGCAAGCTAAACATTGGTGTGAAAACAGACTACTGGACACAATGCATAACTCTGGTAATGCAAAAGCTAATAAATACTCTGAGCTCAATTCACTATATGCTTTGGCAAACTAAAATGGTGACATGCACGAGATATCTACATCAAAAGATAGCAGATTCTGATCAATGGTCAGCACAATTTTAAACTTTAGCTGTACGATCATTACCACCTTTAAAGTATCTCAAACACTGGATTCACTGGTTCCTGAAAGCATGCACTAGAAAATTGTGAAGTTTCTAATTATACAAAGTCAAAGACCACAGGAGTTGAGGAATGGTTTTTATTTGTCCCACACAAATTATTAATATTGATAGACCATACCTATTTTTATTAAAGCTTTTCTTTCTTAGAGTGGCTGGAATACTTGGCCATAAGCTTTAAACTTGCATTACACCCAGTAATTTATAAATACTGTTGTATGGTCACCAGGAGTGATTCTAAATTAAAAATTGGTATCCAAAATGCTTCTCATTATCAGTTTCATGGCTGTATAAAACACTAATTTGGATTACTGATTAGTTATTTTATTTAGGCATGATTTGTAGATCAAATATTATTGATGCCCTCAGTGTTGGTTTTAGATGTTCACAAAGACAAATCTATGTTTTAAAATATATTATGATAGTTCTTACATAGCAATTCACCATGTTTTATATTTCACAAAAGTAATATTACACATTAATTCATAAAATAATTTTAAGTGAAAAGTATTTTGCTAATTAAAATATTCTGACCTTTTTTGGGACTGAGCGAATATCACAACATGATGTAAACATATATCTTAAAGTTGATGATTGAGGAAGATGGGAAATTACAGACTTTTTACTCCAACCAGCCTCCAAAAGGGAAACTTTACAATGTGTAGATTCTAAATGCTGTACACCTAACCTGCAAAAACAAATGATGCAAAAGGTAAACAATCTTTTATGGCACTGAAATTATATACATTGGTGCTCTAGAATAAAGGATTATGTCATATCTCCAAATGTACACAAGGGAATGACATGAAAGGTGAAGCAACGTAAATTTTGCAATGCAAGGAAGAAAATGCGTGCACATTTAATTGATGTGACCATGAGCATATAAATTAGGGTTACTATAAAAGCATGGAGGTTGCACTGAATTTCATTCCAGCCAACTTTATGTTAAAAAGGTGGCAATTTGATTTTGTGATGTCACAAAGACAAAATATGAATTATTGTCTATGGTGGTGAGTGATAGGCAAAATGGAAGTGGGTCAATCCTATAATGAGGTGTTCAGTGCTTTAAAGGTACCACACAATATGTCCTTTCAAGATTTCAGAGGCAATTTCAAGAAACAGGAGAGATTAATCATAGACTAGAACAAGGTCACTCCAAGGACAGAACTATTCTGTCATTAACAGCAAGATGACATAAGAAAATGGCAGCTGGGAAGCTGTCTCATGAACTCTCAACATCCACAGGGATGAAAGTGCCAAGATGGGATGTGTACAGGAGGCTGCATAAATGAGGTCTGTATGCACTAAGACCAATGGTTTAATGTCCTTTATACTCTTTTCAACAGAAGAGCTTCTTCAATATGGTGCAAACAACATTACTTTTGGAGCCCAGGATAGTGGGAAAATGTGCCTTTCTGAGTGTCTATGTTTAATTGAGCACTTCTCAACACTTGTTCTATGGAGAGAGCAAGAAACTTGCCATAACCAGTTGTAACATCAGAGAAAAGGACAATTTTGTGGCTATAGTGTGATGGTCTAGATTGGCATCATGGTGATTGGATGCACTGAGCTTCACATCTTTTAGGAAGAACTATAAATGTTCAAAATATAAATATAGGCCATGGTGAAAAATAAGGGATGGAAATAAATTAGGTCCTGGAGATCTAAGCATGTATAATGTGAGACATTTTTATTTTTTATGATGATAATGTCCAACCTCAGTGAGGTGAACTGGTTGACCACTTTCTGGAGCAAATACCATCATCCATGTGAAGTAACCAGTACAATCTGCTGATCTTAATCCTATAAACCATGATTAGGATTCTTAAAGGAGATGTTGCAGCCTTCCAAGTATTCCATCACTCTCTCCAATGGCTTAGAAATGCTCTGGTAAAGCACTCAAGTTTTTTGACAGTCTTATAAATAGTAGTAATGGTTTGAAATATTTTAGCCCCCCAGGCAATGGCACAAAGTAGTGTTCTTTTCCCTTTAGTGAAGTATTAATAAATATATATATACTTTTATATACTAAAAGATTGGCATAAAAGTTCTCTTAACCCTTCCAAGGTCACCGTCAAACATATATGGTGACAGAATCCGAAATGAGAGGTCAAGGATGTCAATAGATGTCTTTTGTACAACACATAAAACAATTTTTTTTTAAAAAATTGCTGTTTGAAAATTTTCTCAGATTTATCTTCTAAAAATATGCAATCCAAGTTTGTAAAATAATATTTTCTTTTTTCATTTGATGCATATTTTATTAAACTATAATATATAAAAGCTGTCCTGTGGCTGAGAGCTGAAAGCTTGACTACTGATTTAAGACACCTTGGATCGATCCCTAAGGCATGGATGCTCGTGTTGTGTTTCTGCTGAGGTCCTGCCATCCTCACAGACCTTCTACTATGGCATATAAACTGACAATCTGTCAGACTTTTGTGGCAAGCAGCTGCTTCTGGGGGTATTTATTTTTAATATAAATAATTTGTTAAAGCCACTTCTTAGAAGCCTAAATGATATTGCTGATTTTCTTGTTAACCTTCCTCTTTGCTGAGGCAACCTTCTGATTTATGCTCACAAGTTTGATTTGAACTATTATCAACAAATTTTTCCTTACGTTTTTGAAAATCTCCTAAAATATAACAAAAAAACTGCTATTTTTAAAACCGGCAGATTTTGGAAGTAATTAAGAAGTATGCACCACCATTTTTTTCTATTTTACTTTCTCTTTTCTGCCATAAATCTATTTCAGTATTTCCAGAATTATTTTTATCATTTATCCCAGCATTCTATGCTTCTTTCCTGCTCTTAAAATCGAAACAGGAAGTAACATGAGCCTTCTTAGAAATGAAGTCAGCAAGCGGAGTTGTTGTAGCAAAATATTATTTCACACAAAATATTATTGGCACATAAAGTGGAATTCTGCAATATAAATATTAAATTTCCATGTGCATTTAAAGTTCTGAACAATACAATATCGTTTATTTCAAACAAACTTTGTTTCCTTGACTTATTAATGCCATTACATTTAAGATTTTCTTTTGTATTCTAATAATATTATGTAAAGTATTGAAATAAGTCCCCCCCTCCCCTGCAAAACTGCCAATCTCTGGTGCAAGATAGACTGTACCCATGTGAAATAGATTGATCAAAAACTTTTCCAAAACAATAAACCTAAGAAAATAAAACATGGTTACATAGAATTTCTTTTTAAGTTTTCAGTACAAATTTTTTACTTCAAGTCTGCACCTATTCATATCCCAGATATTTTACACTATCAACTCTTGCAATTTTTGAACATTCACAAATGTTATTTTTTCCACAGTCATATTTATAAATAAATAGTTTGTCATGAAAAGATTCTGTCCAGGTCAATTAAATTGTTTTTTAATAATGTCAAATCTCTATATTTATAACCAGTTGATCAAATATTAGCACTCTGCAAAACTATTTATGCATTATTTGCATATGAAATGATAGTGCTAACTATATCTACTTCCTAAAATGCATTTTCTAAATTTTACAATTTGTTTCCTATTTATAATTTTTTATAGACAAAGTACTTGTTGTTGCGAAGAATAAGTTTAATGTATCACTACAATTCAACTTAAAATATAAATTATTTTTTCCCTTTCAATCAAGCATTTACCTTTCTAGGAGTAATGTTACTTCATCCTCTGGATTAAAACATATAAACCCAAATGAATCACCTGGTTCATAAGACAAGTTTTCATCCTTGGAGAGAAACAAGAAAATATTTACAGCAGAAATATGATAGCTTCATTATAACATTTATCTTTTAGACAACATCAGAAAATGGTGATATGAACAACTCTTAGTAGCTGATAAAATGTGAGCCTCACATAAATGAGGTCCAGAAAAGTATTCTGTCAATATTTATAAGATATCAATTCAAGTAGGCAGAGTATTCTAAAAAAAAAGATCTGATTTCTTGAACCCAGTGATTCCCTATCTTTATAAGCCCAGCACCCCCTTTATGAAATATTATTTTCTAACACCCGCTTTTACCAAGAATTATTTTCTAACTTTCTTCATCTAAACAAACATGATTTTTCCTGCATAAAACTAGTTGGAAAACTAGATGACAATAGTTTCTTCATTAGTAGTTGATAAACCAAATGCCCTATACACTGAGAACTATTGGTTTAACCCCTCCAGTGCCCAACCTGAAAAATTAAAATTAAATCACAGACCAGGCTATTTTTTTCACTGTGCTCAGCCAAAAAGAGAAAAACTTTAAAAAAAGAATTAACTTTAGAACTTTTGTACTTAAAACTAATTAACCAAAGAAAACAAAGAACCAATAAACAGAAACAGGTCATGTTATACACCAAATTAAACAGCCTTTAATTCTGGATTTTATGAAAATAAAATATTTAGCAAAAATGAGAAGTGTATTAATTTTGAAGACTTTTTCAGAGTTATAGAATAAAAAAAGGATCTGGAAAGGAAAATAAAAATTTATTTAAGAAACTAATGGGCCAAAATATTTACAACTAGCAGATTTACTCAGCACTGCTTGGGTCTGAAACTTTCTAAAATATAGAACAGATGGAACTTCCATGTTGCAAGCTTTCATTTGGCATAAAATTCATTATCATCAATCCCCTCAGCTTTAATTTTTCTCTCTCTCTTTTAGGGAAGGAAAGAAATGGACATATTTTGAGGTACTCTATGATACTCCCTATGTAAGAATTTTCTAAACCAAAAAAAAATGAAACTGCCTTGCAAAATAATCAAACTTTTCAAATCATTTCATACCCCCCAAATCCCTTGGATACAATTTGCCAGGCATATGTAGCTTTACAGAAAAAGAAAATTAAATATAGTCTGAAATGCTCAAAACAATGTTTAGATACTACAAAAAAATTTATTATTATTAAAAAACATTATTACTTAACATATTAAAACTTTTATTAACATACGAGATATATATATATATTAACTTTTATCTATTTTTCAAATTAAGTTAATGATTTTAAATTCCGACAACTTCTAAGTTTTAGAAGTTTTCCTTTCAACAAAGAATCTTGTGTCCCACTTGTACTTAATTAGAATGACTTCAATTTCCACAGAAACACTCTAGTATATCGTCGTGCTCTTTACACAACAAAATGAACAATGACTTTATCACATGCAATCAAAAAGAAATTAGTTTGATGCATTCCTTCATTCAAATTTATTGATGCCAACAGTTATTTTGAATAACTTTCAACTGTTAATTTTGTCTATGGGGATTTTGAGAAATTCAAATCTGCACACCCCAATTTTGGTTGATCCCAGCAGGTTCACACATAGCCTATATCAGAAATGGGCAACTCATGGCTCGTAAACACTTTTTAAATGGCCTGCAAATAATTAAATTTTTTATCTCTTATTCTTCAAGTACTTTGCAGAATACTAATTTTTCTTCCTTTCCCAATTCACCTTTATACTGTTTTTGAAAGTGTTCTTCAATAGCCTAAATTTAATTTATGAAGATCGACTCACATGATAGACTTTGTGCATAGGGGTAGAATTGGGTTTTCTGAATGTACTGTTTAGCTTCCAATTAAAGTGCTCAGCTCTCACTCAGACACTAAATCAGTAAACATTCTTAATTATAAAAATTATCAAGGCCAACATAGAAAAGCATTTGAGAAACTTTTGGCTGCATTAAGCACACAAAAAAATTAATCTACTCAAAAGTCTCGACTCCTGGCAAGTTTTGATATTAGTGAGAAAAGTGCAAAATATTACAAAAATTATTCTAATGGCAAATTTGTAAAAGAGTGCCTGCAAACAGTTTTTGGTACGTTTAGTCCAGAAAAAACACAAGTTTATCTTGCAGCATCATAATCAGGTGTACTAACGAACTTGCTGCTAATATAGAAAATACCTTTACAGAGCTTGCATTGAAATCCGAATATTTTTCTTTGGCTCTTGATGAAGGCACCCGAGTTTCTAACTTAGCTTAATTAGTGGTATTTGTATGTGGAGTCGTTATTTTTCTGTTAAAAATTTTCATTTTTATTCAATTATGCTGTTTACTTTCAGTTTCTTGTATATTTAATCCTAATTTTAATTAAAAATATTTTTTAATTAAATTTAAAAAAAAAAGTATATATTTCTTTTTGAAATAAATAGGTATATGTAAAAATTTAATTGCTTACACCTATTGTCCACTCAGGGCACTGGACGTGGAGGGGGTAAGTTTAAGTGTTTAATGCAATAAATAAGGATCTGGCCCACAACTCTCTCAAAAATCCTCATCAAGCCTATCCCTGGCCTATATTCTTCCCATGAGTGCATCATTCATACAAAGTTTGGTGCTTCTAACTCTTCTGTGGACTGAGTGCATAAGTGGACAGACAAATAAACATACTTTCTTCTTTATATATTAGATACATATGAACAGAAAGGGACTTTCTTTTTCAATAGGAAAATAAATTTTTATTTGAAACACAAAAATTACTCTGCAATTTTTTCTTCAGTGATATACTTTGAGGAAGGTCCTAACTTTTTGTCAACTGTGCTGTTAACATAAAAAAGTGAACTTACATTTTTTTTTTGCCAAATACTAATCAACAGAAATAGGTCACATTATACACTGAGTAGCTACTTTATTAGAAACATTTCCCTTTTTCATGAAATATATTGCAACTTCATTGATATTCTATTTCATTCTTCAAATAATACGATATGTTCATATCGTACTATTTGAAGCAGACAGGCAGGTACCTAGGGATTCACTGTGTGTCCAATTGAATGTGAGAATGGGCAAGATTTAAGTGACTTTGAACATGGTACAGTAGTTGATACCAAACCTGGCAGTATGAGCATCTCAGAAACAGCAACTCTGCTGGAGTTTTCACACCCGAGTGTCTCTTGAGGTATCAAGAATGGTCCAACACCTAAAACACATCCAGTCAAAAGCAGTTCTGTGGTTTGAAACAGTTTGTTGACAAAAGAGGTTCATGGAAGCTGACATCCCTTAAACAGTCACAAATGGGCTATAGTCAGTCAAATAACAGCCGAGTACAATGGTGGCAAAAGAAGTATATCAGACCATACAATTCCCTATACCTTGTCATGGATGGAGTATTGCTGCTGATGGCCTAACCAGGTTCCACTCCTGCCAATGAGAAACTGTGATTGCAATGGTCTATGGAACACAAATACTTGTGGAATGGAAAAGTATTACCTGGTTTGATGAATCCTAATTGCTACTGTTTCATGCTGATGGGAGGACCAGGCTATGGCAAAAACTGCATGTGTTCATGGATCCATCCTGCCAGGAATCAACATTAAGGGTAGTGGTGGTAACACAATGGTGTAGGGCAGTGCTGTCCAACTAGCAGCCCACACAAGGATTTTTGTAGACCGCAAACAAAAATCAAGTTTTTACTTGAAATTTTAAATAAACATCTGTAATCCATCTTATAATTTTTTGTCAACTTATATTACTTTACCTGATATGCAATCTCAACTTACTTATTCTATAAAGTTTACAAAACATTCTTAAGCCGATCGGCAAACTTCTGAAACTTTTTAAGAGCGGTGCGGCGTCATCAAACAAATGTTTTTATGAAGCTGCAGTAATAAGAAGCATCTAACGACAGCACAAATTGCTTTCACTGGGCATGTATATGGCATGCATTGTATTGTGCACCAGGAGACATTGTGTGGCATTTCGCTGACTAAACGACATAATGGAAAAGGTTGTCAAAATTACCAATTTAATTCATGGTGGAAATTGTTCTCTTACACACAGAAAATTTCAAGCTTTTTTGGACCAACTGCATGCTGAGTATAGCGATCTGCTTTTACATAGTAATATTCACTGGTTAAGTGCCAGAAAATGCCTCAAGAATTTTTTTACACTTCGAAAAGAAATTCATCTTTTTCTCACAGAAGTGGGCAGCAATGAAGTTTTAATAGCAAGTTTTGTTGATGAAAATTTTCTATGTTCACTTGCTTTTCTAACAGACATTACAGATCATTTAAATGTCTTGAATAAATCCTTACAAGGAAAAGATCAAAACCTGTGCTGTCTTTATAATCATGTTACTGGGTTTAGAAACAAATTACAATTGCTGAAGTCAAGTTTGCAGGAAAACAATTTAATTCATTTTGAAACTTGTAAAGAGTTCTACAAAGAAATGAAGCAACTTAGTAAAACAGTTAATTTTGAAAAATTTGTTCCTAAATTAGATATCTTAATTGAAGATTTTAATAAAAGATTTTCTCAATACGATGACCTTAAGCAAAGTTTAAATTTCTTCAGTAATCCATTAAATATTGATATTAGCACTGTAGATCCTAAATATCAAATGGAATTATGTGACCTTCAGGTCAACCCAAATATTGCATCTAATAGAGAAACTGAATAGAAATGTTCAAAATTTGCCTAAAGAAAAATATCCAAAACTAAAAGATTTTGAACTCCAAATAATTTCTATGTTCGGAAATACATATATCTGTGAGCGCACATTTTCTGATATTAAACATATAAATCAAGATACAGAAACTGTATCTTGATTTATATATACTTTGGCTCGCAACAACAAATATCGATATGGATGTAAAAGAAATTATTTCCCAACAACTACGGCCACAATGCTCCTATTAAATATTTGATAAGGTTCAGAAATTTTATTATGGTTTAATAAAATGAAAAAATAAATACCCCCTCAAGCAGTTGCTTGCCACAGAGGTCTGACAGGAGCCTGTCAGTTTATAAGCCATAGTAGAAGGTCCGAGAGGATGGCAGGCCCTCAGCAGAAAAATGACACAAACAGCCATGCCTTACCCGGGGCTTGAACCCAGGTCCCTTAGATCAGCAGCCAAGTGCGCTAACCACTCGGCCATGGTTTATTATTACTTATTATTTTTTGTGTAAATAAAATAATTTTTTGAGGTTTATTATTAGTTATTTTTGATATAAATGATTTTTTTGAGGTGACATGAACTGACTTTTCAATGCAGAGTGGTTAGCGCACTTGGCTACTGATCTAAGGGACCTGGGTTCGAGCCCCGGGTAAGGCATGGCTGTTTGTGTCATTTTTCTGCTGAGGTCCTGCCATCCTCACAGACCTTCTATTATGGCATATAAACTGACAAGTTCCTGTCAGACCTCTGTGGCAAGCAGCTGCTTGAGGGGGTATTGTTTTTTTTAATTTTAATCCTATCCTATTCTTTTTTTAGCCCGTGAAATATTGGCAAAAGAAAAAATGGCCCGCAGTCTTCGAGAAGTTGGACAGCACTGGTGTAGGGAGTGTTTTCATGGTGCACACTGGGTGCCTTGATGCCAGTAATGTTTGAATGCCACAGGATAGCCAAACATGATTTCTGCTTATAACTGGAGAGTGGCCTCCCCAATTATAAGATCTCAATGTATTCGAGCTCCTGTGAGATGAGATGAAACAAGCTATTCAGACTAGCGATCCACTATCAGACAATTTTCAACACCTGGGAAGCAGTTGAGTCATCATGGACCAGCCTACCTGTGGCATGTTTTGATACTTTGTTGAGTCCATGCTCTGCTGAATTTAGGCTGTCTAAAGGGCAAAAAAGAGAAGGCACACAATTTTAATTAATCGTTTTACTCACTATTAGGTTGGTATACCTAATCAAGTGACCACCCAGTGTATACCAAATTAAACAGTACATAATTCTGAATTTTAAGAAAATAACTTATTTAAATAAAGCAGTACCAAGCTGAAAACACTGGTTCTTGTCCGACCACTGAAGTTAAGCAGCTTTGGGCTTGGTCAGTACCTGGGAGGGTGACCATCTGGGAAACACCGTGTGCAGTTGGCAAAAAAACTGCTGAGTACCCACCATCCTCACACAGCCCTCTAACTAGGCGTATTAAACTGACAGGCTCCTGTCAGACCTCTGTAACAAGCAACTGTTTCAGGAAGTAATAATTTTATTTAAAAAAATTCTTTTTTTACAAACATGTTAATTTCAGCAGAACTTTTTACAGTGATTTGGCAGGGCAATTAATGTTTAGTTCTCAAAAATCTGATAAATTAAAGTAGTTATATGTCAACAGAAAAACTATTCTTTTTGAATAAAAAATTCCCAAAAAGGTTCGGTTGTTTTACCTCTGCGGGGCACTTTTTTCACACAATAGGCTAAATGGCAGGTCACAAGGACCCCCAAGGGTTCAGAGAAGGTTGGGGAAGGGGATCCATTAGACAACTATTATGAGACAGATGAAAGCCCATCAAGGGAATTGAGCATGTTCTTTAATGTGTACAGGGTATGGCTCTCCTGAATATGGGACCATGGCTTAACATCCCATCATGGATTTTCCAAGACCATCAGTGACCCCTTTCTCACTTTTTCCCACTTTTTAAATAAAATCATACACAAAACACATATTTGCAAAGCAATAAAAAATATCATGTTTACATTCATTTCAACTACATAATATACAACTCAATGCAATGTAAATTTATACATATATTTCAAAACTGTACATCATGAAACACATAAAAATTTGCTTTTCATTTCACCTAGAACTAATGATTTTGTAAGCTTAATTCTACATTTTCATAAACTTTTCCAACTCCTTTCAATCAGCAATTTTCTTTTGATTCATTTTTGACCATTTCTTATAAGTAAATATATTACATAATTTAAAGCAGTTTTTTTTGCGAATAATGACAGAGTATATTTCTCACCTAACAGGGGCAAATTAATTAATAATTCACGCTGTTGATTTTTCACAAGCTCTTATCACACTTGTTTCCACTTTTGGAAAGGAATATAACTTCTCTTGTTTTCTTTTAACCAATTTAGTTTGTTCAGAATATAAGCTAGTTTGAAGAAGAAAGCTTTGGAAGGTTAAATGCATTTCTCCAGTTTTAAAACAATTGCAGGACAAGCCAGGAGAAAGTGAAATATGCCAACCTCAGTGGTATCAGGATTTGCTCATAGTAGGGTATAGTTCAAAACCCACACTGACATGGTCATTTGTTTCATAATCTGCACATAAGGCAACAGCTTTGTGAATCTTATTGCAAATTGGAAGAAAACAAACAAACAAACAAAAAACATGAAATATATGTATTACTAATAACTGCAAAAACAAATATTTGCTTCACACTAACAGTATTGGACGCTTTACATAGTTTGATAGTATTTCAAGCAACAAACCTCAAAACCTATTGTTAATTCTAAGGAAGTTTTCACACTAATATGATCAGTTAGTTTTTTTGCACAAACTAATTTAGCTTTAAGAAAAGATGATGCTGCTGAAATAACTTGACTTTCATGAACCTGAAGACTGCCAGTATCCTGGAAAAATAAAATGAAATTTCAGATCAGAAACATTTTACAACCATACATTCAGTTATGGTGATAAAACTAATTCTGTGTGGTATGATGAACTTCACTAACCAAATACAAACTATGATATCATAAAGTGGAATTAATGGCATCACAAAGAATGTATATAAAACATAGGCCACAAATGGCTTACTGAGGTACCAGTAATGAAAACAATGATGTATTTTAAAATTAAATATGGCTAATCAACCTATAGACATGCTAGACAATTTATGAAAAATCAACTACCCCTTATAGGTAATAAACAAATTGCTAATAATGAGTATATAACAGGTAATTGAAAATAAAATTAGGATTGGGTTGTTTAACCTCTGAGCAGCACTTTTTTGCACACAATGGACTAAATGGTCAGGTCACAAGGGCTCCCGAGAAGGTTGGGTGGAGGACACCCACTGGGCAGCTGTTGGGGGACAGATGGTAGCCTTCTGTCAAGACTATCCAGCATGTTCTTTAACATGCACAGAGTATGGCTCTTCTGCACATGGGGCCATGATTTAACATCCCATCTGATGGATGGTGGACTTTCCAAGCCCATCGGTGTCCTCTACTGACTGTGGGCAGGGAGTTTTGGGGAGATAAATCTCAATGCTGACCAGCCGGGACTCGAACCTAGGAACTGCAGATTATGAGCCTGGCATGCTACCAACTGAGCCACCCTCGCCCCTAATGAAATTAGGTATCACATACTTAAAGAAAAGCAATGCTTGAATCTTATCTGTTGTTATGCTTCCATTGAGTACTCTGATCAGAACAAGAAAGATATGTTTTATGAAAAACTTCAGAATATTTTGAATTCTATCAAAAAAAAAGACTATATTACTCTTGTGCTGGATGACTTCACTGCCAAAGTTGGTACCAACTACCTTTTGGAAGGATAGTCCTTTGCATGGTAGCTGAAATAGCAATGGGGAAATCTTCTACAGGTGGGGTGAGGATTGACTCAGTAGAATGACAGGCTCATAGTCAGGGGCATATTTAAGGGGGTTCAACTCTCCTCCATCTCAAATGCTTAACCCTTCCAGTGTCCAGGTCGTCTGCATATGTTCGGAGAATCTGAATTGAGAGGCCAAGGACATATACATACGTTTTTAGTACAACAAAAAAATGCGATTTTAAAAAAAATAATAATTGCCATTAAAATTTTTTTTTATAAGTATCTTATAAAAATATATAATTCAGGCTTTAAAAATAATATTTTATTTTTTAATTTGATGCATATTCTATTAAACTACGATATAAATAATTTTATAAAGCCATCTGATTGCCATTTCTTAGAAGCACTAAACGGTATTGTCGATTTGCTTGTTAACGTTCCTATTTGCTGAAGCAACCTTGTGATTTAAGCTCACAAGTTTGATTTTAGCTATTATCAACAATTTTTTTCCTTAAATTTTCAAAAATCTAAAAATTAACAAAAAAACTGCTATTTTTTTAAAAACCATAGATTTTGGAAGTAATTACAAAATACATACCACAATTTTTTTTTTCTGTTTCACACTCTTGTCTGTCATAAACCTATTTCAGTATTCCCAAGTAATTTTTATCATTTTTCCCAGCATTCTATGCATCTTTCCCGCCTTCAAAATCAAAACTGGAAGTAAACACATCCTTAGAAATTCTGGTTGCAGCTGCATTTAATTAGTTATGCTCACTGAGTCAACAAGACACAGGTGGGTGACACATGATATCTCCATTGTTCCATATGCTGTTTTTTTTTCAGTTTTGGTCCAACATATTGGATACTCTTTGTCAAGTTAGTATTTTTTTTATATTTAAACCTTAGTTAGTTTTTCATTTCAGTAGATTTATTTTTGAAAATTAGTGATCTTTTGGCCGATTCGATAAGTATTGATTTTTTTCATGCTACATATGGCTGGCCACAATTTGTTGCTATGGATATTTTAACATTGCATTAGGCTATACGTTAATTTTTATTTTATTATTTATTACTTTTCCAGTAAAACTTTGATCTAATATCATTTTCTGAAAATAAATGAGGTCTTGCATATGGAAGCAAATTAATTCCTGTAAAATTTATTTCCATTAGTTAGCGATCTTTCAATCAGCTGATTTATCGATCTTTCTGAATTATGCTAGATCAGAGGTCAGCTTAAAAGTTGTTGTGAATATTTAACATCCCATTTAGGTTACATGTAATTTTTCTTTTATTATTTCCTGTTTTTTTTTAGTAAATGAGTTTTGAGCTTGTACCGTTTTCGGAAAATGAATGTCTTGGATACAGAAGCAAAATAGACTTCCTTGCTATGGAAATCAGCCATCATGTGGGAGGGAAATTTTTGCTAAACTCACATAGAAAGGTCCCCCCCCCCCCTCTAGAAAAATATATATTTTTTTGAATTATGAGTTTTTATGTTTATACTGAATGATTTTAAAGGCACCCCCCCTCCCCCCTCAGTACCTTGGCTGTGCCACACAGACGATATAACACTGTTTTTTTTTGCTTTGGATGCACAAACCTTTCTACACTTAGCCAAGATTGTCAAACTTCAACACCCAAAGAAAAAATTCATCATGTTTAGCAAAAAAAAAAGCAGCCAAGGAAGTTTTTTCTATTTCATAACCAGTTTAGAAAATCCTGTGAATGTGAGAAGTCCAAGTCACTTTGTATAGTACTGGCTGTGTTTAAAATATACAATACTGAAAAGAATCATTAAAAGAAATAAAAATCATATTTCAGGTTGAATATTATATTATTCGAGAGGAAATTTCCTTTTGATAAATATATAATTTAACAATTTTTATTCAGCAGGTTTCCCAAAATGAAGCTTTAATTGCATAGTGGGATCTTTTTTTCATCATATCACATTGAAAAAGGCTTATTAAAATCAATATGCTTTCAAATTTGTTCATATTATTTATTTTCATAAAATTCGTAATTCTGTTTAATTTGGTATATAACATGGCCTATTTCCATTGATTGGTTATTTTTTTACAAAAATTCTAAAGTTGAGTAGTTTATGTGACTCAGCACAATTGGCTAAAAGCCTGGAATTTTCTCAAAGTAAGACAGCACCAAGCTGAAAACACCGGATCTCATCTGATCACTGAAATTAAGCAGCTTTGGGCACAGTAGGTACCTGGGAGGGTGACCACCTGGGAACACTGTGTGCAGTTGGCAAAAAATCTGCCGAGGACCTGCCATCCTCACAGATCCCTCTACTAAGGCATATTAAACTGACAGGCTCCTGTCAGACCTCTGTGACAAGCAGCTGCTTGAGGAGGTATTTTATTTTTATTGCACTGAGAAAAAAAATACAAAATGAGAAAAATATTTACTTAAAACCAAAAAAACATATTTTTTTGTTATTCAGAAAGATATAGTCATTCTATTCATGTGCACTGTAATCATTTCTGTCTATTAGTTTTTTTTAAATATAATTTTGTGTTGCCAGATGCATTTTTTTACTAGATGACTCCAAAAAAAGTCCTATTGAATAAAACATAATGTCTTTTTGTTAAATACTTTATTTTCAGAAAATTCGCAATTAAATGCCGATTAATTTGGCATACAACATGCCATAATTCCTTTCATTAGTTATTTGGCAAAAAAGTTTTTTTGGCTGAGAATAGGGAGAAAATAACTTGGCCTCTGGATGGAAACCTGCTTTTCAGGCTGGACACTGGAAGGGTTAACACCCTGTATTGTGTTTTGAAAAATCAATCCCTTAATGATTATGCAGTAGAAGTAGATTTGGACCCCATAAAATTAAGGTTCCACAAAAAAAAGATCAATATGTAATGATAAGTACAATAAGTTCCTAACAATAGCTATTATACACAACAGGGTATAACAATGCAGGAATGCTTTCTAATTAATAGAATAGATTTCAAACACAGTTCTTTTTGCTATAAATCTATAAAAATATCAGCCATATTTTTTTATTGGGCTATGTTGCTTATGCTCAGTACAGCTGACTTTAGATACTCTTGATAGCTTGGTTTTCAAACTAAAACTTCATTATATTGATATTCAAAGGTTTCATTAATGGGAGTTAAAGAAATCCCTAAACTTTCTCAATTCAGGTCAGGTTTCCTTGTCAGGTCCCCTGACAAGGAAACCTGACCAGAATTGGGGGGAATTATGTAACACATGGGAGAATTATGTAAAATATTAGAGCCTAATGAGTTATATCTAAAATAAAAGCAATTTATGTGGGGAAAATTATGGGTTAGCTGAAATTACTGATTTATAAAAGAGGTGGAGGAAAATCTCTAATAAAGTTGCTCTTATTGAGCATTACACAAAATGAAAGCTTATTACTTTGGGTGTGTCATTTATAGCACAGAGCGTCTGAAAAATAATGGTTGGGTTTCAAGAACCAATATGTAGGAAGGTAATATACATATTCCAGAAAGTAATAATTTAAAGAATACTCCAGTTTTGAACATAATTGGTGAATTTCCACATATACACCATTCTTGACCCTGCATATGTCCAATCAATATTTCATTTCCTGCCATACCTGTTGCAACATATCTCTTGTTACTTGCTATTATTTCTCTTATTCTGGCTTTCAAATAATTCAAGTCACAAATTTAATCCATGTAAATATAATTCTTCACAAAGCTCCACAAGAAAAAAAATCAAGGGTTGTTAAATCAGGGCTCCTTGGTGGCCACAGAATTGGACCATCTCATTGCCAATCCATCTGTTGAGAAATATTGCAATGGGATTGTGAGAATGTAATGGTAACACATTGTGTTCTCTGGTGGCTGCTCATGATATTGAGTGGGTGGGGGATGTACAGTTAGGGAATTCAATGTGATGACTTTTGCGTATTTTGGGACAGTGCTTCCTGTACTGAAACCTCCCCCCCCGATAGGGGACCACCTTGTCGTGGTGGGGGGGCCTAGGGCCCAGCAACCCGGCTGAGGCTTTGCCGGTCGGGATGATCCCCAGCTGGAGCATGCCAAAGGCTTTGCCGGCTGTAGTGGGCAACAGCTGGAGCATTGCTAAGGTTTTGCCGGTTGGGGTGGTCCCCGGCTGGAGCATTGCTGAAGCCAACCGAGGTTGAAGACGCTGCTGGCCGGCTTGATTGCTGGTCGGATGGTGACGGCGTCGGAGACCTCACCTCTCAGGAGACCTGTGTGGTCTGTTCGACGGCTCTGCCGAAAGGTCTGAACCTGCCTTGTAGGCACGAGCTGTCCAAAAAGTCTGGGTCTTACTAAGAGTCTCCACCCCGGACGCCGATCGAACTTGGATCTATATATCCCTGTTCATGGCTAACCGGGGAATAGATTAAAGCAGGGTTTCTTCCGGTGGTCAGCTTTCCTTCTATAGGACTGCTGCCATGTGAGGCTGGGGTTGAGGTGCGCCTATAGGGCGTATTCCTTGCCCCCGGCTCTAGATATGCACGGCTCTTCATAACCAGGTAGTGCTGTACAAGCGGAACCGGGAATTGCCGTGGTTGCATAAGATCGCAACAAGAGATTCATTGTACTGAAACCTCCATCATTTTATTATTAAAACCTTACAAATACAGGGCAATTCTTCTAGTAATTATAAATTTTCACTATAAATAAAACTTTAACAAGTATAAATTTAATCAATTTTTTCATCAATCAAATAGATATTGAAGTGAATTTGATAAATGTTTTATTTTTCAGGAACTAGTTGCTTACTTAAAAAGAACTTGTGGTGACTTTATGGTTACTAAAATTAACAGTATAAATTAATTCTTTTGATTTCAAAAATTTCAGCAAATAAACATTACTCACAATGACACAACCAATATAAATAATATCCAAAAATCAAGAGTAAGAAAATCTGAAACATACCACAGGTTCCTCTTTGAAAAAAGATAATGAAATAAAAGGATCAGGGAGTTTTGGAAACTTTAAACTTGTTGGATCTATTGATTTCACTAGAGAAGGTAGAAAACTAACTGATATTGTCTCTGAAGCACAACTTCCAGAATTGCTGAACTCAGTGTCATTGTTTTCTCCTTTCTTATCTTGCTGAATGCTGCAATTCATGATTGTGCAGTTATTCAAGGAGTATTTCTTTCTTATGTTACTTTCTTGTTCATATTCTGTCAGTAAAGGATGATTCAAACAATCATCACAATTGTTTGCAGGATGAGAGAAATCTTTAACATCACAATCAGCAAATAGTTTTGGTGCACTATCAATACAATGGCTAGGAAAAGCCGAAAATTTGTTATAAGCCTGTAAACCTAAATGAAGTCTTAATGCTGGCCATAACTGTTCTATCCAAGGATCAGCTAATGTTTCTATCCTTAAAAGAAAAAAAAATATATATTTAATTTATAAAATAAACTAGCAAAATTTTAAACAGAAATACTTGAAAAAACAATAAAATAATTTCTCTATTCTTTGTTAAGTTTGTTACATTTTTGAGTGATGGAAATGAGCCAGATGGGTGATACTTTACTTATTTTGAATGGATGACTTTGAGGTAAGTTTCCCTCTAGAAGTTGTGTGACATATACTAAAGATGTGTGACAAAGTAAACAGAATTGGAATCAAATACGGAATAGAATATTCTTAAAAGAAAACTAGAAGAATGCATATCACTTCTGGTACATGGGGGAATCTCATTTTCAAAGTAAATGAAGCTTTTCATTTACCTAAATTCCATTCCTTAAAAGTTTTAATTTAAACTAATGGATGATTGGGAAAATGCAGATAGTAGTATTTTATTAGTATTTAGACAATATAAAAAGTAATTGTATTTTATTAATCAAAATTAAAAAGTGGCTTTTCTCACACCCCTCTGAGAAAAGGGGAGCAAGTTTATTGCTTCAATAATATATTGACACTCTACAACTGAAATTTCTATCATAAGTAACTTGCAACATTCATTGAAAGTTTCATCTTTTCCATATTTAGTGACCTCTAATGATGTAAAATCATCAACCTCCTCAACATGTTCAAACAGCCATGGGCTTTGGAGGTCCAACCAGACCATGCAATTTATATTTCATTAGTACCAACTGAACTAAAAAAAGATTTTTACAATTATCTCTTAAATAATATTGGGCAACACACAAAAAGGCTTTCAAATGAAAATAGCCAATCTTTACTAATTTTGAGGTGTTGAACATGAAAATGACAATGAAATTTGTCGATTGGCTCTTGTTTAGGTGACAGAGATGGTCATGCATAAACGACTCAGTCCGCATTGAGTACATAGGTAACCATTTCGCAATGCTGTATTTTAAACTCCAGATTGCAACATATTCCATTGTATAGCATCAACCTGCCATACACACAACCTCTGGAGGTATTGAATCATTGTCTGATGCAATGCAGTTGTCATGACATTGTGGCTTTACGATTGTGGACAAAAGATGATGCAATCGTTAGTTGTAAGCAATGTCTCGCAGGGCGAGACTCCCATTTACCCCAGAGTCATAAGTACAACATAAGTGATCCTTGCAGTTTTAATCCAGCAGTAGTGATGCTTCATAACTGTGTTAATAGTGCAGATACATTTTGTTACATTTGTGGGGAAGTGATGTTTGCAAGCCAGAAAAGGGCCATCACTCCAATAGTGAAAGCTTCGTATGATTTTTATTGTGGATGCAAGATCAGGGACCAGGACAAGGCCTGGACCCCACACATACAGTATGTGTGCAAGAAATCTTCCAAAGTGGCTGAAGAGCGAAAAAGTGGTGATGCCGTTTGCTGTTCCTATGGTTTGGATAGAGCAATCATGCAAATGACTTCTACTTCTGCATGGTTCCACCTGTTTCTGGAGGCATTACAAGGAAAAAGAAGTGGATAATAGCGTACCCGAATATACTCTGCTCTCTGACCAGTTCCACACAGCAAAGGCCTGCCCATTCCCAAACCTCCAAAAGAATTTTCCATCGATTCAGACGATGAGGAGGGAGGTGAACTGATGTCGGGTTCTCTGCAAGTTTCGGTGTCTAATGATGATCCATATGTCTGCCATGGTGCGTCATCTGCACCACACATTCTCACCAAAGAAGAAATGAGCGATTTTGTTTGCGATCTGGAGCTGTCCAAGGCCAAAGCAGAGTTACTTGGATCAAGACTTAAACAATGAATCTTCTCAAAGAAAATGTCCGAGTGACTTCATTTCGAACTCATCTTGAGCAGTTTGCTCCTTACATCAGAAAGAAAGATGACCTTGTGTTCTGCTCTGATGTAGATGGCATGATGAATGCCCTCGGAATCAAACATGACCCTCAAGAATGACGACAATTCATAGACTCCTCAAAATTGAGTCTCAACGGGGTGTTGCTGCATAATGGAAATCGACTTCCATCCATTCCAGTTGGACACGCTGTCTACATGAAAGAAACCTATGACAACCTAAAACAGCCGTTGAACTGTTTTCAATATAGCAAGTATGGCTGGCATCTCTGCTGTGACTTGAATGTAGCGGCTCTGATGATGGGTCTGCAGCTGGAATATAGAAGTACTGCTGTTTCTTATGTGAATGGGGCAGTCAAGCAAAGACTTTGCACTACGTGAAGAGAAACTGGCCTCAGAGGAAATCTCTGAAGGTCGGAGAGAAGAATGTGGAACACCCAGCACTGGCAGAATGCACAAAATCCTGCTACTGTCCCTACACATCAAACTCGGTGTGATGAAAAACTTTATAAAAGCCATCAGCTTTCAAGTACTTGGCTGACTCAGCGAAGTGAAAATTAAAGAGGGAATTTTTTTGGGTCCTCAGATCCGCAAACTGTCAGAGACCAGATGTTTGACAACCTGCTTCAGGGTAATGAGAAAAAGGCTTGGGATGCATTTCGTCTGGTGTCAGCTAAATTCCCCAGGAATTTAGCTGACACCAGACGTTCCCAGGTAGACAACTACAAGAAACTGGTTAAGGACATGTTGTCTTTGTATCACAAACTTGGCTGCAATATGTCCTTAAAGATCCACTTTCTCCATTCCCACTTAGATTTCTTCCCCAACAACTGTGGGATAGTTAGTGATGAGCACGGTGAATGTTTTCACTAGGACAATGCAACAATGGAGAAACGATACTATGGAAACTGGTCCACTTCAATGTTGGCTGACTACTGTTGGATGCTCGCCAGAGATGATCCTGAGCAACTGTACAAGCGATGGCAAAGTGATGTCGGAAGTAGAAGCAGAGTTTTACCAATACATGTCATATGTACATATTACTCTATTATACAAGAAACTATTGCGGATTTCTCAGAAATCGTAGCGAATTTTGCATTTTCATTGCCATATTCAACACCTTGAAATCTTTAAGAAATGGCTACTTTTATCTTAGAGGCATGACTTTATGAAAATTTGTTGCAAAATGTAATAGAAAAAGTTGCATTTTACCACCCACCTTGGAGGGGGGAGGGCAGCTCATAATAGCCAATGGAAACTTCATGATCTTTACATTCCACAACCAAAATTTCAAATTTGTAGCTTATGGGTTGTGTTGTTTTACCTCTGAGTGGCATTTTATTTTTGCATACAATAGGCTAAATTAAATGGCCTGGTCACAAAGACCTCAATAAACTCAGAGAAAGTTAGAGGAAGAGATCCACTGGACAGCTGTTGGGAGACATGGTAGCCTCCCATGAAGGCCATCCAGCATGTTCCTTAACATGCACAGGCTATGGCTCTTCCACACATGGGGTCATGGCTTAACATCCCATCCGATGGACAGTGGCCTTTCCAAGCCCATCGGTGTTCCCTACTGACCGAGCGCAAGGCAGGGAGTTTTGCAGAGATAAATCTCAATGTTGGCCCATTTGGGACTCGAACCTGAGAACTGCAGATTACAAGCCTGGCCACGCTACTGAGCTACTACCACCTCAAATTTCTAGCATGAATACATCATTTACAATTGTGCAATTTTCATTTTTTTTTCATCATTTAAAGGGCACAGAACTCTGGCAAATATGGAATTCTCATTTTCAAAAAATGCCTTACAACTTATTGATTTTTATTTTTATCAATTTATTGATTTTTTAGCTCTGCAGATCTTTCAGAGTTATATGCTATATCACTGTGACAATGCCTGGCTTATAACTTGTTCATTTTCATTTCTATCATTGATTTTATTCCTCCATATTTATATGATATTATTGATCTTTCAGAGTCATGTCATGATACATCAGTGGCTATGATTGACAGCCTACATTTTGATGAGGATATATTTTTTTCATTGAATTAGTTTGTATGTTAATTTTTTATTACTTCTTCATTTAAAGTAAAAAAAACTTTGATCTCAAAACTTTGAATGTGAACCGCTACACTGAGGGCATTTTATCCCCCCCTCAATTAATATCAATTCCTACTAATAGCTACTCCCCCCTCCAAGGAAATATGGACCAACACAAGCAAATCAACCATGCACAGAACATTCCAAAACAACAACTGCCATCAACCCTACAACACACCTAGAAGAAGATGTAACACCCTCTGAAGAGGATGGCAAAAAGTCATCGAAACCAGTTAGGGACTTGAACTAACTTTGAATAATATGTGAGATCATCAGTGCATCTCTATAGAACAACACAGGATTTAGTGAACTGCACAGTGAAGGATGTGTGCCTGCAGACCCCCTCCCCCTTAGCAAAAAGCACCGGTAACAGCCAGTGGAGGGGCAAATGACACAGCCTGATTGCACCAGATGTCAAGTGAGGGAAGCAGATGTTCAAAGTTAGTAAATCCTTTATGAACTCTATTATTTGAACAGGTTAAGAGTTAAACAGGTTAAGAGTTAAAACTATATTGTATAAGTAATTTAACTGCTTTTATTCGTGTTTTCCAAAACTAAGTCTGAACTGCATAGTGGGATCAATTTTTTCTCCCTACATTAGTGAAAAAGCCTGATTAAAATTAATATGTGGTAAATTTGTTTAAATTTTCTATTTTCATAAAATTTGGAATTATCTTTAATTTGGTATATAAACCTGGCTTATTTTGGTTGATTGTTTTTTTTTAATTTGACTTGTTTGACTCAGTACAGTTGGTGAAAAGTCTGGACTTTTCTCAAAATATGGTCCCAAGCAAAAAATTATAAAATGAGAGTAATTTTCTTGTTTTAGTAAATATTTATTTTTTATTCAGAAATAAATAGTCCTTCTATTCTTGTACATTATAATTATTTCTATCAGCTTTTTAAATAATTATTTGCATTGCCAGATGCATTTTTTTCACTACACGACTTTAAAAAAGTCTTAATAAAATAAAATTATCTCTTTCATTAATATTTTATTTTCAGATAATCCAGAATTAAATACTGATTAATTTTCCATATGACATAATTCCTTTCATTAATTATTTGGCAAAAATGTTCTAATTTTTTTTTTGCTGAGAATAGGGAGAAAATAGCTAAGCCTCTTGATGAAAACAAGTTTTAAGGCAGGACACTAGGAAGTTTAATGTGCATAGAGTATGGCTTTTCCTGTACACAAGCCCATGGCTTAATGTTCCATCCAATGGATGGCACCTTTCAAAGCCCATCTGTGTCCACTACTGACTGAGGGAAGGGTAGGGTTTTGTGCAGATAAATCTCAACCTGATCCAGTTGTGACCCAAACCTGGGAATTGCAGATTACGAGCCTAGCATGCTACCAACTGAGCTACACTGGCCCCTATTTGGAAGAAGAGTGCTGTATATGAGGCAGTGATAGCTATGTCATGTGTAGATTTATTTACATGATACTACTTCATTACTATTTATGTTGAATTTATATTCTTACCCTACAGCATCATCAGCATAACCTGTCTGATAAAATTTTTTGGCACCTAGAGCTTGCAAACGTTTCTCTAAACTTTTTCCAAAGGCACAAAATTTAATATAATTGGAATCTCCAAGAGCTGAAAAATACAAAAATTAGAATTACTACACGAATGGATTTGAGCTTTCAGACTGCAATAACCTTGTGTGTGTGATATTTTATTCACATATCCTATGAAACATTAAATGTGTAACTTTATTACAAATGTAAATGACCAGAAATAAAAATTTGAAGCAAAAGAGGAAAACAATTTTACATCCATGAATTTGCATTTTACAAAAACAAATAATTTTAAAGGAAGAAAAAGTAGGAAAATAACACTTTTTTTAAATCTTGAAAAAAACTTGAAAATAGAATATTCTCTTTATTATGTATCTTATACAATTAAGTTTTTATTGTGTATCTTATACAATTTAATTCTACAAAAATTTTGATTGGTACATCTGTACCTAATGATTAAAGGTAATAATCAGTAAATTGTTAGAGTATGAACTCTTTTCAACAGGTTCCATGCATGTCACCATCTTTCATCACCTGATGTTACCAGTATTGGCAACCTCAAAAAAAAAAGAGGAGGATCCACTCTCTTGTGTCAAGATTTAAAATATTTTAGGTTATGAAAATTAATTGGAATAAATTTCCTTTAAAACAAGAATAAGGTAAATTTACTCTTACCTAGAAGTGTATAATTCACACTTTTCAAATAGTCTCCTTCTAAAGTACGTCGACTGATTCGGCGGAAAAATTTCTTTGCTGTGTCTGGAGGTTCGCCATCTCCTGTTGTTGATGCTATGAACACTACACAAGTCCTGTTTTGAATGCAAAACTACAAAAATAATAAGAAATATGAATATAATAACATAAAACTTGTATTATTATTATTAAAATTAGTAGAATAAAAACTAAACATGCTTTATTTATTTAGCAATGAAAATCCTGTTAAGTAGTATAAATTTTGATGAGAGAAGAGCCTAGAAATAAAACAAAATATAAAAATGACAATATAACTGGGAATGGGACCTAAACTTTATGGGATACTAGAAACATTCACTTTCTATTTTACCATTTCCAAATCAAATTTATTGTATTAGTTATTTTCATCTACTGCGTAGGGGAATATTTTCTTCTCTTAAAAAAATTGCAAATACATCAATCAATGATATTAGCATTCAAATAAGCCAAAACTTATGTGCTGGATTCACAATGGTTACAACATAATGAGTAAATGTGGCATTTTTTGGCAGCAAAAAAAAAAACTAAATTATTCTGCTGCAATCCATTTATATATAGTTTTTTTCTCTTGAAGATGTGCAGAAGGTGAAATGTCTTCAGTTCTGGAAGGTTATTATACAATCTTGGTCCAATATAACTAGTTTTACTAATAATATTTCTTTTATTCATATGTGAACTAACAATCTTCATTCCCTATGAGATAACAAGATATAAGATTTCTTTATTGGGAACTAATCCATTTTTTAAAGCAAGCCTCTATTAATTTAAAGAAGTATAATTTTGAAATTACTATGACTCTTAAATACTAAAAAAAGGCTGAATTTGCTGTTTTTGGTGCACTGGCCAAAATTCTCAAACTATATTTTTGCAATACTATTTGGATATTATTTATTGTATCTTATTATGGTATTTTATTTATGGTATAGAGAATATGTACTCTATGGAATCAGAATATGGGAGGTGCCCCAAAAATACCTTAAATAGCTTTCAAAATAGCTTTCAAAGCATATGAATTGCAATCAATATTGAATATCATAAGTAGATGTTTTTATTTTTCTTGTGCTCATCCTCATATTCTCTATGGAATCAGAATATGGGAGGTGCCCCAAAAATGAGCAAGAAAAATAAAAACATCTTCTACTTGTGATATCCAATATTGATTGCAATGCATATGCTTTGAAACCTATTTTGTCTATTTTTTCTCATATTGTATCTATATGCTGCTTCCATGTTAGAGATTCATGTATTGTAACTCCAAGATATTTTATAAATTATACTTTTATCATCTTTTTACATGTGCAGTTACAAGTGATATCATAATTTCTGTGATGAGTTTCGTTGGTTTAGTTTTTTACCTTTTGAGCAGCCCATACATGGAGTCATGGCTTAACATCCAATCTGATGGATGACAGACTTTCCAAGCCCATCGGTGTCAGAGTTTTGAGGAGATAAATCTTAATGCTGGGCCTCGAACCTGGGAACTGCAGATTACGAACCTGGTGAACTACTGACTGAGCCACTCCCACCCCTCTGTGATGAGCAATAAAATAATTATTTATATCTAAAATGGCCTTTGTTCTTAAAGAAATTTTCATGTAGCAGGTTTTATTCTTATTTAAGCATAACATTGTATAGCCATTTTAGGAAGATGATCAGTTTTGCAAACAATAGCTGGTTAATTTTTCAGCTAGTAAACAGAAGTTATTTGACTATCTACCCAGATATTACTTGTGTGATGACAGATAATGTCAATATATAGTTTAACCAACTTCAATCCAAATTTTAAAACTAAATGTTGATGCAAAATCTGACAGCATTCAATTACTTTTCACATGAGATAATTTTGTTAGCTTCAGAATAATAAGCTTCCAAATAAACTGAAATATACATGAGGCTTGAATAAATAAATTAGAATTTTCTGGAACAAAATTAAGATTAAAATTACTCTATAAATATAACAGGCATTATACCAGTCAAGTGGTACTGAGACAGAACAATCAACTCATTGACAACTAATGGACTTATTGATAGTCATTTATTGTCATGGTGAAGTTCAGGTTAATTAGCCATACCTATGTTGGCAAGGTTGATGCATTCTTCTTCAGACAGCCTCTTGAGTTGTACAATGAAGAAAAGTCCTGAGTGTGTGCTATTCCTCCTATTGGTGATTAAGATCTCTAACGGTATTATTAATAGGCACTCTGCTGCATCGGTGGTTGCTGTGGCAACATTATGTGTCAAAGATTTTGAACTTCATACTACTATTAGTGCACTGAGCTGGCTGATTTATACTAGATATTTGTGACAAGGCACTGCTATGCATTTCATACTGTCTGCTGTAGCATGTTTTCAGCCAAGCACTGTCCACAGTAGCAGGTTGTATTTGGAAACATGATGTTTGCGACATCATGTTCCTAACCATGGTCAGGGCCTTTTTTGGGGGGTGGGGGGAGGTCATTTGCTTAGGCCTCAAGCACAAAGCGGCTTCAAATTTAGACATTTGCTAATTTTTTGACATTAGATACAACAGTAAAAAGTGTAATATAATAAAAGATATAATTTTTTTTTAACTGGCAAGCCTCATATAATGCATGGATATTTTTTTTTCTTCTGGTGTTGTCTTTTGGCTGAGGTCTAGCCTTACTCACTCACAGACTTTCTCTGTAGTGCATTATGCTAACAGGCTCCTGTTGGGCCTATGTGGCTGATAGTTGTTTGAGGAGTAAATTTTTCATACAGATTTTGTCAAATTTGAATTAAAAATATTCATAAATATGAGCTCAAAATGCAAATTAATGACAGTTAATTTGTATTTTGGCTAGCAGCTTTGAGCTGCATTGGTGGTTGCTGTTGGCAACAGTCATTGTGTGTCAAGGATTTTGAAAGCTGGCAAAGGTGGGACTTGATTTCTTTAGCAGTTTCTACAGCAGATATGACATATGATTGATCATTACCTCATACACTGGCATTACATCTAGGGCTGCCATCTACAAAATTGCATATATTCTTATTCATCTGACCACATAACTCTTTCTAGTCCTCTATAGTCTACTCACACCTCTTCTTATTCCACCCTTGCTTTTTGATTTTTGGCCAACACTAAAGGTTTCTAGAATAGGGTACCAACTGCTGATCCACAAATATTTCAGTTCCCTGTGAACTGTACAATATGCATTGTTTTTAGACTATATTGAAGACAGTGCATATTTGAATATCGATTTGACCTCACATGACCTTGTAATCTCTCCTGTGATATATCTGCCACAATTATTCCTGCATGACGTTGCGACTCCATCTGCTAATCATCATGTATACATTGTAAAATAGTAATTTTGGACAGTCATGTGATTTCCATAGTTTATGGCTATAGTTGCACTAATGATCAACACAATGAGTGCCAACAATATATAGTTAAAAACATTTAACACAAAAAAATAGATAAGATGAAATATTGGTTAATGTGAAACTAAAGTTGTGTCTGTTCTGGCAACAATACTTTTAAATGTAAAAATATTTTTTTGTAAAATGGGTAACAGAAAAAAAAAATACGAAAAATTTCTATGGTCCAATGAATAAAATATACATTAAAACTACCTTGGATAATGTAAAATTTGTACAAGATTGATAGTTGTAATTTTGAACAGCTCCAAATTTCTTGCTAATTGCTAATTATTTAGCAATAGCAGTAAATACACTAGTATGTTTTAGACTTGACACCTGGAATGTAGGCTATTAATTTTATCTGTCGATTACGGTGGAAATTTCCTGTGCTTCATCTAGATTGTCAACTTTTTTTTTAACCCTTGATCAGGACATTCATCATGGAGGCTGGATTGGCTAAGACCCCAGTTCTTTAATCAATAAAGATCTAATTCAATTTTTATCTTGATCTTCAGTCTCAAAATACAGCATAGGCTATGAATAGTGTTAGCATTAAGAGTAAACAATGCAATGTATTCATCAATATAGATTCATTCATTAATACTGTTAATACAAAATTCTTGACAACATGAAATTTTACACTGGTCCCCTGCCTTTTATGTTAACTGCTTCACACTATAACTAACTGGAAGTCAGTTGTATTATATATCTTTCCCATCGTATGGGTGAGTATTGGTCACCCTTGACCAATACTCACCCATACGATGCTGACCAATACTGGCTGCTGTATTTAAGACTGTTTGGCAATCATGCGACCATGACAAGTGACCTCTTTTGCACGGTCCTTTACATCACAATTATGGTAAACTGATTTTCTAATTTTTTTTGGCCAGGCACTGCATAAAGCCTTGGTATGTGTCTAGATATTTATAATATTGTTACAACTCTAGAACTTAGTATTAATAGTAATGAAATTAATACTGAGTGAAGCTCAAGTAGCAAACTCAAAATAATAAGCAAAACTGCACATGCAAGCTATATTTTTCTGAAACTTTAAATAAGGTGAAAAGAGAATTGCTGGATTAAGTAGAATTAAGATAAAAATTTAACTGAAATGATGAACTGCAAGATATGGTTTAAATGAATAATTGCTGTATCATGTGACTTCTATATAGTGATTGAGCTTTGGGATTTAAAAGCATCATTTTGGGAAACATTAATAAGTAGTTGAAGTAAATTAGTATATTCAAGAAAAAAGTTGTGATATGCAAAAAAGTTTGTTTTAAATAAGTTATTCTTTTTTTTAGAAATCAAATATATGACACAGTGCTACACAATTCAAAGATATATAAATATATAACACTATCATAATGTAATGTCCTTCTTTTAGCGATTATTGCTATCCGTGCAATTGAAAGTTTTACTGTTCAATTTTCACTGGAATCATCAATAGTAAAAGAATAAAGGCAAATAAATAGCCATAAAATTACTGTGCAGTACGATATTTATATTTAGGCAGTCCCTTGCTTTGTTCACACTTCCAGCAGTTGCTATCATTGCCATTCACTTGTGTCTGGTCACTTGCAGACTGTCAATCACCAAGGAAATTTTTAACACTTTTTACACTCTGCATAATAATACCATGCACATTGCATGGCTGCATTTCAAAGCCATATATTCATTAAATGGTAGGAAAAAGTGTAGGCCAGAAGTCTTGGATAAAGGAAAATCAAGTTGCAATACAAATAAAAAGCATTAAATAGACTGATGATAGTGGGATGATGGATTATGGAATATCATTGTACTTATTTATTCTTTTAGGATATCAAAAATGATATAAATATTTATAGTGTTAAATCACCTCTCAATTTGTCTATTTTTTTTAATTCTATTCAGCAAAAAAAAGATATAAATATGCAAAATCTAAATTGTGCACAATAATTTATATATTTTTACTCAATTATTTTGAATTTAAATACACAAATTCATTGAAGGCTAATATTCACTGCACTCTGAGATTACTCTCAAAATTCTAACAATACAGTATTTGCACTTTAAAAATTTTTAAACTATGAAAACCTGAAATTAAATACATACATTCATAGTTTTAAAACTGCTTGTCAAAATTAAAACCCCAACTCAGTACATGGAAACAAAAAAAATGAAGAAAGGTAACTGATATGAATATGGAAAAAGAAACAAAGATGTAAATATCATAACATCAGCTGCTATAAAGAAATAATCCATTTGTAAAACAGGTATCTGAAGCATCCAGAAAAAAAAACAACTGACATTTAATGTCAATCTCCCTTAATTGCAGCACAACCATAAAATTTGGAACAGAAATGTCTCAGACAAATAATTAATTTAGAGTAATAAGCAAGAGTATCAAAGAATTAAAAGTAAGCTAATAAATAAGTGAGGGCCAGAATTCTTAATCAAAGTGCAATCTGCAAGATGTGAATCAATTTCAAACCATTTGAACAACTCAAAGCTATATATAAAACTCTCGAAGCAAATAAAAACTACAATAAAAATCTTGAACCACTGGGAGCAATACATCCAAACTTGTGGATGGACTGTTTCATATGATCAATTTAAATTTTTTATGATTGAAGTTTGGAATTAATTATGTATTTTGTAACCCTCATTTCACAATAAAGGTTATTATTTAAGTTGTCCTGGTGGCTGAATAGTTAGCAGGTTTGATTGATGATCAAACCAAGAGTTCAAGCATGGATGTTTCTTGCATTGTTTTTCTGCTGAGGTCCTTGTTTTCCTCACTAGTTTTATGGCATATTATATTGATAGGCTCTTGTCAGACCTTTGTGGCAAGCAATGCTGAGGGGTAATTTACTTTTTTTTAAGAGGGGCATTCAAGAAGTTCTTGACATGCATCTGCAGAACAAAAACCATTACACTTACCTCAACAAAACTTTTACTGTCCTTCAAAAGTACTCCAGTATGTATGCAAAGTTGCAGACATTTACACTAATTCTGGAATGCTTGGTAATACTCCTGTTGGGGAATACATCACAACTCTGAATAGTACATATTTTGCATGGTCTTGCACAATTGAAAAAGATTTACCAGCAAGTTCCATTTTTTATTTTTCGAAACAACTAAAAATTGCATGGTGCAAGATCAGGTGAATATCCAGGATGGGGAAGCTTTCTGATTTTTTTCCTGCTCCAGATAGGCCGTAACTTGCCAGGTTTTGTAAGCGCTGGCATTGTAACAAAGAAGGAGAATTCTTGACATGCCTGTTGTTGGATGCTGCTCCTTCATCTGCTTAACAAATTTGGGCAAAACAATGTTGGTTTAGTATTGGCCATTTGTGGCATTTTTTCAGGTAAGGTGTCATGGCTACCACTCATTGGGAATTGAAAAATATTTTGAACATCCTCTTCCTTGAGCAAAAGTCTTGTCAGAGGATTTGAGAATGCAGTTCATCTGCCACAACCCAAACATAGTTTATCTGAATTGCAATAAATTCATTCAGATTATATATGTTTATTATCTCATCTTTCTGGGAATTGTATAGTAATAAAATCACATCTCATCACCCATGACAATATCTATTAACTGTTTGGGGCCACTATGTTCAAACATTGCCAGCATCTCCTTGAATGAGTTGACTCTAACCTTTTTTGCTGCTTGTTCAATTTGTGGGGGTACCCATTTGTCACAGATCTTTTGGAACTTCAAATATTGATGAATAATTGTTCCCACATGCCAACAATACACTAACATCTAAACTTATTACCTGAATGGTGATATGTGGGTTTTGCTTATAGTTTCAGAACTATAGTTCAGAGTTCATGAACAACAATGATGGTTCTCTGATTCACAATCTCCTTTGGTCTTCATGCATGAGGGATGCCTTTGAAGCTCTGCAATCCTCTGGTGCATTTGATTCCATTAATTTGCACATCCATCCCATAAAAGTGCTATATGAACAGGCATGATCACCATGTAATAAATTTGCATGGGGATCATGCCTGTTCATATATCACTTTTATGGGATGCATTTGCTTAATGGTCCCCAAACTGCATTCTTGTGAAAATGTAAAATCTTTCCCTGTCTTTAGTAGGCTCCATAGCAACAATGCAGATTTCGAAGAATGAACTTTGTGCACCATCAGCGAAGAGAGAAACGATGATACAGCCTTTGTTTTTAATATGTAATGACAAGTTTAGAAAAGCTTTTAAACAAGTCACAGCTCATTAAGTCAGAGGAATGTGTGCAAATCTACAGACATATATTAAGAAGTTTTTGAAAGTCCTCAATAACCCTTACAATGGCAAGCCTGAAAAACTGAATTGGACCATGTGGCCAGGCTTTTTTTTCAACTGTGTTTATTCAAAAAGAAAATTAACTTTAGAACTTTTTTTCCCCACAATAACTAATGAAAGGAAATATTGCATGTTGTATGCCAAAATAATCAGCATTTAATTTTGTATTTTTTTGAAAATATAATATTTAGCAAAAAAGATGACTAGTTTTGTTTTAATAGGGCTTTATAGAGGCATGTAATAAAATTATGCACCTGGCAATGTAAATAAAAATTTATATAAAAAAATCCAAGACAAAAATAACAATTAATTTTTACTTAAAAAAATTAGTCTTTTTTAATTTTTTTTCCTCAGCACTATACTTTGAGCAAAGTCCAGCTTTTCATCAGCTGTGACCAGTCAAATAAACAGGTCAACTATATAATTAAAAAAATAATAACTTACCAACTTATCATGTCATGTAATGAAATCATGTTGTATACCAAAAGAAAGAATATTTAATTGGAGGTTAAGAAAATTATGAAAAGTTTAAAAAAGGTCATAAGTAAATTTTATATGCATTTCTTAAGAAAATTGCATATTTTACTGCAATTTTTGCATTTTAAATTCAGTAAAGTATTTTTTTAAACATATAATTTTGTCATGTTTTCTGAAGCAGTTTATTACTTTAATACATATAATTTATAATATTTCTCTCACCACTTAGTCTTTCATTATTTAATTCTTTCAAAATTATTTGGTCATTTATGCAAACATCATAGAATGTCAATTTTTTTCCTATCAGCAAACTCTAAAACTAAGATAATAGTGTTATAAAAAATTTGTTTTTTTTTAAAACAAGATAAAACACAAAAATTAAAAAATATATAATTAAAACTGGATAAAGAACTTGAAGAGATTTCAAAATGAAAACATTTCAAAGCAAATATAGTTTATTTTAACCACTGAAATTGAAATCAAACCCTTCCAGACCAATTTGCATTATGAAGATCACTAGAAAAGTGGCATGCCCTTCCTAGGATATCTGGCCAATGCCATACAGTCCATGAGAAATCTAATTATATTAACAAATAATAGAAGTCAGGCAAGCTATGACTGGAGAAGTTATCAAATACATACTTATATAATTTTATATTTCTGAATTCATTTCAATGATTTAATGCACAACTGTCAGAAACATTTAGGAAATTAATGGACAATCTAAAATAATTAATAAAAAACTAAAAAAAATGAAAATCTGTTTGATGACACATGAAAAATAAAGCTAACTGGCAACTTTAAACAATTATTGACAAGGACTAGAAAAGGCAAATGACTAAGAGCTTAAAGATGGTTCTACAATTATAACAGGTTTGATTCCTGGCCACCTCATCTATATCTCCTATAATAATTCCATATTAAGTAAAAGAACAATTAACTTACCCTCTTTTCTGTCAAACTTAAGCAAAATAAATCTGCCTTCAGTCCATATTCAGGTGCACTATTTGCAATTTCTTCAGCTATAGCTGATGCTTGTCCAGTTTGAGAAGCATATAGGAGAAGAAAATGATTATTTTCTTGTTCTGATTTCCTCATCTGTTTCCAACTGTTGCTAAAAAAATAAATTACAGTAAGTCATTAACAAAAATGTAGGTACATATAGTATCAAACAAATATTAAACAGAAATTTATCAAATTTCAAATGCTTTTCAAAATTTAGTAAAAGACTTCTGAAAATTATGATGAATACATGAAAAATCAATTAGGAATTCAATTTGAAAAAGATTGCTTATTCCCGAGCACTATTATACCCCATAGAAGGAAAGGGCTCTACAACTGAAGTAAAGAATGGGATCAGCAGACTCAGTTATACTTTTCATTCAAAAACTTCACTATTGGGGTCATTTTCTTTCTATACTGCTCACAAAAATTAGGGGATATTTAAAAATGAATATGAATCGAAGAAATATCCCCTAATTTTTGTGAGCAGTGTATATGAGTATTTTTTACATCTATCACATGGCCAGAGTCATGGAATTACTTTAAAAAGTTATCAGCCAGCTTCTTTTTGAAATAGAGTCATTTTTTTTTTCAGAGTGATACAAAACATTTTTACATTAAAGAGCATAATAAATTACCTTTCAAGCAGCTGCTTACCAAAAATATATGAAGGGAGACTGCCAGTTTAATGTGCATTTACTGGTAGTGAATTGATGTAAAAAAACAACAAATAAATACAATTTTTTCCCCTACAAATACAAGAATCATTCTGTCTACTGTCTTATCTAAAAAAAAACACTAATGCAAATTGCTAAATTAGGCTATTATTATCATGTAAGGAAATCAAAATTGATTAAAAAAAAGCCTTTTTAGGTTGTTCATAATTTAAGAAAGTTTAACAAAAATGTTTTAATAATGTTAAAATTGTTTACTTCATTTTGGTGAATTTTTTTTTTTTATAAAGAAAATAAAGGGCGTCTTTGGCATACAAAGTATATAGTCGTCATTTTAATTTTATCTTGAATTAGTTGTACTTATGCTAAGTGATATTGATTTCTTGGATCATGGGGTCTTTATTAAAATTTTCATATCCATAATACAACATGCGTTATTATTTTTTGGGGGGGAGGTGTGTTGTGTCTCAAGGGAGGTGTGAGAATAAAATGGTTAAGAACCACTGTGATTGTCACCTATGTCTTGAAAACATTCCACAAAACCATTTATTGACATTTCCAGAGTCTGGAATTTAAACTTTTAACTTTCTGAAACATTCATGAATCTGGCAACCTCTCTGTCTGTCCTACTTCTGTCTACTTCTCTCCACCTCTGATCTTCATCCAAATGGTTCCACCTTTGTATTTTAACAAACTGAAATCTGAAATGCTCAATATAGCACTCTTAATTCTGAAATGAGAAGTGCCCTTCCTGAAGTTGCTTTTATCGCTAACTTAATTTGCATTCACAGTTTTTCACATTGAGGAATGCAAATTTAATAGCAATAAATGTGAGTTATTTCATCCTAAATATCCTCTGAGCCTTTCATTAAATTCATAAAAGTATTCCTTAAATTATGAACAGCAGTGTACACAGAACTCACAAAGCTAAGTAGCTTATCTGTAGGCAACTGAATAATACGTTCATAATATGCATACATACACAGTCGTATCAGAATAATACGACAATCCATAGAATCACAGTGTACCCGCCCAGGCGCATCACAGAGTGCACATGACAAGGTTGGCCACATGGAGATATAAGTGGCTGGCCAGGACAGATGAACCATAGTGCATAACATGAGCACAATGGGCAGAGGTATTGATTTGACGGATGTTCAAAAAGGAACGATCATCAGCTACCGCGCCAAGGGTGGAAGCATCTCGGAAACAGCAGACTTCGTGGGCTGTTCGTGAGGTGCTGTAGTAAGGGTGTACCAAGAATGGACTGCTGGCACACCAAGTACTTCCAGATGTCATAACTGTGGAGCCCCAAAGGCCATCAACCCCAGAGGAGAATGTCACCTCCGTCAACAGGTAAAGGGCAATCGATGCGCAATAGTGCAGCAATTGACCACTCAAATGAATGCTGGGGCATCCAGGTACGTATCCCCGATAACAGTAGTAATTCAAATATTGAAAATGTTGCTATTCAGCATGTTTGCTTGCTATTCCCCAATTTCTCAATCCTGCTTTAATTTCTGTCTACAAATTTTCAACAGGATTGAAATTGGAGCTCTGTGGAATGTTTTCAAAGCATGATGTAACTCCTGCTCAAGCTTTGTGTTTTGGATTGTTGTCTCATTAGAAGTAGTAATGATCATCCATTCCTAGTTTAACCCTTTCAATATCATACCAGCCCAAAACAACAGAAATTTTAAATGGATTCATCCAATCCATGCTATTCCTTTCTCTTCACTCCTCCAACCTGCAGTTTGGACAGTTTTGGACTGGTATGGTAGAGAGAGGATTAATGACATTGGTACTTGACTGTCTTACAGAATTTGTATTTAATACTGCCCATCAAAGCTGGGAAAAGTGGAGTTCCTGTCCTGGATGCAAATCACACTTAGAATGCAATTTTGAAGTATTAGGTAAACTATTCAATACAACATAAAAAAACCTAGCTTATTAACTCCATTCACAGCCTATACATCTCCAAAGCTTAATATTTTATCACTGCTTGTAAATTTTTCAATTAAAACTCAAATTTACTTCTATCATCAGATCCAAATACTATTTGGATGTCTGCATTTATCAGATCTGTTTGGTGAAAACCAAATATTCAGTTTGAAACAAAAAACCTCTGAACAGTGAAATGTGGTGGTTTAGTGACAGTTTAGAGATGTATAGCTATGAATGAAGTTGGTAATCTAATATTTATTTATGGCAATAATAAAGAATATAAATACAAATTCTGTAAGACAATCGAATGCGTAGAGCCTTCAAACTAAGATGGGTTACTTCTGAGTGGCACTTTTTTGCACACAACGGGTTAAATAGACAGGTCACAAGGACTGCAAGGGCTCAGCAGGGCCAGTGCAAGAGTCAGTGATCATCCAGGGCACCACAGCCAGGGGATACCAAAGGTATCTGCTATTTATAAGATATCTATTTAAAAATACATATTTATGGTTGACAAGCTGGGTCAGATTTCCCATAAGGCATGTTACTCACTTGCCTAGGGGCACAAACATAACAGGGCATTATCACTTATGTCTTATGATTTGTTTAAGAACAAATTATGTCAGTTCAATTCTTAGATGTGGTAATAAAGTAGTTGCAATTATCCATGGTATAAAGGGTGATTGTTCTTCTCTTTAAAGCACTCTCTCTGCCAACAATAGAAAGTGAAGTTTAAAAAAATCTGGATTATGAGAATATACAACATCAATAAGATTATCAAAGGTTATATCACCCTATCCCCTAAAGAACAGTCTGGATGTTGCTGGTTGTTTTACCTCTGAGCAGCACTTTCTTTGCATACAAGAGCAAAATGGCTAGACCACAAGGAACCTGAGAGCTCAGAGAAGATTAGGGGAAGGGGACCCACTGGATAGCTGTTAAGATACAGATGGTAGCCTCCCATCAAAGCCCTCCAGCATGTTCTTAAAAACATGCACAGGGTAGGGCTCTCCTGCACATGGGCCATGGCTTGATGTCCAATTCGATGAACGGCAGCCATCCCAAGACCATCAGTGTCCACTACTTTGAGGGCAAAGAGTTTTGAGGAGATAATTGCAATGCTGGCCTAAGTGTGACTTGAATCTGGGAACTTGATTACAAGCATGGTGTGCTATGGAATGAGCCCCCCCCCCCTCCATATTTTTGTGAAAAGAAAACTATGTTAAAAACTCTATAACTCTGACAATAAACTTTTTTTGTAGAGGAATGCAATAGGGGATAAATTGTAAATCACATTAAAATTTACCTAAATCTCAATTTTAAACAATATTCCTTTAATAGCTATTGAAACTAAATTATTTGGCAACAGTGGTGGTTGCTCAAAACACTTTCAAAATTGATGGAAACTAAAAAACCATTGATAAAAATTGAAAAACATCTGATGGAAAAATTGATTGATGAAGACTAAAAAAAACTAATTCAAACTTTTAAAATGCAGTCAAAACCATTTATAATTAAGTCGGTTAAAACAATAAAGTCCATTCCCCTACAATTTAAATTTTAAAACTACATTGCATGTACTTTTCATCATGAATACTCTTTCTGTTCTTTATATATATATATAATATTCATTATATCTTTATGGATATAATGAATATTTTTTAAAAGGATCCTTTAGTCAGAACATATAGATTAGTGAATTTCACTGCTTTTTGTCCATGAAAGTTAGTCATTTTGCCGTAATGCACTTTTCAGGGCTGTCTGTGGATTTCTCTTCCCTTTCCAACGTGGGGAGATATGTTTTCTGATCTAAGAGGGGTTGTTGACATTTCAAAGAGCAACTGAATATATACATCCAATCCCCCAAGTACTAGATTAACACAAAGATTCCATGAAAAAGAATAAATAAAGGATAGCCAGGGATAATTAAACAATGAACTTTGTCAATCTGCTGACTGTCACAGAGCCAGGTGTATTTTATGATGATTGGTGTATAGCTAGTGGATTAGGGGAACAGTAGTATATTTTGGAACTATGTTTGGAGAGGAAGTTGGGGGGGAGGGGGTGAATCGATTTCTTTTTTCAAAGATTTGAAACATAGGTAATTAATATGTAAATTTTAAAAAGGTAATTAATAAGTAAATAAAAACCAATGGTACAGTTTGCTTGAAAGCTTAATAGTTGCTAAATGTTTCAAAAGCATAAAAATGTAAAATAATTTTTGAAATGTATATGTTGGGGGGGGGGGGGGGTAATTTAAGAGTGGTGTATTTAAGAGGGTTTGAATTTCAGTTCTATTTTTATGAATAAAACTATAATTACATAATTAAAAACGATCATCTTGCTCAGAAATTAATTGAAATAAATTACAATTCTCTGTCCTCTGAATTCTGATGGTTCGTGGAATATCTTCAGTTGTCATTGAGCATTAATGTTGTTGGTTGGAAGCCATGGAACACAGCAATGGACTGAATGTTTCGAATTTCTTTTTTAAGCAAATGCTTGTTTGATGATATGGGTTGGGTTGTTTTACCTCTGAGTGGCACTTTTTGCACATGGCCAGGTCACAAGGACCCTGAAGGCTCAGAGAAGGTTGGGGGAGGGGATCCACTGGAACAGCTGTTGGAAGACATGGCAGTCTCCCATTAAGGCCATACATTGTGTTCTTTATATATCTATTTTGTTACAATACATGGGGCACACACAAACAGGACCACAGCTTAATGTGCCATTAGATGGCAGCCTTTCCAAACCCATCAGTGTCCCCTACTGACCGTGGACAGGGTGGGGAGTTTTGTGGAGATAAATCTCAACACTGACCCAGCTAGGACACGAACCGGGAAACTACAGATTACGAGCTTGGCATGCTACCGACTGAACCACCCCTGTCTTATTTAATGATATGGTGAAAACCCTATGGATCAGAGAACAGAAGACTGCAATTTTGTACACCCATGGAGTGCACAAGTCTGTATGTATGATGGAGGGAATGTAGCTAGGCTTTTGGTATATTGATGTCATCAAGGCTCCTGTTTATCTTTATGGATAAAAACAACTAAATAGGGGATGGAATTGCTGCTTTTCCCCTCCTTCGTGAAATGTATTGTAGGTTAGAGCTGTTGGCTGTATTAATGAGGCAGTTTAATTGCTCACTGCTCCCATTCCAAATTAAAAATTCACCAACATAGCAACACCTGAAGACAGGTAAAATTGCTGCTGAATTGAATAATTTGGTTTCAAGATCTTGAAGAACAATCTCGGACAGGATCTGGAAAGAGGCTTCATAACATATGGAAAGAGGCTCTCAACAGCCCTAACGTCACCACATAAGTGTCACTTCACTGAAGAAGGAACACTGGCTTTGCTCCAAAAAGCTTTTGGGTTTTCTTCTAAAATTTTTTAACATGCAAATAGTTTTAAAGTTTTTATTGCTCAACAACACATAATTTTTATTTTAATTAACAATAATTAACATCACAAAACTGTTAATGCACCTTAAATTAATTAGTAATCAAACAAGTAGGATCATTGTTTCCTGGTGAAACGATAAAAAAAATAGCAATAAAATTAGGGCTCCATCTGCTTAACCCCACAGTATTTGGTCACTGAGATCATTTTTTACCAGTAGCTTTGTTGATGGCATGCAGCAGTCCTGGACAGGCACACCATACACAGCATGTGATGTTTTCACATTATTTGAATTTCTGTTTCATTTCAAATATATAATAAAACAATAATTAACACCCCAAACCCATTAATGAGCCATAAATTAATTAGTAGTAAAAAAAAGTAGAATCATTAAAAGATTTCCAAGGGAAATAAAGATTGAAAAACTAGCAATTAACCTAGTACATGATGTCAACTCTGATGACAGTCATCTTTATTTTTAGAAACCAACAACCCTTGTATTGGCACTTTTGTACAGTCAGTCTTTCTGACTGCCATCAATGCACTTTCTGGGACCTCATGCCTTAAAATATATTTGTTACATTTATTATATATTTTAGTAATACTTTCTGGAAAAAAAAGTTGAAAACATTCACATTGAAAGAAAAACTTTTTCATTAAAGATTTCTACTAACTAGGATTTTACCAAACAGTAAGCTATTTTGTGGCCTGATATGTTGTACAAAGCCATCTGTGGCCAAGTGGATAGCGCCCTAGGCTACTGATCAGAAGAATCTAGGTTCGAGCCCTGGATAAGGTATGGATGTTTGTTGTCTGCTGAGGTCTCTTTTTCCTCATAGATCATCTCTTAGGCATATAAAGTGGTAGGCTCCTGTAAGACCTCTGTGGCAAGCAGTTGCTTAATGGAGTATTATTATTATGCTGTAACAAAATTTTTTAGTATAATCTTATGTCATACTGAAAAACATGGTAATTTTGAGGTTTTAAATCACAGGTTTTTCAGCAAAAATAAAAATAAATAAAAATAACACAGTGTGTGAAAATGTTTGAATTTATTGTGTTCACTGGTTGCAGTTTTTAATGTTCACTGGTTTGCAATTTTTAATTAATTAATATGTTGCAGTTTTTAAATTCTGGCAAAATTTACTACTGGTCATTCCATGTCAAATCAATCAAAATTTTGGAAAAAGTTCACCACCTATCACAGAAATCAATGATCTTTGGCATAAATGTTAGCACACTTTAGATGTCTATTGTCCAAAATATTTTGAGTCCAAAAAATTTTTGTAAGGAGTTATAATTGTTTAACCTAAGGGGGAAATATACAAATTGCGATTGTGACTAAAAGTTTTTCTTTTATTTTCTTTGCTTCTATGGTAGATGAGAAGGCCAAACTTAGTGTACTGATGTGGATTTGCTTTATTAATTCATTAAAAAATCGTATTTGAAAAATTTAATAGTTTTGAAAAAAAAAAAAGTGATATGGCCCCAAATATAAAAAAAAATTGAAACTGACATATGTTGTAATTATACTCCATAGAAATGTTGTATGAAATTTTGAGTATGGTCATTTCTTTGATAATGAAAAAAATATATTGAATTTGTACCAATGTTATCGCTAATGATGCACTTCAGTGGACCGCACTAATACACGGAGAGGCTACTGAGATGCATTTGCTGCTTGCAGACAAGCAAAAAACCTTTTTTACAGACAAGCAAACAAAAAAGCCCAATATTTAGAGGGAACAAATTTAGTAATACAAATGTGTCCAGATTGCGATCAGTAAAAACTAGGACGTCATTAAATGTTCTGACTTCAGTTCGTATAACTTGAATATGGTAAATTATCCTTTATTTTTGATCAATTTTTCTATAATAATAAAGTGCTTAATGGACTAATGTAGTCCAAATAAGCAAAGATGCTCCTTCGAATTTAATGAGTAGAAAAAATTGCGCATAAGCAAGTTTGAATTTAGTTCATTTTAATGAAATCATATTGATTACTGATGAAATAAATGTTATCATAAAATACGTTGATAATAAAGAATTTAGTCATAAATAATTAGAATATATAATCATTTAAACTGAAAAGTGCTAAGTTACTGACATAGTGATCAAGAGAATTGAATTTACATTTTAATATATTTTAGAAGTACCAAGTGTATTAATTTTGTGAAGTCTAGTAAATGAAAACAATTAGATTCTATTATTGGATTAAACCATCTGGCACCCACTTATGCCTTGCACAATTCTTCAGATAATATCAGCAAAGAAATAATTTTTTTCAAAGATAAAAAATGGAGGTAATCACAATTACACCATCAGTTTTCATGTTTCGGAATAATTTTTTCCCCTTAATTATAATAGAACAGTTGACCACAAATAAATAAAGCATAATTTATCATTTTCAAGTTATATGAACTGAAGTCAGAATATTTAATAACATGTGATGGTTTTACCGATTGCAATCTGGTCACCCCTATGCAGGACCGCATTTACCATAAGGTGCAAGCTGGGACCTCACTCTCTATGGGGCCACATTTAAAACCTTACTCCTCACAAACAATATAAAAAAAAGCCGTTATATTTGCAAAATAAAATACTTACACTAGCGCAAACTAAAATGTGGAATTTATCTTTAACGTTTATTAAATGTGAATCATTTATTAAATGTGAATCGACAGATTCTTTAAATTGTGAAGATTTAATTGATGGTTTCGCCAAAAAACAAAGCTCGCAATAAAACACTTTGATAATTTTTGATGCAAAAGTTTTTAGTTAAATGCTTATCAAGAAATGTTCAATATTGTAATTTGGTAGTAAACTGCAATTCATGCTAAAAATATTTAATGAATCTTAGTAATGTCCATACTTTTGTTTACTGGGATTGAGTTATATTTTTGTGATTATTTTTCTATAATTCTTTAAATAAAATTTTTTAAATATTTTTCTTGAACCAAACACCAAATATTGCAAAAAACCTAAGAGGCCTCGAATCTAATGTGTGCCTCGGGCCTCAAAAAGTTTGGTAAGGAGGCCTTGAACTAATGTGTGTCTAGGGCCTCAAAATGTTTAGCTCAAATTTAATGTGCACCTAGGGCCTCAAAATGTTTAGCAAGGGAGCCTCGAATTTAATGTACGCCTAGGGCCTTATAGAGTTTAAATCCAGCTCTGCCCCTATGTATATCTCTCAACATTTGTATCGTTAAATTTGCTTCCTCTAAATATTGAGCTTTTTTTGTTTGCTGATCTATAAAAAAAGGATAAAAACGTTTATGAATAGCAGCATTATAAATGTAAGTAGCAGCCAAATGTTAGTTGGTGTAGTTGGAGTTACACAGTTGCGCTTGAGTACAAGCAGCAAATACATCGGTAGCCTCTCCGTGCATCAGTGCAAATGTGCAAGAGTGTCAGTGCAGTCTCCTGGAGTGCATTAGTGATAACATTGGTACAAATTCAATATTTTTTTCATGTTATCAGAGAAATGACCATAGTTCATATTTTGTAAGTTTCTATGGAGTATAATGTACAATATATGTCAGTTTTAATTTTTTTATATATGAAGGCCACATCCCTTTTTTTTCACATTTTAAAATTTTTAGTTTTTCAATTTTTTTCAAAATTGTATTTAATTTTTTACATTTTTTTTAAATGAATTAATAAGGCAAATCTACATCAGTATACCAAGTTTGGTCTTCTCATTTACCACAGAAGCAAAGAAAAAAAAAAGAAAAACCTTTAGTCACAACCGCAATTTGTATATTTCCCCCTTAGGTTAAACGATTATAACTCATAACAAAATTTTTTTGACTTAAAATATTTCAGACAATTAGACATCATATGGATACTAACATTTCTTAAGATTCTGAAAAAAATTCGCCGCCACGGCGGGAATCGAACCCGCATCTCTCCAGATTCATGCCAGAGCGAGCTACCATTGCACCACGCATCGGACAACGAATATTTTCAGAATATGACCTTATAAATCTTCTTCCTGAGAAGTGACTGAGACAGTGCCATCTATACTCAAGGAGATGCAACTTTTTTTTTTCAGTCGTTGCATTTGATTATCAGATGTTAATGAGAAGGTCGCTAACGCTATGACGTTAATATATAATTAAAATCAATCCAAAGTGAATGCACAGTATTCCCTGTTAAGAAAACATTAATTAATAGATTCTGAAAAAAATTCAGTGCTGCCACAGCGGGAATCGAACCCGCCTATTAATTAATGTTTTCTTAACAGGGAATACTGTGCATTCACTTTGAATTGATTCTAACATTTCTGCCAATGATCATTGAAATCTGTGATGGGCAGTGAACTGGACTGATTGAATTGACATGGAATGACTGTACTAGAATCTTTTGAATCATAAGAGAGACTGTAAATACAGAATTGTGATAGAATACATCTCGTGATTTCTGAAAATTTTAAAATTATTGTGGAATTATGAAAAATGAAAAAAAAAAAACATTTATTAAATATTAAAACATTCTAGAAAATAAATAGCTCAAGTTCAGCATATACCCTCCATGTGATTTTCCAAAATCATGCTGAAGCTTTTTATTTTACACTTTACTGATTCACTCCTTTTGATTTTATAATTTTTGGTGGCTTTTTATAATGCAGCCAACAGATTCATATGAAACGAGAATTCATAATTGTATGTTTGAATATTTATCACAAAATAATTATAAAATTTATTATTCTGCTTGCTTGCTTGGCTGGTATTGGTCGCCATTTTCATCGCTTACTATTTTTTTCGAATAATAATGATGTGGAATATGCAATATTTCTGTTAACAAGTTACATTAAATTTTGTAAACATTTATAGTCGTGAATTCTTGTTTCATATGAATGCATCAGCTGCATTATTAAAATAGCCACCAAAAATATAAGGCCACAGAGGGAGTGAATCAGTGAAGTTTGGAATCCCCTATCACCATTTTCATGGACAATTTTTCAACAATGGCAATGAGTAATAATAACAAAAAATGTGAAATAGGGTGCTTGAGGTACTTATATTTTACAGTTTATTTACATCTTCATGCTTAAAAAAGCACAAAGTCATATATGATTGGGAATAAAAAGCTGAGGTCCTGCCATCCTCTCAGACCACCTACTATGGCATATAAACTGACAGGCTCCTGTCAGACCTCTGTGGCAAGCAGCTGCTTGAGGGGGTATTTATTATTATATATCTTTTCAGCATATTTTCAGAAAATTGCAAGCTGGGTGTCTGTAGACTTGAGCTAAATGAACATTTAACTGGACCAGAAAAACTGGTTGGCAGCCGAAATAAGTCACATATCGTACAATTGATTCTTCAGATCACTCATATCTTCATCTGATGACTAATCCTCATAAGAGTGACCAAATCACCTTTGTGTATTGAACAACATTGAGGGTGGATTAGCTCACTTGGTAGTCAGGCTTGTAATCCAGTTTCAAATCCCACTTTGCCCAGCTTTGAGATTTATCACCGATAAACCCCCACGGTGTCTTCGGTCAGAAAGGGGAAAGATGGGTTTGGAAATGCCATCGGATGTGACGTAAAGCGGTCCCATGTGAAAGTTAATAAACACGCTGGATGGCCTTAACCGGAGACTACAATCTGTCTCCTACCAACATTTCCAGTGGGTCATATTTCCTCAGTGTTCTCCGAGCCTTGCAAGCTGGCAATTGCGTGGAAAAAGTACCGTCAGAGGTAAAACTGGGCATGATAAAACAACAATCGCTACTTCCAGGTTAAAACACCCGCACACCATTAATTCCATCTCTCTCCTATCTGATGGATTTTTGACAGAACACAAAATCAGTAATTAAAAATTTATTCAGATATATTTATTGTTATATATAAAACAATATTACCATGGTAAGAAATACTATTTTTTCAGCAGCGGTTTGCAACTAATTCATTTTTAAGTTCTAATCGAGAACACATACAAACTTTGCGTTAACTCCTTTCTTTTTCCTTGAAATTTACCACGGTCACGGTTTTTTAGAAACCAAAATTTTTTTTGCCTTTGGTTTTTTGCCTTTTCTTTGGTTTTTGCCCAAAAAAAGGCAATGTTCGCTTTCGAGACTACATGTTAGCAACTATGGTTAACAACTCTCGATGGAGGAAATACTCTAATGCACAGAATAAGAACGCTTCAATGAGCTTTCCTCGCCCAATGTCATGATGCCGCCTCAGCAAGGTGGTGGCCATGTTGCTTCCTAAACAAACCTTCTACTGCCACAATCAAGACTAGTTTTCGCATACTTTGCTCGTTTCTACTGTAATTCTACTATTAATTTTATATTTCAAAAAAGTACATTTACAATATTTTGATTTAATAAAGATATATTTTTCGGCAATTAATTGAATAGCTGTAGTAGAGTTCTATATACATTTTCTGTTATATAACTGTTGCTTTAATTATCACAAATATTTAATAAAATAAAAATAAAATAAATACCTCCTCAAACAGCTGCTTGACACAGAGGTACTGACAGGAGTCTCTCAGTTTAATACGACATAGTAGAAGGATCTGTGACGATGGCGTTTCCTCAGCAGATTTGTTTGCCAACTGCATGCGGTGGTTCCCAGGTGGTCACCCTCACAACTACTGACCCCGCCCAAAGCTGCTTACAATTAGATAAATTTGAATAAATAGAATAATAACAAAAGAAATGATTACATAATATTTTAAATTTTATGATATATGTAGCCAGTAAATAGCTGAAATGAGTTATATTTTTTAACATTGATAAACTGCACATAACAAATATGTATAACCATGTGTTGCAAAGGGCCGATCTAGAGGATAAGGGTTATGGAGACAAAAATTTATAAACTTGAGCATATTTTGTGAATTTTTTAAACACCTTTTTTTAAGACGAAACAGAGTGAGAAATGTTATACTGCAGTGGAATCAAGTCACTGATCCCATTCTTTTAACTTTTTTGGAGGATCCCCCTCCCCCCTTATTTTTTTTTTATTACAGGCCAGGTAATATACAATAGCGGAATTAAAATATCAAAATCACAGTGCAACATGCTAATTGTTTCCTATGTTAACTAAATTTGTTTTCTTATTCTGAAAAAAAAATTGCATTTAATGAGATTAAAATCAATAATCTAGAACTCTTAACAGAAGCAATTATAAATTTCTAGGAAATTTTATGCAATTTAATCTTTGGTGGGACAGAATATAAAACATATTAGCATTGCGAGTAGCAAAATGCATTTCCTCTGATCTCTCCTATTACAAGGGAAGCAGACTGAAAAGAATATGTTAACAACTGTGGCACTCATTGTTTGAAACAATTGTGATCTTGCTGAAATTTCAATTTGTCTGTCCCAACTGTGCCAACTTTGAGTTTTATTTCTTCCAAAAATTCATCCTGTTCTCATTGAGGAAAGGGATACTGACGGTCCTGAAAATACCGTCCACCGTGTAGGATGTTTTGCCATGATCCCATATGGAGCAGAGCAATTGGGGTGTTTTACATCTGAGCAACTCCTTTTCTTACAATGAGCTAAATGGCCAGGTCACAAGGATACCAATGGCTCAGAGGAGGTTGAGGGAAAGGAACCCACTGGACAGCTGTTAGGAGACAGATGGCATCCTCCCGTCAAGGCCATTCAGTGTGTTCTTGAATATGCACAGTGTATTGCTCTCCTGTACATGGGGCCATGGCTTAATATCCGATATGATTGATAGTAGCCTTTCCAAGCCTATTGGTGCTCCCTTTCTTGTAGAGGGCAGCTTTGGGGTCAGCTTTGTTTAAATTCAAAAAGGTTTCTAAACGGAATTAAAACTCGTATTTCATAATAGCACAACTAATAGAAATATGTTTGCATGTTTTATAATTTATCTCATTTTGATTATTTGATAAATTTACTAGTGAAATATAATTTTTGGTATCTGTTTCGATTTGTACAGCATAACGTTTTGTTGTACAGCATTAAGAGGAAGCCATAATATAAAAACCGAGAATTATCAACTTTTTACAGAGCAGAAATCGTTCTATTACTACAGCTAGAGCTAATGTTTTGAATAGAACAACATGGCTGCCACGCAATTACTCTAGAATCAACTCTAATTGCCTAGGGCGTCTCCTCTTCCTTCCTTCCTCCATGGTAGATCCCCAGGAGACAAGTAGCAGGCTGTTGCGGAAACTAGTTACGTAACCCTAAAGAGATTTTTTTATCGCTCAAAACGAAAAAAGTAATCTCTGTAGAGGAACAGATACAAACATTTCAGTTTTGTTTTTATAGGCAAGAAATAAATGCTAAAGTAAGCAATTCAGATATTTGGTCGACACTAAACCAAGTAATGACACACACACACACACACAGATTTCTAGATATAGAATCTGTGTGTAGATATGTGAATAAGCAAGCATATAATTTATCAAAGTTAATGAATCAAATGGTTGCTTGTTTGAGGTTTAATGGCTCAACGACAACTAAGGCCACACTGCGCCAAACATACGATAAACAGTAAATAGTGAATCAAATGAATCACGTAAACGGTGATGATATTTACAAATGGAATGAGCTGATAATTTCAAATTCAAAAGCAATTTAAAAAGCAATCAGCTGCTTTCCAATTAAACGTTTTCACAGAAATTTCCTACAACTAATTCTGCCTAATTTGCAGGTAATTTGAATATTATATTACTAAAATTAATGTGAAGTAATTATTATGCTATTAATTCATAATATTTCCTTATTTTACTTAATTTTACATGCAAAATAAAAATAGTTATAAATAAGATCAAAAAACCTAACAAGTTAATATTCTGCATAAAATTGAATTTGATCGAAGATACCCGGAGTGCAACATTTGATAAGATTACTTTTCTATGAACTTATTTTCAGAAAACTATTTCCATAATTGCAGAAACAATTTTTATATGAGCATGTACTATTATTATTCATAGCTTTACATTAGAAATACACCTAATGGGAACTAATTTCCCTTAGCTGTATTTATTTACTTAAGTTCCTCTGCCTCTACGAGCCAAAGATTCTTCAGTTTAATACTAGTTTTAAAACTTTATAAGAGAGATTATATGTTTATTTTCGCACAATATCATATAAACACTCAGTGTGCAAATTATTAAAAACTTCAACCTTTCCTTTTACATAGAAAAGTGTCCTAAATAAAAAAATAAATAGCCCCTCAAGCAACTGCTTGCCATAGAGGTCTGACAGGAGCCTGTCAGTTTATACGCCAAAGTAGAAGGTCTGTGAGGATGGCGGGACCTCAGCAGAAAAACGACACATACATCCATGCCTTACCCGGGTCTGTTGGATCACTAGCCAAGCGCGCTAACCACTCGGCCATGGGACGGATGAAAAAGTGTCCTAGTGGGTAGGAATTCGTAACACGTGTATTACACGTGGTCTAGACTAACCCATAAGCACTAAGTGGTACTAAGGACCTGCATGCTTTGTGACGTGGCCCCACAGAGGCAGACAGAGGCCAGGTCCATCGACATGTTCCTCCGTACATGGCCCACTAGGGCAGTCATTGTTGTGAAGCTTGGTTGTCTTTAAGGGCTGTGTTTTGGTCTACTAGGCATTTTTTTTTTAATAAAAATAAAACCGACAATTGGAAATTTAGGGCATTTATTTCGTTAAATCCTTTCTGCAGGTTACTTTGGTGGGCAGGTACTTCAAGGTCAAATCAAAGCAAAAAGACTCGAAAGAGTGTGGAGAATTCCAAACATTACCAGATTAGTTTAATCCTTGAAATGTAGAGATAATAATACCTCTATTTTCTTTTTGTCTAGGGCACACCCAGTCACCTATAGTCAGAATTGTTTTGGTCCAATTCTAAATATTCTGTTCTAAATATTCTATTTTCCATATTCTGTTCGGTTTAAATGACCCAGAAAATGATTCAGAACCTTAAAATCAGAATTTGTTAAAACAATATCAAGGAGTTCAGAATTAATATTTAGGCGAACTTCCGTTGGAAACATTGTTAAGAACTCGAAATATTCAGAGCTATTTTGCTATTTTGTTTTGTTGAAAGCTACCAGGTTCCCTCACTCTCTCTGGAAAAATATGTCAAAAAATTAATTTATATTAAATAATGGCTTATAAACTGGCAAGCTCCTGACAGACCTCTTTGGCAGCCAGCTGCCTGAGGTGGTATTTTAATATTAGATGTACCAAATTAATGTTTTTTTTATTTAAACAATATATGCATGATTCCTTGTTTGCAAATGGACTCCTTAATGAACAGCTCGATTGATTTGCTGTTATTGTTGTTGTTTTTGTAAATAATGAAAATAATAAATTATCCCTCAAGTAGCTACTTGCTACAGAAGTCTGAAATGTGTCTGTCAGTTTAATAAGTCATAGAGAAGAAATGTTAGGACGGCGAAACCTCAGCAGAGAGCCATCACAAACATCCAGGTCCCTTTGTTCAGTAGCCCTACCTGAAACAAATTTTCCTTCCCTGGAAAAATTCCCGCCGCCTTTCATTTTGTACACAAATATTTATGCCGAAGTATGGGTCGATATGCCCTCTATCTCCGAGAGATATGGGAGAATGCTAAATTAAACATTCGAGCATGGTTGAGGAAATTTGATTTCTGAATCTGATAATTATCTAGTTTTTAATTTGGTAACTCTGGGAGCGAATTTTGTGCTCGTGTAGGAACCGAGGAGGCGTAAATGCATTTGTTGGTTGCTGGGGACTGGGACATATACACTTCCCAACCGAAGCTGTTGGATGGGCGCTGCACGCTGATCATTTTTGCCAATCCGCCTATGATCAACAAGGATATCAGTGTCGGATTATCGCACAGGCGCATGAGGAACCTGTCTAGACTTCGACACTCAGGGTGACCTCAAAACAGTTAAAACTCCATTTATTTTACATTTCATTGCTGAGTGGTAGCGAATTTTACTGTATTTGAAATAACTATTGGCACAAAATTCTAAAATTTACACTTATTTTATTAAATGATTTGAAATAATACTTATTTTTTCAGTTTCAATTAACTTCTAAGGTGAATTCTTACGATTGACATCTTTGTTATTCAATATTCAAACTTCTGTTACTCTTTCATATTAAACGGATATTGTCCCAAATCGAAATTTAGAAAGTTTAATTGATATCTTATATTTATCTTCAGTCATATGCTTCATTAAAAATTTATATAACCAGTTACGTAGCCTCGAATTGGTTTCTCCGTTCCCATAAGATGAGGATGTTACCATTTTTTTTTGTCCGTTACCTGTACATTACCTATTAAAAACAATTTTTCAAAAATATATTAAGTATAACAGTCATTATTCATGTTCAGAATGACTTTTAGACAAATTCCTAAGAATGTGGATTACTGTAATTAAAAGTTCCAGTTTCCATAGTCCTTTTAATACTAAATGAATATTGTTGAAAATTTAAATTATCTCCAGTGAAGTCCTGCATAAAAGAAAACTTTATTTTTGAAGTTAAAGAAGTTATAATGTCAGTTTTATTTGAAATAAAATGTGGGTAGTGTGTACTATTTGATATTAAATTAATTTTTCTCTAACATTTGTATATTTTTATGACTATAAAAATACCTTTAATTTAATCTATGTTAATATTAGAATAATAAAATTCGCTTCATCAGCTTAAGTTATAATATAATTCTCCGTTTTATTACGATACCTTTTAAATCCAAATATTTCCAAAAATGCACAAAGAACGTCAGAACGGAAAATGGAACAATGAGATTTTATCATTCTCTAACAAAACTTCATCGCTCAGTAACAATATGAACGAAATCGTCACAATGTCTTCCCCGCCTGAAAATTCTTTAGTCGCCAGGAAACCTTGCCGAGATGGAGGCCCCATCCCTTGGGCTGCTGGGTCGAGCCTGTTGCATACAAAAAAATAGGTAAGATGTTTGATTTCGATCATTCTCAAGTACAATCTCATCTATGTTTGAATTTAGTTAAGTGTCTTAAGTTTATTGTTTTAGAAATTCAACTTTTAGTATTGTCGCTGTTCTTGTTATTGTACCAATCTAACCTGACAATGGTCTGTAAATGGTAGCTAGGTAGTCACTGGAAGGAGAGCTATGCACCAATCCCCTGTGATGATGCATAGAACCGGCCATGCCTAGCACCTAATGTCCGACCCCGGCTTCTCGTGGTGCAGACCGTTAGTACCTTTAAAAAGAGATACTCTCTTGTGGAAATGAACGGAAGGGGAGGACTGCAAGATTAGTGTGGCCTACTGATCTGGACAACTATGGCTACTTTTCTCTTTTTTTTTCTACCCTGCTGAGGAGTGGTTAACCACACAGGGTCCTGGTGCTGACCATATAAACCCACTGGACTGGACAGATATATGGCTCTGAGCTTGATTATGCATCCTGATTCTGCTGCACTGGTGGGCTTCTGTGGAGGGAAAATCTCCCGCTGTGTTTTCTGTTAGTTTGTGGGTTGTTTGCCCCAAGTGAATAGATTCACAGAATACGTTTATTAGCTGGTGGATAATCCTGAGCAGAGGACCTGGCGTGGGTCTGATTCTCAGCAGACACGCTAGTGATGCTCTTCTAGGATATGAGTGCATTAATGAAAGGTTTCTTACAGCAAAATTTCAGACAAGCGTTGAAGACTTGAATGTTATCTGCTGTTATGCCCCCACTGAGGATGCCAATGAGGATGAGAAGGATAGGTTTTATGGAGAACTTCAGGATATTTTGAATTCTGTCAAGAAAGGAGATATTACCCTTGTACTTGGTGACTTCAATGCCAAAGTTGGTACTGACTCTGACTTTTGGGGAGGATTAATAGGCCCTTTTGGTATTGGTAGCTGCAATGACAATGGCAACGTCTCATACAGGTAAGAAAACTCAATGGTTTCAGAATAACTAACACTTTTTACAAACACCGCGACATACACAAGTACACATGTGTTTCACCGATGGGCTGCATAAAAATATGACTGATTATATATTAATTAACAGCAAATGGGCTAGTTATGTTAGGAATACCAGGTAATATAGGGGAGCTGAAATTGGATCTGACCATTACCTTGTTAAAAGTGTCTTGCAACTTAAACTTAAAAAGTGTTGTGCTAGGGTTAAAAATTTTACTTTTAATACTGACGCTCTGAAAGACCCAGTTATAGCCAAAGCTTACCATGATAGGTTACTTAATCATTATGACAGTCATGGTATGCTTACTACTGAAGTTGAGGAAGAATGGGATCATTTTAAACAGGCTTTTTTGGACACTAACAGTACTCTTTTAGGAAAAAAAGGAGCAGAAGAGACAGAATTATCTGAGTGATAAGGCACTTGAGCTTATTTCGGAAAGAAAGAACTGCAAGAATGTCCTTAATCAATACCCTACTAGTCCTAATAGAAAGCATTACAGAGAGCTTAATAAACGTGTAAATAATCAGTTACTGCTGATAAGAATCTTTGGCTTGATGGCTTGACTGACAAAGCCGAGGAACCAGTTAGAGAGCACAACAGCAGAGAGCTGTACCAGATAGTTATTGTTTTGTGTGGTAGAAAATGGACAGGTATACAGGGATTGAAGAAAAAACAAGGTAAGGTTATAGAAGGTGAGAATTCTGTCATGCCTAGATGGGCTGAGCATTTCAGTGATATTCTAAACAATGTGGTTAGTTTTACTCCCATTGTTTGTAATGATGATAGATGCATTGGTGGCTTTAATGTTGGACCTATAACACAATCTGAAGTTATTTTGGCTATTTCTAAACTTAAACTCCATAAATCCCCAGGGGTAGTTGAAATTACTACAGAAATGCTCAGTGCTAGGAATGTTTCAATTACTACTTGGATGGCTGAAATTTTGAATATCTTTTATGATAAAGGCATGGTTCCTAAGGTTTTTATCACAGCTATTATTATCCCTATTTTCAAAAAGGGTGATCGCAGTTCTAGTGTTAACTATAGGAGTATCAGACTACTCTCTGTTCCAGGTAAAGTTCTTTGCATGATTGTGCTTAATAGAATTAAGAATCTGGTTGACAGTCAATTCCGTGATGAGCAATGTGGATTCAGAAGTGGTAGGGGATGTGTGGATCAGATATTTTCACTTAGGCAGATTCTTGAGAAATGTTTAGAGTTTCAGAAACCTTTGGTTGCTAGCTTTGTTGATTTCAAAAAGTCTTTCGACTGTTGATCGTCATAATTTGTTGTTGATTGTGAGATCATATGGTACACCAGACAAGTTAGTTAACATAATGAAAGCTCTCTATAATAACACTGAGTCGTGTGTGAGAGTTGGTAAGGCTTGTAGCAATTGGTTTAGCATTATTTCTGGTGTTCGACAAGGGTGCATTTTGTCTCCTTTTCTCTTTAGCTTGGTTTTTCATTATGTATGCGAAATTCACTTAAAGGGAAAAATTTTGGCCTTAAATGGGCTGGAGATACGAAAATTTCTGATTTACATTATGCTGATGATTTAGGCAAATGATGTTGATGAGATGAACTCTTTCATTCTAGCTGTTGATGAAACTGGTAGTAGAGTATGTTTGGTTATAAACAGAGAAAAAACTAAAGTGATGAAAATTTACCGATCAGGCAGGCTGTGATTCAGTTAATCTGATTCGTTCCAGTCTTGAGCAGGTGTCACAGTTTAATTATATTGGGAGCTATGTAACAGAAACTGGTGATGTGCGGCATGAGATTAACAGACGAATAGGGATTGCTGCCGGGACTTTTAAGAATCTATAGAGAGTGTGGTGAAATAGGCATATACACCTAAAGACTGAAATTAGACTGTATAATAGTTTGGTTCTTTCTAGGGTTAGTTATGGTAGTGAAACTTGGACACTTTGTAAACAAGATAACAGCAAACTAGATGCTTTTGATTCCAGATGATTACGCAGTATCTTGGGCATTAGGTGGTTCAACTTTGTAACTAATGATGAGGTTAGGCAAAGGAGTTTGTAACCTCCTTTAAGCAGCATACTGTGCAGAGAGAGACTCCGTTGGTTTGGCCATGTTGCCCGTATGGATAATTATAGATTGGGGAATAGGATTATGAACAGTGTGCCTAAAGACCTCAGAAAGAGGGGGAGACCTAGGATGCGGTGGTATGACAATGTCAAACAGGACTTTATTAGAATTGGTGTGCAGTGGCCAGGTGCAGTAGATGTAGCTCAGGACAGAATTGCTTGGAGAACTAAATTGCACGGTCTGGTTGGACCTCCGTAGCCTATAGCTGCTTGATGATGATGATGATGATGATGATGATGATGATGAACCTGACAATTTAGTATTAGAAATAACTTTGTTATATACATAAATTTCGGAGAGAGCAGGCGCTTCAGTTAAGCACAATCTCATTTAAGTTTGAATTTGATTAAATGTCTTAAGTTTAAATCTAGTGTTTTAGGAATTCATCTTGTAGCGTAGTTGCTGTTCATGAAAGAGTTTACATTGTAAAATTGAATGTGATGATTTAGCGCTGGAAATAATTTTGTTCCGTGAGCTGATATTAGGTAGAGTGATGGGTGTTGTCATAATGAAAACCCAATTATGAGTCAATTGTATTTTTCATGGGGAATTTCCAATGGTAGTTGAAACTACTGAGAAATGTTACAAATGGCTTTACTAGATTTAAATGCGGCAAAACAAGCATAATATTAAAAAATTTCCCAAATACCTGTCTTCTTATATGTGCCCTAAAAATTAGAAAATAAACCTAAAACATAACAGGTGAGGCATTCAGTCGCTGAATTCGTATTCACTTCAAAGGAAGATAGGGTGCCGACAATCTTGTTGAGTAGGTAAATCGGCGCCCTATTTTCCTTTGAAGTGAATACGAACTTGGTGATTGATTTTTGCCATCGGTATGTTTTAAGTTTATTTTCTACTTTATAGGAAGCATATAGAAAGATAGGTACTTTTTAACTTTTTTCAATTTTAGACGCTAATAATCTTATTCTGGAAGATTATTAGCGTGTGATGCATGGTTTAGCTGGTCGCGCGCTGTGGCATGTATCTAGAGGGTTCGATTCCCGCTGCACCAGCAATTATTTTTTTCCCAGATGTGTTCAATAAGTCTCCTTTAATGTCATCCAGAACGTGCGTTGCATTAAGCAAGGTCCTGCACAAATGGCTATCTATAGTTTTAACATCTCACTTTCTTTCTTATTCTAAATTTCTTACCTACCAATGAGAGAACAGAGATTAGAGGAGAAAATCTCGACTCGTACATAATAGGGACTCGATCCTATGAGGATGCGCTCGAAATTAGTATTCCCGTCGGTCTTCAATGTGCAGTGTTGCCCATTTCAATCATATTATCGTTATTGTCTCAATCATGAAGGACACGTGGGCGTTGATGCAACCGATAAACGATTTCGTAGAGAGGCAGATCAGAAACTCGAAGTGGAAAGGGAAGAGATTTCGAACGTATTAAGACTCTCTCGTATTGCTATACTTGAACTTCTTTTGGTCCAGCAATCTGAGGCTTGAGGGCCATCTTTTGGGATGGGAAAATATTGGGGGCCGGCGATTTTTGGCCCCATTTCATTACTACATATCATGACAAGAGGGAAAATTTCTGCGTGGAATGCCACAGCAGAACGACATTATTTATTTTTATCTAGGGGCTTAAGATTGTCCTATGAGGCCTGTGATGTATATGGGCTAAACCACAGGTCAAAGACACCGTAACTAAGGGATATTAGGGACTAGGGAAAATACCACGAACTTTTAAAGGATACGGGTCTTATGTTATAAAAGTATTGAATTATTTTATTTATGAAAAATATAATACTGATTAAAGTGTTATACTTCATAATATATTAAATATAATGTGTAAAACTCTAAATTGTTTTTAGGTACTATATATGTACAAGGACGTACCTGAGGAGTGGGGGGGGGGAGGCAAGAACGAGACAACTGAAGTCTCGATTTTCAACAATATTCGCTATATATTTGAAGAGTTATTGAAACTACACATTAATATTATATTTTAATTTACATCATATAATAGCCTTAATTGCGAACTAATGAGGCAGGATCATAATGTAACGTCATCGATGACAGAAATGCGCAGTTTGTACGTGGTTCCATCGGTCTCAAATTTGGTGGGGTGGACCCACTAAGTTCTAACCCTGTTTGGGTAAAGGATCTGGTTCCTAGCTACCGTGATCCCTCAAACTTGAGTAGGCTGTTCCCAATTACTAAAATATTCCGCCAAACAGAAAAGGTTAGAGTGATATTCTATGTAGAATGATACTTTTAAAGTTTATTTGTTAGTTATCCCGTATGGTGAGCGACTGATCCGGGAGTGGATCAGTCAATAGCCCTCCCCCAGGCTCGTAATCTGCAGTTCCCAGGTTCGAGTCCCAGCTGAGCCAGCGTTGAGATTTATCTCTCCAAAACTCACCGCCCTGCGCTCGGACAGTAGAGGACATCGATTGGCTTGGAAAGGTCGCCGTCCGACGGATGGGACGTTAAGCCGTGGCTCCGTATGCGAGAGAGTCATAATCCTGGGCACGTTAAGGGACACGCTGGATGGCTTTGACGGGAAGTTACCATCTGTCTCTCAACAGCTGTTAGAGTGGGTCTCGTACCCCAACCTTCTCTGAGCCCTCCTGGTCCTTGTGACTTGGTTATTTAGCCCATTGTGTGCAAAAAAAGTTCCGCTCATAGGTAAAACCACCCAAAGCAAGTAGAAAAGTTTGGGATCTTGTATAAGACCACAGGATTTTCACGTAGAGGATCCGTATAACTTCCCTCTGGATAGGTCCCTGTAAGCAAACGTATATTAATTGTATATTTTTTCATTATATATTAATTGTATATTATACCTATATTCATTCATTTAAAAAGTGATTTCAGGGTCATTTAAAAAAAAAACCCATATTTCAAGGTTATGTATTTTATTAAATAATTAAATAAAGATAGTAATTATGTGTCCATAGTCCAGTATCTGGAAGAAAAATAAAAATAAAGGGTGGGCCTATTCGACACAATTGAGCGGAAAAAAGGTAAAAGGCGAAAGGTGTGTGTGTGTGTGGGGGGGGGGGGGGGTGCAAGAGACTAGATTTCCACTGCAATGTAAGTTTCCCTTTCGTTTCAGAGTTTTTTTTTTGATAAAAGTTGTTGAAAAATTCGTAAAATATGCACAGGTTTAATAATTTTTTACCTCTATTACCCTTACTAGCATTCTCAAAGGGGATGAGGGGCATTGCCTCCTTACCCCCCCCCCCCCCCGCCCTAAATCTGGCCCTGTGTGACCAGAAGGTCAAAAAACTTCCAAAATTCCTCCTAAATTGCAGTTGCGAACATCCTACGAAGGTTGATCAAATTAAATACCTAGGAGTGATTATTGATAAAAGCCTTTCATGAAAGTTTCACACTGACTATACTGTGGATAAGATAAAACCATTCATATCAAAATTTTGTAGACTAAGATTCTTACTCGATAAAACAAGTTTAAAAATGTTATATTCTGCTTGTGTATATAGTCAGCAACAATATGCAATAAAAGCCTGGGGAGGAGCTGCAAAAACAAATTTAAACAGGCTGTTGATTCTGCAAAAATTTATAGTTAGAATCATTGACCATAAAGGTCGCTTCTCTGAATCTCGTCCTATATTTAAGAAGTTGGGGTTACTGACTGTGTCTCAACTTTACATTTTAAAAGTTATCGAATATGTCCATTTCAATTTACATCTATTTCAGGTTCGACAGACATATATACCACTTAGAAACTCATCATTTAAATTGCAAATACCACGTATATCAAAGCAAGCTACTACTCGTAATATAAACTATATTGGGCCTAAATTATACAACAGTGTTCCAGATACAATGATGAAAATTACTTCTAAATATTTATTTAATAAATCTATTTCTGAATGGATACTAAATAATGAATGATAACTGTATGTAAAACTAATTTTTTGACTTCTACATCATTGATTGGTTCAATTATCAATTGTTGCCTTGTTAATTTTTTATATTTATATTTTTGTCATAATTATACACCAGCGCTCAAGTATTCAGTTACTTTAGCTGGGTATATTTCATAAAATTTTATATTGATACATATATATGTTGAATAAAAATTGAATTGAACTGAACTTCGGCGAAACAAATGCTCATTGCAATAATTAATTTTATTAAAATTGTTTTGTTTTATGTTTTAGTTTAGATTTTTTTTGCGTCGATTATACACCTACGTCATTGATTATATATCTCTTTGGCTTCCTGCTGTTCAACTTTAATTTTCTATGAGGCCAGTCGGCTAAAACGTTTGGTAGAGATTTATGAATCATATGTATCAAATGAAAATTTCTAAAGGTTCTTCTGTTTTTAGTCATAAAGAAAAAAATATAAATAAAAATATAAAAAAAAATTATCTTCTTCAATCAACCCTAAAATGTAGAAAATAAACCTAAAGCACGTCAATGGTACAATCAGTCACTGAGTTCTTATTCATTTCGAGGGAAGATAAATTGCCGGCAATGTTGTCGATTAGATAAATTGCCGGCAATCTTGTCGAGTAGATAAATCGGCGCCCTATCTTCCTTTGAAGTGAATACGAACTCAGTGACTGATTGCATCATCATATGATTTTGTTTTATTTTCTATTTTTTTGGGCGCATATAACAAGATAAATTACTTTTTAAATTTTTTATTTTTTCAAGAAATTTTATTAAATGCCTATCTGATAGAGGGGAAACTATTAAACTGCAATTGCATTTCTATCTTTTGGCCCTTCCCTTTTATTTTTTTACAACTCCGTTGCGTCACTTGTTTTCACTCCCCCCCCCCATCTATTTTTGTCTATATCCGGGTCTGAACACGAGTAATCGAAAGCAACAAAACCGATTCACTCTACACAAAAAACAGCCTGAGATGTGTCAAGATGAAATTGCAAAAGTTCAATAATTTTTAAGTCGTTAGAACCTTTAAAGATCAATCTTGCTCCCCCTCCCCCTTTATTATTGTTCCTCAGATCCGGGCTTGCATAGTAGCATATAGAAGGACACATCGTTTCGCAACTCATAAGAAATATCAAGAGAGGAATTTCAAAACCGGAATGCATGCATAACGTACATTCAGTGGTCAGGGGTGAGGTTTAGCGCTGTGATTTGGCTCGATCTAGAAATCCATCGGTGCCTTCGACATCTCTTGATTTCTAGGTCGTTACTCCGACCCCTATTTTACCTCGAATGTAATGCCGGATCCGAAAACTCTCTTTATTTCTGAGTTCTATTGCCGGAAATAGCCCTATTCACCAATTTCTTGTTCTTCTACAACACCGATACATTGAAATTTGGCGCCAGGCTCGTAATCTGTAGTTCCCAGGTTCGAGTCGCAGCTGGGTCAGCGTTGATATTTATCTTCGCAAATTTCCCCGCCCTGCCCACAGTCAGTAGGGGACGCCGATGGGCTTGGAAAGACCGCCGTCCGTAGGATGGGACGTTAAATCATGGCCCCGTGTGTGGGAGAGCCACCTGTGCACGTTAAAGAACATGCAGGAATGCCTTGACGGGAGACTACCATCTGTCTCCCAACAACTGTCCCAGTGGGTCCCCTCTCCCAACTTTCTCTGAGCCTTCAGGGTCCATGTGACCTGGCCATTTAGCCCATGGTGTGCAATAAAGTGCCGCTCAGAAGTAAAACAATCCAACCCATTGAAATTTGACATTTGATCTCGAAGGACCCATCGCATCCAAAAGTTGGCATAATTTCTGATATCTACGATCAGGAATGTTTATACGAAAGCTCAAACTTCTCTACTTTCTCTGAAATCCATAACATCTGTTTTGTATAATTTTATTTTGGTCCATATTTTATGTCCGAACTAAAAATAGATTAAAAAAGTTAGTTATAAAATCTTATTCCATATAGAATATCATTTTGACTTTTCCTGGCCAGTAGAATATTTTAGATTGGATAACTCTACTAAAGCCTTATTCTCAGACAGCCCCCAAAACTAAATTGTTGGTAACGTAACGTTTCCTACATCTACAGCCGGACATTCTCTGACATGTTGTTCAAGTTTTGACCACTAAGTGACTTTGAACGACATGTCGGAGATCAGATTTCAGTTTTTTCCTGAGATCTACGACCCGGATTATCCCTAGGTAAAACTTTTCAGAGCTCTCCCATTTCTGCATCATAATTAGAATTAGCGTGATTCCTTGTCACTATTAATCACTCACAATCGTCTGTATGTATATATTAGATGTTAACGTGACTTGCTATGCCTCAGCTGGGTAGCGCGCCAGGCTTGTTATCTGCAATTCCCAGGTTCGAGTCTTGTCTGGGCCAGCGTTGAGATTTATCACCACAAAACTCCCCGCCCTACCCTTGGTAAGTAGGGGACACCGAAGGGCTTGGAAAGGCTGCTGCCATCGGATGGGAAGTTAAGCCATGGTCCCGAGTGCAGGAACGCCATACTCTGTGCACATTAAAGAACACACAGGATGGCCTTGATGAGAGGCTACCATCTGTCTCCCAATAGCTGTTCAGTTTATCCTCTCTCCGAAACCGTCTTCGAGCCCTCGGAATGATGATTCTAAGAAGATTCTAAGAGCTCTTGGAGTCCTTGTGACCTGGTCATTTAACCAATTGTGTGCTCAGAGGCTGAGTGCATATCAGAGGTAAAACAACCCAATCCAACCCACAGGTAATATTTTTCCTAAATAAGCATTCCAGTGGTTGAGTGGTTAGCGCACTTGGCTGCTGATCACAGAAAACTAGGTTCGAGCACTGGATAAGGTACGGATGTTTCTGTCTCGTGTTGTCTTTCTGCTGAGGTCTCCCTTCCTCACAATTTTTGCTACGGCAATTATACTGGCAAGCTCCTGTGGAACCTCTATGGCAAGCAACGCCTTGAGTGGTATGGAAAAAGAAAAAAATCCCCATTTCTACCATTGCCGAGAAAGGGAACATCGTTAAGCTTGTAAAGTCTGCATTTTGTCTGATGAGACGTAAAAGAGTCATTCCCTGAGCACATTAAAGAACACACAAGATGGATTAACACACAAGATGGATTAACGAGAAGCTTCCATCTGTCTCCTAAAAGCTCTCCAATCGATCATTTATCCCTACCCATCTCTGAGCTGTTGTGGACCTTGTGACTGATCCTTTAACCCAATTGTGTGTCAGAAAGTGCTAATTGAAGTAAAGTCACCGAGGCCATTTCCGAATCGTAATTCGAATATTCGCAGAGACTTGGAAAATGCAACTGCATGTTGTGTGAAGTAGTGTCATCACCAATTTATTTAACAACCGGTTTCTTTCAGTTGTGCGTTTCATTCTTCCGTTAAGAGAGGATGATGGGGGTTGGCTCAGTAGCCAGGATCCTAATCTGCAGTTCCCAGGTTTGATTCCCAAAGTGGCTGATAGTTTTCGCTGCTAACCTCCAATCTACCCTCGGTGAGAAAGGGGACCCACTGGGCTTTGAAAGGCCACCTTTTCTCGGACGAACCGTCAGGTCTCATCTATGTGTGCTAGATTTATGGTGATACACACTATGGCAATATCGAAAAGGCATCGACGACGCTTCTCTGCCAACGAAACATTTGCCAGTTATGTTTCTTTTAATTACGAAGCAATATTGGAAAAGAAATATGTATTTTCTTTCCTAAGTGCGAAAAATTCTCAGCATTAACAGATATATAGTCTAATGTGAATCATAATTTTGTGCAAACTTTAAATGTAATGTTCTTCTTTGTCAGTATTCCATATGTATTATATCAGTTGGCAAATTATGGTGAAATGGTTACCTTAAATTTGAGGAGCATCAAAATACAGTTACAGGGCATCAAATTCTTGAAAAGGTCAGAAAATCTTAACCCATTGTAGTTCAAAAATCTTATTCAACCTACATCCCATTTTAATAACCGTAGCTTGAATTTAAATTGGAGCATTTTAATAACGTATAATTTCTTATGAAATTATCTGTGGTTCATTTTAACATTGTTTCCATTTTAAAGAGGCTTTTCTAGTTATTTTAATAGTTAAAATAAAGTTATCCCCCTCCTCTCCCCATACCACCTCATTTAATCACAATCAGCTATGCTGAAAGCTACCTTACGTCCTCTGGAAAAGGAATATGAAAATATTGCTTCCAGCACTGGTACATCGAATTTGACCTCTGACCTCCATGGACCCATCACATCCAAAATTTGACATAATGTCTGATATCTACGATTGAAATTACCCTCAATGACTAATTTTTAGCCCTCTATAACACTGGTAGATTCATACTTTACCTTTGACCGTGAAGATCGCGCATCCAATTTTTTTCACTTCTGAGATCTTCTACTCAAAATACCCCCAGGTACCAATTTTTAGATCTCTAGCAATGATAGATCTAAAATTGACCTTTGACCTCCAAGGACTTTCCGGATCTGAAGTTTTGTATCCATTTGCAACATGAAACACCCCCAGGACTCAATTTCCACTAATCTAGCACTCATCGATCGAAAGTCGAAGCAATGGCAAGAGTACTGATGATCTTTCTCCACAAACTTCAGAAGCATTCATTCATGACAATATATAAGTAGACATGGGGAAGAAGAGGATGAAAGGTTTCTGACTTGTCTTTCAAAACCACCTGCTGACCAGTGTGGCGGTGACTTTTTCGGTAGCTACGGCAAGCGCTCTTTTCTATTCCTTCAGCTGTCTTTCTTTTCAATGTTTCTGTTCACTGACAGTTTGATGCTCATTGCCCAAAAGGACGAGGCCGGCACAAAAGTCTTGGCCTGCGACATCAACGACTTCGAAATCAGTTTATCCCTTGCTAGGCCATGATACTTTTGTTTGGGGCCTTCACACTTCACTATGACATTTTCTGGACTGGCTCGAAGACTACAAGAACAAACAAAGACTGCCACCAAGTCCGGTGTCGAGAGTTGGCAAGGTGGCCGATGACCTCTTGGGAAGGGGAGAGGGGGTCCAGCTGAAGTCGTGATGAAAGGCCATTGGTATTCATCATTGTGCATGGTAAGAACGTGATCGGAGGATGTCAATGTGGTTGGGATGAGGGAGTAAAAACGGGGGACGAGAAGAAGTTTCGAGTCGATTCTCTCTGTGACTGGGTTTTCCCCAGCAAGCTTTTTCTCAGACGGAAGGTCAGCACGAAGATGCAGAGTTTGAGAACTGGGGAGAAGACAGGTCAGTCCATTCCGAGAGATGTGCCAGGCAAAGACTCTACGAAAACATTGGGCTGTCATTGCAAGCATGTGGGTACGACATTAACACTATGAATAAGCGGAAATATATATTTTAACTAGAAGAATCCGTATTACCTCTGGTGAACCTCGTTTTCAAATGGAAGACGTTTTTCGTTAACCTACTTTTCACGCTTTAAAAAATGTAAAGGAAACAATGGATGATAAGTGGAAAGAGTAGTATCTTATTAGCACTTTTGCCCAATTCCTTAAAATGAAAAAGTTGCTTTTCTCACACCAGAAAGGAGGGACAGGGTTCCAAATAGGCCAGCGTTCACATTTACCTCCTTTAAGCCCCATTTCTGATGTGGGTTAGAAAGGGGACACAGATGGCCTTGAAAGGTCAGCCGTCCATCGAATGGAACATCAAGCCGTGGCACCGTGTGTAGGAGACAGCCTACACTGCACGTTAAAATATACATTAATGGCTTTGATGGGTGGCTTCTATCTGAATCGTAGCAGTAGTCCAGTGGGTCCCCTTCCCCCAACCTTCGATGAGCCCTTGGGGTCCTTGAGACTTTTCATTGATCCAATTGTGTGCAAAAGAAGGAAAAAGTGACGCTCAGTGATGAAACAACCCAATGACCAATTTTAATATGTAGATTTTTTTCTAAATTTATCTCGAGAAAAGAAAGTACGGCTCAGTATATCTTTGAAGAACTCACTGGACTATTTATTTGGTTCAAAATACAGTCCTAAAAACAATCTTAGACATGGCGGAAGGAAGGAATGAAAATGGTGCCTTTTGTTGCATCTGACGTCACGAAATCTCAGTAAACGTAACAAATGAAGGCTGTCATTGTTGAAATGAAAGAATCACTTTTTTTGAAAATAGGGATAATAATAGCTGTGATAAAAACCTTAGGAACCATGCCTTTATCATAAAAGATATTCAAAATTTCAGTCATCCAAGTAGTAACTGAAACATTCCTAGCTCTAAGCATTTCTGCAGTAATTTCAACTACTTCTGGGGATTTATGGAGTTTAAGTTTAGAAATAGCCAAAATAACTTCAGATTGTGTTATAGGGCCAACATTAAAGCCAGTAATGCATCTTATCATCATTACAAACAATGGGAGTAGAACTAACCATATTGTTTAGAACAGTGTCTCGCAAACTTTTTTACTCTGCGGCAAACTGAATCTAATTTTTTTTTTCCGCGGCACACCTAAAAAAGAATAAAAGCAAACTCTATATAATCGTCATTATATTTGCGCTTTGTTGAAGTCATCAGCCTGGTTTTACTTGAAGATTTGCTCTCGTTCTTTAATTCATAACTCGGTGTTTGTTTTAAATATTTGTCCATTCTATTCTATCATCAAAAATTAATACCAAAATTTAAAAACATTGTTAAATGTTATTGCATAACAGCAGATAACATTCAAGACTTCAACGCTTGTCTCAAATTTTGCTGTAAGAAACCTTTCATTAATGCACTCGTATCCTAGAAGAGTATCACTAGCGTGTCTGCTGAGAAGCAGACCCACGCCTTGGGGATGTTTATTGTCGCCCCTCCCTGAAAAGAGAAATTTAAGATTGTTTTTAAGAATCTGACCTTTATCTGTCCATCTGGTCTCTTGTAAGCTGAGAATATCTAAACTATAATAGTGGAATTCTTGTGTGAGGACATCAAGAGAAAAAGCTCTATGCAGAGTCCTCACATTCCAACTACATATGGAGAGAAAATGGTTAGTGGGATGTTTAAAGAAACTATGTTTATTGAGAGAGGGAATGCCGACAATATCAAACAGCCCCCTAATCGCAGACATGGTGCAAAGACCCGTTCCCCCAACGCTAAAGGCTGAAGCCATCTACACTGGAAGACTTCCTCCAATGTAGAATTTGATGATGCCAGTAGAAGCAAAGAGTTCAGCTGCCTGCGATGACCTCTGCTCAGGATTATCCACCAGCTGATAAACATATCCTTTGAATCTATTCACTTGGGGCTGTCAACCCACAAAGAAACAGAAAGCACCGCGGAAGATTTTCCCTCCACAGAAGCCCACCAGTGCAGCAAAATCAGGATCCATAATCAAGCTCAGAGCCATATATCTGTCCAGTCCAGTGGGTTTATATGGTCAGCACCAATACCCTGTGTGGTTGACAACTCCTCAGTAGGGTAGGGAAAAAAAAAAGTGCCATAATTCTCCAGATCAGTAGGTCACACTAATCTGGCGGTCCTCCCCTTCCGTTCACTTCCACAAGAGAGTATCTCTTTTGAAAGGTACTAACGGTCTACACCACGAGAAGCCGGGGTCGGACATTAGGTGCTAGGCCTGGCCGGTTCTATGCATCATCACAGAGGATTGGTGCATAGCTCTCCTTCCAGTGACTACCTAGCTACCATTTACAGACCATTGTCAGGTTAGATTGGCACAATAACAAAAAGAGCGACTATGCTAAAAGTTGAATTTCTAAAACAATAAACTTAAGACACTTAACTAAATTTAAACATAGATGAGATTGTACTTGAGGATGATCGAAATCAAACATCTTACCTAATTTTTGGTATGCAGCAGGCTTGACCCGACAGCCCAAGGGATGGGGCCTCCATCTCGGCAAGGTTTCCTGGCGACTAAAGAATTTTGGGAAATTACGAAGGTTAAACAGGCGGGGAAGACATTGTGACGATTTCGTTCATATTGTTACTGAGCGATGAAGTTTTGTTAGAGAATGATAAAATCTCATTGTTCCATTTTCCGTTCTGAAGTTCGTTGTGCATTTTTGGAAATATTTGGATTTAAAATGTATCGTAATAAAACGGAGAATTATATTATAACTTAAGCTGATGAAGCGAATTTTATTATTCTAATATTAACATAGATTAAATTAAAAGTATTTTTACAGACATAAAAATATACATATGTTAACGAAAAATTGATTTAATATCAAATAGTACACACTACCCACATTTTATTTGAAATAAAACTGACATTATAACTTCTTTAACTTCAAAAATAAAGTTTTCTTTTATGCAGGATTTCACTGGAGATAATTTAAATTTTCAACAATATTCATTTAGTATTAAAAGGACTATGGAAACTGGAACTTTTAATTACAGTAATCCACATTCTTAGGAATTTGTCTAAAAGTCATTCTGAACATGAATAATGACTGTTATACTTAATATATTTTTGAAAAATTGTTTTTAATAGGTAACGTACAGGTAACGGACAAAAAAAAATGGTAACATCCTCATCTTATGGGAACGGAGAAACAAATTCGAGCCTACGTAACTGGTTATATAAATTTTTAATGAAGCATATGACTGAAGATAAATATAAGATATCAATTAAACTTTCTAAATTTCGATTTGGGACAATATCCGTTTAATATGAAAGAGTAACAGAAGTTTGAATATTGAATAACAGAGATGTCAATCATAAGAATTCACCTCAGAAGTTAATTGAAACTGAAAAAATAAGTATTATTTCAAATCATTTAATAAAATAAGTGTAAATTTTAGAATTTTGTGCCAATAGTTCTTTCATATACATTACATGTAAAATATTTCGCAATCTGTACAACTCTGTCACGGACGATTCGTCCAATCCCGATGCTCAATGGACTATTGGTACGATTCGTCCAATCCCGATGCTCAATGGACTATTGATACGAATCGTCCAATAGAGCGTCATCTATTGAATGCCATGCGCAGGATGGGTCTGATTGATGTTGCAAATATTATGAATGTTAAATTGTGATAGAGCACACACTAATAATTGCTATACCGCTAATCGTCGTGATCATCAGCCATAAGAGATATTGATATTTTTGCGTTCTTCAACTTCCTTCAGATATGCTGCCAACAAAAGAAACAAACTTGTAAACATTAATGATCAATTTTGATAGTCTTTACTTCAATTGTATTTACTTCTTTCCAAAAATTTAGTTCAGTGAATGAAAAGACCTTAGTTAATTCTAATTAATGAATGAATGAGCAATTTGGTCAAATTCGGCTTCGCTCTCTATGTCAACTGTAGTTAATATGCCAATTTTTCGTCTATAATTTTTTTTAAAAACGTTTTGTATGCGATTGGATGTTAATTTCTAATATCCATTTTCTCTCTTCTCTAATACAGTAGGATAATTTGACCTTTATTCCAATCTCGCGACCTGAAGTCTTAATAAAATTAGTCCTCAGCAATGCTCGGCATAAAATATTTATTAAAGTTCGATCGATTGCGTAAAATATTTAGTAAATTCTGGTGCTTCCCATAAAATATACTTAAAATCAGGGGCACGACGTAAAATGCTTAGCAAAATTTAATGCTCTGCATCAAATACTTAGCAATGTCTGATGTTTAACGTAAATATTTAGTAAATGGAAAAGCCAGATCTCCATTGCCCGCAAGTGAGAGATTCTAACTGTATTGATTGTTAGCTTTGCACTTTCAACACTAGATGGCAGCACAAGACTATATTGTTCGATATGAATTAGTGACGCAGTTACATTAATGCAGCAGGAAAATGCAAATCTGATTTCTTTATGCATATTAAAAGAGAAGTATAAAACTTTTGCCGAAAACGTGAAGAATAAGATCCAATTTTCCTAACCAAATGTAGTTTCAGATTAACAATTATCGTGATACAGTCGACTCATATTGTATTGAGAAAAAGAGATTTCAAGAAATAGTTTTGCGGAAAAAATGCGTTTTGCTGATAAATGTGACGCGAATCCAACGTCTCTGAGTCACAAGATTCACTGAGGCGATACTACAAATTTCGAGCCACTCTGCGAATTTTCTTTCTGATACTTTTAATTTCAAGACACATTTGTATCCAAAATTCTTTTAAGAAGGCACTTTATTTTTATTTGCTGATAACCTTATATTTCTTCTCAATATATGAAATATAAGATATTCTGATATTTGCAAAATAATTTAAAATACTTCTCCAAAAATGTATATTATCAACAAAAAACAGTTTTGATTGCGTTATTTTACTTCTGAATGGCACTTTTATGCACACCGTGGAATAAATGGCTACGTCACAAGGCCTAGGACTCAGAGTTGAGTTCTCCGCAAAATTTCCCGCCCTGGTCAGTACGGGACACCGATGGGCTTGGAAAGGCCGCCGTCCGTCGGATCGGATGTTAAGCCGTGAACCCGTGTGCGGGAGAGCCATACCCTGTGCACGTTAAAGAACACGCTGGATGGCCTTGACGGGAGGCTACCATCTGTCTCCCAACAGCTGTTCCAGTGGGTCCCCTCCCCCAACCTTCTCTGAGCCTTCGGGGTCCATGTGACCTGGCCATTTAGCCCATGGTGTGCAAAAAAGTGCCGCTCAGAGGTAAAACAACCAACCCAACTCAGAGTTGAGTAAAGAATACACTTACTTTCCGTGTCCGGAACACCAAATTCATATTCTCCCTTTCCAGTATGCAGCAGCGGCAATCGCCTTGTCATTTACGAGAATCAAATCGTCCATGGTACAAGGTTCTCGCATATTTCGGCACGTCAGCAGGTGTGCATAGTCCTGCATCTCCCCACAATCTCACCTCTCATGTTCGATCTGTATGTTCCACTTCTTCAAGTTAGTCTTGCATCGAGTAACTCCAGTTCTCAAGCAATTTAACGCTTAGGGGAGTTGGTACCCAGGTGCGGGTATCTCCTTTGGTTCACTCCACACACTTGGGTTTTGTTCCTTCCAGAGGTCGACGCGACGTCTTTCTGGAGGGATCTCTAGTTGATAGGTCGTTCTCATAAAGTTCCCAGGTACGAGTCCCAGCTGGGTCAGCGTTGAGATTTATCTCCTCAAAATTCTGCGCCCTGTCCACGGTCAGTAGGGGACACTGATGGGCTTGGAAAGGCCGCCGTCCGTTGGATGGGACTTTAAGCCGCGGCTCCGTGTGCTGGAGAGGCATACCCTGTGCACGTTAAAGAACACGCTGGACGGCCTTGACGGGAGGCTACCATCTGTGTCCCAACAGCTGTTCCAGTGGGTCCCCTCCCCTAACCTTCTCTGAGCCTTCGGAGTCCATGTAACCTGGCCATTTTCCCCATGGTGTGCAAAAAAGTGCCGCTCAGAGGTAAAACAACCCAACCCAAAAAGCTCCTCCTAGACTTGAGTCTTGATCTTTCTGGCTCGTGGCTGTAAAGCAGGTATCTGAAGTCTGTTTTCTGTTTCCTGTTCTCCCACTTCCATTGCTCCTTCCCTCCGAATGTGTGGTGGTGCAGTGCCAGCCAATGGGTATCTTTTCCCGATTAGGGTCTGAACCGCTGTTAGAAGACGGATGGAAGTCTGTGGTCAAGGCCATCTAGAGTGTTCTCTAGGGGATAGAGGAGGATTAGTAACGCTAGTACAGTTGGAACTCGAACCTGGGTACATCAGGTGAAGAGTCTGGCACACTACTGTTCGAACTCGAACCTGGGTACATCAGGTGAAGAGTCTGGCACACTACTGTTCGAACTCGAACCTGGGTACATCAGGTGAAGAGTCTGGCACACTACTGTTCGAACTAAACTGCACTGCCTGGTCAGCAGTGATACAAATAAAATTTCAACGAAAAGGGTCCTCGGTTTTTGCTTCTTTTTTGGAAATGTTTACTAAATTGGAAATCGATTATTAATAAATATTCTGACTATTCTAATTGTCTTTCACCGAAAATTTCTCCTTGGTCTTTCGGTTCCGTGTCTCCTTGGTATTCCTTTGCTTTTGGTTCCGTGTCTCCTTGGTATTCCTTTGCTTTCGGTTCCGTGTCTCCTTCGTATTCCTTTGCTTTCGGTTCCGTGTCTCCTTGGTATTCCTTTGCTTTCGGTTCCGTGTCTCCTTGGCATTCCTTGGTCTTTCGGTTCCGTGTCTCCTTGGTATTCCTTTGCTTTCGGTTCCGTGTCTCCTTGGTATTCCTTTGCTTTCGGTTCCGTGTCTCCTTGGTATTCCTTTGCTTTCGGTTCCGTGTCTCCTTGGTATTCCTTTGCTTTCGGTTCCGTGTCTCCTTGGTATTCCTTTGCTTTCAGTGCCGTGTCTCTTTCGTATTCCTTTGCTTTCGGTTCCGTGGCCGAGTGGAGAGCTGGCTTGGCTGATGATCAAAGGGACCGGGGTTCGAGACCGGGTAAGGAATGGGCTTGTGTTGGTGTTGCTTTTTCTGTCGAGGTCCCGCCGTCTTCACAGACCTTCTGCTATGGCGTAATAAACTGACAGGCTCCTTCAGTCATGTATGGCAAGCAGCTGCTTGAGGGAATTTTTTTTTTTTTATTTATGCCTCTGCTGGGGGTACCTTGAAGATAAATTTAGTACTGGTTCTCAGAGGACAATAAATGATACTGTAAGGGAGGACAGAAAAATTACGAAATACAATTATCCCTAGCGCTGAAATTCCATTTGAAACCTGTAATCAATAACTGAATATCTATGCTCTTAACATGAGTAATATCAAATTGCGATCCTTGCTGTAATTCTTCTTCAGATATGTCGCATTTCTTCGTGGCTAGTAATAACTGGAGCATTCTAGTATTATCGTATTCTAGTTGCATGAAATATGATGGCTCACAGTGTTACGTATACAGTACAGAGATAATAAATACGTGAAGAGAATGTGACGTATTGACAAAAGAGATAACAGATAATCTCCTTCGTAATCACAAGCATTAAATTTCGTTCTCACCATTTGGGCAATCAGAATTAGAGATCAGTTTGATCTTCTGCTTTGAATAGCATAGATGACTCTTTTTCTTTTGAGCTCACTCACAATTTAAATTTCAAAAAATTTTTATGAGAAAAAAATAATTTCTTACTTTTACTTCTTTCGTCCACACTGTTAAAGATTAAACAAATTCTTGATTTTTTTGTTTTGAAATATAGGAAAAAATTCGATACTGATGCAATATAATTTGTTTTCTGTGATAGGTATATTATTTAATGTAATCAATACATGGCTTAAAAGAAACTCAATGGCTTTAATGGCTCATGCCTCAATTAAACTCAATGGCTCATGGTTTAAAAGACCCCCCCCCCAAAAAAAAATAAAAAAAATAAAAAAATTCTTAAACCTTAATCTAAAATTTTTATCGGCTTAGAATATTGAGAATCCCCCCCCCCCGGTGTGTGTTGTGCCTGCACTGCGTTGATATTTTCACTTCTTCCACATTCATCTTGGATGTTAATTTCTTTCATTTTTTAAAGCAAATGAATCATCATCATATTATAATACATCACCATTTTAATCATATCATTAATTCAATCATGTTCGTATTCAATTTGCGTATTAAATATATCATAACTCTTAGTTTTGAAGGGCCATCGTTCGTCGAATGGGACATTAAGCCGTGCTCTTGTGCAGGAAAGCCATACTCTGTGTACGTTAAAGAACCCGCTGGATAGCCTTTACGGGAGCTTTCCTCTGACTCCTAACAACTGTTCCAATAGGCCCCCAACTTCCTCTGCATATTTCACGCATTTTTCATGAAATGTTTTTAAAAATCTCTAAAACGAAGAGGAAAGTATTACAGAGCAATGGAAACCCAATCTCTAGCTCCCCCCACCCCTTACCTTTCTCCGGATTGATTGCGTCACTTGTCCCCCCTAACCCCTTATTTTTTGTGCAAATCTGGAATAATTTTTTTTTTTTATCTCTAATATCTAGTATGTTATTTTACAGATTTTTATCGCTGTGATGATATATCCTTAAAACGTGAAACACATTCCCTTTAAACTTCGGATCTCCTTTAATAAATTGGAATCGAAAGAGTCTACTATATTCATTGTCTGTGAAAAACGCTGAGCTGTGATAATTGTTGTAGACAGGATCTCTCTGCTGGAGGAGGGAAGACAAATGAGAGTTGGGTTATTTTTACCTCTGAGCGGCACTTTTTGCACACCATGGGCTAAATGGCCAGGTCACAAGGATCCCGAAGGCTCAGAGTAGGTTGGGGGAGGGGACCCACTGGAACAGCTGTTGGGAGACAGATGGTAGCCTCCCGTCAAGGCCATCCAGCGTGTTCTTTAACCTGTACAAAGTGTGACTTTCCCACACACGGAGCCACGGCTTAACGTCCCATCCGACGGACGGCTGCCTTTCCAAGCCCATCGGTGTACCCTACTAACCGTGGGCAGAGCGGGGAATTTTGCGAAAGAGATGAGAGAAGAAGAACATTAATAATGGTAACAGAGTCGAAAAATGGAGAAAGAACATACATATCACGTATTTTTCAATAAGTTTTAAAAACAAACATGCATTCAGGCCCTTATCCAGAGTGAAAGAGGCTGTGTGTATAAAGGTCAGGTCACAGTGAACCAGAATGCCGTTCCGGCATATGTTTTCCCCTCCATTTTAGTGATCTTTAACAAATTTCTTAAAAAATGCAGGCAATAATATATACCCCCCTCAAACAGCTGCTTGCCACAGAGGTCTGACAGTATGTACGCCATTGTAGACGGTTTGTGAGGAAGACGAGACCTAAGCAGAAAAAAAAGCACAAACGTCCTCCCCGTTATGTTAGAAACCTTTTGTGGTACCCATTTAATTATGTCGTTGCCACCGAAATTGGGGACTTGCCCAGGCACGTGCCCAGGATTAGGGGGTTAAACAATAATTAAAAACATACACACACAAAAACGAGAATGGCACTTTGGCCGTCCAAGCTACCAGGGATGGAGTATATGCTGCCATTTAATGAGCAGCGGAGCGGGTTCGCTATATGTAAACAAAAATGGGCTGAGATAAAAAATAACTCATACCAGTCCAGGATCTGGAAAAAAATAATGGGGGGGGGGGGGGAGAAACTCAATCGAGCCGGATAGAGGCAGGGCGAGGCAAGATACTGGATTTCCACTGCACTACAAAATATCCCTTTTCATTTTAGAGGTCTTTAAAAATTTCTTGAAAAATGCATGAAATATACATAGGTGTAGAAAATTTTTGCCTCTATTACCCTTATAAGCATTCTCAATGAGGGGTGAGTATGACCCCCCTTGCTTCCCCCTCCTCCCGATCCGGCCTCCTGACTCATACAGTTGATTTTTTCTGGGTCAAATAAAAATCCATTGTTTATATTTTTGTTTAATTATTATTAAGAAACATTGTCTAAGTTTAGCATTTTAATTAAAATAATTTGTAATTAAATGAAATAAACATGTTTTAAAGAAGAATCGATCTAAGACTTGGCAACTAACTCATGTGATCCTGGGGGGCGTGGGCGAGGGGGGCTCAGTCGGTAGCGCGCCAGGCTCGTAATCTGCAGTTCCCAGGTTCGAGTCCCAGCTGGGTCAGCGTTGAGATTTATCTCCGCAAAACTCCCCGCCCTGCCCACGGTCAGTAGGGGACACCGATGGGCTTGGAAAGGCCGCCGTCCGTCGGATGGGACGTTAAGCCGTGACCCCGTGTGCGGGAGAACCATACCCTGTGCACGTTAAAGAACACGCTGGATGGTCTTGACGGGAGGCTACCATCTGTCTCCCAACAGCTGTTCCAGTGGGTCCCCTCCCCCAACCTTCTCTGAACCGTCGGGGTCCTTGTGACCTGGCCATTTAGCCCACGGTGTGCAAAAAAGTACCGCTCAGAAATAAAACAACCCAACGTGTGATCCTGAGCGCATCATCCATTGCACTGCACCCTTGCCTCAGGCAGACTGCCAAGACCCACCCAACCCTTTCTTTAATGCCACGGCGGGTCGAATTTTTCTTTTCCACTTTTATTTGCTTTACAAGCAGCAAGACGGACAGAAGTTTTTTCAAGACAGAGCTTCACTTTAGACATTGTCAGCAGAAGACTTTTCCCTAACAACTCTCGTTAATTACGTCACACAGTAGCACATCCAGGGGTTGAAAAAATGTTTTGCAGTTTTTTAGCGAATTACTTTAATCTTACAGTGATGCGGTAAATATTCCGATAGGTGAGCCCTAGCGCGGGGGATTTTGGATGTTTTACCTCTGAGTGGTACTTTTTAGTATACAATAGCTAAATAGCCAGGTCACAAGGACCCTAAGGTAGAGAGAAGGTTGGGGAAGAGATCCAGCAGACAGCTGCCAAGAGACAGACGGTAGCTTCCCATCAAGAACATCCAGTATGTACAGTCGCTCAAAAAAGTATCCGAACACTACGGTTGATTACAAATTCAGAAAAAATATCTGGCAACGTTTTTTTTAGAAATTAGTGATCTGGCAACCTTCGTGTCACGTGATTACAGAATTCAGGAAAAATATCTGCAGCGTGTACAGCAACTGTACACGCTCCAGTTACCGTTCACAGCAAACTGGAGCGTGTGCAGTTACTGCATACGCTCCAGTTTGCTGTGAACGGTAACTGCACACGTTCAATATTTCCGTGAATGAGCCCACACGATCTAGTATCAAAATAATATGACCACCTACAGTCACTCAAAAAAGTATCCGAACACCATGGTTGATTACAGAATTCAGAAAAAAATATCTGGCAACGATTTTTTTAGAAATTAGTGATCTGGCAACCCATAGTGTTCGGATTTTTTTTAGCAACTGTACTGTGATGGACTCGCTCCGGATGTGATGGGCTGCACCAAATGTCGTGGCCGCCAGAGGACGATGAATTTGTCCCTTCATTACCTTCACCCTTACTTCGGTGAAATGACATGTTCGCGGGTTGTTACACCCGTACCGACATATGCCTCAAACTCCTTGACTTTCCCCTCCCCCAACCTTCTCTGAGCCTTCGGGGTCCATGTGACCTGGCCATTTAGCCCATGGTGTGCAAAAAAGTGCCGCTCAGAGGTAAAACAACCCAACACAACTACTGATCAGAGGGACCTGGGTTTGAGGCACGGATATTTGTGTTGTTTTTTCTGCTGAGATCTCGCATCTCTCACAGACCTTCTACTATGACGTATAAACTGACAGATCCCTGTGGCAAGCAGCTGCTTGAGGAAGTATTTATTTTGATTTTATATTTATATTTTAGGAATTTGCATTCTTATAATAAAAAGGTAAAACTGTTTTATGCTATTATATATCCCACTCTCCTAATGACTATAGTAATGGCAATGGTAGGCGGCAGTCCCATATCTAGAAAAATATTAAGTGGTGTGGGGCAAGACACTAGATTTTCATTGGTGAGGGGCAAGACACTAGATTTTCATTGCAGTATAGCGTTTTAAATACACAAGTTTAACAATATTTTTCCTGCATTACTCTTACTAGAATTCACAAAGGACAGGGAGGGGTACTCTTTGCATCCCTCTAGATCCGATAAACCTTTGCCGGGGGAGGGCACTGTTTTATCTCGATCTGGACGTGGCCTAATCCGGAAGTGGACCCAACGTGCACCAAGTGCCAATTCCCAACACGATGACTCCCTCTCCGGGGGGGGGGGGGGGGGGGGGGGCTCAGTTGGTAGCGCGCCAGGCTCGTAATCTGTAGTTCTCAGGTTCGAGTCCCAGCTGGATCAGCGTTGAGATTTATCTCCGCAAAATTTCCCCGCCCTGCCCACGGTCAGTAGGAAACACCGATGGGCTTGGAAAGGCCGCCGTCCGTCGGATGGGACGTTAAGCCATGGCCCCGTGTGCGGGAGAGCCATACCCTGTGCACGTTAAAGAACACGCTGGATGGCCTTGACGGGAGGCTACCATCTGTCTCCCAAAAGCTGTTCCAGTGGGTCCCCTCCCCCAACCTTCTCTGAGCCTTCGGAGTCCTTGTGGCCTGGCCATTTAGCCCATGGTGTGCAAAAAAGTGCTGCTCAGAGGTAAAACAATCCAATCCAATCCCTCTCCGGCAGTTTGAATAGTGGATGTGACATATCATGAGGTGTCCATTGCCTCTTGTGTTTGGATGCACTTGTAAGGACTAGCCAAGCAGAGATGGAGGAGAAAGACTACAATGACCATTTCGGCAGGGCCCTTCCATTATGGCAATAGCATCTTCGAATCAATGTTGCAGAGGAGGGCGAAAATACTACAACTGCACTTAATTAAAATTCCATTCCTCCAAAAGTGGGCTCTAAAAGGGTTATCCAGCACGAGGATAATGTGGATGAACCAGATTGGCCGAGAAAGATTAAAACTTTTGTAAATATGGTACACGACCGCTGCTAGAGGTCTTTTAGGCAGAAAGAGACATTTTAGCATAAAACGACAGTTGAGATTTATCACAGGATGATTCGGTGGTCAGGGCCAATCGTCTAAGCCAGTGGTTAGAGTGATATGTTTGAGAGATGAGTTAATTTCAGAAAGAAAGAACTGCAGGAATGTCTTTAATCAATACCCTACTAGTCCTAATAGAAAGCATTACAGAGAGCTTAATAAAAGTGTAAAGGATCAGTTAGCTGCTGAGAAGGATCTTTGGCTTGATGGCTTGACTGACAAAGCCAAGGAAGCACTTAGAAGCACAACAGCAGAGAGGTGTACCAGATAGTTAATGTTTTGTGTGGTAGAAAACGGATAGGTATACAGGGATTGAAGGATAAACAAGGTAAGGTTATAGAAGGTGAGGATTCTGCCATGGCTAGGTGGGCTTAGCATTTCAGTAAAGTTCTAAACAGTGTGGTTAGTTCTACTCCCATTGTTCGTAATGATGATCGGTGCACTATTGACTTTAATGTTGACCTTATAACACAGTCTGAAGCTATTTTGGCTATTTCTAAACTTAAACTTCATAAATCCCCAGGGGTGCATGAAATTACTATTGAAATGCTTAGAGCTAGAAATGCTTCTGTTACCACACGGCTGACTGAAATTTTGATTACCTTTTAGGAGAAAGGCATTGTTTATAAGGATTTACCAGAGCTATTATTATCCCTATTTCTAAAAAAGGTGATTGCAGTTCTTGTAATAACTATAGGAGTATCAGCCTACTCTCTGTTCCAGGTAAAGTTCTTTGCATGATTGTGCTTAATAGAATTAAGAATCTGGTTGACGGACAACTGCGTGATGAGCAGTGTGGATTCAAAATTCTAGGGGATATGTAGATCAGATTTTTTCACTTACACAGATTCTTGAGAAATGTTTAGAGTTTCAGAAACCTGTAGTTACTAGTTTTGTAGCAACGTCAGTTCATCGCAACGTCAATTCATCGAGCATCAATTCATCGCAACGTCAATTCATCGAGTATCAATTCATCGCAACGTCAATTCATCGAGTATCAATTCATCGCAGCGTCAATTCATCGAGTATCAATTCATCGCAGCGTCAATTCATCGAGTATCAATTCATCGAGTATCAATTCATCGAAGCGTCAATTCATCGAGTATCAATTCATCGCAGCGTCAATTCATCGAGTATCAATTCATCGCAGCGTCAATTCATCGAGTATCAATTCATCGCAGCGTCAATTCATCGAGTATCAATTGATCGCAGCGTCAATTCATCGAGTATCAATTCATCGCAGCGTCAATTCATTGAGTATCAATTCATCGCAGTGTTAGAATATGATTTTATTGATTTTCTACATCTTGGCACAAATAAATTCTCTAAAAGACAATAATTTTGGCTTTGAGAGGTTAAACATGCGTCAGAAGAATTCACATCAGAAATTAATTAAAATTTAAATAACAAGTATTGTTTCGAACTATTTAATAAAATATGCATTTTTAAAACTTTGCATATGATTATTTCAATATTAGACAATCATTAACGATATTTATGAAAATAATTTATTTTAAATAATCCATCTTCCGTGCCTCTTTAAACTGAGATTTGAATAGATTTAATTATGATATTTAGTTTATCGTCAGTTTCATTTTTCCCTTAAATGCATATTTTAGAAGTTATAGAGCTCCGAAGTTATATTCCCATTGACATAACATGTTAATTCTCTGTTTTGGTAAGGCAATTTTCGGTTGGTATTTTTGAGGAGCTATATTGTATGTTGACTTACTTTTACGTGAAGTAGCTAAAACTCATTATATATTATATGCCCCACTTTAATTGGGTTGTTGTGTTGTTTTACCTCTGAGCGGCACTTTTTTTGCACACCATGGGCTAAATGGCCAGGTCACATGGACCCCGAAGGTTCAGAGAAGGTTGGGGGAGGGGACTCACTGGAACAGCTGTTGGGAGACAGATGGTAGCCTCCCGTCAAGGCCATCCAGCGTGTTCTTTAACGTGCACAGGGTATGGCTCTCCCGCACACGGGGCCACGGCTTAAAGTCCCATCCGACGGACGGCGGCCTTTCCAAGCCCATCGGTGTCCCTTACTGACCGTGGGCAGGGCGGGGAATTTTGCGGAGATAAATCTCAACGCTCGAACCTGGGAACTACAGATTACGAGCCTGGCGCGCTACCGACTGAGCCACCCCCGCCCATCCCCACCTTAGTAACAGAGGGTTATGTTGTTTTACCTCTGAGCGACCCCTGGACAGCTGTTAGGAGACGGATTGAAGCCTCCCATCAAGGCTATTTAGCATATTCTTTAATATGCATTTATATGGGCATAGCTTTCCTGCACACAGAGCCATGGCTTAATGTCCCATCCGACGGAGTAACCAGTGTAAAAAACGGAGACGGCCTTTCCAGACCCCCATTGGTGTCCCTTTTCCTGACCAGTTCATCAATACATAATCAACCCAAAAAGAATTTTTAATTTTTCTCTAAAAACAATTATCTCTTAAATAAATTGCATCCCCCCCCTAAAAGGTAAGGGTTAAAAATCATCAATTGGGTTTCGAACACTTTACTTAGAAAATTACGGCCAGCCATTTTGTATGGCCCCCAGAGTTATCCCCAGAGTTTATTTTTTTTGTATGGGCCCCCAGAGTTACTGATAACAAATTAATTAATTTCGCAAAAGAGAAAAAGAACTTACTTAATACGGCAAGAAGTCCAACTTTGGCAAAACTAATTCTCATAAAAATAATTAATTTTAATAAAATTATATATTTTATGTTTCGTTTTTTACACTGGTTACATACGTTATTGATTATATATTTCTTTATTATATATAATTTCTAAAATATGCATTTAATGGAAAAATGTAACTGTTGATAAATTAAAGATCATAATCAAATCTCATTAATTCTCGGTTTTCAATAATATTCATTCAGTATTTAAAGAGGCACGGAATCTGGAATATTTAACAATAAATTATTTTCATAAATATCATTAATGATTGGGTAACGATTATTACACGGAATCTGGAATATTTAACAATAAATTATTTTCATAAATATCATTAATGATTGCGTAACGATTATTACACGGAATCCGGAATATTTAACAATAAATTATTTTCATAAATGTCATTAATGATTGCGTAACGATTATTTCAATATCAGGCAAACTTTTAAAATGCATATTTTATTAAATAATTTGAAACAGTAATTGTTATTTAAGGTTTAATTAATTTCTGAAGTAATTCTTCTGACGCATGTGTAGCCTTTCAAAGTCTAAATTATTGTCTCTAGAGTTCATTTGAACCATCTGCAGATGCAGAAAGTTAATAAAACCACACTGTGATGAATTGACGTTGCGATTAATTGGCGGGACATCGCAAAGCTTCTGATGTTCGACAAGAATACATTTTGATTCCTTTCGTCTCTTTTCGGTTATTGATTACGCTTTGAGGAATTCATTCCAAGGGAAACATTTTGGGCTTAAATAGTCTAGAGATCTGAAAATTTCTGATTTAGATTATGCTGATGATTTAGCCCTTTTGGCAAATGATGTTAATGAGATCAACTCTTTCATTCGAGCTGTTGACGAGACTGGTAGTAGAGTGGGTTTGGTTATAAACAGAGAGAAAACTAAAGTGATGAAAATTGGTCAGGCAGACTGTGGTTCAGTTAATCTGAAACATGTTTTCATACATATTGGGAGTGCGCGCTTTTTTTCTTTGCTGATGTAGGGTTGGGTTGGGTAGTTTCACCCATGAGCGGCACTTTTTTTGAACACCATGGGCTGAAACACAAGGACTCCCAAGGCTCAGAGAAGGTTGGGGGAGGGGACCCACTGGGACAGCTGTTAAGAGACAAATGGTAGCCTCCCGTCAAGGCCATCCAGCGTGTTTTCAAAGTGCGCAGAGTGTGGCTATCTTACACACGGGACACGGCTTAACGTCCCATCTGAAGGGCGGCGGCCTTTCCAAGTCCATCGGTGTCCCCTACTGACCGTGGGCGGGGCGGGGGAGCTGTGCGGAGATAAATCTCAACGCTGACCCAACTGGGACTCGAACCTGGGACTGATAAAGGGGTACGTTGTCTAGGCAATGCTTTGACCATTTCTTGTTTTCCGTTAGTGTAATCACCAGAAGGCCTAGTGCAGCCTTTTTGTTGCCAGAAATGGGAACTATTAACCCCTAATGAGGTACTATGTAGGCTGCCACTGTATCTTACATATATTAACTGTGCACTGTACCTCAACTTGTTTTATGTAAATTCTCGAAAAATGAAACATTTTCATATGTTTTTCCATATATGATGAACGGGCATTGAATGATTGATAGGCCACCATTAGAGCCAATCTGACAAGATTAGCACATGTACAGTGGCTCAAAAAATATCCGAACACATTTTGTACAGATGGCAGACTGGAGTGTCCATTTGTACAAAGGAGGTAATATTACATTTACAAGGAGGTAATTTCGAAGAATGCAAGATTTTTAAATATTTGAAGGGTCAGTCGCATAAAAGAATATCCGAACACTATGGTTGATTTCAGATTTCAGAAAAAAAAATTCTCTGCCAGATTTTCTTTTCTTCTAAATTCTGGGGGGGGGGGGGGGGGAATCTCTGCCAGATTTTTTTTCCGAATTCTGAAATCAGCCATAATGTTCGAATATTCTTTTATGCGACTGACCCTTCAAATATTTAAAAATCTTGCATTCTTCGAAATTACCTCCTTGTAAATGCAATATTACCTCCTTTGTACAGTCGCTCAAAAAAAGTATCCGAACACTATGGTTGATTACAGAATTCAGAAAAAATATCTGGCAACGATTTTTTTTAGAAATTAGTGATCTGGCAACCTTCGTGTCACGTGATTACAGAATTCACGAAAAATATCTGGAGCGTGTACAGCAATTGTACACGCTCCAGTTACCGTTCACAGCAAACTGGAGCATGTGCAGTTACTGCATACGCTCCAGTTTGCTGTGAATGGTAACTGCACACGCTCAATATTTCCGTGAGTGAGCCCACACACTATCCAGGTCTTTGTGAGCTCACACGATCCAATGTACTGTGAACATTAACCGCAACCACTCCAGTTTGCTGTGAACGGTAACTGCACACGCTCCATATTCATTGCATTATATATTCATACGCATTATATATATTAAAAAAGTATCCGAACACTATGGTTGATTACAAAATTCAGAAAAAACATCTGGCAACGATTTTTTTAGAAATTAGTGATCTGGCAACCTTCGTGTTACAGAATTCAAAAAAAATATCTGGCAACGATTTTTTTAGAAATTAGTGATCTGGCAACCTTCGTGTCACGTGATTACAGAATTCACGAAAAATATCTGGAGCGTGTACAGCAACTGTACACGCTCCAGTTACCGTTCACAGCAAACTGGAGCGTGTGCAGTTACTGCACACGCTCCAGTTTGCTGTGAATGGTAACTGCACACGCTCAATATTTCCGTGAGTGAGCCCACACACTATCCAGGTCTTTGTGAGCTCACACGATCCAATGTACTGTGAACATTAACCGCAACTACTCCAGTTTGCTGTGAACGGTAACTGCACACCATATTCATTGCATTATATATTCATACGCATTATATATATTAAAAAAGTATCCGAACACTATGGTTGATTACAAAATTCAGAAAAAATATCTGGCAACGATTTTTTTAGAAATTAGTGATCTGGAAACCTTCGTGTTACAGAATTAAAAAAAAATATTTGGCAACGACTTTTTTTAGAAATTAGTGATCTGGCAACCTTGTGTCACGTGACACGAAGGTTGCCAGATCACTAATTCCTAAAAAAACGTTGCCAGACATTTTTTCTGAATTCTGTAATCAACCATAGTGTTCGGATGCTTTTTTGAGCGACTGTACAAATGGACACCCTAGTCTGCCATCTGTACAAAAGAACATGTATCTTTATTCATCTGACCCAATATTCTTTTCTGAGTCCTCTACAGTGCACTAACGATATCACCAAAGTCTTGCTTTCCGATTTTTAACTAACATTAAAAATTTACCGATTATTCTCCTCTTGTTGTTCGAGTTGATATGTGTTTATCTCTGTCTACGTTTAAAGTAATGGTCATTTGGCGCACAATTGAACGTTATTTTAGCCTCGCACGACTCTGTAATGCTCTCTGGTCCCTCTCTTGGAGTATCGGAGGTTTGTCACTGCTACTCCTGCCAGACATCGAAACACCCTCTGCTAGCCAACTTGTATGCACTTGAGAGATGATACTTGAATGTCCCGTGATTTTCGTCGTTTCGGTTATGATTGCAATCGCCCGTCACGTAGCAGAAACATTTTTTTGGGCAGTCGGTTATATCACAAGTCAGTGTTGTGCTACTTGGCAGCTAAGAGATCGCGTGAACATAACATGTGACTCTGTTTTGCATACCTTTTCGTGCCCCTCCCCCCGAATAGGAGCCACCTTGTCGAGGTGGGGGTGGGGGGTGGGCTTGAGGACCTTAGTGAAGTTGAAGGCTATGCTGACTGGAACTAGTCCAGTCGGACAGACCAAGATGGACGGGCCGGACAAAGAGCTCCCGTCACGGGAGCCGAGGCAACTTGGATCTTTATATATTTGTTTGTGACGATCCGGGACATAGATTAAATTTAGGTTTTGACCGAGGGAGGAACTTCACTTCTCTAGTACTGTTCGCCCTAGGATGTTGGGGCTGAGCTTTACCTAAATGGTACTGACTTGTCCCCGACGTAGATAGTGGTAAAGTGGCACACTCCTTATAGATGGCGTGCAGTCTCTGAATTGCGAAACATCTGGGTGTGCCATTCATATTACTTACCTTTTCGTTGTGTCGTACTTATATTAAATAGTGCATGGTTTCTAACTTTTTGGCCAGATATTTTACAAACTTCAGTGTATTTAACTAGGCATTACCTGGGTCCTAAACTCAGATTGAACTCTCTAAAATACATACAGAGTAGATGGCAATCCCTATGCCCCGAGGTTTCATTTCATACAGACCTCATTAAGATCATCATCCGTGGACTTTTTGTGCTCCTTCTTTGAAGAAGGGGATGGGGGATAATTTGAGGTAGCTTTCATGTAGGATATGTATAACTTGTTACACTTGGCAATCATTTACGGATTTCATCTTTTATTTAGTTTTCTGTGGAGAAGAAAGTAAGTCAGTCAAGGCCGACCAGTGACCCACTTGCACTTTTCAAACAGCCGGTGGCTTAATTATATACGGTACTTTTGCTTTCACACATAGCAAATGTTCCTTCTTCGGAATAAATATGTACAGTCGCTCAAAAAAAATCCGAACACTATGATTGATTACAGAATTCAGAAACAATATCTGGCAACGATTGTTTTATAAATTAGTGATCTGGCAACCTTCGTGTCACGTGATTAGTATCTACGTGTGTAAGCACGTGACACGAAGGTTGCCAGTTCACCAATTTCTAAAAAAATCGTTGCCAGATATTTTTTCTGAATTCTGTAATCAACCATAGTGTTCGGATATTTTTTTGAGCGACTGTATATCTCAAAATTTAATTAATTATAGTTTATAATTAATATTTATAATTACGTTAATTATATTTCCCTGTAGTCTGATGGATCCTTTTACCTCTCAGCGGCACTTTTTTTGCACACAATGGGCTAAATGGCCAGGTTTTAAGGGCCCAGAGGGCTGAGGAAAGGTTGGGGGAGGGGACCCACTGGAACAGCTGTTCAGAGACAGATGGCAGCCTTCCGTCAAGGCCACGAAGCACACGTTCCGCACACGGAGCCACGGCTTAACGTCCCATCCGATGGACGACGGCCCTCCAAGCCCATCGTTGTCCCCTACTGACAGTGGGCAGGGCGTGAAGTTTTGCGGAGATAAATCTCAACGCTGACCCAGTTAGGACTCGAAACTGAGAACTGCAGATTACGATCTTGGCGCGCTACAGACTGAGCCACCTCCGTATCTCACCCATCAAGACCATCCAGCCTGTTGTTTAATGTGCAGAGGGTATGGCTCATCCGCACATGTGGCCAAGGCTTAAAGTCCCATGCAACGGACGGTGGTCTTTCCAAGCTCATTGGTGTCCCTTATAATGGTCTACTCAGGCAACATCACCTAGAACAAAAGGCGGCTTCACTAAGTTATGACATCAGCATATGTGGATCTAAATAAAAAAATAAATAAATACCCCCTCAAGCAGCTGCTTGCCACAACGGTCTGACAGGAGCCTGTCAATTTATATGCCATAGTAGAAGGTCTGTGAGGATGGCAGGACCTCAGCAGAAAAACGACACACACATCCATGCCTTACCCGGGGCTCGAACCCAGGTCCCGTAGATCAGTAGCTAAGCGTGCTAACCACTCGGCCACGGGACGGATATGTGGATCTAAAACTCTTACAAATTTCTTAGATATATTTATGTTTTTGCTACTGATAAGTTCCAAAATTAACGTTTATAATAATTTATATTTTTAAATATGCATTATTTATTTTAAAAAAAATTCAGTAGGGTTATATTCGTATTATTAGTAGGATGATGCTAATACACACGAACAATTTTTTTCCTTAATAATGTTTTAGGAATAGTCCTTAGGAAGAGTTGTTAGGTGACTAATGCAGTTTATTAAGAAGGGAAGAAGCTGACAGTGGACACGTTTATTGAAAATGATTGGTATGTTGAACGCTGGATGGCCATTAAGGCCATCCAGCATTTCTTCAACGCTCACAGGATACCTTGGGTTGGGTTGTTTTACCTCTGAGCGGCACTTTTTTGCACACCATGGGCTAAATGGCCAGGTCACATGGACCCCGAAGGCTCAGAGAAGGTTGGGGGAGGGGACCCACTGGAACAGCTGTTGGGAGACAGATGGTAGCCTCCCGTCAAGGCCATCCAGCGTGTTCTTTAACGTGCACAGGGTATGGCTCTCCCGCACACGGGGCCACGGCTTAACGTCCCATCCGACGGACGGCGGCCTGTCCAAGCCCAACGGTGTCCCCTACTGACCGTGGGCAGGGCGGGGAATTTTGCGGAGATAAATCTCAACGCTGACCCAGCTGGGACTCGAACCTGGGAACTACAAATTACGAGCCTGGCGCGCTACCGACTGAGCCACCCCCGCCCTCACAGGATACCCTGTGAACGTTGAAGAACATGCTGAACATGCTCAACGGCTGCCGTTCTAAACCCATCGGTGTTCCCTTTTCGGACCTTAACGGAGATAAATTTCGACGTCGACAGAGTGCCTTTTTCCACGCCGAACCTAGGAACTGCAGATTACGATCTTGGAGCTCTACTGGGTGAGCATCCGTACCCTCCAGATTTCATTGGTCTAAGGATAAATTTGTTTCATTTGTTGCTTTAATTAAGGGGGGGGGAGAAATTATCGTGTTTAAATAAATGCATAAATAACGCAGCTAAAACAAGATGATGTAGACCGCGAGGTAGTGCACCATAAACTAGATGCTAGCGATTTCATTGCTTCTGATGCTCTTGAGGCAGATAAACTTCGTGAGTCATAAATCTGCTCCAGCTGAGAAGCAAAACCAATGGAGAAACATCAGCGACGGCCTTCAGACGTGAAGCTGCGCCTTCAGTGAGCGATGGTTTGCTCTTTCGATGGCTTCGTCGTTTGGGTTGAGTAAGACGGACAGTTGGGCTTGGCTTAGTCACACGACGGAGGAAAAGTGCTCGCGGCACAGTCAACCGGTCTCCTGCGAGCACGTTCGCCAAACGTGGCAGCGCAGACTGACCAAACATGGCAGCAGCCGAGGTAGATCCTCAGACAATCTGCAGCAAACCAGTTCTCTTTCGGCGGAAAATGTCGACCTTGCCAGATATAGGTTAATGGTAAGGAAGTGTTGACCAGTTTATTAAGAAGGAAAGGAACCGACAATGGACAGGTTTATTGAAAATGACTGGCATTTTGATCGATAGCTGTCTAAGAAACATTTTTTAGTGAAATTTCAAGTTTTTTGGGTACATTTCGAAATAAGCCTTTTATTCTTGTCTTTAATTTTCATCTGATAAGAAGATAAATTAATCAGGCAGCCAATTTGACAATAGCTTGTCAGTATGAAACGTCACAGAGAATAAATATATGTATAGATGGCGAGATCTCAGCAGAAAGGAATCGAACTGGAATACACATCGCCTATCGAGAATGATCATTTTTAAAGAGAAAGAAATTTGTCGTTTTTCTACTTTTTCACCGTTATGAAATCAAACTAAACGATGATTCAGGAAAAGTTAGTAGTAATATTTCACTAATGGCGAAGCCCGGATGTAGAAAAAAAAAGGGTAGGTGGGGCAAGAGAAGCAATTGAGTCGAAAAAAGATAAATTGTGGGTGGGGGGTGGGGGAGAGTAGAGATTGTATTTCCATTGCAGTGTAACATTTACACTCCGTATTAGAAGTTTTTAAAAAATTTCTTGAAAAATGCAGAAGTTTAATTATTTTCCGCTTCCATTATCCTTAATGGCATTCTCAAAGTTCAAATGAGGGGGTGGGGGCTTGGCCATTTTGGTACCCCCCACCCTTAGATTCAGCCCTGTTGGTTCCTATCCACTCCAATAAGAATTTTTTTATTTATATTTTCAAAGGAAAACAGTTGTGTTTTGACATCCCTTCCGTGGGAGTTGGAAGGGGGGAGGTTTAAAGGAGCAAATCACTGCTCTCATTCCCATTCAGCATCACACTCTACGATCTAAATTTATAGCACGAATGGATTATTTACAGGAGTTTTTAACGTTTCCACTTTCCACCGTTAGAGGGCGCAATTGTACCTTTGGGCGATTCGAAAAATGCGAATTCTGATATTTCGTCAATACCTATCCAACCCAAAATGAATTTTTTAGTTATCTCCAAAAACAGAAAAAAAATTGGTTGGAATGTCAACAGAAGGACTGAGAACAAAGTGAAAAAAATGGCTCGATTTTTTTAAAAAGAGCTAAACAGAAACGTCCCATTTTTATCCGGTATTTGAATCCGGGCGCTACTGCTCCTCGGTAATGAAAGGACTTTTTATTTTACACAGACGGAAAAATATTGTTTTAATTTCTTTGTCTACACCAATGTTTCCCGAAGTGGGCGATACCGCCCCCTGGGGGCGCTGGAACGATCCAGGGGTCGGTAGTAGCCTCGGGTGCAATTGGGGGGCGGTGGAAGCATAAAGAAAGAAGGGAAGATAAGAAATTATTTTTCTCCCTTATTTATTATTTTTATATTCCCTTATTTATCTTCCATTATAATTTTTAATGTTATTCGTAACTTTTATTTTAATATTAACCTTCGTTATCTTAATTTTTTGTGTGTAATGCGAATGTTACTATGGTTGATTTTAATGAATAATTTTATAATTTCAAGCTTCAAGATGTCTTATTTACAACATCTTTCTTTACTATGTTGTAGGACGTAGCTAGAAATATAGATACATAAAAATAACGCAAATTTATCACTGCATCTTTCTGATTGTTCCCTTAAAGAAGGTAGATTTCGAAGGGGGCGCTGAGTAATTTTTTTCTGAAAAGGGGGTGGTAGGGTAAATAAGTTTGGTAACCTCTGGTCTGCACGCTTAGGCAAACGGTCATTATTAATGCATGCATAAGGCTGGCTCTAATATAGGTTTGAGAGGAGTTTATAGGTGACTGGATTTATTCGAAAAAACACCTTTCAAAGTTTTATAATTTTACAGAAATTATTCTCGTAATGTAGTGCAATATGTGATTTTTTTTGGTCCTCCTTCCGGTTAGTAAAATTCTTCAATGGAAGGACCATGGAACTTTTCTTACGCAACCCCTCTTTCTCTTAATCAGAGTCAAAGAAAGTATAAGTTATTAAAGAGGAATAAACTCCATACGATTAATGTAATACTGTGCCCCTGAAGATTGTGGCTCTCCATTACTGTTTAAACCATCAAGTGAAATGGTCAAAAGAGGGCGCCCTTTAAGCTTTTGATGGCTTCTTTGCCATCCATTAGATCAGGGGCGCTCAATCCCTGGTTCATAATGCAAATAATCAGCATACGGAATCAGATCTATGATATATGAATTCAAAATTTAATTGGTACCTTCTGAAACCTTAATTGGTCCTCTCCCCCCCCCCCACCTCCTCCTTTACTGGACCTCTTCCATTTTAAGAATAACTTTTTAATTTCTCTGCACCTGCTACTTTTATTGACAGAGCCTCATATTTAAAAGAAGAGAACTTTAACAGGTTTCACGAATAATTTTTTGCTTTCTCTGTTCTTCCTGCATTTGTTGAAAGAGGAAGGTAACTAGCCTTATACATAAAGGAAGAGAACTTTCAAAAATTTTTGATGAATAACTTTTTTACTTTCTCTCCATCTTGCTACTTTTGTTGAAAGAGACGGAACACTAACCTCATACTTAAAAACGGAGAACATTCACAGCTTTTGATGAACAACTTCTTTTAGTTTCTCTGTACATGCTACTTTTATTGACAGAGGCGGATAACTAGCCTCATATTTAAGAGAAGAGAACTGTCGATGAATAACTTTTTTTTATTTCCTCTGTACCTTGGTGTTTTTGTTGAAGGAGGCGGATAACTAGCCTCATACATAAAGGAGGAGAACTTTCAAAGCTTTCGATGAATAACTCTTTTACTTTCTCTGTGCCTGTCTCTCTAATTTATTTATTTTTATTTATTGTTGCATTTTATTGTATTTTTGTTATTGTGAATATTTTTATGTATTAAGTCCCGTGGCCGAGTGGTTAGCGCGCTTGGCTACTGATCTATGGGACCTGGGTTCGAGCCCCAGGTAAGGCATGGCTGTTTGTGTCGATTTTCTGCTGAGGTCCTGCCATCCTCTCAGACCTTCTACTTTGGCATATAGACTGACAGGCTCCTGTCAGACCTTTGTGGCAAGCAGCTGCTTGAGGGGGTATTTATTATAAGTGTATTCTTGGAAGTTTTATTTGTGGGGATGTGACTCTTAGATATTGTTTTCGAGTCTGAGCTGGCAGCCTGCATGAGAGGATGGGCCCCATAAGCCCTTTTATGGCCTTTACGACTAGCCTGGGGACGAGGTCGGCGAGACAGAGGAGCCGCGCTTTAAGACAGAATAGTCTTGAGCGTTCAAAGAGGAAGGACGTTTGGACACGCGTCAAGGGATGCCACTTTTGCTTGAACAATACCCGTAAGGAGAGGGCTCGATTCTATGTGAGAATCAGGGTTCGGTTCTTGGTGGACCAAGTCGTTCTGTCCAACTGAAGTGGATATTGTGTGAATCACATTGTAGGCAAAGGTTAAGTATCCTTTTGCCGAGGTTGGTAAAGTGAGAATCTGCAAATTGTGCGGTTCTCCACCTCATTGTGTAATTGCTTGCAGCAGCAAAGGCCTACGGAGTCGAGAGCATCCCCAGCACGTAATTGTATACAGTGTGAATAAACTGTGTCGTCCCTAAACAAATCTCGTGCGTGAATTGTTGGACCTATTTTCATACATCACTCGACGCAGAAAGTCTGAGGCATATGTCGCTACGGGTGTAACAACCGCGAACCTGTCATTTCACCGAAGTATGGGTGAAGGTAATGAAGGGACAAATTCATCGTCCTCTGGCGGCCACGACATTTGGTGCAGCCCATCACATCCGGAGCGAGTCCATCACAGTACAGTTGCTAAAAAAAATATCCGAACACTGTGGATTGCCAGATCACTAATTTCTAAAAAAAGCGTTGCCAGATATTTTTTCTGAATTCTGTAATCAACCATAGTGTTCCGATATTTTTTTGAGCGACTGTAGGTGGTCATATTATTTTGATACTAGATCGTGTGGGCTCACTCACGGAAATATTGAGCGTGTGCAGTTACCGTTCACAGCAAACTGGAGCGTATGCAGTAACTGCACACGCTCCAGTTTGCTGTGAACGGTAACTGGAGCGTGTACAGTTGCTGTACACGCTCCAGATATTTTTCCTGAATTCTGTAATCACGTGACACGAAGGTTGCCAGATCACTAATTTCTAAAAAAAATCGTTGCCAGATATTGTTTCTGAATTCTGCAATCAACCATAGTGTTCGGATATTTTTTTGAGCGACACTACCTGATGCTTTTGTTGAACGAGGCGGATAACTAGTCTCACACTTAAAAGAAGAGACCTTTCACAGGTTTTGATGATTTTTTTTTACTTTCTCTGTCCTTGCTACATGTGTTGAAAGAGGAGGGTAACTAGCCCCATTCGTAAAGTAAGAGAACTTTCACAACTTGTGATGAATAACTTTTTTATTTTCTCTTTACCTTGCTTGTGTTGAAGGAGGTGGATAGTTAGCCTCATACGTAAAAGACTTCCAAAGTGTTTTGATGAATAGCTTTTTATTTCCTCTGTACCTTTGCTGCTTTTGTTTGAGAGAGGTGGATGACTAGCCTCATACTGAAAGAAAGAGAACTTCCGCAGCTGTTGATGAACAATGCTTTTTTTTATTTTCTCTGTACCTTGCTAATTTTGTTGAAAGAAAAGGATAATAGTCTAATACTTAGAGGAAGATAATTTTCACAACTTTTGATAAATAACTTCTTTTACTTTCTCTGTACCCGATATTTTTGTTGATAGAGGTGGAGCACTAGCTTCATACTTAAAGAAAGAGAACTTTCAAAGCTTTCGATGAATAACTTCTTTTTCTGTACCTACTACTTTTGTTGATAGAGGTGGATAACTAGCTTCATACTTAAAGGAAGAGAACTTTCAAAGCTTTTGATGAATAACTTCTTTTTCTGAACCTACTACTTTTGTTGATAGAGGTGGATAACTAGCTTCATACTTAAAGGAAGAGAGCTTTCAAAGCTTTTGATGAATAACTTCTTTTTCTGTACCTACTACTTTTGTTGATAGAGGTGGATAACTAGCTTCATACTTAAAGGAAGAGAACTTTCAAAGCTTTTGATGAATAACTTCTTTTTCTGTACCTACTACTTTTGTTGATAGAGGCGGATAACTAGCTTCATACTTAAAGAAAGAGAACTTTCAAAGCTTTTGATGAATAACTTCTTTTTCTGAACCTACTACTTTTGTTGATAGAGGTGGATAACTAGCTTCATACTTAAAGGAAGAGAACTTTCAAAGCTTTTGATGAATAACTTCTTTTTCTGTACCTACTACTTTTGTTGATAGAGGCGGATAACTAGCTTCATACTTAAAGAAAGAGAACTTTCAAAGCTTTTGATGAATAACTTCTTTTTCTGTACCTACTACTTTTGTTGATAGAGGTGGATAACCAGCTTCATACTTAAAGGAAGAGAACTTTCAAAGCTTTTGATGAATAACTTCTTTTTCTGAACCTACTACTTTTGTTGATAAAGGTGGATAACTAGCTTCATACTTAAAGGATGAGAATTTTCAAAGCTTTTGATGAATAACTTCTTTTTCTGTACCTACTACTTTTGTTGATAGAGGTGGATAACCAGCTTCATACTTAAAGGAAGAGAACTTTCAAAGCTTTTGATGAATAACTTCTTTTTCTGAACCTACTACTTTTGTTGATAGAGGCGGATAACTAGCTTCATACTTAAAGGAAGAGAACTTTCAAAGCTTTTGATGAATAACTTCTTTTTCTGTACCTACTACTTTTGTTGATAGAGGTGGATAACTAGCTTCATACTTAAAGGAAGAGAACTTTCAAAGCTTTTGATGAATAACTTCTTTTTCTGTACCTACTACTTTTGTTGATAGAGGTGGATAACTAGCTTCATACTTAAAGGAAGAGAATTTTCAAAGCTTTTGATGAATAACTTCTTTTTCTGTACCTACTACTTTTGTTGATAGAGGTGGATAACCAGCTTCATACTTAAAGGAAGAGAACTTTCAAAGCTTTTGATGAATAACTTCTTTTTCTGTACCTACTACTTTTGTTGATCGAGGCGGATAACTAGCTTCATACTTAAAGGAAGAGAACTTTCAAAGCTTTTGATGAATAACTTCTTTTTCTGTACCTACTACTTTTGTTGATAGAGGCGGATAACTAGCTTCATACTTAAAGGAAGAGAACTTTCAAAGCTTTTGATGAATAACTTCTTTTTCTGTACCTACTACTTTTGTTGATAGAGGTGGATAACTAGCTTCATACTTAAAGGAAGAGAACTTTCAAAGCTTTTGATGAATAACTTCTTTTTCTGTACCTACTACTTTTGTTGATAGAGGTGGATAACTAGCTTCATACTTAAAGGAAGAGAACTTTCAAAGCTTTTGATGAATAACTTCTTTTTCTGTACCTACTACTTTTGTTGATAGAGGCGGATAACTAGCTTCATACTTAAAGGAAGAGAACTTTCAAAGCTTTTGATGAATAACTTCTTTTTCTGTACCTACTACTTTTGTTGATAGAGGCGGATAACTAGCTTCATATTTAAGAGAACTTTCGAAACTTTTGATGAATTACTTTCTCTCTACCTTGCTACTTTTGTTGAAAGAAGCGGATAGCTAGTTTCATACTAAAAGGAAGAGAATTTGCACAGCTTTTGATGAATAACTTCTTTTGCTCTCTCTGTATCTGCTACTTTCATTGAATGAGACAGATAATTTGTCTCATTCAATGGCAAATAACTAGTATATACATAAAGAAAAACAACTTTCAAAGCTGTTGATAAATGACACTTTCTCTGTACTTTGCTACTTTTTTGAAATAGGCGGATAACTAGTCTCAAATTTAAAAGAAGAGAACCTTCTCAGCTTTTGATAAATAACTTTTTTTTTTACTTTCTTTGTACCTTGTTGAAAGAGGTAAATAGCTAGCATCATACTTAAAAGAAGAGAACATTTTACAGCTTTCGAATGAATAACTTTTTTACTTTCTCTGCACCATGCTGCTTTTGTTTGAAAGAGGAAGTAGCTATGATGATAACTTCTACTATGATTTCCTCTACTATGATGATAACTAGGGAGAAATTAAAAAACGCTATTCATCCAAAGTTTTGAAAGTTGTCTTACTTTACGAATGAGGCAAGTTACCGCCTCTTTCAGCAAAAAAAAATCATAGTAAAAGTTATCATCATAGCAGAGGAAGAGAACTTTCAAAGCTTTGATGAATTTTTTTACTTTCTCTTTCCTTCCTACATTTGCTGAAAGAGGCGAATAACTTGCCTCATTCGTAAAGTAAGACAACTTTCAAAACTTTTGATGAATAACTTTTTTATTTTCTCTCTACCTTACTAATTTTGTTGAAAGAAGCAGATAACTAGCCTCATACTTAAAGGAAAACTTTCACAGCTGTTGATAAATAACTCATAATCTTAATTTTTGCCTGTATCTTGCAAAAATATTTTTGTTGAAAGAAGCGGATAGCTAACCTCATACTTAAAGGAAGAGAACTTTCACTGAATAACCCTTTTATTTTCTCTATATCTTGCTATTTTTGTTGAAGGAGGTGGAAAATAGCTCACAGGTAAAGGAACAGAATTTTCAAACTTTTTGATGAATAACTTTTTAATTTTCTCTGTACCTTGCAACTTTTGTTTGAAGAAGGCGGATAACTAGCCTCATGCTTAAAGGAAGAGAACTTTCACAACTTTTGAGCGAGCCGTTACGTAATGGTTGCAGAGTTGTTATTGCAATGGAGAAGTGATAATTTCATTTCACTTGAACAAATTTTTTATTATTTAAACATTTTATCTAATAAGATAGATCAAATTCCTCAAGTAGTACTTTATGGTCGGCTGTCTGAATACCTGTTCAATTTAAACACGAAAACTGATAAGTTTGCCACCTTAAAATTGAACTTTTTAAAGATAGCTTAAATTTTCACTAGAAAACTTAATAATCTAAATAAAATTCCGCCTCTACCTATTAAATTTACATATCAAATTTTTATTTTTATATTTTAAAATTATACACTGAAATATTTTTTTCCACGATCAAAATTTTGCGACTTCCTAGATTTTTTAGACCTCTTTAGTCTAGGCATTAATCTGGCACTGTTGGTGGCGCAGAATGAGCGAAATTGGGAAAATGATGGAAATGGTTATTGGGAGGGTGCAATATATTCTGATAAATAAAACCTCTCAGAATTAGGGGTACTGAGTCGCATCCATAACGAAGACATCTTCCTCCTGGTAAGCGCCATCAAATCCACCTCCAAAAGGAGCGATAGAGATTACCTGTACACGGATTGTTGTGCCATGGCAACGCCCACGATGTTCAGTTCATGGCCACGTCTAACGTCACCTTGTTTACAGCAAATCTAACACTCCCATTGGGACACATCGGCACTCGCAGCCAAAGAGGATTAGACGAAAGGAATCCGGAATTAGGAGCGTTTATTTTGTATTCAGTGAACCATTGAATATGAATTTTAAGGACTGTCGATATCTGTATTCGTTGCAACTCCTCGTAACAGCAGTGAGCGAAAAAGAGATTCTCGTAAAGGTGAAGAATATGAGATAAGTTGCTTCCTTTATGGCACTGCAAACAGGAAGTTTATTCTTGTTCAGGATGCGGGAGATTTCCAACATCGCACGATAGTAACCAGAAATTTCTTTCTCTACAGTTCGGTATTTAACAATGGAAATAAAATGTAACATTATAGTCGAAAACACTTAAAACGGAATAGGTGAAATATCGGTTGACACGAAACTAAATTTTGATACGTTCCGGTGATGATACATTTCAATGCCTAAATATTCTTTTAATGCGAAACGAATAAAACGAATCACTTAACGAGAAAATTTTCTACCCTCCGACGACTAAAATTCGAAACAGAATTTATTTAAAAAAAAAACCTCAAATGAAAATAATAATGCATTCCCTTTTTGTACTATGGTATCACTTTGGAACCCACCTAAAAAATCTGCCAAAGATTAGAAAAAAACACCCATTTCTCCCCATCTACAATCTCAACTACATAAACACATAAAAGTCCTTATCAGGACTAGTAGCTAAAAAGTTCTTCTTAGGACTAAACCTGTAACACTGAACCTTTCATGTCAACATTCTTTCCAAACAGCTGAAAAAAACTAACAAATAAACTAATATAATACAAATATAACAAAAGAAAAAAAGAAACTAAACACTCTATATAAATATGAAGATCCAACAGAAACAATATCACTCCTCTGATCACCTTTTCTCGCTCCTTTATTATTCCTACTGCTGCTTCTGGGCCAAATTGATTCGGGGCAGGGGTGGCTCAATCGGTAGCGCGCCAAGCGCATAATCTGTAGTTCCCAGGTTCGAGTCACAGCTGGGTCAGCGTTGAGATTTATCTCCGCAAAATTCCCCGCCCTGCCCACGGTCAGTAGGGGACACCGATGGGCTTGGAAAGACCGCCGTCCGTCGGATGGGACGTTAAGCCGTGGCCCAGTGTGCGGGAGAGCCATACCCTGTGCACGTTAAAGAACACGCTGGATGGCCTTGACGGGAGGCTACCATCTGTCTCCCAACAGCTGTTCCAGTGGGTCCCCTCCCCCAACCTTCTCTAAGCCTTCGGGGTCCATGTGACCTGGCCATTTAGCCCATGGTGTGCAAAAAGTGCCGCTCAGAGGTAAAACAACCCAAATTGATTAATATTAACAACAGCTGACAACATACATCGGAACCTAATTGCTGACTTTTTTTTTTTGATTTGCAGATGTAAAATAAGACTAAAATTCCATTTAGAGTTCTTCGATAACGTGGTATTTGTATAAGATCGACAGATATAATCCCAACCTCTGTTTGATAGATTTTGCACAATTTCAAATTTCTTGCTAATTAGTAATTTAACAGCGCTGTAAATACACTAGTGTCGAGTTATAGACTGGATACCTGGAAAGCAGGATGATCATTTTGTCTGCCAATATGGGCGTCGGCCGTGGGAGACAGAGACTGTTGCCTCCTCTCCATGAAAAAAATTGATTGAAAAATTAATTTATGTGGAATAACATAAGGTTTACGAAAAATTAATGTTTTTTTTTGCCTTAGCAAAATATAACCTGTTTTTGCTTTATCTTTTGTTTTCAAAAGTATATCATTCATTTCTATCTATTAATATAAGAAAACATTATTACTTTCATTTTTCAATAATAAGTTTCCTTTTTTATCGTTTTGTTTTTAGTCATCCTTAGTTGTATGATGTGTGCATAATTCTTGTATTCGCGACTGCACTCGTTAATGAATGGCTTCACCTAAATATTTCCATCTTGATGACCGTAGTTTCCTGCCTTCTATTCAGATCGTCGACCTTCTTAATCCTATATCGAGAATAATATTCATAACGAACCATGGGTGGGTTTAGACTGGAGATGGGTTGTTTTACCTCTGTGCGGCACTCTTTTTGCACACCATGGGCTAAATGGCCAGGTCACAAGGACCCCCGAAGGCTCAGAGAAGGTGATCCACTGGAACAGCTGTTGGGAGACAGATGGTAGCCTCCCATCATGGCCATCCAGTGTGTTCTTTAACGTACACAGGGTATGGCTCTCCCACAAACGGGCCATGGCTTAACGTCCCATCCGATGGACGGCGGCCTTTCCAAGCCCATCGGTGCCCCCTACTGACCGTGGGCAGCGCGGGGAGTTTTGCAGAGATAAATTTCAACGTTCACCCAGCTGGGACTCGAACCTAGGAACTGTACATTACGAGCCTGGCGCGCTACCGACTGAGCCACCCCCGCCTCAGACTAGAGATGAGTTCGGGATTAGTTTATCGAGCTCGACTTCAGTGAAAAAGATACATACAAAAATACGTTTCACTAATTGTTTATTTTATTTTCTGAGTATCAATTGTAATCATGTTATGTCAAAAACAAAATGTTGAATGCTATTTGGAACGAAAAACATTAGAAATACTAGCAGTAACTGAAAGTTCGTGGGAAACATCGTATATAAATGCAAAGGGCCATTCATTTGTTTAACAACGAGAAACAAAAAAGCAAGAGCCGCATGGTGCTCATTTCTAGTTTAGACCCCAGAATTTTAATCAATAAAGGTCTCGTTAATTTTTTTTATCTTGATCTTCAGTCTTAAAACAAGGCGTAGGTCATTAACAGCGTTTGGAGTGATCAAGACAATATATTCGTCAAAATACTCTTACGCCTTACCGACGCCTAGTGATTAGCGCGCTTCACTACTGTTCTAAGGGACCTGGTAAGGAATGGATATTCGTGTTGTTTTTTCTGCAGAGGTCCTGCCATCCTCATAGACCTTCTGCTACGGCATATAAATTGTCAGACCTTTGTGGCAAGCAGCGGCTTGAGGATTTTTTTTATTAAATTATTCCTGTAGCATTCCACTTACCAATGAGGTCTGACAAGAGGAAGATCTGTGAGGAAGTCAGAACCTCAGCAGAGAGAATAATTTCAAGCATTTTCTGAACTCCTGCTCAGGTCTCATTCATTCCTGAATCAAGCGTTCTAACCACTCTGCTACTGTCTTTGCACCACTTAATAAAATATATTTTACTAAGGAGATCATCAGAACGGTAGAAAAGAATATGCATTGCGCATTTTGGGAGAATATTTTCTAAAAATACAACGGAATAGTGACTTATTTACTTCTCACCATCATTCGTTTCATTTTATTCTGCACTCAGCTCTTAGTGGAGCATTATGATGCGAAGTGTAACAGGAATTAATGATTACATAGAAGCTGCCGCATTCAAATAACTTTAGCTACATTACTGCCCTGCGCTGACGTGGATATCGTGCTGTAAAATCTTTCGTCGAATAAAAGATTAATGATAAACCGCGGATATGAAATTGATGTTAATGCGGAGAGAGGATTAAATTTTCGATTCGATAAGATTGGCCAGAATGTGGGCAAACATTAGTTCATTATTGATGGATGACATCAGTGAAAGTAAACAATGGGAAAAGGAACTTGATTTGAAATTCAATAACACTTGAAAAAGAAAAATGTATTGAATAAATGTAAAACAAAAAACGTACCCGATGTAAAAGAAGAGATCTTTTGCTGACAAAGTAGAAAATAAAGGGGAAAAAATATTGGAGTGTTACGTAGAATACTGGAATTAAATCTGCGAAAGCTTCAGTCGTGAAGATAACGAAGTTTGCCTAGCAATGTGAAGAGAGTAATTACCGGGTAACTAAAAAGGATCGTTTTCCATAATCACCGATAATCGCATTTAAAAGAGCAAAATTATCTCAGGAGAATTTGCAAAACTTCTCTATTAAAGATTTAAGTCCAATATTTTGTAAGAATTTTTTTAGAACTATAGGCTTATATTTTGATCAAAGTATTTTTTATTCAGTTAATTATGTAAGTGTTGTAGCCTCGACGGTTATTACGAAGCCATATACGTGGATGCTGATAAAGTTTTACGGATAAGACCTTGCGAATAGGATTTGTGTTATCCGCTCAGAACTCTAAGCTACACATGAAGAACGTAGCTTAAAGAACAATGATACGAACATTGTTTTTAAGCCGAACGTACGTTGAATCGCGCACCGTTATAATACGGAAAGAATTCACGGCTCTCATTCTGTAAGAACGACGAGGAACTGTAGTTGTAAGTGCAAACTATCTTACTAAGATTAAAAAAAACCCTCTCAACTCCAGAGTTAGGCACACTTGAGTCCATTGCCCATCCACGAAACTCATACCTAAAGACTAATCTGAGGAATAGGGGGAAGAGTGGGGAAGGATGGCGCGTTCTTGGAGGAGGGGAGTTGGTAGCTCAACAGCATCATAGCCTGACTTTTCGAAGTCCGAATCCACACTATGCCTTGCATTCAGACTTTCTCTGTTACCTCTGCTCTTTCCTCGGAGTTATTCGATAGGTTTTCGTAAGATCGTCACTTGAAATACACTGCTGGCCATTAAAAGTGCAACACCAGGAAGAACTCATCATATTGTCCCGAAATATGCAAGATGGGTAGCCCATTTTTCTTTAAATTACGTTCTTCATATGTAGCGTAGAGTTCTGAGCGGATAACAAAAATCCTATATGTATTCACAAGGTCTTATCCGCAAAGCTTTATCAGCATCCAAGTATATTGGCTTCGTAATAACCGTCGAGGTTACAACATCATGAGATGACATTTGATGAGGATGTTTCTATTTTTCTACATGTAAATGATTCAAAGTGCAGCACATACGCACATCATGTGTGACAGTAACGCCCCCTGGAAGTGGTATAAGAGGAGATTACAAAGAGACGGTGTAAAGCACTGGAATTGTGTTTGCTCGCAGTTATAAAGTTCTTGCTACGCATTAAAGGATCAAGTATGCCCGTCGAAGAACACGGCATCCATACGACCAGGTTTCCGACATTGATTGAGGGAGAATTGTGGAATTACGGGAAGGCAGATTATCGTACAGAGACATCGGTGCTCGTGTTGGACGGAATGCTGTCATAGTGATGAGAATACGGCGTCAGTGGGTAGAGAGGAACGAGCTCACCGACGTGAGGGATCTCGACGGCCCTGTCACACAAACGAACTAGAGGACAGACATCTCGTACACATGGCTTTGAATGATCGTACAGCTACATCAAACACCTTAGCTCAACAGTTAGGGTGTGTTGCACCTCAACAGGCGTCCGCACGTTGTCTGTAGCATTGGAGCATCTTTGCTAGGCAGCCATTGCTTCGGCTACCATTGACTCTACAACACAGGTGTATGCGATTGCGATGTCATAGCAGTCGCATATACCTGTGTTCTGGTATAGGGTGCCATTGGACTCCACTCATACATGCGCCTCGTATGCATTACCGGTACTTTGGCAATGGTGCCAAGAACGTCATGCATGGATGTGCGAATGGCATTGCATCGTCTTTTCAGACGAATTTCGCTTCAGTGTGCAGCACCATGATGGACGAATCCGTATCTGTTGGTACTGTGGCGACAGGCCCAGTGAGACATGCATGATGCAGCGCCATACAGGTCCGACCCCTGGTGTTATGGTATGGGGTGCCATTGGACTCCACTAATGCATGCGTCTCGTATGCATTACCGGTACTTTGAACAGCGAGAGTTACATCACTGAGGTGTTGGTGCCTCAGTGTATGGTCGTACCTTATCGTCAGGAGTTCTCTGGTGCCATTTACCAACAGGACAATGCCCGACCACATGTAGCATGCATCGTCCAACAAATCTTGGATAGCCACCATAAGACACTTCTGTTTGGCCTGCGCGTTCACCGGATCTGTCCCCAATTGAGCATGTCTGGTCCATGATCTCACGACGACTGGCACACCAGACACGTTGGGTTGGGTTGTTTTACCTCTGAGCGGCACTTTTTTGCACACCATGAGCTAAATGGCCAGGTCACATGGACCCCGAAGGCTCAGAGAAGGTTGGGGGAGGGGACCCACTGGAACAGCTGTTGGGAGACAGATGGTAGCCTCCCGTCAAGGCCATCCAGCGTGTTCTTTAACGTGCACAGGGTATGGCTCTCCCGCACACGTGGCCACGGCTTAACGTCCCATCCGACGGACGGCGGCCTTTCCAAGCCCATCGGTGTCCCCTACTGACCGTGGGCAGGGCGGGGAAATTTTGCGGAGATAAATCTCAACGGTGACCCAGCTGGGACTCGAACCTGGGAACTACAGACTACGAGCCTGGCGCGCTACCGATTGAGCCACCCCCGCCCCCACACCAGACACCAACAGCTGCTACAAATAAATGAACTTTGGCAACGTATCGAAACTGCATGGACTGGCATTCCCCAAACGCACATCCGATGTCTCATCCTCTCAATGCCAGACATGTAGCAGCGGTTATTGCCGCTCATGGTGGCTACACAAGATACTGATTTCTTTGTATTCCACAAGTCTAATCGAGTTGTATTTGTAATCATTTCATCCTTGTAACAGAAGCTATGTATTCACTGTATATGGCTTTGATATCTCTTGTCTTTTCTGGTGTCGCACTTTTAGTGGCCAGCAGCGTAATTAGTTGAGCAAAATTGTTGTCCATGATGGGATCTTAAGACCTGTGGGTAGGAGAGTTTTCCACTTTAGTTATGTAGCAAAAAGTACAGAACCTTTTCCTGAAGTGTGTATCAAAAACTGTAGCACCTCATTCTTAAATTTGTTGAACTTCCATTCACTTTCAGAACAAATATTACACATAACTGTTCATTAAATTCCACAGAAAATTTTTTAAGGTAAATTCGCTTTACATCTACTTTTTTAAAAGGAAAAATGAAAATCTCGTAGATTTAGAAGAGGTTCAAGGGCTGAGGTATGGCACAGGTCTATATATATTGGGTAGATCGGAACTTGAACCCTGAAAGTCTGATTACGAAACTCGAACTCTACAGAATTAATTTTCTCGGTTAGGCCACTTCTCTTCATAATCGTTAGATAATCCAAACCATACGATGCTCTTCATTCCGAAAGACATTTTTACGCAACTATTTCCTTTTTTCTTGGGGCGGGGGTGGCTCAGTCGGTAGCGCGCCAGGCTCGTAATCTGTAGTTCCCAGGTTCGAGTCCCAGCTGGGTCAGCGTTGAGATTTATCTCCGCAAAAATTCCCCGCCCTGACCACGGTCAGTAGGGGACACCGATGGGCTTGGAAAGGCCGCCGTCCGTCGGATGGGACGTTAAGCCGTGGCCCCATGTGCGGGAGAACCATACCCTGTGCACGTTAAAGAACACGCTGGATGGTCTTGACGGGAGGTTACCATCTGTCTCCCAACAGCTGTTACAGTGGGTTCCCTCCCCCAACCTTCTCTGAGCCTTCGGGGTCCATGTGACCTGGCCATTTAGCCCATGGTGTGCAAAAAAGTGCCGCTCAGAGGTAAAACAACCCAATCCTTTTTTCTGGAGAGAAAAATCGAAACATTCCCATGTTAATAAAAGGTCAGTGGAGAATGGAATTCGAAGATTCGTAATTTTTACAAAAAGCTTTTTATAGGAAAATACGACTACATAAATTTAAATCTCACTCAAATCGATCCAAATCTCGATTTTCAACTATATTTGTTGGATATCTAAAAAGCTATGGAATCTCGAAAGCTTAACAGCAGCAAATTCAGACCTATAAAAAACTTTTTGTAAAACTGACAATTACTGAAAGAACTCTTTGCACAAAATTCTAAAACCTACACTTATTTTGTTAAATATTTCGAAATTATGCTTTTTTTAAATTTCAATTAACTTCTGAGGTGAATTCTAATGATTCTGTTATTTAATATTCAAACTTTTATAACTCTTCAAGTACTGATGGATATTGTTCAAAATCGAAATTTAAACTGTTAAATTGGCACCTTATATTTATCATCAGTGATACGTTTCCATAAAAATTTATTTAACGTGTTACGCAGCCTCAAATTGGATTCTCTATTGACATATGATGAGGATGTTTCTTTTTTTTCTGTCCATTGACTGTACTTGAGCTTAAATTTGATTAACTGAATGAATAAAAAAAATCGAAAAAACTCTATTAGTATCCGGGATGGCCACCAGAAACATTGAAAATAGAATTCTGAACTCCAATTATCTGATTTGATGAAAATTTTCAAAGCGAGAAATCTCTTCTTCTTTATTAACGTCTTTCTGCTTCCGAATATCGCACATTTACATAACTGGCGACTTCCTCAAAATTTCTGCAGATGTACACAGAAAGATCAAAACCACCTACACGTGTTTCTTGGCTTGTCGGAAATGAAACAAACGTCAGATTTCTGTCGAAGAACGCTCCTCACGCAACATCCGATTCGAGCGGTTTTGAGAAGTTACGAGGCAGACGGTGACAAGAGTCTCCGCGTATCATTATGCGAGCGGGATCGGCTGAGACGACACTGCGCTTCCAAGATTAGGTCGACGCCCTTCTTTAAGTCGTTGAGAAGTGAGGTGGGTGTTGCCTGACTGCGGAAATGAAGTGCAAAGATATCGAGAGAAGCGTCCAAAGCGAACAGGAAAAAGAGGCCGTTTTCATCTGGGCTTCGTCGTGGGTGTTTCTGTGGGCCCAGTTCATGCAGATACGCTCTCAGATATGTGGGTGGAGTTTCCTCCTTTCAGGATGGCCACACACAGAGAACGTTATTAACATTTTCAATTTTTTTGGAGTCTTAAAAATCATCACCTACAACGGAGGTGGCAATTTAGAAACTCGAGCGTGTGCAATTACTGCACACGCTCCAGTTTGCTCCTAAATTGCCAACTACGTCGTTGGTCATGGTTTTCGTTTTAAGATGCCCGAAAGTTTTTCGATGCTAATAAGGCTAGACCTCCCAAATCGCTCTCTGTGTGGCCGTCCTTTTTTCAATTTTTGTTTTGAAGCGGAAGAGTTCGGCCTCAAATTGAAATGACAGGGACATCGGAAAAAGGAAGTCATAATATTTTCTTTCCATTAAAGATTATGTAAGGAATAGATTGGTGGTAACTTAACTATAGAACGAACTGGAGGGTTCTGGATTTAATGCGAGATACGTGCTTTCATCAGGGTGTGAGATATCGGATCGAAAATCCTACTATTTGTTAAAGAAAGAGAAACACTGAAAATAGAACTCTGAACTCCAATTATCTGATGTGATGAAAATCTTCAAAACGAGAAATCTCTTCTTCTTTATTAACGTCTTTCTGCTTCCAAATATCGCACATTTACATAACTGGCGACTTCCTCAAAATTTCTGCAGATGTACACAGAAAGAGCAAAGTATATTATAGGACGACGAGGTTAATGGTTGATACAGTCGCTCAAAAAAATATCCGAACACTATGGCTGATTACAGAATTCAGAAAAAATATCTGGCAACGATTTTTTTTTAGAAATTAGTGATCTGGCAACCTTCGTGTCACGTGACACACGAAGGTGATCAGAAGCTTTGGAATCATGTATTGCCCCATTGCACCCTTTTAAATGCAGACGTGAAAGAAATGCAAGCGTCAAATATACGTTATCAGAATTTATCAGAATTCGAATCCTTCTCAAGTGGAACGATAATGGAACTCTGGACTGTGAAATGGAAGGCAAACACGTGAATCACTTGATGGTTTGGACTGAAGAAAAAGAATTTTAACTCTTTGGTTTATTTTAATTAAGCTTAGTTGCGAAATGTATCTAGGATAGCGTCCGGTTTAATTTGAGCGGATTAGTTTCGATAAATACCTGCATCGTAATGAAGGGGAGAGTTCAAAGAGTGTAGTCTGGCAATTTCTGATTCCGATAATAATATATTCACATCGAACAGCAGTCCATAGTCGTTTCATGATTCTAATGCTAAGAATATTTCGCCCTGGAAAATGACACAACGCATTTTGAACGCATTTAGAAACTTCAGCATGGAAAACGCTTAGATCGACAAATGTTAAGTGTCCTGTTTCCACCAATTCAATAACTTTGTAGTCAAAATAACGTTTTTTTATTGGAAACTGAAACATAAACATTATTCCCTCTACAAAAAATAAATTTGTATAATCGAAATAACATTATGTATCTCTACGAATTGAAAGAAACTCTAAGTAATATGTCCCATGTATACTCTATTGCAAAAAGTGTCCGGACACTTTCATGTTAAGTGAACGAATAGCCACGTTCAAATCTACCTAACTTTGAAAATAAGCTTTTTACGGAAAAAAGTTACTAGACATGAATTGAAGATCTCGCTCAGAGTTCTCTAAACCTCTATTTTCTATAATATTAATCTAATATTTGAAGAGTTATGGAAGCTATAACATTTAATAACAGATGTTGACACACACCACACTTCTAAAAGATTTTCCTCCAAAATTGATGAAAACTTCAAAAATCTTTACAGAAAATTTTAATATCGCATTTATATTGCGAACAACTTGTTATAACAGTTGTGATTTAACTTTTTGAAGTAATTTTTAAAACTAGCAAAAGTTTCACTTAAATGTTTCAGCTTCCATAACTCTTTAAATGTTAGATTAATATTACAGAAAATAGAAATTTAGAGAGCTCTGACCGATATCTTCATTTTATTCCTAGTGACTTTTTTCCGTAAAAGCTTATTTTCAGAGTTAGGTAGAATTTAATGAGTTTTAATGAGAGCTTATTTTCAGAGTTAGGTAATTTAATTTTCAAAAAAAGCTTATTTTCAGAGTTAGGTAGATTTTAATGTGGCTATTCGTTCACTTAACATGAAAGTGTCCGGATACTTTTTGCAATATAGCGTATGAATAAATGAAGAACTCGCAATAAATTCCTAAATATAAGAAAGGTAATTCTAAAATACACCAGTTTTTCTCCTTTAGAATTTGGTGCCTGGGGTTTTGGGGCAACATCATTTAGACCAAATGATGGTGCCCCAAACAAAAATAGTTAGTACCCTCTCGCCTCACCCTATTTCCGACACTGCCCTGGACAAATCAGTTTGCAGAGGCCCCAAAGAATATAAGGTAGCCGAAGTCGTATGACAGTTAAACTATCTCAGAGTCAGAACCCGAAAATATCGTTGGGGGCGGGGGGGTATTATTCAAATACCTCGTTATACACGACGTATGGCTCCTTTTTGAATTAAGAGGTAATTTACGTAATTTTATTAGGTCTTTTGAATGAAAAACAGCCTATTCCTTTTCTAAATTATTTTCCTTTTGGACACAGAAACAATTAAAAAAAAGAGTACGCCCATCCCTCGATTTACACTGTAGATATTTTCCGGGATATCACCGTAAAATTCAAAACCAACACCTTAAGGAAAAAAATGAAGATTGACTCTAAAAAAAAAATCCTTTTTATGAATAAAACGTACATTGGCAGTTTTATTTATTTATACATATTTATCTCAAATGAAGCCAACGGCAGTACCAAGCTGAAAACACCGGTTCTCGTCCGATCACCGAAATTAAGCAGCTTTTTGGGGCGGTCAGTACCTGGGAGGGTGACCACCTGGGAACACCGCGTGCAGTTGGCAAAAAATCTGCTGAGGACCCGCCATCTTCACAGATCCCTCTACTATGGCGTATTAAACTGACAGGCTCCTGTCAGCTCCTGTCCTCTGTGGCAAGCAGCTGCTTGAGGAGGTATTTATTTATTTTTTTCTATCTCAGAGTATCAATCTCACATCTGATTTTGTTGTCAATGGAAGAAATTGAGTCGTTATATTTCCCGATAACGTTCCTCTCAGATACATTATTAAAGATACAAGAATTAGAGATAGTCGTCGTAACCGCAGCACCTCAACTGTGTTACCCTGTGGATAAAAGTTCGGTGGTACAGTCGCTCAAAAAAGTATCCGAACACTATGGTTGATTACAGAATTCTGAAAAAATATCTGGTAACGATTTTTTTTGAAATTAGTGATCTGGCAACCTTCGTGTCACGTGATTACAGAATTCAGGAAAAATATCTGGAGCGTGTATAGCAACTGTACACGCTCCAGTTACCGTTCACAGCAAACTGGTCCAGTTTGCTGTGAACGGTAACTGCACACGCTCAATATTTCCGTGAGTGAGCCCACACGATCTAGTATCAAAATAATATGACCACCTACAGTCGCTGTCACGTGACACGAAGGTTGCCAGATCACTAATTTCTAAAAAAATCGTTGCCAGATATTTTTTCTGAATTCTGTAATCAACCATAGTGTTCGGATACTTTGTTGAGCGACTGTACCAGTGGTCGACATTTGTTGACCCACCCAGACTCTGCAATAGCTATTTAATGAATATTCATCCACTATCAAGACGTTTTTTAAGTGACAGGAGAAGATAGGCGTAGAGGATAGATTATCTTGAATCTGGTGGGATCTGACAGGTCACGAGGAGCCCACGGCCCCCTGAAGACATGTCAGATCAGTCAGGTGCTCTGATCACTGAGCCACCGGCTGCTGATGTTATGCTATACTCGATCTAGTCAATCACTGTCTTTTGAGAGATCTGGGAACTATTTCTTCAGAGACATACCGGTCATGTGATCATCGTGGGTTCGAATCCCACTCGGCTGAAGACAATCTTTCCTCTCCATCCATCTTCTCCTGTCACTTGAAAAAAAAACAGCTCGAAAGTGGTTGAATATTCATTAAATCAATGATGAGCTGTGAATTCCTATTTCTATCCACAAAAGCTATTTTGTTACGGGCTACAAACTTGGATATCTGCCGCCATTTTTTTTTAGATCAACCATTAACTCGGTCCGCTTTACAGCAGTTGCTGTTAGGTATTGGCAAATTTGGAGCATAGTGGGGTAGCGCTGGTAGGAAGAATATACATACAGGAAGAAGTTAGAAACTTCGGGTTCTAACTTCTTCCTGTATGACTCAGATGTTTGCACTAAACGAGAAGAAACAGGCGAACCCAGGCTTACGATAAGAATAGAACTCATGCACTTATTTTTTACAGTATTTTGGGGATTGGAGCTTCTGCAGCTATAAAAATTACCTGATATAATTTTGAATTGAGTTAAATTTTTATATTTGCTTTTTTTTTCTTGTTGTTGTTTGAGATGGCTTTCCGTGAACGGGTTGGGTTGTTTTACCTCTGAGCGGCACTTTTTTGCACACTATGGGCTAAATGGCCAGGTCACATGGACCCCAAAGACTCAGAGAAGGTTGGGGGAGGGGACCCATTGGAAGAGCTGTTGGAGACAGATGGTAGCCTCCCGTCAAGGACATCCAGCGTGTTCTTTAACGTGCACAGGGTAGGGCTCTCCCGCACACGGGGCCACGGCTTAACGTCCCATCCGACGGACGGCGGCCTTTCCAAGCCCATCGGTGTCTCCTACTGACCGTGGGCAGGGCGGGGAATTTTGCGGAGAAAAATCTCAACGCTGACCCAGATGGGACTCGGACCTGGGAACTACAGATTACGAGCCTGGCGCGCTACCGACTGAGCCATCCCCGCCCCTTCCGTGAACGGAAATTTCTGAAGGAGGAAGAAATTTCAAACATTTTATTTGTCATTGATAGTTCAGAGAATGAAGTCAACAAATTCAGATTATCCGAAGAAGAGAACGAGGTTTTTATCGTAATCGATCCAGAACATTCAGCTGCACTGGAATGGCAAGCAGGAAGGATTTTTCAATCCTACAAAGTGATGATAGAGGAGTTGGTTATCGTGACATTTCATGGGCCAATCAAATCAGTAATAAATCAATGACCTGGATTGAATGAAACCTCATGAAAATAGAGATGGACCAGTTTTAAAACCTTTTCGGTAGGATCTGAACCCTTTGGAATTTTAAAATTACTTTCTTATATTTAAGAATTTATTGCGAGTTCTTCATTTATTCATACACTGTAATATGCGTGAACTGATTATGAACCGATATGTTGATCACCTAAAGCAGGCCCACTCAATCTGCAGCTTATAAAACACATACACAAATGAAATGTACTGAGTTTGGCTCATTTCTTCCAAACATATTTAGACGCATATATCTTTGGACCAAACATATTTAGACGCATAAATGATTTTACAAATTCCTAATACTAATTGAAAAATGTTATCTTTGTTTCTAATCGAGATATTTCCTTGATTCCATAAAAGTAATTTTTTTTTCGAATTCCTTAAAAATGCATATAAATACATATATATACCCCCTCAAGCAGCTGCTTGCCACAGAGGTCTGACAGGAGCCTGTCAGTTTATATGCCATAGTAGAAGTTCTGAGAGGATGACAGGACCTCAGCAGAAAACAACACGAACATCCATGCCTTACCTGGGGCTCGAACCCAGGTCCCGTAGATCACAAGCCAAGAGTGCTAACCACTCGGCCACGGGACGGCATAAATGCATACAACATAATATAACAATATATATAATATAACAAATTATATATATACATAATATAACAACCTTCGTGTCACAAAGGTTTCCAGATCACTAACTTCTGAAAAAATCGTTGGCAGATATTTTTTCTGAATTCTGTAATCAATCATAGTGTTCGGATATTTTTTTGAGCGACTGTACCTCATATAACAGCCGATTTTCATATCCATTCTTTTTGTGACAACAGTGCTTTGCCAATGTGCGAGATTATTGCACAAATGTTTAAGAGAGACAATTGAATTATCAATTTAAATTAAGCATTTGGGAGCCTAGAGGAAGAGATAAACTAGAAATAGATTTATTCCTCCCTTGGTTTCCGAAATACTTCTTGACCTGGCGGTTCAAAATTTTATCTATGGGTATCTCATGAACTATTATACAATACAATTCGCTAAAAAAGAAAAAAAATAGATAACTGTAATAACATATGAATTTGAGTCTAAAAGCTATATTTTTTCCACCGATTATATTTATTTTTTTGTTCGTAAAAAATAGGAATCGATCCTCGGACTTATAAGGATCAGTGGAGAGTGTGGAAAAATAGACATATTTACTTAAAGAATATAATAATTTGGTTCTCTCGAAGGTTAGTTATGTTAGCGAATTATAGATCCTTCGTAAGCAGGACAATAGGAAACTTGATGCCTTTGATTTTAGATGCTTGCCCGATATCTTAGGCATTAGGTGGTTTGACTTTGTAAAGAATGATGTTGCTAGGGTCAAAGGAGTCGACAACCACTTCTGAGTAGCATATTGTGCAGAGAGAGAGACTGCTTTGATTTGAGCATGTTGTCCGTATGCATAGCTTCAGATTGGCCAATAGGGTTATGAACAGTGTGCTTAAAGGCCACAGAAAGATGGGGAGACCTAGGATGCGGCTGGCAAACAATGTCAAACAAGACATGGATAGAATTGTCGTACAGTGACCAAATGCAGCAGCTGAAGCTCAGGAGAAACGGATTTACACAATCTGGTCAGACCTCCGTAGCCATGGGCGTCCGCAGAGGGGGACAAACGGGGCACTTCCCCTCTGGGATCGAGTAAAAAATTCCAGAAATTACAATCGTAACAATTTAAACGTAATTAATTTATATACATTATGTATATGTTTCTGTATTGATGCAATACTGTATTCTGTAATCTACTTGTGAAAAAAACTCCTAAAAATTTAGATAATTAAATAAAAATTTATTGATGTAATTATTTTTCTCCAAGGTTTGCTCCCCCCCCCCCCTGGAAATTTTTCTGTGGACGCCCATAGCTGCTGCTTGAGGATTTTGAATATATGTATGTATTCAGGGCTGGATCTAGAAGGGGCCATGCTCCTCCCCTTTCAGAATGCCAGAAAGGGTAACAGAGGCAAAAAATATTAAATTTTATTTATATTTCATGCATTTTCCAGGATTTTTTTTAAAAATATGCAAAATGAAGGGGAAAAAATGTTATACTGCATTGGAACTCCAGTCTTGTCGCTCGCCCCCCCCCCCCCCAACTTACATTTTCCGGCTCTATTGTGCTTCTTTCCCCCTACATTCGATTTTGTTCTAGATCCGGGCCTATATATGTATGTATGCAAAAGTTTTACTTTTCCCCATACCCTGTGAAAATAAATTAGTGCAATTAGCGCTGAGGAGACACAACATGGGGCAACTACTAATATCTTAAAGTTGCAACATTAACGAAAGAGCTGTCCAAGTAGATTCACCTTTCTAACCTTACCTGATCTCTTGGGGTCTTTATTACCCTCGGGATCCTTGTGACCTGTCCATTTAGCCTTTTGTGTGCAAAAAAGCGCCGATCAGAGGTAAAATAAAGAAAAAAAAATTCTCTCCAATGACATTTGTCTGTTTCAAGATTATTTTTGAAGTTAGAAAACTTTAAATGTGTCTGTCTTTCCATTCATAAAACGAGGAAGTGTCCGAATTCTTTCGACAATATGATTTATGTCTTTGATCCAGGGACAGATTTTACATTAAACAAGCTAGTCACTTGCCTAGGGGGGCGGGGGTGGCTCAGTCGGTAGCGCGCCAGGCTCGTAATCTGCAGTTCCCAGGTTCGAGTCCCAGCTGGGTCAGCGTTGAGATTTTTCTCTGCAAAATTCCCCTCCCTGCCCACGGTCAGTAGGGGACACCGATGGGCTTGGAAAGGCCGCCGTCCGTCGGATGGGACGTTAAGCCGTGGCCCCGTGTGCGGGAGAGCCATACTCTGTGCACGTTAAAGAACACGCTGGATGGCCTTGACGGGAGGCTACCATCTGTCTCCCAACAGCTGTTCCAGTGGGTCCCCTCCCCCAACCTTCTCTGAGCCTTCGGGGTCCATGTGACCTGGCCATTTAGCCCATGGTGTGCAAAAAAGTGCCGCTCAGAGGTAAAACAACCCAACCCACTTGCCTAGGAGCGCCAAAATAATAGGAGCAACAACATTTAATTGCTGCAGCGCGTTTGTCTACTTGATCTAAAGATCCTGGGTTCGAGCCGTGTGTTTGTCTACTTGATCTAAGGGACCTGGATTCGAGCCCCGGGTAAGGCATAAATGTTAGTATTGCTTTTCTGCTGAGGTTCCGGCATCCTCAAAGACCTTCTACTATAGCGTACTAACTGACAGGCATTATTATCAGACCTCTGTGGCAAGCAGCTGCTTGAGGGGGTATTTAATTAATTTATTTTTTAACCATATAAATTGAAACTACCTAATGTGTTGAAAAATGCGAATTACATTTCACTAGTACCAATCCAACTAAAAAGGCTTTTTTACTAATCATCTCTTAAAACAAAACAGTAGCGTTTTCAGAGAAGGGAAGGAGATTTTTTTTCAGGCTCAGAGAAGGTTGAGGGAACGGGACCCACTGGACAGATATTAGAAGACAGATGGTGGCCTCCCGTCGAGGGCATACACAGGGTGTTCTTTGAAGTGCACAGGATATGCCTTTCCTGTACACGGAGTCGTGGCATAATTTCACATCCAACGGATGATGGCAAGCCCACTGGTTTCTCTTTCTTACCGAGGGGGGAGGGAGGATTCTTTCCTCTTAACGGAAACAAATCTCAAAGTTGGCACAGTTGGAAATCGAACTGAGAATTACGGATTACGAAACGGGGCGGGGGTGGCTCAGTCGGTAGCGCGCCAGGCTCGTAATCTGTAGTTCCCAGGTTCGAGCTCCAGCTGGGTCAGCGTTGAGATTTATCTCCGCAAAATTCCCCGCCCTGCCCACGGTCAGTAGGGGACACCGATGGTCTTGGAAAGGCCGCCGTCCGTCGGATGGGACGTTAAGCCGTGGCTCCGTGTGCAGGAGAGCCATACCCTGTGCACGTTAGAGAACACGCTGGATGGCCTTGACGGGAGGCTACCATCTGTCTCCCAACAGCTGTTCCAGTGGGTCCCCTCCCCCAACCTTCTCTGAGCCTTCGGGGTCCATGTGACCTGGCCATTTAGCCCATGGTGGGCAAAAAAGTGCCGCTCAGAGATATAACAATCGAACGAATTACGAATCTGGAGCCTTCCCAAAAGAGCCAACATCCACCCCCAACGAATAAAAAAAGAGCAAGAATAATTCTGCTTCTATTACGATTTCAGCAAAGGTTTATTTCTAGCATTAATGAGAAGCAAAAATTGCGAAGAACTGGAACAGCTCTTTGACCTGTAAGAGAAGGTAAGGGCAGTTTCAATGATACGCGCAACGACATCGCATGAAACCGGGGAAGAGGTGTTATCTGTAAATGGTATCGAGCAAAAGAAGGGCCCGAGCGCTCCAACTACCTGCCCACGTTGCACGGATATGACAGGCGGCGAGTTATCTACAAGGCGAGCTCTTGTGAAACCGGAACTGTTATCAGTAAACATTTCTCATTGGAAGTGTCACGCCTAAGGAGGCCAAGAACGTGGTCGGGTTGTCATGGAAATGTCACATTAGACTAAGTTTGACACCGGCACAAGAGACGGAATTCTGTTCGAAAGTTCAGAGTAAGTTTTCGAGCAGAAAAGAATTTGTGCCAGAAATGACTTCGTTTTTATATTCGGAGTGCCTCTTTCTTTGGCACAAATGTAAGAAAGAAACGAAAGAAATGCGAAAGGACACAAATAATCAAATGTAAATGGTTTTGTGTCAAGTCGGTTGTAGGTGAGGGGGGAGGGCTAGGGGGGGGGAAATATGCGATGCCTCCTCCTCCGTGAGAATGGTAGTAACCCGTACTGGCGCAAAACAATGGTAAACTTATATATTACATGCGTTCTTCAAGAAATATTATGAAGAAGACTTAAATGGAGGAAAAATTGATTGGATCGGCGTTTCGTCGATTTAGTGCCCAATTCCCCCCCCTCCCCCTCCGCCATTTCATTTTTATTTAGATCTGGGTCTAGATTTGTGTATCACTATCGAAGATGGAAAAATTTTGATATGATTCAAAAGCCGCGCAAAAAGTTTGTTAATATGAATTAATATTTGCATGCCATGTTCAACATTTCAATTTTAAATTATCATAAATAAGCCTCGATAAAAGTTACCGGTAAATCAAGGTAATCAAGATTTCAGTAGTGGCATTTTCATGGATTTTTTTACACCGCATTAGTGCTCTTTCAACATAGCACTTAACAAAAAAAAATCCTTCTTCCATTTCCAGACAATCCCTCGTTTTTTAACCACGCCACGAGGCTTCAAGGACAGCGCCGGCTGGGCGTAATAGTAAACAAGCGGCAATGAGACCATTCGTGGTGATTAGTAAAAGAAGTCTGAAAAAATATCAGCCTTGTTGCTGATGGGTTCCCGAACGGAAAGACCAGCCACACTGATTTCGTAATCGCTGATTGGGTGCAGAGTTTCTGCGCCAGTAGTTCTCTAACCACGAAAAATCGAATTGTCCAATCGATGACTGGATGATGAACAGCTCATTTACTTCCCTGATCATTGTTTTATTGTTGTAAGGATAATAAGAGTGAGGAGCTTAGTTTAGTCATTAAACACGCTAGATAGTCATCTGATGTTCCCAGATTCGAGCGTCGTTTGCTTTGAGAAGGGACGCCGATATGCTTGGAAATAACTCCGTCCATTGGGTAGGATGTTAAACCGCGGACCTGTGGCATATCCTGTGCACGCTGAAGAACACACTGGATGGCTGGCGTTGAAGAGAGGCTTCCATCTGTCTCCTAAAAGCTCTCCATCCGGTCTCCTAAGAACTTTCTTTGGGGTCTTGGGATTCTTGTGATCTGGCAGTTTTTACACCATTGTGTAAAAAGAACTCCTTTCAGATGTTAAAAAGCATTCTAGATGGCCTTGAAGAGAGGCTAACACTTGTCTTTTAACAGCTGTAGATTGGATCCCGAAAAAACCTGCTTCGAGGTTTAGGGTCATTCAGTGAAGGTGATGACAAATACGGATTGCTCGTTTCCAAAGAGAACAAGTTTTGCCATTTCACAAATGGGGAAATAGATTAATAGATTTTCGACATGAAGTCTTTCTTTACGTAGGATCACAAAACATCGCAGTCTAAGAAAAAGGCATGGCTAGTATCTACTCTGAGAAACTAGTCTGAGAAAAAGGCATGGCTAGTATCTACTAGCCATGCCTTTTTCTCAGACTGCGAGTGACACTGTAGTACTGTGAGTGAAGGTGATGACACCTACATCTAATAGAATTTGGGAGAAGGTGATGACGTGTACAGTCGCTCAACAAAGTATTTGAACACTATGGTTGATTGCAGAATTCAGAAAAAATATCTGGCAACGATTTGTTTTAGAAATTAGTGATCTGGCAACCTTCGTGTCACGTGACAGGGAGTGAAGAACGAAGGTTGCCAGATCACTAATTTCTAAAAAAAATCGTTCCCAGATATTTTTTCTGAATTCTACAATCAACCATATGTTCGGATACTTTGTTGAGCGACTGTAGGTGGTCATATTATTTTGATACTAGATCGTGTGGGCTGACTCACGGAAATATTGAGCGTGTGCAGTTACCGTTCACAGCAAACTGGAGCGTGTGCAGTAACTGCACACGCTCCAGTTTGCTGTGAACGGTAACTGGAGCGTGTACAGTTGCTATACACGCTGCAGATATTTTTCCTGAATTCTGTAATCACGTGACACGAAGGTTGCCAGATCACTAATTTCTAAAAAAAAATCATTGCCAGATATTTTTTCTGAATTCTGCAATCAACCATAGTGTTCGGATACTTTGTTGAGCGACTGTACAGCTAAGAGATTTTGAGAGAAGGAGGAGACGAGGTGCAAGGTGAGTATAGATAGAGTGGCGCCAAAAGGCTCCGATTTTTCCAAGGACATTCCAGCGTGCCTTGAGAGTGCATTTCCCGTAACGTCACAACAGAGATATCTGTACCGAAGAAAAGGGATCATATTCGTTCATCTTTTTGTGTTTCTTGGATCGATGATTATTTCTCTCTGTGAGGCCCTTCAGGTGATTTTTTTTCTTCTTCATTATGCTGTGAAGTAGTAAAGTACACGAATATTCTTCGAAGTTGTTGGGTTGTTTTACCTCTGAGCGGCACTTTTTTTGCACACAATGAGGTAAATTGCCAGGTCACATGGACCCCGAAGGCTCAGAGAAGGTTGGGGGAGGGGACCCACTGGAATAGCTGTTGGGAGACAGATGGTAGCCTCCCGTCAAGGCCATGCAGCGTGTTCGTTAACGTGCACAGGGTATGGCTCTCCCGCACACGGCGCCACGGCTTAACGTCCCATCCGACGGACGGCGGCCTTTCCAAGCCCATCGGTGTCCCCTACTGACCGTGGGCAGGGCGGTGAATTTTGCGGAGATAAATCTCAACGCTGACCCAGCGGGGACTCGAACCTGGGAACTACAGATTACGAGCCTGGCGCGCTACCGACTGAGCTACCCCCGCCCTTATTCTTCGAAGAATAAGGAAAGCAGTGTTCCATCAAGAAGACAAAATCAGTAAGCGGACGAGTAAATGGATTTTCCAGAGTAATTTTGACTATACGCGATTCTCGCCTTATGCGTTGACGTTAGAACCCTAACCACGCGAAAGAAGGGACTTCACCGTACAGAAGACTGGTCTACACTTTGAAAGACCTGAGGCACTTCTTCATGTGTTTAAAACATTCTAGAAAGTAACATAAGTTCTAAAGTATACATGATCTGAAAGGATCAAGCCAAAATATATATATTTCTATTTCATAAATAAATAAAAAATAAATACCCCCCCCCCCCCCCCCCCTCAAGCAGCTGCTTGCCACAGAGGTCTGACAGGAGCCTGTCAGTTTATATGCCACAGAGGTCTGACAGGAGCCTGTCAGTTTATATGCCACAGTAGGAGATCTGAAAGGATGGCAGGACTTCAGCAGAAAAACGACACACACATCCATGCCTAATCCGGGGCTCGAACCCAGGTCCCTTACATCAGTAGCCAAGCGTGCTAACCACTCGGCCACCCTTTATTCTAGGGCAGAATGTGATGCACCCATTTCATCTCCCACCCCTTCTGGGTTTTACCTACCCGATTGAGTCGCCTGACGCCCAAGATATTTCGGTTCCCTAGCGAAGCAGTGAATGGCTTCTGTTTCATTTCAAAGCATCTATCAAAATGCTCAGCGGCATTTGAAATTAGACAGCGTCCACAGGAGGCAGACCTCTGTTTGGTCCTCTAATGATAGTGCCGACATCGGAGAAGCAGTAACGAGATCATTAAAAGCCCCGGTCACGGGTAACGAGTCTCCTCTGAGCATACGACGGAATAAATGAATCATCAGTGGCATAATATTCGAATAAATTAACCACAGCAAAGACGGCGAAGGACCGATTTAATCAGCTTGATGGGTGACGGCAGAAAGGAAGAAAAAGGAACAAACTCTTCAGTGCAGTTTCTTTACACGATGGAAAGACTTTCTAAGAGCACGGCCACATAGAAAGAGGTTTCAGCGTCGCTAATATTCTCAAACTTTTCGATTTCGTAAAGTCCGTAACGCTAAACTGCTCAAATCGCTTTCCGTGTGACCGTATCCTTATGGCTGAGCCGGAATATGAATCAGTTTTCGATTTGATGGATTGTAAGATTTAAATTGCGTGCTTTATTTCCACACGCCAAAATTCTGTCATTCCGATAATTCGACTCTTCTTTTTTCATTCAGATTTCTGGTTTCTGCGAGGTTTGCAATGGAAGGTTAATGTAAAATTATGAGCTGACAACTGCAAAGAGACATTCAACTGAAATTTAATGCCGGACTTTCAACCTACACGATACAGAGTTTATCATTGTTGTATATTATCAACGTGATGTGTGTGGTTCCCTAAAATGCATATTTATAAAAATAAAAAAAAATAAATAAATATCCCCTCAAGCAGCTGCTTGCCACAGAGGTCTGACAGGAGCCTGTCAGTTTATATGCCATAGTAGAGGGTCTGTGAGGATGGCAGGACCTCAGCAGAAAAACGACACACATCCATGCCTTACCCGGGGCTCGAACCCAGGTCCCGTACATCACTAGCCAAGCGTGCTAACCATTCGGCCAAAAGAAGGTGAAATTTAGTGATGGCGTATAATTATTTTTCGAGCCTCATATGGGCTATGCAATAACGATTGCAATTCAGCTCCGCATAAATAGGGGCGGGGTGGCTCAGTCGGCAGCGCGCCAGGCTCGTAATCTGCGTTCCCAGGTTTGAGTCGCATCTGCGCCAGCGTTGATATTTATCTCTGCAAAAACTCCTCGCCCTGCCACGGTAAGTAGGGGGCACCGATGGGCTTGGAAAGGCCGCTATTCGTTGGATGGGACGTTAAGCCGTGACCCCGTGTGAGGGAGAGCCATATCCTGTGCACGTTAAAGAACACTCTAGGGAGGCTACCATCTGTCTCCCAACAGCTGTTCCAGTGGGTCCCTTCCCCCAATCTTCTCTGAGCCTTTGGGATCCTTATGACCTGGCCATTTAGCCCATGGTGTGCTAAATAGTGCCGCTCAGAGATTAAACAACCCAACTGCATAAATGGGGAAAATGGTTAGTACAGTCAGTGGGGCGCCAATGGAACCTCCTAATATGATCAATCTGATCATAATGGACCCTCCTAATCTGATCAATCTGATCAAGTGCGCGAGCTTTGAGATTTATCCAAATTAACTCCATCTTGCCTCGGGTTTATACTCATATTACACTCCATCTTGCCCTCGGTAAGAAAGGGGAAACGGAGAGCCTTGAAATCCCGCCGTACATCAACTGGACATTAATCCGTTTCCGATGTGCAGCAGAGTCCTACCCTGTGCACGTTAGAGAACACGCTGAGTGGCTTTGACGCAGGCAACCATCTGTCTCTTAACCGCTGTCCAGTTCCTACCCATCTATGCGTCTTTGGGATCTTTGCGACCTGGCCATTTAACCTATTTTGTGCCCAAAGGTGCCGCTCAAAGGAAACCCAACTCAACCGCATAAATAGGCGAAATATGACTAAAACGGTCCTTTCATAAATTCGATAACATCTTCAGCCCTTCGCTATTTCCATTAATACCAGTCCTCCCTCAGTACTTTTTACCGCAGTTAGCACAGAAAGCGAGAGTCGGGTTAGTTAATGCAATTACAAATTAATAATTTTGTTACGACAGATGAACGTGCTACAATGAATTTATGACAAACGCGTCATGAACGCTCGCGTATGCTTCAGCATTAGAGTTACGCCAAAACGATTTTGAACAGAGAAAACTAACTAAAAATAAGGAATAAAAGTTTTGTTATGAAGTGCAAAAGGAAACGTAGTTAGTCTAAGTTTTTACACAACAAAATATTCCAAATAAGAGATGTTTTTGTGGTGAGTGCGCGGGAGGTTAAAAGAGTTGATTTGTATTTTGTTAGTAAAACTAGTAATAAAACACACAAGATTATTTACGCTGAAGTGATGGTTGTCCAAGAGACATGACAATCAAAATGAAGAGGAAATATGTTAGTCGAGTAGACAGAGCTGGTCTGAACTTTTCCGTAAGAAAAGTTCATCACTTGGTGTATAATTACATTGAGTTGTTTATAAGATTTGGTAAGGTTATAAATCTATAGATTGTAGATTTGTTCGCATATGTGATAAGCACTGGTTGAATTTAGTTTACATAAATGATTTCATCCACAATTTTGTAATAAATGACCTTGGTATAGAATTATCATTGTTATACACTGAAGTGCCATTGAATTAGGAATAGGAGACGTTATCCAAATTCAGAACCGCAAGTCCCGCATTTGCGCACATGCGTGGCTGAAACTCTTGCAATACATGGCTGTCAGCTTTGGCTTCCCCAACCATTCGTCGTGAGAGCATAATGAGAAAGGCGCAGGATTTAGATGCATTTGACAGAGGGCAGATCGTAGGTGCCCGACGGATGGGACACTCGATCTCCGAAATTGTCAACGAACTTGGATTTTCTCGTACGACAGTTTCAAGAGTGTTTCAGGAATATGAAAATCCCGGCAAAAAAACAAGCACCCGGACGAACTGCAAAGGACAACCAGCCTTGAATGATCGTGGGCTTCGCTGTCTGACCCGCATCGTACGGACCGATAGGGGCCAGACATTATCTGAAATCACCTCCCATCTGAACGCGGGTTCCAGTCAGGAATCAGTGAATGGACTGTGCAACGCTCACATCATTGCCTCGGCTTCGGGAGCCGCCGACCTACGAGAGTGCTACTTCTAACGGCACGACACTTAACACAACGCCTTGCCTGGATTAAAGAATATCGAAACTGGACCATCGAAAATTGGCAACGGATAGCCTGGAGTGATGAATCCTGATTTAAACTTCATCACGCCGATGGGAGACTGAGGGTATGGCGCCAACCCATGAAGCCAAGGATCCTGTATATCAGGTCGGAAGAGTACAAGCTGGTGGTGGCTCAGTGATGGCCTGGGATGTCTTCAGTTGGACGTCTGTGGGACCTTTGGTATGCGTACCGACGACTCTCAATGCATCCCGGTATGTAGAACTCATGGCTGACTATTTACACCCATTTATGGCCAAAAATGCATCCCAATGGAGATGGCGTCTACCATCAAGACAACTGTTCATCTCACAGGTCCAGGTTGGCTGCTGCATGGTTGCAGGAGCATTCTGCTGATTTCGAAATAATGAATTGACCACCTCGTATCAGATTTAAATCCCATCGAAAATATTTGAAATACTGTCGAGCAGAGTGTTCGGGCCCGTATCCCATCAGCGACGACCTTGAGAGAATTGTGAACAGCTCTGGAGGATGCATGGATCTCCATACCTGTGGAACATTTACACAAGCTTGTGGAGTCTTTTGCCTCGTCGTGTGGCGGCCGTTAGCAGGGCCAGATGGCGTCCAACACGTTACTAGGATGCTATCCCTAATTCAATGGCACTTCAGTGTATGATATTTAATTGAACTCACGCTCAGTTTCATCCATTTAATTTGTAAAAATATAATAAATTAGGTGATTTTTGTCATGAGAAATGGAGAGAAATGCTAATTTCAGATATGAATGATGCGTTGGTTTGGGTTGGCTTGTTTTACCTCTGAGCGGCACTTTTTTGGATACCATGGGCTAAATGGCCAGGTCACATGGACCCCGAAGGCTCAGAGAAGGTTGGAGGAGGGGACCCACTGGAACAGCTGTTGGGAGACAGATGGTAGCCTCCCATCAAGGCCATCCAGTGTGTTCTTTAACGTGCACAGGGTATGTCTCTCCCGCACAGGGGGCCACGGCTTAACGTTCCATCCGACGGACGGCGGCCTTTCCAAGCCCATCGTTGTCCCCTACTGACCGTGGGCAGGGCGGGGAATTTTGCGGAGATAAATCTCAACGCTGACCCAGCTGGGACTCGAACCTGGGAACTACAGATTATGAGCCTGGCGCGCTACCAACTGAGCCACCCCCGCCCTATGAATGATGCATTTTAGCGTTATGTAACAGTACCTCCCCCATAAGAGGCGACTTAATACCTCCCCCCCCTTCAAGGTGTCGTTCCTTCGATGGGATAAATCTCCCGTTTGCTCGAGTGTCATATTCTCTGTACGTTAAAGAACACGCTAGATGGACTTGACGGAAGAACCTGTCTATTTAGTTCATTTTGTGCATAAAAATAACTGTCAGAGATAAAACAATCCAACTTCGACCACAAATAATTGTTTTGTTTTTTTAAATGGTCAATTTATCTATTTTTTGATAAATTTAAAGCAATAATTCTTGAAGTGTTGTGTTTCTATTATGCTGCATTTTGCTTTTTATTTGCTTCTAAAATCATACTACACAAGAGCTCTATATGATATTTTAGGAAACGAATAGAGTTAAAAAGAATAAAATAATAACAATAACACCGATTACTAATAAACAAAGAAAATAGTAATAATAAAAAAGAAAACAGAAAGAAATTTGTTTTTGACTTAGTAATGTCGAGAACCAAGCCAGTCCATATGCCCGATCAGATTTCGAGAATGAGGAAAGTGTTATAATATGTGGCAACACATCCGTTGATAGGTAATGCCCATGCGGTTGCATCGGCATTTCCGAGGAGAGTAGTTTCCAAAGTGTGTGTGTAGCGCACTTCCCTGGGAGACTGCAAAAAAAATGAAAAGCTTTTTTTTATATATACAGGGTGTCTCAAAAACATAGGTACAAACTTTTAGGGGAGGTAGATAACATCTAAAGGAATGAGAATTGCATAGGAACCCATAACCGGAAACGTCACCGTAAGTCAATAGGCGGCGCTGTTCATCAGTGCGCTAGAGGGGAAATTTCGGATTTCCTCATTGGAGCGGTAGTCGGCTTACGAAGAACATGCAAAGGTATTCGAACAGGGAGCTGGCAGACATGCACTTAGTGTATGGAATAGCTGAGGGCAACGGACGAGCCGCTCAACGAATGTATCAAGAACGCTTCCCACACAGACATGTACCAGGCCACCGTTTGTTTGCGCGTGCGCATCAAAATTTGTGCGATTATGGGTCATTAAGAGGTAGCAGAAGTGAGGGCAGGCCAATCTAGACGCCATTTGTAATAATTATGTCCAATAAATGTTTTCCCATTAATCACTGTCTTGTGTCCTTTCAGATCTTGTACCTCTGCTACCACTTTCCCATGACGTTTACGGTTATGGGTTCCTATGCAATTCTCATTCCTTCAGATGTTATATACCTCCCCTAAAAGTTTGTACCTATATTTTTGAGACACCCTGTATATCAAAGAAGAGGAATGCTTCGAAATTAATCATGGGCTTCGGGCAGTAGTTACCATACTTTTTGACACTGCAATCGATTAAGAATACTTTTCATATCGTAAACCGTAGGATTTCAAAATTGTCATCACACTAAATAACTCTGAAAATCTGGTGATTATTGAAAATGTTTTGCTCCCACATGTGTGTTAGAGTTAGGATACTTTTTTTGAAACATTCGATGTTGTCGAAAGATCATTCTCAAAACGAAAACTTAAAAATAATTATCTAAGAAGCACGATAGTAGTGGTACTGCTCCTTGGGAGGTTTTGAACTTGAAGAGTCCCTAAGGTCACGGTTACGGCCACGCGCACTTGCGGTCACGTGATATGTCTTACACATCCTTTACACATCGTGTAATTGGTTATTTCCGGTTCTCATTTCCTGTTCTTTCGACCGGTTTTCGACCTTTACACATCCTGTAATTTTCTGTCACCCCATTTGCCCTCTGAACCACATTTTACTGATGGATGGTTTTACAAACTGAAAGGTCCTGCGTAATATATTTTAGAATATAAAGTGGGGATCCTTACTCTGTATAATAATTATCAACGTATATCGATATTCTTTCCCAATCTCAGTATTAAATGAATCAACAGTAATTTTTATCTTTCTCCCACATTCACAACCACGTTTCATAAACAGACATCGCAGTCATCATTGGTTGTAAAATAACTGTTTTTGCCCCATTTATCGCGCCCACATTCTGCCAGCGGCGGATATTTTCCCTCGCTATATCATGTCTCCTATCGACCACGATTTATTGTCAGATGGTTTTACAAACTGAAAGGCCCTGCATAATGAAAAAATATTTTTCGTACCGGGAGGAATCACACATCTCTCAATATTAAATCGTATTATTTTAATTATTTATATCCTCGTGGCAATGGTCTTAGTGGTTCGTCGCCAAGGGTGAGTGGAGATAGAACTGGGTTGCACGCTATTTGATATTGATTAATTATTTCCTACATTTAACGAAAGAGCAATAATCCTTTGAACCAAATTTTGGCCTCGTTTTCGTATTTTCTCCTACATCTTTCATACTAAACCATTTTCAAAAAATCATCGTAAACGGTTTTAACATTGTCCTGTGTAATATAAAGTAGGGTGGGGGTTCTAACTCTGAAAAATAATTATCAGCGTATATGGATTTACTTTCACCATTCTGCGTGAACAGACCAAGCATTAAATTTGTATCTTTCTCTCACATTCTCAAGCACGTTTCATAGACAGACATCGCAGTAATCATTGCTTGGAAAAAAATAACTGTTTTCGTCCCATTTATCGAGCCCATGTTCTGTGCAAATGTTTTCCCTGTTGTTTTTAAATAATCGTCTCTTTATTTCTGAAACACGGTAGGACTTCCCAAAATATTTTGTTAAAGGACAGCATCATATATATAATTAAGCAATTATTCATCACATGCTAAGCATTGGCTTTAATTACACATATTTCCCTTTGGTTACATGTAGGTATTTTCTATCTAGTTTTTAATTAATGGGTCAGTAGTCGCAGTTAAGTAAAAATTCATTACTTTTTGCACGGAATGGCGCTGAATGTCTGCTAAAAATATCACCAGCGAAAAACTGCTGAGAAGGATGTCTACACTTCTGTTATGCGTTCGAGGGACATGGGAAAGGTGGGCATATGGTGGCTTACAAAGAACTGTAGGTTAATGTAGGAGACAATTAACATATGTGATAATGCTGATGAATATTTACGATTGTAATATTAAATCATCTATTATTAAATCAACTTTTATTATTAAGATTCGAGTATTAAATCAACTATAAAATTTAAATCTATAAGCCTCACTAGATCGATATACTGATTCGTACATTCAGAGTTAATTTTCTCTGATAACCCCTGAACTTACCTGTGAGCTAATCCTACAGAAATTTATTTGCAACTGGACTGGGAGTCAAAATTTAGCAAATACTATCCTTCTTTATTCAAGGAGGTACAATTACATCAGTATATCTGTGTAACAAGCTACATGAGAAAGCCTCTTCGATATGATATCGGTAACAGAAAAATCCGCCTCACTAAAAATTTCGGTTAATATTTAAAACTCCAAACCTGAAGTAATTAGCTTTGGATACTTATTACTGCTCCACGTGGCTCAAGACCACAGACTTGTATAGTTCTACCAACTGATTTGGGCCAAGGAAGAATTCTATTTCAGGAATCTGACCATACATCGCCTTCAGGAATGCAAGATGTCAAGATAAGACAACCTAATGATGGTCACCAGATAGCATTCTTACACATACTGTAATTGGTTATTTCCGTTTCTCTCACCCCGTTTTCATCCTTAACACATCTTGATAAGCCTTCTGGTCTTACCATTTGTCCTATGGACCACGTTTTACTGACGGATGGTTTTACAAACTGTTAGTTCAATCTTCATAACTCATTTTCAATTAACCCCTTATCAATTGCTCCGCCCCCTTTATTAAACTTCCCCTCATCGATCACAAACTCCCGTGTCCCTTGGTTTCTACCCTCATCCGTAATTTTTTCCCCCAATTCCAGATCCGCCATTTTGTATCCTGCCGTCTCAATGCTCCCTGGTTGACACATCGCGTGGTAAATCAGTTTTCTCCATGCGTGTTTAATCCAATTGAAGGGCCATCCAACGTCCGTACTTTTCTTAGTGTGTCTCCTGTATTTAAAAAAAATTCCTTCCGACACAGTGATTTGAACCCGCGGTGTCAATAGCTGGGCGTTATCGCACTATGCATTGTTACTTGCTGATGTCGGTTAGATGTGTCTCAAACGGGGGATAACCGCTCGTTATAAATTACTTATCTCTTTATAACTTCACATTTTAAAGAGCAAGTTTTATGTTTCGTGTATTTTTATTAACGTAGGTTTTTTATTATCTCACGTTTTTTTACAACCTTCGTATTTTTTTACTTCTTTATGACTAGCGTTTTTCTGCGTAAATCAACTTCGTTTATTTTATTTTTATAACCTACCTATTTTTATTTCTCATAATTAACCCCGTATATTATAATCCTTTCATATTAATATACGTATTTTTGTAACCGTCGTATTTTAAGCCCGAAAAGATATTGAGGGGGAAATATGGATTGGTGACCTGTATGGGTGACATAAGAGATCCGCTTTAGAACACAGGGTGACGGGTCCCATAGGATTAACATTGACCCACCTCTGAGTTAGAACCCCCATTATCCTCCTACTTGCCACTTTCACCCCGTCTTCTTTTTTTTATTTCCTCCTACGTATCATTAACGTCCATATAACATCGTAAACGGTTTTAAACATTTAAAGTTTACCTCTTCGTTCTGCTTAATTATTTGTCGTGTATTTCAGTAGGAATTAACTTTCCGTTGAAATTATTTTACGTATTCATCCCACATCGTCTTACGTCTCCTGTGGACCACGTTTTATTGTCGGATGCCAAAAGCATTTATAATCTCAATGTTAAATGTAGCAGTTATAAATATTTTATCCCATGGGAATTACACTGTATGCTCTGTAGAAATAATTATCAGCGTTGTTTATTTGGATAATCTTTTCACAGAACTAAATTGTAACATATTAAAATTTTTTATTATTCCAAACGGGGTATCACACGTCTCTGATTAATAATTCGTATTTTAATATCTACAAATTTTAAGTTTTCATCCGCGTGGCAGAGTTCTTATCGCTAAGTTGGCTTGAGTGAGAGGAGGTTGATCTTTGGTTGCACGCTTGTTGCAATATTTGCAACTGATAAGACCTGACGAATTATTTCCTTCATTTAACGAAAGAGCAATAATCCTTTAACCAAATGGTGCCACTTTCGCATTCTTCAACAACGGTAAAATTTTAAAACAAAACCTTACTTTGGGTTCACTTTGGAAAAATATGAATAAAATTTAAGTGAGATACAAAATTAAAACGAACAAAAATTGCTATAAGGAACGATTTCAGTTTCATAGAGATAACATAGAATTCACGTTTTAACAGGCAAAACACGCTTTCGATAGGGAATTGTTTTGAACATAAAACTTATTTTGTGATCAAAAATAAACACAAAATAAGACACGTATTCTTATTTCATACACATTTTTCGATTACTATACAAAAATTAAGACAAAATTTATGCAAGATAGAAATATAAGCGATCAAAACAAAAAAGGTGATATTTGACTTCCCCATAGGGATAACATAAAAAATGACAAGCGTAAGTCAAAATTGGTGTCTGTTACTGAAATATTTTTCAAACAAAAAATTGCTATGGAAATAAAACTTTAAACAAGAAAGTGGATTGGCGATAAAACTTGGAACAGAAAAACAGATGTTGGTAAAAAAAAAACTTTGATTAAGAATCGGAAATGGTGATAAAACCCGTGATCGGACTGATCTGGTTGATAAAAATATATGTGAAACGTAATGTACTGGACTTGAGGGTTGTTAGCTTTGTGTGATAATATAGACAGATTAACTGTAAAATCGGATATAATACAGAGGCAGGGAATGGCCAAGTCGGTAGCACGTTGAATTCATAAACTGTTATTTCTAGGTTCGAGCCCCCATTGTGTGCCCATTGAGATTTATTTCTGTTATCCCCTGACGTCCGTGAGAAAAGTGACAATGCCTTGAAAAATACATCTGTTCGTCAGATGGGGCTTTACGTGTACAGAAGAGTCCTACTTTCTTAGCATCAAAAAACACTCTGAATGGGCTTTACAGGAGGATTTCTCTCTGAACAGCGGTCTAGTACCCTTTCTCTATCCAACTATGAACCCTTGGGTTCATCTGCTAGGCAATCAAATTGAATGCATAAAAGACCCCATCAGAAATTGAAAAACCAACGACATGGTTGGTAAAATTTGCTTGAAAATCAGTAAAATGAATGCCAGAATATCTGTAAATACGCACACATTTCAATGGTTGGTTGGTAAATTGCAGTGAAATGGATTTTGGAATAACTGTGAATGCAAACACATTTCTGTGGATAGGTGAATATTTCCAAAATTCTTCAGAAGTGGAAGGCACAATAACTGAAAAATCAAACAAAGTGTACTGGAGATGATAGAATACCTTCAAGATATGCTGGAATGGATGAGAGAAATAACGGAAAAAATCAACATAGTACATGGGAATAGATCAGAAAAATATCTTCGAATATATGGAATGGAGAGCACAACATCTGCAAAACATACTGTGACGAGAGAGAAAAAAAGTATAAAAATCACATAAAAATGCACAGGGATGGCTGTAAAAACCTCTTCAAAGGAGCAAATTACAGTGCAAATACTGTAAGACTGAAATTTCAAAGAAAGTGATACATGTAACAGTCAAAAACAAGGCGGAACGGGAATTTTCTTTGCCATGACTATTGATGCGAGCCATCTAGTGTGGAAAATAAGTGATCCTAAACACTAACTGATAAATGTCCCTCTTTAACAGTAGGAGTAACACAGGAAAACCATAAAATATTAGGGTCTCACTCTAGAAAATCACGGTCCTTTGCATTCATTATTATATATGGATGGATGAATATCACAAAATACAGCGCAAATGGAAGAGAAAACAACATTAGAGAAACACACATAAAAACCAAAGAAATGGTTGAAAGACACTAAAATGTAATAATATGGGGGATGGAATAACTGTAAATGCGCACACATTGCAGTGGATAGGAGATTATTTTCGAAATTGTTCGAAGTGGAAGGCATTATAGCATGCAAAATCAAACAAAGTGTACTGGAGATGATAGAATACCTTCAAAATACGCTGGAATGGATGACAGAAATAACGGAAAAAATCAGCAATGTTCATGGGAGAGGATCAGAAAATATCTTCGAATGTGTGGAGATATCTTGGAATGGATGACACAATATCTTCAAAACATACTGTGATGGGAGATAAAACAAGTGCAAAATCACTGCAAAGGAGTAAACTACAAATGAAATCGGTTACTTCATAACTGAAAAAATTTCACACAGGACAAAAAAGGTATAGAAGATTGGCCAGAAAATGAACAAAGTACATGGTATTGGGTGACGTATTATCTTTAAAATATGTAGGAATGAGAATATACAAGAATACACAGTAGAATATTTAAGAGTGTTTAAGAACATCACCGTAAACTCTTTGAAACATAAAACGTGTCTGCTTCTTAATTGCAATTTAATTTTCTATTCTTACGACCACAAATGTTAAAAAATATACAGCATGATACAGGCAACAGTCAAAAAGGCGCTAAATAAGGAATTTTATCGTTATGGAATTTAACCAAAGCGATCTAGCGGGTAAAAGGAATCCTGAAAACTAAGACAAAAATACGTCTTTACTAGAAGGTGGATAATTTTAAACGAATATTGCAAACGATTTATTTGAGCTTGAAATCAGATATTTTAGTGGTGGCGTGTGATGATCAAGGGGTTTACATTGGCAGGAACAATTTGCCTCTTCACCACCAGAGGGAGTGGCGAAAGCGCAACTTTTTGTGTTGAGAGATTACTGGAAAATCATTGGTGCTGCGTAAAGTTTGGTGTGCGAAATCTGGGCGTTTATGCTATGGAGCCCACTAAAAATGGGGAAAACTTTTATATTTTCACAAGGAAGCAAGGAAGCTTGAGGACAATGCAAAAAAAAAATCATGCCGATTTATCAGAAGTATATGGGGATCATGCCTGTTCATATGGCACTGTTACGGGATGGATGCTCAAATTTACAGATGGACGGCAGAGCTTCAAAGACCTCCCTCGTGCAGGAGTTACTGCGAAGGAGGCCGTGAACGAATGAACCATCGCTGCTGTTCGTGAATTCATTAAGGAAAACCAACACATCACCAGTCGGGTAATAAGTTTAGATGTCCGTGTATCGATTGGCAGTGTGGAAACAATTTTTCATCAACATTTAAAGTTCCGATAGATCTGTGTCAAATGGGTACCCCTTAAACCGATGGAACAGCAAAAAGGGGCTAGAATCGACTCGTGCAAGGATATGCTGGCAATGTTTGAACCTAGTAGCCCCAAACGGTTAACAGACATTGTCACAAGTGATGAGATGAAGTTTTATTGCTATATAATTCCCAGAAAGATAGACAACTATGTTTGGGTTGCGGAAGATGAACAGCGTCACCAAAATCCTCCGAAAAGATTTCGCTCAAGGAAGAGGATATTCACTTTTTTTTCCAGTTCCCAAGAAGTGGAAGCCGTGGACACCTAACCTGAAAAGAATGACTGTAAATGGCTAATACCACACCAGCATTGTTTTGTCCAAAATGATTAAGGAGATGAAGGAGTAGCATCCAACAACACAACAGGCGTGTCAAAGGTTCTCCTTCTTCATCACAATGCTAGCGCTCACAAAACCCGGGCAAATTATGGCCTATCTGGAGGAAGAAAAAATCAAACATATACTCCATCCTGAATATTCATTTGATCTCTCACCATGCGATTTTTGGTTGTTTCCAAAAAATGAAAAGGAACTTGTTGGATAGCCTTCTTCAAGGGTACAAAACCTTGCAAAATGCGCTCATTCAGAGTTGCAGAGTATTCTCCAACATCAAGCGTTGCGGGATTGGCGTAGATGTTTGTAACTTTTCATAGATGCTGGAGGGGCGTACGTTTTAGACAGTAAAAGTTTTGTTGAGGTAAGTGCAATGATTTTTTTTTCTGCAGATGCATGTCAAGGACTTTTTGAACGACCCTCGTAAAGGAAAAGTTATATTCTTAGTGAAAAAGGTTTAGTTGCTTTTTTGTCTGTTTTGAAAAAAAAAACGAGTTAATAGCTCTATTCTGCCATCTGTCTCTAGTCATCAAACTCTTTTGTTTATAGAGGAAAATAAAATTCTTTCTGTGTTGGATAGGTATTGATGAAATATTACAATCGCACTTTCGGAATCTTCCGATAGCTATAATTGCGCACTCTAATGGTGGAAAATTTTGAAAATTACAAGGGTTGGGTTGTTTTACCTCTGAGCGGCACTTTTTTGCACACCATAGGCTAAATGGCCAGGTCACACGGACCCCGAAGGCTCAGAGAAGGTTGGGGGAGGGGACCCACTGGAACAGCTGTTGGGAGACAGATGGTAGCCTCCCGTCAAGGCCATCCAGCGTGTTCTTTAACGTGCACAGGGTATGGCTCTCCCGCACACAGGGCCACGGCTTAACGTCCCATCCGACGGACGGCGACCTTTCCAAGCCCATCGGTGTCCCCTATTGACCGTGGGCAGGGCGGGGAAAAAAATTCCAAGGTTTCAAACGAATATTGCAAACGATGTTTCATGCTACAAATTTGAAATTTTGGTGGTGGAATGGAAAAGGTCAGGAAGTTCCACAGGCGACAATGGGTCAACCCTTGACCCAATGTAGACCCTTGACCCAGGAGTGGTGGTAAAATGAATTCTTTTTGTTTTAAGAGATAATTGTTTTTACAGAGAAAAATAAAATTATTTTTGTGTAGGTTAGGTTTTGATGAAATATTACCAATTGCCCTTTCGGAACCTTTCTATAGCTGTAATTGCTCTCTGTAACGGTGAAAAATTGAAAATTCCAAAATTTCACACTAGTATTGCAAATAAAACATTTATGCTAGAAATTGAAATTTTGCTAGTGGAATGTGAAAGTCGCAAAGTTTTCATACGTGACAATGACTGAGCCTTTTTAATTTAAGGGAAAATTGTTTGATTTTATGGATAAAAAAATCTGTTCAATAGGTATTGATGAAATATTACGGCTTGTGCTTTTTGAATCTCGCAATGGTTTAATTGCCCCCTCTATCGAAAAACTTTTCGAATCTCCCAAAAGCTTAATTGTCCCCTCTAAAGGTGGAAAAATCGGAAATTACATGAATATGACGAATGATGTAGTTATGTTAGAAATTTTAAGTTTTAGTAGAGGAATATGAAAGTCACGAAGTTTCCATTGGGGACAATCAGTTGACCCCTTAGACCCAGGGAGGAAGGATGCAACCATTTCGGTTTAAGAGTAAATTGTTTGTTTTTAGAGGTAAATTAAAAAAAAAAATCTATAAATGCGCCTTCTAACGGGGGAAAAGTTGAAACGTGACACGAAGGTTGCCAGATCACTAATTTTTAAAAAAATAGTTGCCAGATATTTTTTCTGAATTCTATAATCACGTGACACGAAGGTTGCCAGATCACTAATTTCTAAAAAAATCGTTGCCAGATATTTTTCCTGAATTCTGTAATCAACCATGGTGTTCGGGTACTTTTTTGAGCGACTGTAGGTGGTCATATTATTTTGATATTAGATCGTTTGGGCTCACTCACAGAAATATTGAGCGTGTGCAGTTACCGTTCACAGCAAACTGGAGCGGGTGCAGTAACTGCACACGCTCCAATTTTGCTGTGAAGGTAACTGGAGCGTGTACAGTTGCTGTACACGCTGCAGATATTTTTCCTGAATTCTGTAATCACGTGACACGAAGGTTGCCAGATCACTAATTTCTAAAAAAATCTTTGCCAGATATTTTTTCTGAATTCTGTAATCAACCATAGTGTTCGGATACTTTTTTGAGCGATTGTACTCATAAAATGCTCTTTGCATTTTCCCCATTATCCATGAGCTCGAATTAAAACTTTTAAGGAGTGATAAAGAAGGTGAAAGAAAAACTTCATTCTCTTTGAAAGCGAGATTCTCGTATGCGCCAGAGGCGATATGCGTTCTTCTTGTAATTATGAAGTAATTAATTACTTTCTTATTTTTCACTCTTATAATTTGAACTTAGTCAAATGCTCGTTTTTAGCTTTAAAAAAATGCACAACCCGACTGCAATTTGACGTATTTGTCAGACACTTCCAGTGTTGCCAGACTTTTTACTTTAAGTGTGACTAATAAATATTAAATTCGTTTATCCCCCGCTGGATAATACAAAATGTTGGTGGAACTGGAGAAATAATTGAGTAGGCTGCAGTCTTTATGAAATGTGACTTTAAAAATGAATTTCTGCATGATTTTACTTACTCTTTGTAACAATGTTCATTAACTGTTTTCAATTTATAACAGAAAATAGTGATGGATTATGAACACAATAGTCCCAAATATTGCAATGCGTAGGAATGGGAGAGAACAGCGCGAAATCCGATAATTAGTTATCGATTTCCATTGTGTTTTTGGATCGTACGTCATCTTGCTCTGTGACAAAGACGTGTGGCTATCATTTAGACCAGGGGGTTCCGAAGCTGTGGGGTGTGCAACTACTCCAAGTCAGAAGTCGCCAACCGCAGATTGCAAGCTGCTGGTCAATCGATATTCCCTTTGTCTCGTAAATATCTGAAGCGAAATTCGTGCAAACAGGGCCTTGAATTTCGTTGTTCGATGGCTTTAGTCTGAATCAGATTAAGACCTTCACTCCAGTCCGCATTAAATCCACCAAATTGTGTAAATAATGGTTTATAATAAGATTTATAGAGCTCCAAAATTCCAAAGATATCATAAATTTTATTCTAATACTTTTTTATAAAAAATTTTTATAAAAAAGTGATAAGGATTTTAAAATTTCACTACACGAATAACGGCCGCTAAACGCGCCTCGGCCAACACGAAACGTTAGAAAAAAAAATTAAATTTTTCTCGAGAGTTCTCACGTATCGCATTAACGACACGTAGCCACCTTTTTGCCGTAGCGGATGAAGCAGTCTATACATAACACATTGTTGTCTTGGGCGAGAGGTCTTGGGTTGAGTTTAGTTGTTTTACCTCTGAGTGGCACTTTCTTGCACACTATGGGTTAAATGGCTAGGTCACAAGGACCCCGAAGGCTCAGAGAAGGTTGGGGGAGGGGACCCACTAGAACAGCTGTTGGGAGACAGATGGTAGCCTCCCGTCAAGGCCATCCAGCATATTCTTTAATGTGCATAGGGTATAGCTCTCCCGCACACGGGCCATGGCTTAACGTCCCATCCGACGGACGGCGGCCTTTCCAAGCCCATCGGTGTCCCTACTGACCGTGGGCAGGGCGGGGAGTTTTGAGGAGCGAGAGGTCTGATGAGAGTGTTGACTACCAAAGATATTGAAGAGGCACTTTCTTTCCCTAATCACTGCATGGGTTTGTCGTAAGGAAACAACTGATCTTTGCACGAGCGCCATGAAACGTTGTTGTGACAAGCTACCTGATAAAGAAATCCAGCGGTCCTTCAATTAACGATCATAATTGGTTCAACGAAAACAATTGTAAATCATAATTATCATTAATCGAGTATTTTCGCGTGTTGAAGTCCAAAGGCTTAATTTGTTCAAAGATCATCGGAAGATGAACTTTTTCGCGGAAGAGGCGTACTTTATAATGTACAGTACAGTATTTTAGCATTCCTATTAGTAATTACAAAAAAATACCCCCTCAAGGAGCTGCTTGCCACAGAGGTCTGACAGGAGCCTATCAGTTTATATGCCAAAGTAGAAGATCTGAGAGGATGGCAGGACTTCAGCAGAAAAACGACATACACATTCATGCCTTACCCAGGGCTCAAACCCAGGTCCCTTAGATCAGCAGCCAAGCGCACTATGCTAATAATATAATAATAAATAAACACTCCTCAAGCAGATGCTTGCCACAGAGGTCTGACAGGAGTCTCAGTTTATATGCACAGAAGAAATATCTGTGAGGATGGCGGGACCTCAGCAGAAAAACAACACAAACATCCATGCCTTACGCACGGCTCGAACCCAGGTCCCTTAGATCAAGTAGACAAGCGCTCTACCCACTCTGCCATGGGACGGCTCCAACTATGCTAACATTGTTAAATACATACGCAATGAGGACAGGATTTACTAGGAAAGAAAACTATTTCTCTCCACCCTTGAGAATGCAAGTAATTTCATTGTTTTTTAGATTCGACCTGTACGTATTAATACAGTAAATGGGGGGGGGGAAAATTCTTTAGGTAAATATATCGTTGCCTAAGGGGGTTGAAGGAGAAGTTGAGGCTGATGAAACTTAATTTTCCGGAGGAGTGTCTTCTTCGTTAATCAAAGACATTCACTGTTAATCATGGGACCACTGTATTACGTACCAAGAGAAAAAAAAGTGAAATACTTGATCCTAGACTCCCTTTTTTTTTGAGGTGAGATTCATTCATTCCCAAGGAGTTATTGAAACTAAGCAGAGAGTTAAGCAGAGAGAGCAGCAGTTAGCCGAAGGACCAGCTTATCAAGAGGAATCATGGGAGACTATTTTCTTTTATGACTAATGAATGTTCATAGTAGAATTTTCAGTTCCATCTGTTCAGTATTCAGCATTTATATAAGCATTATGAATAGACGACAACTTCATGCGAACACCAACCAACTCGTGAATTCTAACTTCTTTTCAACACAAAATTGTTTCAAAATTTTTTATATGGAATTTAGGACCCACACCATTTTTCAACATTTCCGTTTATGTTATTAACATTATTTCTTGACATTTTGCTTACGCAAATCTTACCTCTGTGGCACTTTTTTGTTTTTATCAAAGGCTCAGAGAAGGTTGCGGAAAAGGAGCCTAAGACTATCTCTGTCATATTCTACACTTCCTTCCCCCTCTGTTGTATGCGTCATAAATATCTTTATTCTTATTTATGTTATTTTTGCAAAGAATATTCGTCAAAACAGTTAATATTGGAGTAGCTTAATGAGTAGGGGCTGCCTGAGCAATCTTCACGGATCAGAAAATTCAAGAAAGGGAGACGCTGTGTGGATGGGAGTAGCCTGGTGGCGAGTTGGTCATTAGTTGGTCATTATTGAGTTGGTTAGAGTCTTTCAGCGGAGGAACGAAGCCAAGACAATCATCAGTAAGAAAGAGTTTTGCATCAGAGTAGCGAGGTTGAGTCAATCATCAGTAAGAAAGAGTTTTGCCTCGGAGTAGCGAGGTTGAGTCAATCATCAGTAAGAAGGAATTTTACATCGGAGTAGCGAGGTTGAGTCAATCATCAGTAAGAAAGAGTTTTGCATCGTAGTAGCGAGGTTGAGTCGATCATCAGCAAGAGAGAGTTTTGCATCGTAGTAGCGAGGTTGAGTCAATCATCAGTAAGAAAGCGTTTTGCATCGTAGTAGCGATTTTGAGTCAATCATCAGTAAGAAAGAGTTTTGCATCGGAATAGCGAAGCTCCTGTTCATATGGTAGTAGATCTATATGGTAGTAGATCATCAGCAAGAGAGAGTTTTGCATCGTAGTAGCGAGGTTGAGTCAATCATCAGTAAGAAAGAATTTTACATCGGAGTAGCGAGGTTGAGTCAATCATCAGTAAGAAAGAGTTTTACATCGGAGTAGCGAGGTTGAGTCAATCATCAGTAAGAAAGAGTTTTACATCGGAGTAGCGAGGTTGAGTCAATCATCAGTAAGAAGAGTTTTGCCTCGGAGTAGCGAGGTTGAGTCAATCATCAGTAAGAAGGAATTTTACATCGGAGTAGCGAGGTTGAGTCAATCATCAGTAAGAAGGAATTTTACATCGGAGTAGCGAGGTTGAGTCAATCATCAGTAAGAAAGAGTTTTGCATCGGAATAGCGAGGTTGAGTCAATCATCAGTAAGAAAGAGTTTTGCATCGGAATAGCGAGGTTGAGTCAATCATCAGTAAGAAAGAGTTTTGCCTCGGAGTAGCGAGGTTGAGTCAATCATCAGTAAGAAAGAATTTTACATCGGAGTAGCGAGGTTGAGTCAATCATCGGTAAGAAAGAGTTTTACATCGGAGTAGCGAGGTTGAGTCTATCATCAGTAAGAAAGAGTTTTGCATCGGAATAGCGAGGTTGAGTCAATCATCAGTAAGAAGGAATTTTACATCGGAGTAGCGAGGTTGAGTCAATCATCAGTAAGAAAGAGTTTTGCATCGGAATAGCGAGGTTGAGTCAATCATCAGTAAGAAAGAGTTTTGCATCGGAATAGCGAGGTTGAGTCAATCATCAGTAAGAGAGAGTTTTGCATCGGAATAGCGAGGTTGAGTCAATCATCAATAAGAAAGAGTTTTGCCTCGGAGTAGCGAGGTTGAGTCAATCATCAGTAAGAAAGAGTTTTGCATCGGAATAGCGAGGTTGAGTCAATCATCGGTAACAAAGAGTTTTACATCGGAGTAGCGAGGTTGAGTCAATCATCAGTAATAAAGAGTTTTACATCGGAGTAGCGAGGTTGAGTCAATCATCAGTAAGAAAGAGTTTTGCCTCGGAGTAGCGAGGTTCAGTCAATCATCAGTAAGAAGGAATTTTACATCGGAGTAGCGAGGTTGAGTCAATCATCGGTAAGAAAGAGTTTTACATCGGAGTAGCGAGGTTGAGTCTATCATCAGTAAGAAAGAGTTTTGCCTCGGAGTAGCGAGGTTGAGTCAATCATCAGTAAGAAGGAATTTTACATCGGAGTAGCGAGGCTGAGTCAATCATCAGTAAGAAAGAGTTTTGCATCGGAATAGCGAGGTTGAGTCAATCATCAGTAAGAAAGAGTTTTGCATCGGAATAGCGAGGTTGAGTCAATCATCAGTAAGAGAGAGTTTTGCATCGGAATAGCGAGGTTGAGTCAATCATCAATAAGAAAGAGTTTTGCCTCGGAGTAGCGAGGTTGAGTCAATCATCAGTAAGAAAGAGTTTTGCATCGGAATAGCGAGGTTGAGTCAATCATCGGTAACAAAGAGTTTTACATCGGAGTAGCGAGGTTGAGTCAATCATCAGTAATAAAGAGTTTTACATCGGAGTAGCGAGGTTGAGTCAATCATCAGTAATAAAGAGTTTTACATCGGAGTAGCGAGGTTGAGTCAATCATCAGTAATAAAGAGTTTTACATCGGAGTAGCGAGGTTAAGTCAATCATCAGTAAGAAGGAATTTTACATCGGAGTAGCGAGGTTGAGTCAATCATCAGTAAAAAAGAGTTTTGCCTCGGAGTAGCGAGGTTGAGTCAATCATCAGTAAGAAAGAATTTTACATCGGAGTAGCGAGGTTGGGTCAATCATCAGTAAGAAAGAGTCTTACAGTGGAGGAACAAGGTCGAGAGAACGTCAACAAGAAAGAGTCTTGCGGAGGAGGTGCGAGGTCGAAACAATCATCAGTAAGAAAAGGGTCTTTGAATTGATGAGCGAGACTGATACAGTCATCGGTAAGAAAGAGTCTTGCAGCGGAGGATGAGGGCGAGACAATCATCAGTAAGAGAGTTTTGCAGCGGAGTAGCGTTGTTGAGAGAATCATCAGCAAGAAAGAAGTCGTTACTGTGAGGAGCGAGGTCGAGTCAATCATCAATAAGAAAGAGTCTTGCAGTTGAGGAGCGAGGTCAAGTCAATCATCAGTCAGAAAGAGTCTTGCAGTCATCGGTAATGCAGTGTAATCGACTATGCAGTGTAATCGGTATCGGTATGCAGTGTAAGAGCGAGATCGAGTCAATCATCAGTAAGAAAGAATCTTGCAGCAGAGGAGAGGAATTTACTCGTTTTTACGAAAGAAGTGGGAAATTGTGTCATTTTTTACTGATGATTGATGACTCAATTACCAGTGAACAGAGTCTTACAGTGGGAGAGAGATGTCGAGTCAATCATAAGTAAAAAAGAGTCTTGCAGCGAAGGAGAAGAGTCAAGTCTGTCGAGCTGAGTTCGGTAGTTTTCAGACGACGGTAGCAGTGAAAAGCTCTCACTGCTGTGGAAACTGAGCAGGAGCTTCTCTTGGAAACTGAGGGTACCATCCAGGGGCCTACATCACCTATACCGCATCCTCTATATTACTATTATAGTAGAATATATATATATATGTAAAATAGTAGCAAAAGAATTCCGTCCTAGATCTGCCAGACAGCCCACTGTTGTATATCACTTTTCATTGTTTATTCCAGAATAAAGATTACTTAGTTTTTCTCCTGACTCGAGGGAATGGTTCGGTTGGGTTGTTTTACCTCTGAGAGGCACTTTTTTGCACACCATGGGCTAAATGGTCAGGTCACATGGACCCCAAATGCTCAGAGAAGGTTGGGGGAGGGGACCCACTGGAACAGTTGTTGGGAGACAGATGGTAGCCTCCCGTCAAGGCCATCCAGGGTGTTCTTTAACGTGCACAGCGTATGGCTCTCCTGTACACGGGGCCATGGCTTAACGTCCCATCCGACGGACGGCGGCCTTTCCAAGCCCATCGGTGTCCCCTACTGACCGGGGACAGGGCGGGGAATTTTGCGCAGATAAATCTCAACGCTGACCCAGCTGGGGACTCGAAACTGGGAACTACAGATTAAGAGCTTGGCGCGCTACCGACTGAGCCACCCCCGCCCCCGAGGGAATGGTTGGCACCTGTTAAACAACAAACGGCAAGGATACGAACAATCTACAACTTGTGGCAAGTATCGAGTCATGGACAAATGGAATCGTCATGTCAAGGTCATGCAGCGTATTGCAATACTGGACCTCGGATTACCGTCCCATCAAATGGACAACAGTTTACCAGGCCCATTCGCAAGAGCAGACATAAAGATTGGAAATATTTATAAACTTCCTTCATTCATTTATTTCCTGATTTTTTAGGGAATGAAACTATCGTTAATCTATTTCGAAAAAGTCCACGATTTATGTCAGAAGCTCATCCATCCTCTGCATTAATAAGATGTATTTATACATTAAGGAAGACATCACTCTGAAGTTAACGTCGACCAATTTTAGAGGAAAAATTGTCTTGAGCCGGGTAGGATACGAACCCACGATCTCCTGATATAACATGTCAGGTGCTGTGGACCACTGAGCTACTGGCCGCCGATCAATTCCTCAATATTCATTAAATATGTCAAAAATATCTCTTCAATTTAAAGCATATATATATAGATTGCATATTCATATACAAATGGCGTCCCAAAACAAACTGAGATATTTTTACTGTAAATTGACAACACAGTTTAGAAGTCGTTCGAGTGTACCCATTGGTTAATCATACTGTCTCGTAACCGTGACAACCGTTGTTTAGTTTCCCTCTTTGTTCTGTTACGCGTAGAACTCTACAAAATATTCCCTATTTCTGATTGGAGCATTGAGTAAGCCGGCAAACGGACCTCTCAGTGAGCGTGATGTAAACTACTACTACTACTTACGCGTAGAAATCGTTTGAAGTGAGGTGTCTTCGTAGTCGCCTGTTAAATGCATTTTTGTGACTTCTTCTTTCAAATGTTTTACCTTATGGATATCAAAACTGAACAGCGTTGTGCGATAAAAGTTTGTGTTCGACTTGGAAAAGTTATTTGGAAGTTGTGCAATTAATGAAATTAATTCCTGTCACTTGTTAAAGTTTTCTAGAACTCGCTATCTGGAACGGCCTTCGAAATAGCCCGAGTTTTTGAAACCACTTTCTAATCCATGCCGAATTTTCGCCCTCTCAATTGTTTGAAAGGAAATAACCAGAAGTCACATGGAGATAGATCTGGAATGACAGATCTGGATTGCAATTTTGATATCCATAACGTAAAAAATACGAAACAGTCGCAAAAAATGCATTGAACAGGCGATTACGAAGATATCTCACTTCAAACGATTTCTAAGCGTAATAGAATACCGCGAGAAACTAAACGACAGTTGTCATGGTTACGAGATAGTATGTTTGACCAATGGGTACATTCACGCAGCTTCTAAACAGTGTTGCCAATTCACAGTAAAAATATTTTCAGTTGTTTTGGGACGCCCTCTGTATGTAACTATTTATTTTGCATATTTTTTTCAAAATAAAATGTTATTTTCAGAAATTTCAGGTCAGAAGATAAATTCTATTTAAGGGCTCGCATCATTTAAATACTACAGCGGGAGTTGGCTCAGCTGGTAGCGCGCCAGGCTCGTAATCTACAGATCCTAGGTTCGAGTCCCACCTAAGCCAGAGTTGAGAATTTTCTCCGGTAGCTTCCCTCTCTGGGCGAATGGGATCACCCTAGGGCTTGGGAAGTCAGCCGTCTTTCGGATGGGACATGGCACAGTGTGCAGAAGAACCATACTTCTGCACATTAAAGAACATGCTAGATGACCTTGATGAGAGTCTTCCTGTAAATCTGCTACTACCTGTGATGGGTAATTGCGGATCTATAGGATTACGTTATTTTAGTTGTGGTGGTCGTGGCGGGAGGAGACATGATCTTGTGATCTCTCAGGCCTATATGCTGTAGATTTGCACTCGTTCCCCCGAAGTTAACGAGATTCGAATTGTTTGAAAGCTTGTCGAAACTTGTCATTACATGTTGAAAACAGAGGCCTTTTCACTTTTCTCTTCGCTGCTGGCGGCGCGTAAGGTTCGGTGTGGGATATCTTGTGCTTTGTTGCTATGGAGCCTACTACTTAGGCAGAAAATATTTTACATTTTCACAAGATGTAACTTACCCCCCCAATAGGGGACCACCTTGTCGTGGTGGGGGGGGCCTAGGGCCCAGCAACCCGGCTGAAGGCTGTGCCGACCGGGTTGGGCGCCGGTTGGACATGGCCAAGGCCAACCGAGGTTGAAGACGCTGCTGGCCGGCTTGATTGCCGGTCGGGTGGTGACGGCGTCGGAGACCTCACCTCAGGGACCTTGGGTGGTCAGTTCGACGGCTCGGTCGAAAGGTCCCTCCTGCCTAGTAGGCACGAGCCGTCCATAAAAGTCTGGGTCCTACTAAGAGTCTCTACCCCGGGTGCCGATCGAGCTTGGATCTTTATATCCTTGCACATTTGCAAACCGGGGAATAGATTAAAGTTAGGTTTCTTCCGGTGGTTAGCTTTCCTTCTATAGGACTGCTGCCATGTGAGGCCGGGGTTGAGGTGCGCCTATAGGGCGTATTCCTTGCCCCCGGCTCTAGATAGTCATGGCTTTTCTTAAACCAGGTAGTGCTGTCAGGCGGAACCGGGAATTGCCGTGGTTGCACAAGATCGCAACATAGAGATCAAGATGTAACTTAGGGATGAGTCGAAAAAAAATGGTGCTGATTTATCATAAGTAAACAAGGATCATGCCTCTTCATATGATACTGTTACCTGATGGATGCACAAATTCGAAGGCTGAGCAACGATGTCTCCCTCGTGCAGAACTCGGCAGAACTTCGATGTCTCCCTCGCGCAGGTAGACCGAAGGAGACGTGAACGAGAGAACCATCGCCGTTGTTCGTGAACTCATTAAGAAAAACCCACACATCACCTTTCAAGTGATAACTTTAGATGTCAGTGAATCGATTGGCAGTGTGGAAGCAATTATTCATCATCATTTAAAGTTCCGAAAGATATGTGCCAAATGGGTAGCCCACAAACTGACAGAAAAAAACCAGAAAGCAAAAATGACTATAGTCGATTCATGCAAGGTGATGCTGGTAGTGCTTGAATCTATTGGCCCCAAACTGTTAACAGACATTGTCACATTGATGAGATGTTGTTTTATTACTATACAACTCCCAGTAAGATCGGCAATTATGTTTGGGTGAAGAAGATGAACAGTGTCCTCAAATCCTCTGACAAGACTTTTACTCAAGGAAGAGGATATTCACTTTTTTTCTCCAATTCCAAAGAAGTGGTAGCCGTGGACATCTAACCGGAAAAGAATGACTACAAATGACCAATATTATACCAACATTGTTTTGCCCAAAATGGTTAAGGATATGAAGGAACAGCATCCAACAACACAATGGGCGTGTCAAAGGCTCTCCTTCTTCATCACAAAATCCGGAAATTATGGCCTATCTGGAGCAAGGAAAAAATCAAACATCTACTTCAGTGATTCCCAAACTTTTCTGGACCATCGCCCCCTTTAGAAGAGAACAAAAATTTCAACGCCCCCCTAGTCCATAATAGTTAATTTTATATGAAATATTAAAATATTGTTGCATATTATCTGTATCTAATTTATCTGTTTATTTATCTATTAAAATCATAAAGCAGAAATTAATAAAACGACAACCAAATGTACAATAAAATTGTTTATTAAAATTAAAAAAATAAACACGGAATCAATAAGAAATAAAAAATAATGAGATAAACACAAAATTAATAATAAATAAAAAAAATTAATGAGATTGTTGAGGCTGGTGGAGTGTTAACAATTTGTTAATGTCGGGTTCCAATTTCGTTAACATCAATCGCAGATCGCCACGTTCAATGATGTGTAGTCTGTTCCTCTTCTTTGACAGTAAATTAGCTACTGCACTGAATCCACGCTCAGTCATATAGGACGAAGGAAATGCGATTAAAAACTTCTGTACTATTGCCCACAATCCAGGGTAGAGAACTGGTATTGATTTTTGAAACCAGAACTCTTGGTATCCATGTTTGAATTTTACTTTGAGTGCTTCGTTAGTGGTGAGTTCTAAGAGTTCCTCTTCCAAATTTGATGATTCTTACTCGGTATATTCATATATACCCAACTCGGTATATTCATGTTTAAAATATCTTGGAAACGCTGTAAAATCAACATGAAGAACTTCCAAGTGTTGGCAGTAAGTAAGTAAATCTTCCGGTTTTGCAGACTGCTGATAATGTGGGAAAGTGGTTGTATTCACCTCTACCTAGATTTCGTTTGAATAGAAGAAGTTTTCCCACAAAAGCAGCTATGACGTTTTTTGTTTTAATTAAATTCAACTCATCACCTTGCAATTGTAAATTAACTTGATTAAATATTTTAAACAGGTCTGTTAAATAAGCGATGTCATTTTTTGACGTAATCAGGTTTTCGCGCAATTTTTCGTCTCTGTCTTCAAGAAAGTCCAGTACTGAGTCAAATAGATTGGAAAAACGATTCAGACAAACACCTTTAGAGAGCCAACGTACTTCTGTGTGCAGCAGCAAGTGATTGTAATTTTCATCATTTTCATTACAAAGCTTACCAAATAATCGGTCATTCAATGAATTGCTTCTAATCTTATTGATTGCTTTAATAACGTAATGGAGCGACGTATGCAGACGTTCATTCAAATTTTTTGCAACCAAATGCTGACGATGAATAATACAATGTACAGCGAGTACATTTGATACTGCTTGTTTCAAATGCGCTATGAAACCCTTATGACGACCTGTCATTGCTGGAGCACCATCAGTAGCAGCAGACAAAATATTGCAAATAGGAATTTCTTTCTCTTGAAAAAACTTTGGCATGGTATTAAATATAGATTCTCCCTTTGTATCAGATTCCAAATTTTTAGCAAATAATAACTCTTCATGAATTTTTTCTTCTTTTATAAATCGTACGTATGATATGAGTAGAGCTTCGTTATTTGGTAGAGTTGATTCATCGAGTTGAATGGAAAATTTGCAAGTCTTTAAGTAATCACATAATGATATTTCAACGTCTTTTGTCATTTCATCTATTCTTCTTTGCACTGAATTATTACTGAGAGGAATTTTTTTGATGATATCTGACGGTGTCTTATGATGAAGAACAGTTTTTAATATCTCTTTGACTGCCGGCAAAATTAATTCCTCGCCAATTGTGTGTTTTTTTTTCCTGCTTTTGCGATTAACAATGAAACGTTATATGAGGCTCGTAGTCCATCATCATCTTGTTTAGAAGACGACGCAAAAAGATTTGACATAGTTGGCTGTTTTAAATATTGCTTTTCCAGTTCTTGAAAATAGGATAAATCTTTGTTCTTCTTATCAGCATGCATTTTATTTAAATGTTCTTGTAGCCTAGAAGGTTTCATAGCTTCATTTGAAAAAACTTTTCGGCAAATTAAACACATAGGTAATGATTGGTATGTAGGAGAGTACGTAAATCCATATTTCAAATACTCAATACTGTACTGCCGGCATTTCTTTTTAGATGTAGATTCAGACATTTTCAAATACAAATTAACTTCTCAACAGATTTATAGATAGTTATAAAAATAATGTTTATAATTACTTCTAACACTTATCACTCACGACTATTTATCACGGCGAAGCACATAAAAATAATAAAACATTCCTAGAGCTATCGCTTTTATAGATTTGATTTTGTGCACGCATTAACTTGTATGTTTGCGATGCCGGCGCACTTGCTCCGTAAACAAGTCATTTCAAGCTCCCATATTCTTGTCGAAACATGTTAAATTGCATGAACCGCGTGTTTGCCTACCAACTTGCAAGGACTTGTCACCGTCAATCTATTCTAAACTAAAACAAATTAGGTATAGGTATATCTAATGCTAATTTAAAAATGCTTATTAACGCGATAACAATAAGATAATTTACATAGCTAGATAAAATATTTATTCATGAAAACAGGTATTTTCAAAGTATTTTATTATATTAAAAAATAATTATAAAAAAAATATTAAATATAATAAATTTATTATTATTATATTATCATTGCATCAAGGTTGATTTGCCTATCAGGACGGACACACATGTCCAACATAATAAGCCTGATATAGTAGTGCATGTTAAGGTATTGAATGAGATTACAATTATTGAAGTAGGAATAACATCTCAGGATAACCTGTAGACAGTAGAGGTTGAAAAGAAGAGGAAGTATGATCTGCTGGCTAATGAGTTGAGCCTAATTCACAAGTGTAATGTTAATATTATACCTTATGTTCTGACGTGGGATGGTATTGTGACTTGGAGTGGGAAAACATATTGAAGCTTATATCCAATCTGTGATCTTGAAGAGAACTTTTGAGAGCATCTCAGACTCTCTTTTGAGAGAGACTTCAGACATACCAGTACGCTAGTAGGCGGTAGCAGGGAACTTATTGTCCAAGCTGCAGTTGAAAAGCTGTACATGACGGATGAGGTAGTGGATGACCAGAATCACCAGGAAGACACCACAGAATAGAAGAGATCAAAAGGTTGTCACAGAAAATTCCATCAAATTTATTTATTTATTTGACCGCCCCTCTTGACTGCCTCAACGCCCCCCCATTTGCCTCTGGATCCGCTACCGCCCCCCTGGAAGGCTCCAGCGCCCCCGTTGGGAATCTATGATCTACTCCATCCTGCATATTTATTGATCTGTCACCATGCGATTTTTAGCTGTTTCCAAATATTAAAAATGTACTTGCTGGAAAGCCTTTCTCAAGGGTGCAAGACCTTGCAAAATGCGCTCATTCAGAGTTGAAGAGTATTCCCCAATAGGAGTAGCACCAAGCTTTCCAGAATTGGCGTAGACGTCTTCAACTTTGAATAGATGCTAGAGGGGAGTACGATGAAGGACAGGAAAAGTTTCGTTGAGGTAAGTACAATGGTTTTTGTTCTGCAGATGCATGTCAAGGACTTTTTGAACGCCCTTCGTAATATTAGGCTATATTAGTAGAATCCAATGAAGTGAAAAAACGCACAATATTGCGCTACACAAGGTCGCAGGAGTATCATATAAGTGATACTTAAAAAACAAAGACCTGCCAACTCCGAAAAAAATTGAGCTTTTGCACAACCCATACTTGCAGTCATCAACAACTTTGTAAGTTTATTTGCCATACTAGCCGAAATGTAGTAGAGATCCCTAGTGTTAGTTCTGCTCTTAAAAATGAATTTTAATGTTTACTTTCACGGAAATCTTTAGCATAAAATTCGAAATTTCGTTTGTTTTGCCTCCGAGTTGCACTTTTGTGCACACATGGGCTAAATGGCCATATGGACCTCAAGGGCTCAGAGAAGGTTGGGGTAGGAAATTCACTGGACAGCTGTTAGGAGACATGTGGAACCCTCCCATCAAGACCATCCAGCATGTTTTTGGTGGTGGGTATACAAAGAGAGACTCTGTCACTCCCGACTCTCGTTTCTGATCTCTCACTCCCGACTCTGTTAAATGGATAACTGTCTTGTGTGATAGTCGGCTGCTGATTTCTCTGGCGCGGAACGAACGCTCTCTTCGGAGAAATGTCAGGAGATTTCCGCGAGCGATTCGAATTTCTGATCGGCTCCGCTCTTTGGAAAGCATTTCCACTCTCTCTGTTCTTAATCGGAGTAATCGGAGGTGATGGTAGAGAGCCATACGCGTATGGTTGTCACATTTTCTGCCATACGGCTATACGCCATACGGTTGTCACATTTTCTGCTATACGTCATACGGTTGTCACATTTTCTGTGACAACCGTATGGCTCTCCTGCACACGGAGCTACGGCTTAACATCCCATCTAATAGAAGCTGGCCTTTCCAAGTCCATCAATGACCCCTTTCTGATTTAGGGCATGGTCTTCACCCTGTCTTGGTCAGTCGGGAATTTCGGGCATCTCAAAGCTGGCCTTGTTGGAACTCGAACCTAGGAACTGCAGATTATGAGCCAGGCACGATACTTTATTAACCAACCCAAGCCTCCGAAATTCGAACATATGTGTAAGCTCAAACAATAACGATTTGTTTGTAGATAGTTGGATGTAAGAGAATTATTTTTGCGTTCTGTATACAGACATAATTAAAGAGTCATATTTTTTTAAAATAAAAATTTTATTGGTAGATATATGCTTTCCTACATAATTTAGTAAATTCATACATTCTATTATTTTCTGATGACCTGGAAGTTTTAAACTTGTTTTTTGGCACTTCACTTTTGATTAGAAGATCACTGCTACATAAATTCAAATTCTATTTGGAATAGAACGTTAAAAAAAAGAGAAAAAAACACCATTTCGGAGTTTAGGCGATTGTCATATGCTTTTGATTAGATTAACATTATATGTACAAACTCATTAAATAGTGGCATAACAAGTATTCCTTGATACACCTCCTACTAAATATTACAAAGCACATTTCTCAGTCCTCAAAATCAAAATTCTTTCCATACGATTAATCTCACAGTTAATGCAAACCTCAGGAAGATCAACCGTGTGCTAGTCAATGATGTTGGATGTTCAAAAATCGCAAACTCGTTAACTTCATCAACTCTGCTAATGGGATTAACGGGAACGGAATAAACTAATATAGTTAATGCTATTTTCTTTTCGAAAGTCCGTTACAGATTGGAACACAAACTCAGCTTCAGCACTTTCTGTAAGATTTTGGAACGGGAATTTTTGAGGGCGACTTGATGTTTGGGGGATTGGGAGATCGGCTTCGGTAACGTGTCGTGGCATCAGAAACGAGACCTTCGCTTGAATCAACAGACAACACGTTGGGTTTAAGCCCCATGCGATCATCAGGCTGCTGCTTTCTGCCCATTTTCGTCTTGTACTCGTTGATCAACATTTCCATTCTCTTCAGAATTTTTTCGTCGCTCCCCAAATCGGTGTCTTGCAGCAATTTTTCGAGCAGAGGCGAAAGAGCCTTTTCGGGAAACGTCGTGGATTTCACTTGAGATCTGTTGCCATGGTGATCGGTGATTAGTACAGTCGACCTGTCTTGGACACTCCCGACTCTGTTAAATGGATAACTGTCTTGTGTGATAGTCGGCTGCTGATTTCTCTGGCGCGGAACGTACGCTCTCTTCGGAGAAACCTCGGGAGATTTCCGCGAGCGATTCGAATTTCTGATCGGCTCCGCTCTTTGGAAAACATTTCCTCTCTCTTTGTTCTTAATCGGAGTAATCCTCTGTGGCGGAGTGATATATTGTCCCGTTCCACTCAATGTCCGGTTTTTAACGTTCACCGGAGAAGACCCTCTGGAGTGGAAGACGAGGGGTTTTTGGACTGGAGGTTTATTTTGATACAAGTTTTCCGAACTTTGTGACCTTTGATCCGTCCACTTCGTTCGGCTGTTGTCAGAGTTCAACCTCGTAATTTGGGGAGCGCGGATCTTACTCTTTGTCGAAGGCGGAGGTATTCTTCCTTCACGGGGCCATATATTTGGTAAGGATTCTCTCTCTCTGCGCCTAGGGAGCACGGGGCTGGTCGTTAAAGGTGCTCGTTGCTGTTCCCGCACTTCCAACGATGGCGTATACTTCCATGAAGAAGGGACTGTGTCTTTTGGACGCAGCATCCTCATCTTCCTCTGAGAGTTAGGGATGTTCCACTGGTTGCAGCATTCTCCATCCGAGCCTTCGGATGAGCTGTCGGCGTAGTGGAAGGGAGCTCTGGATTGATTCTCCGGACTTTCGTCCCTCACGTGGAGGCTCGTGTTGGATGCCGAAGAATCATCACTGAATTGTGTGATGCGGGAATAGTCGCCAACAGGATGGTTCACTTCGATGTCTGGATTGGAGGAACGGCGATCCAAGATGCTGGGAACGGCGATGCATCGACGCCACACCTGAGGAGATGTCGGGGTGCTGGAAGGGGCTTGAGGAGGTCTGGAATAAATTCAAAGAAAGGGTTAGTCCATCTTCATTGTGTCAGTTTTTTTTTTTTGCTTTCGAAAGAAATCTATCATTGTTAAAAAGGGTTAAACTTTAAGTGGGTAGACCGGAATCAAGAAAAAAATAAATGTGATGGGTGTGGATTATGCAATAAAGCCTGAAAAAAAGCGAAAGGAAAGGGGGGGGGGGCAAGTGACTGGATTTCTATTGCAGTATAACAGGTCCCGTAGATCAGCAGCCTAGCGTGTTAACCACTCGGCCATGGGACGGCTCAGCGCCATCTAATGATGAAAGAAATAATTTTTCTTGGATAGCAACTTCTTTCTATCGAAACAGATACATTCATAAAAATGCATTCATCAAAGGGTTAGGAAGCAGGAATGCTTAGGCATTTCCCAGGCACAGAAATGCCTCTTATTTGCATTTCCTCTTTCGTAGGCATCGCAAATTTTCTGTTTCGTAAGCCTGGGAAAGGGCCTGAGAAAGGATCCCGTCCCAGGCTTCTCCTACGAAACAGAAATGCCTAGGGCCTACAAAACAGAAATTCTACAGACTATGAAACAGATATGCCTAAAGCCTACGAAACAAAAATGCGTAGGACCTACGATACCTAAAGCATACGAAACAAAAATGCCTAGGACCTACGATACCTAAAGCCTACGAAACAAAAATGTCTAGGACCTACGATACCTAAAGCCTACGAAACAAAAATGTCTAGGACCTACGATACCTAGAGCATACGAAACAAAAATGCCTAGGACCTACGATACCTAAAGCCTACGAAACAAAAATGTCTAGGACCTACGATACCTAAAGCCTACGAAACAGAAGTGCTTACGATACGGAAGTGTCTAGCGCTACGAAATAGAAGTGCTTCGGCTACAAGAACTTTAATCTGGCGCTGATTACAGGCGAGTGCATTCTTCCAGTTTCTTATCAGTTTACCTAGAGTTCGATGTAGCTGAATTCCTCTACCTCTACAAGAAGATTGCTGCTTCTAGATGACAGTGAAGAAATGTGTCAATGAGAGAAGTCTTCTATCTAACAGAATGATTGCAAGCTACGTGCTCAGCGACCTTTGCCAAAGCTCTTCAAATATCATAACTTGTACGTTTACAAAGTCCAATAATATTGTAAAATGTTTCGTGTAGTCAATAGTTAGATGCATCGAGTTTGAAAAGGGCACAGATATGGCAGATATATAATAACGTACTGCTATTGTTAAATAAATAAATAAATAAATAAGTAAGTAATATTCCCTCAAGCAGCTGCTTGCCATAGAGGTCTAACATGAGCCTGTCAGTTTATACGCCATATAGAAGGTCTGTGAAGAGATGGACAATAATTGATAATGAATAGTTGCCATGACAGATGAGTTCGGGCCAGTGAAAGGGTAAATTTACAATTTTGGCTAAAATTTTTAAAAAATGGTAAAAAAAAGTAGGATAAATAATTCAATTGGATTACGATTTCAACAATTTAATTAGCGTTAGGTAATTATAGTTATATCAGCTTTTGATTATTTTAGCCAAGAATCTCATTAATGAATAGACTTTATTGTTTACAATGAAGTCAAGAATTTTGAATTTCTGTGAATTATTTCTGGTATTTTTAGCTCCAAATATCCTACGATTACATTTGTTTTCATGCAACTGAAATTATTCTGAAGCTGGAATTATTATAATATCTATTTGGCCTCTTAGTCCTCTAATAAAATATCGATATTTTCATTTTCCCATCATTAATCAGTTTGAAATAATCACTGTTAAAGAACGCAAAAGTCGGAAAATGAAAATATTCCTTCTTCTTCTTTCTAAGATTCCATATTCCTATTCCATATTCATAAGAAGGGAAAAAATGCTTACAGGGGCTCTCCCATCCCTCCCCGCCAACGCCCATGATTTAAAGTACCCATGTTTTAGGTTATACTCATATTATCCCATACTCTACAGACACGCTAAATCAGGTCTTTTCGGTTTTGAATGGCAGCAAATTAATGTAAGTACTTTCATTTACCTGCTGTATGTCACATGCATATTAGGAGCGCAGTTCTTCCCTGGCTGCATCGTCAGCTTTGCTGATGTGGCCAATCGATGACCTGAGGGAAAAGAAGAAAAGATTAGATCAGCTGGAAAGAGAAATATTTTCTACTCCTCAGAACAGAAAAGAGCATCATCAAAATGCTTTTTTAAGGAAAAAAGATTATAAAAATCGAAGTCCTTAAGAAGAAGAAAAGTATATCTCTCTTTTCGAATTAAATTTTGTAAAAGTACGTAGTAATTGTTAGTTAAAAAACTGTGAATCGTACTTTTGATCCACACTTGAAAAAAAGATTTCTTGTTTCATATTGCTTTTGCCCCTTCTTTCGGGTTTCTCCACAATTAAGAAGATCTCAGTCGGTCTGTGCCAGGCTCGATATCGTAATCTGATTATACTAGGTTCGAGTTTCCACTATGCCTGGGTTGAGATTTTTTCCATTAGTCCCCATCTGCCTTCGGTAAGAAAAATGGATAGCGATGAGCTTAGAAAGACTGTCCGTTTGAGGACAGAATGCTCTCTTCATGCAGAAGAGCCATATCCTATGCACCATAAAAAACCCACTGAATGGTCTTGATGGACAGTTTCCATCTGTCTCCTAACAACAGCAGGTGGAGGGTTTAGCTCAGTCGATAGTCCAGACTCGTAACCTGATAATCCGAGGTTCCAGTCTAAAATGTGCCTAAGTGTCAGCCGCTATGTCCTCAGGAGAAAAGGAATTTTCATGGCTCCTAAAAGTTTCAGCCATCGGTTGGGACGTTAATCCGTGTGATGGAGAGCCATACGTTGGGCACGGATCTAGAAAAGAATAAGGGGAAGGGGAAGCGATGCAGACGGGCCTGAAAAAAATAAAAGGAGGGGTCAAGACACTGAATTTCCATCTCTTGACCCCTCCTTTTCCAAAAATAATTTAAAATTTCAGGTCTTAAGGTTCGGTTGGTTTACCTCTGAGAGGCACTTTTTTTGCACTCAATGGACTAAACGGTGAGGTCACAGGGATCCCAAGGTCTCGGAGAAGGTTGAGGGGAGGCATCCACTGGACAGCTGTTGGGAGACAGATGGGAGCCTCCCGTCAAGGCCATCCAGCGTGTTCTTTAACGTGCACAAGGTATAGCTCTCTTGCACATAGGAGCCACAGCTTAACGTCCCATCTTACGGACAGCGGTCTTACCAAGCCCATCGGTGTCCCCTACTGACCTTGGGCAGGGCGGGGAGTTTTGCGGAGATAAATCTCGATGTTGGCCCAGCTGGGACTAGAGCCTAGTACGCTGGCGATTGAGCCATCTCCATCCCTCAGGAAATAATTTTATTATTTACATACAATAACATATGAATTGTCAATGACACGTTATCAAGATGACTTGTGTCTACTCTTCCGCTAAATTCTTTTTAAATTCATAATGGATATTCATATCTAAATGATGTTTTTGACGTTATGCATTATGTCAGGATTGAGTTGTTTTACCTCCGAGGTATGCATGCTTTTTTTGCACACCATGGGCTAAATCGCGTACTGTGTGTGTGATCAGAAGGACCCCGAAGGCTCAGAGAAGGTTGGGGGAGGAGATCCACTGGAACAACTTTTGGGAGACAGATGGGAGCCTCCCGTCAAGGCCATCCAGCGTGTTTTTTAACGTACACAGGGTGTGGCTCTCCCGCACAAGGGGCTACGGCTTAACGTCCCATCGGACGGACGGCGGCTATTCGAAGCCCATCGATGTCCACCACTGACAGTGGGCAGGGAGTTTTGCAGAGATTTAACTCAACGCTGACCCAGCTGGGAACTGCAGATTATGAGCCTGGGGCGCTACCGACTGAGCCACCCCCGCCCCCCTCTATAGAAATAAAAAATAAAAATAAATACCTCCTCAAGCAGCTGCTTGCACACAGAGGTCACGCCATAGTAGAGGATCTGTGAGGATTACGGGTCCTACAGCAGATTTTTTTGCCAACTGCACGCAGTGTTCCCAGATGGTCACCCTCCCACGTACTGATCGCGCACACAGCTGCTTAACTTCGAGTGATCGGACGAGAACCGGTGTTTTCAGCTTGGTACTGCCGTTGGCTCCTCTGTAGTACAGTCGCTCAAAAAAGTATCCGAACATTATGGTTGATTACAGAATTCAGAAAAAATATCTGGCAACGATTTGTTTTAGAACTTAGTGATCTGGCAACCTTCGTGTCACGTGATTACAGAATTCAGGAAAAATATCGGGAGCGTGTACAGCAACTGTACACGCTCCAGTTACCGTTCACAGCAAACTGGAGCGTGTGCAGTTACTGCACACGCTCCAGTTTGCTGTGAACGGTAACTGCACACCCTCAATATTTCCGTGAGTGAGCCCACACGATGTAGTATCAAAATAATATGACCACTACAGTCGCTCAAAAAAGTTAGTGATCTGGCAACCTTCGTGTCACGTGACACGAAGGTTGCCAGATCACTAATTTCTAAAAAAATCGTTGCCAGATATTTTTTCTGAATTCTGTAATCAACCGTAGTGTTCGGAAACTTTTTTGAGCGACTGTACACTAATCGAATTCATATAATTGGGAGGTGGGAGTTCGAATCCCACTCATCGACAAAACTCATTTTTTTCCACAAAGTTATTTCTGGAATTATATGTCAACAGTTAATCTGTGAATTTATTATTGATTGCTACTAATTTAATCTTTTTCATTTTTATGAGAAAAAGCAAAATATTATCATGAAATTCACATTTTCTCTCTCGGGTTAAATCCGAATATTAAAACTCCTGTCCGTCGGTAAAAATCGACTGAAATCGTTTAAACCTCAAAAAATTCATACCTCGAGATTAATAGTTTAAAAGCAGCGGCAGAAAAACATTTTAATAATCATAACCAGCCAGCAATGGGTAAATATGTAAAAAGTTACATAGCAAAGGAGATATGAGAGAAATGAATAAGAATGGGTTGTTTTATCTCTGAGCGGCACTTTTTTGCACACCATGGGCTAAATGGCCAGGTCACATGGACCCCGGAGGCTCAGAGAAGGTTGGGGGAGGGGACCCACTGGAACAGCTGTTGGGAGACAGATGGTAGCCTCCCGTCAAGGCCATCCAGCGTGTTCTTTAACGTGCACAGGGTATGGCTCTCCCGCACACGGGGCCACGGCTTAACGTCCCATCCGACGGACGGCGGCCTTTCCAAGCCCATCGGTGTCCCCTACTGACCGTGGGCAGGACGGGGAATTTTGCGGAGATAAATCTCAACGCTGACCCAGCTGGGACTCGAACCTGGTAACTACAGATTACGAGCCTGGCGCGCTATCGACTGAGCCACCCCCGCCCCTAAAAATAAGAATGAGAATGCATAAAATGTTTCTTTTGGACTCCACTTACCAGATTTGCAACGACATGGATCGTGTTTATCCAAGTAATGCTCCAAGGTGTCCCAGCCACCTCCGACTCGCACCATCACGTGACTCCTCAGAATCTGAAAATATCAGCAGAAGTTCATTTGCAAAATCTCCTGAAAAAATATTTTAAAAAATTTCCTCTCAAGCAGATGCTTGCCACAGAGATCTTTGATCACAAGACCCCAGCAGAAAGGCAAACCGAAGAGGAATAATAAATAAACATTCACAATAAGTTTAGTTTTTTTTAAAAATATATAATAGCAGAGAAAGATCTCAATCAGATGTATCAATATCTCGATTTTCAACAATATTCGTTCAGAATTTAATGAGTTATGGAAGTTTGAATATTTAACAACAACGCCAATCTTAAAAATTTATTTCAGCCTTAATAAATTTTTTTATTATTTCAAACGATTTAATTATGTAAAATAAGTGTATATTTCAGAAGTTTGTGCAAATTAATATTTCAGTATTCGTCAGTTTTGTATAATTTCTTAGAACTGGCATTATTATTGTTAAATATTCAAACTTCCATAACTCATTAAAGAGTGAACGAATATTGTTGAAAATCGAGATATTGAAGTATTTGATTCAAATTTTTGTCTGCTATCATACTTTTCAAAAAAAAAAACAGCATTAGTTTCTTATTACATAACATAGAATTGTAATTTTTGTCTACTTGTAGTGTATATACACCGAAGAGCCAAAACATTATGACCAGCGCGTCTTTACGCAAATCGAACCAACTGCAGGTAAATGACAGCACGTGTGAAGGTCATGAAACGGTATAAATAACACCTGATACTGAGTTCTGTTGTTAATCAGTGTTATTCTTGTTCTTCAGATGGGGAAAGGCAGCGGACTTAAGTGAGTTTGACAAAGGCCAAATTGTAATGGCCAGACGACTGGGTCAGAGCATTTCCGAGACGGCAAGTAGTTGTGGAGTGCTCACATTCAGCAGTGGTTAATGCCTTCAAAAAGTGGTTCGAGGAAGGAAAAACCAATAACCACCGGCTAAGTGTGGGCCGACCACGGGTCATCGATGCTAGAGGTGAGCGAAGGCTATCTCGTATGATATTAACGAACAGAAGGGATACTGTGGCGCAAATTACCCGTAATTTGAATGCTGATGAAGGGAGTAATGTGCCACAACACACGGTACACGAACCCTGCTAAAAATGGGGCTGCTTAGCTGCAGGCCGGTCCAAGTGCCCATGCTAACCTCGGTTCACCGTCAAAAGCACCTACAATGGTCACACGAGCATCAAAGCTGGACTTTGAATGATTGGAAGAAGGTTGTCTGGTAAGGGGAATCTCGTTTCCTGTTGCACCATGTGGACTGCCGGGTACATGTGTGTCGTTTACCTGGGGAAGTGTTGGCACTAGGATACATCATGGTACGAAAACAAGCCGGTGGAGGAAGTATAATGCATTGGGCAATGCTCTGCTGGGAAACCCTAGGTACCGTCATTCATGTGCAGGAAACTATGACGTCTACCACCTACCTAAACATTATTGCAGACCAGGTACATCCTTTCATGGCAACGGTATTCCCCTCTAGTAGTGCCTTCTTTCAGCAGGATAATGCGCTATGCCACACTGCCCGGATTGTTCGAGAATGGTTCGCGGAACACGAGGAAGACTTCCAGGTATTGCCCTGACATCCAAATTCCCCAGACATCAATCCAATCGAGCATTTGTGGTTTGTGTTGGAACAGGATATCCGACCTGCGGTTGCTCAACCACGTAACTTACAAGAGTTAAAGGATCTACTGGTAATGTGTTGGTACCAGATACCACAAGACACCTTTAGAAATCTTTTAGCGTCCATGCCTCGCCGGGTAAGAGCTGTTTTAGCGGCACGTGGAGGACCAACATCATATTAAGCAGGTGGTCATAATGTTTTGGCTCTTCGGTGTGTATATGTTTAATATTTCTTCGCCTCCGTTCCGATTTCCATTAATCTCAAGGTGGGGGATGAAAACTGAACCTCCCTCTCAAGGCCACCTAGCGTGTTTTTCTTTTCTGTGACGAAATCAGTTCAGCTCAGAGACTGTGGAAAGGTCGCCGTCCCTCGAATGGGTTGGGTTGTTTTACCTCTGAGCGGCACTTTTTTGCACACCATGGCCAGGTACATGGACCCCGAAGACTCAGAGAAGGTTGGGGGAGGGGACCCACTAGAACAGCTGTTGGGAGACAGATGGTAGCCTCCCGTCAAGGCCATCCAGCGTGTTCTTTAACGTTCACAGGGTATGGCTTCCCGCACACGGGGCCACGGATTAACGTCCCATCCGACGGACGGCGGCCTTTCCAAGCCCATCGGTGTCCCCTACTGACCGTGGGCAGGGCGGGGAATTTTTGCGGAGATAAATCTCAACGCTAACCCAGCTGGGACTCGAACCTGGGAACTACAGATTACGAGCCTGGCGCGCTACCGACTGAGCCACCCCCGCCCCCCGTCGAATGGGACGTAAAGCATTGGCCACGTGTGCGGGAGAGCCATGCTTTGTGGACGTTGGAAGAACACGTTGGAAAAAATATTTTCCATCTGTCTCCTAAAAGCTGCATATTGGGTTCCCTTCCCCCAAACTTCTCTGAGCCCTTTGGGTCCTTGTGACCTGGCCATTTAGCCTAGTGTGCTAAAAAAAACAGCGCCTCTCAAATTCTGAGACAGCGTCGTTATCGTTGAGACCAACTCGCTATCGTTGCGAGTTTGTGGATACGCTACTGGTTTTAACAACCAAATAAAAGTTTAAAAAAAGAGATTTTAGGAACGGAAACGTGAGGCACTTTTAATGTAAAGTATAAGAATGCTTCAAAGGCAAGCAAAAATGTAAGTGATTCTCGATAGTAAAATGAAGGAATATTTGAAATCAAATCCTTTCAAATACGAAAACAAATGAAATAAAAATCTGCCCGAAACACAAGCCTTAGAAGTAGTTAACAGCAGAAAAAAAAGTTAGCAATAGGCTTAGTTTTCAACGCAAAACACAGGGTAGACACAAAATTGCATTTCTGGTGGCTACACTGAGAAAGAAACGTTTTCCCACGAGAGAGACAAAAACCAGATTTCTTAGGCTCTCCTTTGGTATCGATCTGCAACCGCGTCTGCCTCAGCAGTTCCAAAATACGACCAAGTTTCTCCTCAGGCAGATCTTTCTGACTTCATATATCACCTTCCTTCCTCTCGTTTTTTTTCTCTAGGTTTGTGGTACAGTTGTTTGTTTTCACTGAACATGATTTATTAGGTTGTCGCATATCACGTTGCTACGATGGATCAAAACAAAGAAGAGGCGAGATCCATCAGCACGTGACGACGCTCTCTTTTGCTTGCGACGTGATGGATTTTTATTTGAAGAAAATGGATGTTTTCTTGCTCCTTATTATCAGCTAGTGCGAGCACTAGAATTTCGTATTCATTGCGTGCAATGAGGTAATAGGGAAGTTTCTATAAAGATGTAAATTATGTTCAGGCCCAGACTGGGAAAAGAAAAATTTGAGGGAGGATGAGGATTGCGCGCAACAGCCGAGACTGAATTGTAATAGATCAGAACGCAGCTTCGGTTTTTTTTTTTCGCCAGAAATTTATTTCTATAAATGGTTCAAATATGTTTTTTCTTCTCCTTTCTAAGGTCTTCTAAAAACCATTCTTGCAAAACCTCGTGTAATATATATATCAGCAACTTTCTCGTTGAAACAGCTGAGTTGCAGGCTCGAAATCTGCGGTTCACAGGTTCGAGTCTCAGCTGAGTAGACAATTAATCAAAACTCTCACACCCTGCCTTGGTCAGTAGGGGATACCGATGGGCTTGGAAAGGGCGCCTTCCGTAGAATGGGAGGTTAAGCCGTGGCCCCGTGTGCGGGAGAGCCATACACTGTGCACGTTAAAAAGCACGCTGGATGGCTTTGACGGGAGACTACCATCTGTATCCCAACAGCTGTTCCAGTGGGTCCCCTCCCCCAACCTTCTCTGAGCCTTCGGGGTCCATGTGACCTGGCCATTTAGCCCTTGGTGTGCAAAAAAGTGCCGCTCAGAGGTAAAACAACCCAACCCGTTGCCAGTGCTCTCTCTGGTAATATTACCTCGATGGTAACGTATGGTCCTCCACGAGACAGAAGTTTCTAAGCCAAAAAACGGAATTGCCTCTCTAATCGAACTTTTCGAATCATTTTGTACGCACCAGAATTCTTCGAAATACAATATGCCAGGCATATGGAATTTTACAGCAAAATAAAAGTAAATATGATTCTAGCTGCAGAAAAAATATATAGGTATTATGAAAAATTTATTTTTATTAAAATATTGTTTTTTACACAGTATAATATTTGAAACATTTATTAATAAACACATGAGAGTGTTTTTCAAGCTTCTTTTGACTGCGACCTACAATAAGAAATTAATTTTGCATCGCGACCCACACTGATATTTTCTATTCTATTTCATTAAAAAAATTCTGGTCGCGACCCACTAATGGGTCGCAACCAGAAGTTTGAAATACGCTGTCTTATGAGATATACGTTTATTAACTTTTAGATATTTTTCATATTAAATTAACGATTTTAAATTCCGACATGAATGTTAAGCTTCCTTTCGACAAGATATCTCGTGTTCCACTCGTGCTTAATTATAACGATTTCAATTTCCAAAGCAACGCGTGTGCTCTTGACCCAACAAACTGAACAATGGCTTTATCAGAAATAAATTAATGAATGCATTCTTTCTTTCCGATTTATTAGTGGCAACAGTTATTTTGAGTAACGTTCAACCGTTAATGTCTATAGGTTGTTCATGCAAAATCTGGTGCCTCTAGGTGTTCTAGGAGCCAAGTGATAAAGCGGATAGGAAGATAAACTTACAAACAAACAAACCTTTCCTTTATATATATTAGATACATCCATAGCTCCCAGAGGTTCAAGCAATTAGTTTGATCAACAGACAAAAGGGAGGACAGCTATCGCATTCACTAAGAGAAAATTCGAAAGCTTCAGGTAAGAGTTTGGAGCAACAAACAAAAGACTTCTAGTTAAAGTTTCTCCCAAAGAGTCGTCATCATCATCCTCAAGCAGCCATGGGCTACGGAGGTCCAACCAGACCGTGCAATTTGCACGGTCTGGTTGGAACTCCGTAGTAGTAGATGTAGCTCAGGACAGACATGCTCCAAGCATGTCTGTCCTGAGCTACATCTAGTGCATCTGGCCACTGCACACCAATTCTAACAAGGTCCTGTTTGACAGTCTGCCCACCGCATCCTAGGTCTCCCCCTCCTTCTGAGGCCTCTAGGCACACTGTTCATAACCCTATTCGCCAATCTATAATTATCCATATGAGTAACATGGCCAAACCAGCGGAGTCTCTCTCTGCACAATATGCTGCTTAAAGGAGGTTGAAGACTCCTCTGCCTAACCTCATCATTAGTTACAAAGTTTAACCACCTAATGTCCAGGGGCGGGGGTGGCTCAGTCGGTAGCGCGCCAGGCTCGTAATCTGTACTTCCCAGGTTCGAGTCCCAGCTGGATGAGCGTTGAGACTTATCTCCGCAAAATTCCTCGCCCTGCCCACGGTCAGTAGGGGACACCGATGGGCTTGGAAAGGCCGCCGTCCGTCGGATGGGACGTTAAGCCGTGGACCCGTGTGCGTGAGAGCCATACCCTGTGCACGTTAAAGAACACGCTGGATGGCCTTGACGGGAGGCTACCATCTGTCTCCCAACAGCTGTTCCAGTGGGTCCCCTCCCCCAGCCTTCTCTGAGCCTTCGGGGTCCATGTGACCTGGCCATTTAGCCCATGGTGTGCAAAAAAGTGCCGCTCAGAGGTAAAACAACCCAACCTAATGTCCAAGATACTGCGTAAAGACAAGATTTTTTCTCGGCAACTCTTTCAACAAAAGTGGTCTCTACATTATACTGCAAAAATTGACCAATATTACGTGCCTAAGAAAAAAATTCACATTCATCCTACTAAAACTTTGTTTACAATTATTAAGGGTGAAACTGAGAACATTTTGAAGCTACTGATCTGTCATGTGTTATTGAATAAGGAAATGCAATTGACATAATTTAGCATGCTGAAAAAAAGTGTAAAGATAACACTATTATGAAATGAACATAAAACTCACCCTAACAAAAATAAGGACTTTTGTGTCTCCAATGCGATATTTCCCATCGGCCACTCGAATCATGGGAAACTGCGAAGGGCACGTGCATCGACTCAGCAGCTGAACAACCTGTTAGGAATCAAAACATACATTTATGCAAAGATCTTAGAATATGGAAATCTCTACACATATATCATCAGATGACGTTCAAGGAAAAAACAAACAGTTGAAAACTATTCTTTCCCAAAATAGCTATGCATCTGCTATTCTACATTTTTTATAGTTCTTTTATTAAAATAAAGATCGATCTTTTATTCAGACTTTAGAAAAAAAATGAATAATCATTTTATTTTCAGAAATTTTCTTAAAAGAAATATGGAAAATAAATACTCTTTCTTAATCTGTCGCATGCTAGCGACAATGAAATATTTTTGTGATAATAATCTAGTTGATAAGATAGAAATATAATAATATTAATCTTAACTAAGAAGTTTCCTCTAAACTTGATCAATAATACTTTAATACGTAATAACTCGCCAACATGGACGCCAGGAGAAATGTTTACCAAGGGGCAAATGGGAGCAAAACATTTATTTGTTATGTGGAGCAGCAGCTTTAGAGATTGCTGACGAGTGAAATGTGAAGCAATGGAAAAATATTTTATAGGCAAAGTTACTTGCAAAGTTGCCACTAAAAAAGCAAAAAGAAATATATATATAAAAAATAAAATAATACCCCCTCAAGCAGCTGCTTGCCACAGAGGTCTGACAGGAGCCTGTCAGTTTATATCCCATAGTAGAAGGTCTGAGAGGATGGCAGGACCTCAGCAGAAAAACGACACATACATCCATGCCTTACCCGGGGCTCGAACCCAGGTCCCTTAGATCAGTAGCCAAGCGCACTAACCACTCGGCCATGGGACGGCTATATACAGGGTGAATCTGAAAAAGTGGGCAAAACTTTACGGGGTGGTAGAACGCAGCTGTACGAGCAATATTCGTCATAGAAATTATGGGCGGAACGCAAACGGCGAGCCGCTAGGTGGCGTTGGAAATGGTATAAAAGGGTCGTCCTCGCACCCAGTGGCATTTCTACCGTGGATTGCTGAGAGGATGGCTGGTTATACTAACCACGAAATGGCGGATATGCTCTTTTGAGCAATTTCTTTGAGCATGTACCTCAATTACATTCCTGTTAATAAAATGTTTTCTGAAGTATCTCCTCTCCTTCTTGTGTTCATTCTTTAAATGTGACAGTGGAAAACTACCTTTTAACTTCTCACCGCTTGCGTTCCGTCCATACATTCTATGACGAATATTGCTCGTATAGCTGCGTTCTACCACCCCGTAAAGTTTTGCCCACTTTTTCAGATTCACCCTGTATATATAAAATGATTAAAAAATTGAAATCTCCTACTTTCTATATGCTCCCTAAAAAGTAAAAAATAAAAGTAAAGAATACTAATGATGAAATTACTGACTGGATTTATATTAACTTCGTCGGCAATTTCTCTTCATTTGATACGAGAAATCAGTTTGACTGCCTATCTTCCTTTGAAGTTCATATGACTCCAGTAAGTGATTTCATCATTACTTTATTTTTGCTTTTTTAGGGAACATATAAAGAAGGTAAATATTTTACAAAACGAAAAATATTTTTTATTACTATGTGTCAAGAATTTAAATTCCCGAACATCGAAGAAGGGACATTTGGGCGAAGCTCTCAGGCACGTTTTCCACTTCTTCTGCCCTAAGGATAGTTTTGAATCCCAGCACTTCTTCTGCCCTAAGGATAGTTTTGAATCCCAGCACTTCTTCTGCCCTAAGGATAGTTCTGCATCCCAGCACTTCTTCTGCCCTAAGGATAGTTCTGAATCCCAGCACTTCTTCTGCCCTAAGGATAGTTCTGAATCCCAGCACTTCTTCTGCCCTAAGGATAGTTCTGCATCCCAGCACTTCTTCTGCCCTAAGGATAGTTCTGCATCCCAGCACTTCTTCTGCCCTAAGGATAGTTCTGAATCCCAGCACTTCTTCTGCCCTAAGGATAGTTCTGAATCCCAGCACTTCTTCTGCCCTAAGGATAGTTCTGCATCCCAGCACTTCTTCTGCCCTAAGGATAGTTCTGAATCCCAGCACTTCTTCTGCCCTAAGGATAGTTCTGAATCCCAGCACTTCTTCTGCCCTAAGGATAGTTCTGCATCCCAGCACTTCTTCTGCCCTAAGGATAGTTCTGCATCCCAGCACTTCTTCTGCCCCAAGGATAGTTCTGAATCCCAGCACTTCTTCTGCCCTAAGGATAGTTCTGAATCCCAGCACTTCTTCTGCCCTAAGGATAGTTCTGCATCCCAGCACTTCTTCTGCCCTAAGGATAGTTCTGAATCCCAGCACTTCTTCTGCCCTAAGGATAGTTCTGAATCCCAGCACTTCTTCTGCCCTAAGGATAGTTCTGCATCCCAGAACTTCTTCTGCCCTAAGGATAGTTCTGCATCCCAGCACTTCTTCTGCCCCAAGGATAGTTCTGCATCCCAGCACTTCTTCTGCCCTAAGGATAGTTCTGAATCCCAGCACTTCTTCTGCCCTAAGGATAGTTCTGCATCCCAGCACTTCTTCTGCCCTAAGGATAGTTCTGAATCCCAGCACTTCTTCTGCCCTAAGGATAGTTCTGAATCCCAGCACTTCTTCTGCCCTAAGGATAGTTCTGAATCCCAGCACTTCTTCTGCCCTAAGGATAGTTCTGCATCCCAGCACTTCTTCTGCCCTAAGGATAGTTCTGCATCCCAGCACTTCTTCTGCCCCAAGGATAGTTCTGAATCCCAGCACTTCTTCTGCCCTAAGGATAGTTCTGAATCCCAGCACTTCTTCTGCCCTAAGGATAGTTCTGCATCCCAGCACTTCTTCTGCCCTAAGGATAGTTCTGAATCCCAGCACTTCTTCTGCCCTAAGGATAGTTCTGAATCCCAGCACTTCTTCTGCCCTAAGGATAGTTCTGCATCCCAGCACTTCTTCTGCCCTAAGGATAGTTCTGCATCCCAGCACTTCTTCTGCCCCAAGGATAGTTCTGAATCCCAGCACTTCTTCTGCCCTAAGGATAGTTCTGAATCCCAGCACTTCTTCTGCCCTAAGGATAGTTCTGCATCCCAGCACTTCTTCTGCCCTAAGGATAGTTCTGAATCCCAGCACTTCTTCTGCCCTAAGGATAGTTCTGAATCCCAGCACTTCTTCTGCCCTAAGGGTAGTTCTGCATCCCAGAACTTCTTCTGCCCTAAGGATAGTTCTGCATCCCAGCACTTCTTCTGCCCTAAGGATAGTTCTGCATCCCAGCACTTCTTCTGCCCTAAGGATAGTTCTGCATCCCAGCACTTCTTCTGCCCTAAGGATAGTTCTGCATCCCAGCACTTCTTCTGCCCTAAGGATAGTTCTGCATCCCAGCACTTCTTCTGCCCTAAGGATAGTTCTGAATCCCAGCACTTCTTCTGCCCTAAGGATAGTTCTGAATCCCAGCACTTCTTCTGCCCTAAGGATAGTTCTGCATCCCAGAACTTCTTCTGCCCTAAGGATAGTTCTGCATCCCAGCACTTCTTCTGCCCTAAGGATAGTTCTGCATCCCAGCACTTCTTCTGCCCTAAGGATAGTTCTGCATCCCAGCACTTCTTCTGCCCTAAGGATAGTTCTGCATCCCAGCACTTCTGATGCAAGGAAAAGAAGAGTTCCTTTGTAATATTAAGACATCCCGTGGCCGAGTGGTTAGCGCGCTTGGCTATTGAGCTAAAGGTTCGAGCCCCAGGTAAGGGACGGATATCTGCGCTGTTTTTCTGCTGAGGTTCCACCTTCCTCAGAGACCTTTTAGTGTGGCTTATAGACTGACAGGCTCCTGTCAGACCTCTGTAGCAAACAGCTGCTTGAGGAAATATTTATTATTATAATATTAAATTATTAGTCTAATATTGTCAAAAGGCAACAAACTCCAGGATTTTACGCTCTCCATCAGTGATATGTGAAAATGGATTTTCAATACTTATCGGTATTCAAAATCCGTTTCGATCATTTAAATATCTAGACAGAGGCATCGCGGATATCGATCATTTAAATATCTAGACAGAGGCATCGCGGATATCGATCATTTAAATATCTAGACAGAGGCATCGCGGATATCGATCATTTAAATATCTAGACAGAGGCATCGCGGATATCGATCATTTAAATATCTAGACAGAGGCATCGCGGATATCGATCATTTAAATATCTAGACAGAGGCATCGCGGATATCGATCATTTAAATTGCCAGACAGAAAGGCATCGCAAATATTGATCATTCGTGACATATTTCTTTTCCACCGCTGAGACCAAACGATCCCAATCTTCCCATTCTTTACTTCCCCGATAAGGAAGTTTTATCTTGAAACTTCGGTCTGAGCCACCCCATTTACGAATCGTTACGCAACTCACCAGCTGGCCAAAAAAAAACCACTTGAACCACACGGTGATGTGTTCCTGTATACATTTTGTATGGCGAAAAACGCACAGACTTATGAATCATTCTAGTAAATGGTATGATCCTGTGTCATTATCATACGTTACGTTTAGTTTTCGCGTTCAAAAGATGTGTTGGAACAGTTGTCTTTATAAACTCAAAAGCTGACAAACGAAAACCAACTAAACAACAAATGACGAGTCAAAAGCAATGGAAAGACAAGTCAAAATTTAATCCTGTCAGACCTCTTCAGGCAAGCAGCTGCATGAGGGGGTATTTATTATTTTTTATAGCCGTCCCGTGGCCGAGTGGTTAGCACGCTTGGCTACTGATCTACGGGACCTGGGTTCGAGCCCCGGTAAGGCATGGATGTATGTGTCATTTTTCTGCTGAGGTCCTGCCATCCTCTCAGACCTTCTACTTTGGCATATAAACTGACAGGCTCCTGTCAGACCTCTGTGGCAAGCAGCTGCTTGAGGGGGTATTTATTTTTATTTTTTATTTTCTTTCAAAAAAAAAAGCTGACCTGACAGGGGGATTGGATATAGGCCTTCTATAGTCGCAACTCTATCCAATTTATGGATTTAAAATTTTTAAATCTTGAGAAGGAAAACCATTTCATTTTTTTTAATTAACCCATGAAGTTAAAAAAAAATACCCCCTCAAGCAGCTGCTTGCCACAGAGGTCCGACAGTTTAATACGCCATAGTAGAAGGTCTGAGAGGATGGCAGGACCTCAGCTGAATGGCAACACAAATATTCTTGCTTTACCCTGGGATCGATATCCAGGTCCCTTTGATCAGTAGCCCAGCGCGCTATCCAGGTCCCTTTGATCAGTAGCCCAGCGCGGTATCCAGGTCCCTTTGATCAGTAGCCCAGCGCGCTAACCACTCGGCCACGACTGTTCTAAAAAAAATGAACTTATGAACTATACCTCGAGGTCGTATTACAGTTAAATAACATTGTAGGCCCATGAATTCAGATGCCATCATTCCCGTTTCGAATGGCTCACAAACGAAATTATCCATCATTCGCGAGATTAAATTGAAATAAAACGAAACTGATTCGAAATTTGATTTCAAGTTCAGTTTCATAGAAACCAGGAATCATGAAATAAGTATGCATCTATACGATGACGTCATGATGCATGATTCCTCATCCCACCCTTTCAGGCCCGGATCTAGAAAAACATTTTCCCCTCCGTTCCAGAGATCTTCAAAAACTTCTTGAAAAATGAGCGATCAATGATTTTCTGTCTCCGTTACCTTTATTAGCATTCTCCAAGAGCATTGTAAAGGCTGCTAATTGACCATGCAGGCTGCGTTGCAAATGTCTACCAATGGGCCCTGTACACTTCGGTGGGGGTTTAACAAGTCAAAAGTAAATGTTGTACTAATAATAACTGTATTTATACCTAATGCAAATGTACCTACATGGGACCAATATTTTGCAACAAATTATAAGAACCGAAATAGTTTTCGTTCTTAAAATGCGATCTTGCATGTTTTTGAACAAATCACCAGAAAGGGACGGAAACGTATTTGTATATAGGTTTATTTCATAGGAATAATTTTTGTTAAAAAAACGACAACGGCATAATATTCATTCGAATATTTTCTCTCAAACCTTGGTAAATCTTTGCAATGAAGCCTCGATTTTAAATATAAATTAGGTTTTATAAATTAGATCTTAGCCCTCGGGGTCCTTGTGACCTGGCCATTTAGACCATTGTCGGCAAAAAAAGTGCCACTCAGAGGTAAAATAAACCAACCTATAAATTAATTAATTTTTGGGGCCGTTGCCGTTCCCAAAAACGCAACGGCCCCAAAAATTTTGGACACTTTTAGAAGGATAGGTTGGGTTGTTTTACCTCTGAGCGGCACTTGTTCCACACTATGGACTAAATGGCCAGGTCACAAGGACCCCGAAGTCTCAGAGAAGATTGGGGGAGGGGACCCTCTGGAACAGCTGTTAGGAGACAGATGGTAGCCTCTCGCCAAGGCCATTCAGCGTGTTCTTTAACATGCACAAGGCATGGCTCTCCCGCACACGGAGCCACGGCTTAACGTTCCATCCGACAGATGCGGTCTTTTCAAGCCATCGGCGCCTCCTACTGACCGTGGGCAGAACGGGGAGTTGTGCGGAGATAAATCTGAACGCTGGCCCAGCTAGTACTCGTACCTGGGAACTACAGATTACGAGCCTGGCGCGCTACCAACTGAGCCACCCCAACCCATTTAGAAGGATAATTTCGGATTCATGGCAAATAAGAACTCAATTTAAGAGGAATTTTTTTTAACTTTAACCCAATTTGGCCCCGATCGCTCAAGTAGATGTTGAACCACAGGGAAGACGACAATTTCCTCCACTGATGACGTCACACACGTCAGCCCATCCGCTCTGAATTACGTCTGTTACGTAAAACACGTGGGTTACAGTTAAACACGTGCACACTTTTTAATGGTTGCATTTGTTTGATTAACGAAGTATGTTTTCACACGTAAAGTGTGTTCTTTGTAGCATATTTTTCGCTTATTAAGCTGTCAATGTTGTTCTTAAATTCTCTTGTAAAGAGATAATTCGACATAATTATCAGAATGCCTTTGCACAACCTTTTTTTCAATCAAAAATTATTTTCACTGGATATTGTATTATGTGTAAACTGCCTAGATAAAAAAAAGTAAGAAAATTTTAATGTTACATTTACGGAAAGTTAACCTCGAAACTGCATAAACTCTAAATTAAGATTTTTGTGGTAAATTATTATTGAAGATATATTAAAAATAATTAATTTAAGATAATTAAGTCCATATAAATCTTAAATTTCGACAATAATCAATTCATAATGATCTGGCAACCTTCGTATCACGTGGCCCGAAGGTTGCCAGATCACTAACTTTTTTGAGCGACTGTAGGTGGTCATATTATTTTGATACTAGATCATGTGGGCTCACTCACGGAAATATTGAGTGTGTGCAGTTACCGTTCACAGTAAACTGGAACGTGTGCAGTAACTGCACACGCTCCAGTTTACTGTGAACGGTAACTAGAGCGTGTACAGTTGCTGTACACGCTCCAGATATTTTTCCTGAATTCTGTAATCACGTGACACGAAGGTTGCCAGATCACTAATTTCTAAAAAAATCGTTGCCAGATATTTTTTCTGAATTCTGTAAGCCACCGTGGTGTTCGAACACTTTTTTGAGCGATTGTACCCCCTGGAAATGTGTATGTAACTGGCGTACCCCTTGTATAGATAGATAAAACTATAGTTATAGTATAACAATGGTTATTTTTATTTTGTTACTAGATTTAGCGACTTTTGAGCTCTCACGGCGTACCCCAAAACATTTTATCGCGTACCCCACGTTGAGGACCCCTCCTATACGGAATAAAATTGGATAGTTGTTTTTTTTGAATCTATCTTTAACCTCGAACATAAACTATGGCTAAAATACAATTATGCAAAGACAATTGTTTTGTATTTCAAAGCAGGTAGAGAAGTTTGAAATTTCGTATAAGACGATATGCTAATTACAGGTGGGGGGGGGGGGGAAGAGGTCATCGAATCCTTTGTGAAAAAGAAAAGCATTTCGTTTATCCTTTGGAGAGCCAACTGGAGTACTTTGTGGAGGTAGGTTGGGTTGTTTTACCTCTGAGCGGCACTTTTTTGTTTCACACAATGGGCTAAATGGCCAGGTCACATGGACCCCGAAGGCTCAGAGAAGGTTGGGGGAGGGGACCCACTGGAACAGCTGTTGGGAGACAGATGGTAGCCTCCCGTCAAGGCCATCCAGCGTGTTCTTTAACGTGCACAGGGTATGGCTCTCCCGCACACGGAGCCACGGTTTAACGTCCCATCCGACGGACGGCGGCCTTTCCAAGTCCATCGGTGTCCCCTACTGACCGTGGGCAGGGCGGGAATTTTGAAGAGATAAATCTCAACGCTGACCCAGCTGGGATTCGAACCTGGGAACTACAGATTACGAGCCTGGCGCTTTGTGGAATAGAAATTAATTCTAATCTTCAAAGTTGTGTTCTCTTTTTTGTTTTTTCTTTTATTACAAAAATAAAGTATTCGATAGCAATTAAAACATTTATTTATAACGTCCATGTTTGAACAAGATAAGCATCAAAAATATTAAAATGCTAACGGGGTCCATTTTGTATCTCTTTGTTTTATCCTCTATATATCTATCTCATTATATCTATTTTGTATTTCTTATGATTTTATCCTTCAAAAGTTAATTAAATGCCTCATTTAATTTTAGTTCAAAAGTTGGGCTTAAAAATATTTCTGATTAGAATTAAAAAAAAAACTACTATGAAGATTGAATTGGGTTACCTCCTAGCGACACTTTTGTGCATACAATGGGTTAAATGACCAAGTCCCAAGAACTCCAAGAGTTCAGAAAAAATTGGGGTAGAGGAAACACTGGACAGCTGTTCAGAGACAGATTGAGGTCTCCTGTCAAGGTCATCCAGCGTGGTCTTGAATGTGCAGAAGTCACAGCTCTTCTGCACATTGGACCACGTCTTCACATCCCATCCGACAGCCTTTCCAAGCTCAGAAGTGTGCCCATACTGGCTGAGGGCAGAAAGGCGGTTAGGCGTGGAATTCTCAACGTAGTCGCAGTTGGGTTGGGTTGTTTTGCCTCTGAGTTACCCATGGTTGCACTTTTTTGCATACCATGGGCTAAACGGCCAGGTCACATGGACCCCTAAGGCTCAGAGAAGGTTGGGGAAGGGGACCTACTGGAACAGCTGTTGGGAGACAGATGGTAGCCTCCCGTCAAGGCCATCCAGCATATTATTTAATGTGCATAGGGTAAGGCTCTCCCGCACATGGGGTCACGTCTTAACGTCCCATCCGATTGACGGCGGCCTTTCCAAACCCATCGGTGTCCTCTACCGACCGTGAGCAGGGCGGGGAATTTTGCGGAGATAAATCTCAACGCTGACCCAGCTGGACTCGAACCTGGGAACTGCAGATTTCGAGCTTGGACCGACTGAGCCACCCCCGCCCCATCCCAGTTGAGACTTTGGAACGTTATTTGGACTTCGGAACTTTGTCGCGTCGGAGCGCTACCGATTGAGCCACCCCCGCCCCATCCCAGTTGGGACTTTGGAACAACAGATTACGATATGGAGCGCTCCCGCTGAGCCAATCACTGCCCATGAATGTTGAAATTTTGATTGAAAAGAAACCAAAAAATATCAGGTAAAATTTTACTCTCCCTCCTTGTCTCTTACATTTAACACGAGTTCGTTATTAAAGAGGGGCGGGGGTGGCTTAGTCGGTAGCGAGCCAGGCTCGTAATCTGTAGTTCCCAGGTTCGAGTCCCAGCGGGGTCAGCGTTGAGATTTATCTCCGCAAAATTCCCCGCCCTGCCCACGGTCAGTAGGGGACACCGATGGGCTTGGAAAGACCGCCGTCCGTCGGATGGGACGTTAAGCCGTGCCCGTGTACGGGAGAGCCATACCCTGTGCACGTTAAAGAACACGCTGGATGGCCTTGACGGGAGATTACCATCTGTCTCCCAACAGCTGTTCCAGTGGGTCCCCTCCCCCAACCTTCTCTGAGTCTTCGGGGTCCATGTGACCAGGCCATTTAGCCCATGGTGTGCAAAATAGTGCCGCTCAGAGGTAAAACAACCCAACCCGTTATTAAAGCAATTGATGAGCCTGTTGTTAATTGTGGGCAGCACACCTCTGCACAGGGGATTAGCATTTGATGTCGATGAAATTCGATCAGAGGAGAAATCATTTACGAATAAATTGAAGCAAATACGACGCCAAAGTTACCTATTAGGTGTGTACGCAGCTGAAAGTAATTGTTTTTCCTCTTGATGTGGTCGTGATGGTGAGCTTCCATGGCGATGTACACTTCTCACACATTCTCACGTGCCGGGGTATATGCACTGCATCGTGAGATATATTCCAGCTGTGACTTCCGAGTCTCGAGGCTGGCCGATAGCCAGACACGTGGGCGATTAATGGAAGTCGGTGACCAGACGCCTTCACTGCTCACAGTTACGGTTGCAGGCTGAGTGACAGAAACCGTTGCAATAACATTTGCGTCGTGGCTGCCACTCGCGACAAAAGGTATCCTGCGGACGACAGATTTGTGGCAGTGCAAAAAAATTCCCTCTTTCGTCTCTACAGGAGAATGCATTCCGAAGACTTCTTGGGAAAGGGAATTTCTTTTGCTACGTAACTTTTTTTATACGTAGCACTCTTAACGATAGAATGCGTTGGCGGCGTCAGGGGATATTTTTTCGGTGGGAGTTGCTTGGTGAGGGATTTATGTCGAACTAACAACTACGGCTAGAGGGAGGAAAATAAACTAAAAAATAAGGTTAAAATTCGTTTGACCCATAAACAAAGTTTAATGGTAAAGGCCAGAAATGGAATAAAACTATACATACATGTAGACTTTCATCTAGGAAAAAAATAAAATATAGCCAGGAAAAAGCAAAGGGGGGGGGGGCAATGGATTTCTATTGCAATATAACATCTTCCTCTTTTGCTTTAGAGGTCTTTAAAATATTTACCGAAAAATTAAATTAAAAAATAAAAGTAAAATAAATAAATACCCGCTCAAGCAGCTGCTTGCCACAGAGGTCTGACAGGTTGGGATCGGTTGTTTTACCTCTGAGCGGCACTTTTTTGCACACCATGGGCTAAATAGCCAGGTCACATGGACCCCGAAGGCTCAGAGAAGGTTGGGGGGAGGGGACCCACTGGAACAGCTGTTGGGAGACAGATGGTAGCCTCCCGTCAAGGCCATCCAGTGTGTTCTTTAACGTGCACAGTGTATGGCTCTCCGGCACACGGTGTCACGGCTTAACGTCCCATCCGACGGACGGTGGCCTTTCCAAGCCCATCGGTGTCCCCTACTGACCGTGGGCAGGGCGGGGAATTTTGCGGAGATAAATCTCAACGCTGACCCAGCTGGGACTCGAATCTGGGAACTACAGATTACGAGCCTGGCGCGCTACCGACTGGGCCACCCCCGCCCCTAGGTCTGACAGGAGCCTGTCAGTTTATATGCCATAGTAGGTCTTAGAGGATGGCAGGAACTCAGTAGAAAAACAACACAAACGTCCATGCCTTATCCGGGGCTCGAACCCAGATCCTTTAGATCAGTAGCAAAGCGTGTGATGAAAATTAAAAAAAAAAAGAAAAATAGATAAGAGTATAAAATCTGATATAAAAATTCAAAACAAACACATTATTTGTTAGGTGACCCATTTGACAAAGAGGTTTGACAAACGTCTGTCACTTCATAGCCATAAAAAACCGCTGAAGATGACGAGATGCAGTAGAAAGGGAAACACCAGAGGGGAAACATTCACGCTATATCATGGATTCGAACCCAGGTTTCTTTACTTGCAACTCGGCCTCTGAGACACACGAGGTAAAAGCGATGAATCAGATATTTTGAATCATTAATTTTTCTTCCTGCATTGAAATCAATGATAATTCAAATGTCAATGTCAAACAAAACTGAAGTCACATCAAATGAAAGAGGCTAATCACTTTTGTAACAAATTATAAATGTAATTATTCTATATGCTTCATAGGATCTTTAAGCTTTGCAGGTCACCTGTAATGATAAAATTCACTTGTACAGTCGCTCAAAAAAGTATCGGAACACCACGGTTGATTACAGAATTCAGAAAAAATATCTCTCAACGCTTTTTTTAGAAATTAGTGATCTGGCAAACTTCGTGTCACGTGACACGAAGGTTGCCAGATCACTAACTTTTTTGAGCGACTGTAGGTGGTCATATTATTTTGATACTAGATCGTGTGGGCTCACTCACGGAAATATTGAGCGTGTGCAGTTACCGTTCACAGCAAACTGGAACGTGTGCAGTAACTGCACACGCAGTTTACTGTGAACACTCCAGTTTACTGTGAACGGTAACTGGAGCGTGTACAGTTGCTGTACACGCTCCAGATATTTTTCCTGAATTCTGTAATCACGTGACACGAAGGTTGCCAGATCAGTAATTTCTAAAAAAATCGTTGTCAGATGTTTTTTCTGAATTCTGTAATCAACCATAGTGTTCGGATACTTTTTTGAGCGACTGTAGGTGGTCATATTATTTTGATACTAGATCGTGTGGGCTCACTCACGGAAATATTGAGCGTGTGCAGTTACCGTTCACAGCAAACTGGAGCGTATGCAGTAACTGCACACGCTCCAGTTTGCTGTGAACGGTAACTGGAGCGTGTACAGTTGCTGTACACGCTCCAGATATTTTTCCTGAATTCTGTAATCACGTGACACGAAGGTTGCCAGATCACTAATTTTTGAAAAAATCGTTGCCAGATATTTTTTCTGAATTCTGTAATCAACCGTGGTGTTCGGATGCTTTTTTGAGCGACTGTACTACGATCGAAACATAATAAAACAAATTGAAAGAAAAAATGCTCCATGGATAAAATAGTGTCCTAAAATTCACACAATGATTGGTCACCATCCTTAAAAGGAGAAGAATCAGTCAATCGACTTATGTGCATTTGAGCAAGTACAACTGCTTCTTTGGGATTTCTGCGGTTGGGTTGTTTCACCTCTGAGCGGTACTTTTTTGCGCACAATGGACTGAATGGACAGGTCACAAGGACCCTGATGACTCAGAGAAGGGTGGGGAAAGAGGATCCACTGTACAGCTGTTGGGGGACAAATGGTAGCCTCTCGTCAAGGCCATTCAGCGTGCTCTTTAAAGTGCACAGGGCTCTTCCACACAGGGATCACGGCTTGACGCCCATGTGAAGGACGGCGGCATTTGCAAGTCCATCGGTATCTCTTACTGGTTTTGCGGAGCTAAATCTCAACGCTGTCTCAGGTGGGACTCGAACCTGGGAACTGCAGATTACGAGCCTGGCGCGCTACCGACTGAGTCACCCCAGAACCCTGGATTTTTGCGGAAATAAGTTGTCATGGTTTGATTTGGAACAATTTATTGTTATTCTGTTCTGACCAAGAACGCGGCCACTGTGCGCGGAGCGTAATTATGGGGGGGGGGGATGAGGAATGTTTACAGAATTATTTGGGGCGGGGGTGGCTCAGTCGGTAGCTCGCCAGGCTCGTAATCTGTAGTTCCCAGGTTCGAGTCCCAGCTGGGTCAGCGTTAAGATTTATCTCCGCAAAATTCCGCGCCCTGCCCACGGTCAGTAGGAGACACCGATGGGCTTGGAAAGGCCGCCGTCCGTAGGATGGGGCGTTAAGCCGTGGCCCCGTGTGCAGGAGAGCCATACCCTGTGCACGTTAAAGAACACGCTGGATGGCCTTGACGGGAGGCTACCATCTGTCTCCCACCAGCTGTTCCAGTGGGTCCTCTCTCCCCCAACCTTCTGTGAGCCTTCGGGGTCCATGTGACCTGGCCATTTAGCCCATGATGTGCAAAAAAGTGCCGCTCAGAGGTAAAACAACCCACTCCAACAGAATTATTTGAGAAATAATATGTAGAGCTAGGTTGGACTTGTTAAAGAAATGTTAAATTTTTAATGAAGTGCGGATTTCAGGATCAATGTGGTTTGAAGGATCAGAGGAAACTGCCGAATTAAAAAGTATTATTTTCAACAGAGTAAAAGTAGCCGAATTTTTAAGAGGCATGTTTTTGTTATTTTATTCCTTGTTGTGCTTGAATTCAGTGGCAAGTAGCTTCATGGACAGGAGTTTATTTGATCATTTATCACCAGCAGACTGCTACGTTGTTTATCATCATTTGGAATGGTGTACGTGAGTTGGATTAGGAATTGAGGTCCGGATGAGATACTGAGAAACAGCGAATCCAATGCAGGGTAGATAATCACCCTTTCTTATAATGTGCTATCGACAAATAAAAATTTTTTTTCACAATTCAGTGTTTTCTCGATGTGTAATTATTTTTGGATTCTTTTGTTTATGATAAAATTTTTGGATTATTTCGACTGTGATAAAATTTTGATTTCAGAATTATCTCTGGCTTATCCTCGTTTAATTTTCCGATATCTAATATATAAAGAAGAAAGTTTGTTTGTTACTTAGTGTGTTTGTTTGTGTGTGTCTCTCTTTATATGGGGCGAGTATGGCTCAGTCGGTAGCGCGCCAGGCTCGTAATCTGTAGTTCCGAGGTTCGAGTCCCAGCTGGGTCAGCGTTGAGATTTATCTCCGCAAAATTCCCCGCCCTGCCCACGGTCAGTAGGGGACACCGATGGGCTTGGAAAGATCGCCGTCCGTCGGATGGGACGTTAAGCTTTTCCCTATGCACGTTGAAGAACACGCTGGATGGTCTTGACGGGAGGCTACCATCTGTCTCCCAACAGCTGTTCCAGTGGGTCCCCTCCCCCCAACCTTCTCCGAGCCTTCGGTGTCCATGTGATCTGGCCATTTAGCCATGGTGTGCAAAAAAGTGTCGCTCAGAGGTAAAACAACTCCAACCCAACTCTCCCCTTACGCACTCGGCCTCCAGAAGAGCTAGAGGCTCCAAACTTTGCATGAACGTTCCATTCACCCAGGGCAAGAGTTGGACTCAACCAAAACTCTCCATAGCCTAAACGGTTAAAACCAATGTCTCTCATAGACCTGGCAGTTATTCAAAATCACGTGGGGAGCGCCATCTAGTACAACTTTAGAGAGTTTCAGACTTCCCTTATAGAGAAGGAAAAAAAGTAAGCTACCGACTGAGCCACCCCAATAACCAAATACCACCGGTGTTTCTTTATCCGAAAGAAAGACTCTTCCTTTGACAAAACTGATATAGCTGTAATAGTAGTAGAAGTTTAAGAGACGATTTAGCAATCTCCCATCAGATCTAAATGGATGCTTGAGAGCGATTTATTTCACTGCCCGTCCATTCAAATATTTTTTAGTACAACCACTCCTAAGTTTAGAAGAGTCACGCATAATTTCCCCAATGGGAAATCGTCCTCACGCGCATTCTCTAATAACTCACCGATTTAACGGTGAGTAGTTGCCCTAACGCTTTGAGGCAAATAAACTTCAATTTCTCTTTCACCAGTGAAAGGTTTACGATCTTAATCTCGATGATCTACCTCCCGAGCACACTTAACCAAAAGAGGTCAAGGCAACTGAACAGAGAAATGGAACACGACCTCCAGAACGAAACCATTATTTACGTGAGCTACGGTTTCCGGTCTTCAACAACCTATTTTTTAAACGTTTTCTTATTTCCGCATTAGGTTATGAACAAGTATAGTTCGTGCCCCTCTCCTTATTTCTGAATCGATTACGAACTGCCTGAATATGATGTTCAGCACCGGAAGATTAGTACAAACGAGGATGTTTTGGCATTATGCCAACACACGATTTCTTTCAGTGATATATATTTACCTGTTTGCCGGTTATTAACATTAAGAAATTCCCTGGTGCTTTATACTTCGTGGCAGACTATTATCAATAACAAACTGGGCCTTGTGTATCTGTGACAGGGGTGGGCTCAGTGGATAGCACGTCAGGTTCGAGTCCCACCTGTGCCAGAGTTGAGATTTATCTAATCTAAATTCCCATCCTGCCCTCTGTCAGATAGGGACACTGATGGAATTGAAAAGGACGCTGTCCTGTTGGGACCTTTTGGGATGGGACGTTAAGTCGTGGCCCCCTGTGCAGGAAAGACTTAAATAAATAATATAATAATAATAAATACCCCCTCAAGCAGCTGCTTGCCACAGAGGTCTGACAGGAGCCTGTCAGTTTATATGCCACAGTAGAAGGTCTGAGAGGATGGCAGGACCTCAGAAGAAAAACGACACATACATCCATGCCTTACCCGGGGCTCGAACCCAGATCCCTTAGATCAGTAGCCAAGCGCGCTAACCACTCGTGTACATATTATATAACACGCTGAATGGCTTTGAGAGGAAGTACCATCTGTCTCCTTAGAAGTGTCCAGTGGGTCCCCCAGGGAATGGCTCAGTCGGTAGCGTGCCAGGCTTGTAATCTGCATTTCCAGGGTTCGAATCCCACTTGAGCCAGCGTTGTGATTTATCTTGGGAAAATTCCCACCCTACCCTCGGTCAGTAGGGGTCACCGATGAGCTTGGAAAGGCCACAGCCCTTTGAATGGGAATTCAAGCGGCAGCCTCGTGTGCGGGAGAGTCAAAACCTGTGCACATTAAAAAACGTGCTGGATGACCTTGATGGGAAGCTACATCTGTCTGCTAACAGCTTGTTCGGTGGGTTTCCTTCCTCCAAGTTTCTCTGGGTCCTTGGTGACCTGGACATTTAGCCCACTGTATGCTAGAAAGTGGCTCTCAGAGGTAAAAGAATCCAAAATAATTCAACTCAGTCGATCACCTTCCCCTAACTTTCTCTTAACCCTTAGGGTCTTTGTGACCTGGCCGTTCAGTCTATTGTATGCAAAGAAGAGATGCTCAGAGGTAAAACAACAAAACCCAACCTTCTTTTATCTTGTTAAGGCAGATGTTTGAATTTTGTCAGATCGTCTTCATTGCTGGTGAATTCGAAAGACGGCAGAAAGCTCAGAAAAGTTGATAATTCATTGGAATCCCATTCTGTGCGGAGCGTCACCCTACAAGTGATTTTCTTTTAGGTCATGAGCACCCAGAGCCTCGAAGCAAGGCCGTGGCCTCTGGCAGGCAGGGTCATCTCATCCTGGCCTCGACGCGTTTATTAATACAGAGATGCCAATCCTTGAAGGCAAGTATTAGTAGCTTGAAGGTAAGTATTAGTATAAAGCACCTGATCTAGAAATGTGGGAGAGTCAAGCGATTGCATTGGACTAGAACAGGCCTCATTTGCAAAAGAACTTAAAATAAATACCCCCTCAAGCAGCTGCTTGCCACAGAGGTCTGACAGGAGCCTGTCAGTTTGTATGCCATAGTAGAAGGTCTGAGAGAATGGCAGGTCCTCAGCAGAAAAAGGATACAAACAGTCATGCCTTACCCGGGGCTCGAACCCAGGTCCCGTAGATCAGTAGCCAAGCGCGCTGCCTCATAAAAAAAATCATCAATAAACTGAATCTGGCTGATTTCTTTAATTTTTTTTTTCACCAAAGATTTTAAGTGCATAGTCAAACGATTTTACCAATTCATTTTTTTTGTTTTTAAGAGATATAATAAAAATTCTTTTTTAAGTTCGATGGATGTTGATGAAATATTACGATTACACTTACCGAATCTCCCAAAAGCTATAATGGCGACCTCTAACGGTGTAAATCATTTGAAAATTCGAAAACTTTTAACGAATGTTGCCAACGATATATTTATGCTAGTAATTTGCAATTTTAGTGGTAGAATGTGACGGTCGTGAAGTTTCCATGGCAACATTGAGTTGAACCCTTACGCCCAGAGTAAGTGGGTTGGGTTGTTTTACCTCTGAACGGTACAGTCGCTCAAAAAAGTATACGAACACTATGGTTGATTACAGAATTCCGAAAAAATATCTGGCAACGATTTTTTTTAGAAATTAGAGATCTGGCAACCTTGAGTCACATGATTACAGAATTCAGGAAAAATATCTGGAGCGTGTACAGCAACTGTACATGCTCCAGTTACCGTTCACAGCAAACTGGAGCGTGTGCAGTTACTGCACACGCTCCAGTTTGCTGTGAACGGTAACTGCACACGCTCAATATTTCCGTGAGTGAGCCCACACGATCTAGTATCAAAATAATATGACCACCTAATAACACGATCTAGTATCAAAATACTATGACCACCTACAGTCGCTCAAAAAAAGTATCAGAACACTATGGTTGATTACAGAATTCCGAAAAAATATCTGGCAACGATTTTTTTAGAAATTAGAGATCTGGCAACCTTCGTGTCACGTGATTACAGAATTCAGGAAAAATATCTGGAGCGTGTACAGCAACTGTACACGCTCCAGTTACCGTTCACAGCAAACTGGAGCGTGTGCAGTTACTGTTCACGCTCCAGTTTGCTGTGAACGGTAGCTGCACACGATCAATATTTCCGTGAGTGAGCCCACACGATCTAGTATCAAAATAATATGGCCACCTACAGTCGCTCAAAAAAGTATCCGAACACTATGGTTGATTACAAAATTCAGGAAAAATATCCGGCAACGATTTCTTTTTTGAAATTAGTGATCTGGCAACCTTTGTGTCACGTGACACGAAGGTTGCCAACCACAGTGTTCGGATATTTTTTAATATATATAATGCGTATGAATATATAATGCAATGAATATGGAGCGTGTGCAGTTACCGTTCACAGCAAACTGGAGCGGTTTGCGGTTAATGTTCACAGCACATTGGATCGTGTGAGCTCACAAAGACCTAGATCGTGTGGGCTCAGTCACGGAAATATTGAGCGTGTGCAGTTACCGTTCACAGCAAACTGGAGCGTGTTCAGTAACTGCACACGCTCCAGTTTGCTGTGAACGGTAACTGGAGCGTGTACAGTGCTGTACACGCTGCAGATATTTTTCCTGAATTCTCTAATCACTTGACACGAAGGTTGCCAGATCACTAATTTCTAAAAAAAATCGTTGCCAGATATTTTTTTGAATTCTGTAATCAACCATAGTGTTCGGATACTTTTTTGAGCGACTGTACTTTTTTGCACACCATGAGCTAAATGGCGAGATCATATGAACCTCGAAGGCTCAGAGAAGGTTGGGGGAGGGGACCCACAGGAACAGCTGTTAGAAGACAGATGGCAGCCTCCCGTCAAGGCCATCCAGCGTGCACAGGGTATGGCTCTCCCGCACACGGAGCCATGTCTTAATGTCCCATCCGACGGACGGCGGCCTTTCCAAGCCCATCGGCGTTCCCTACTGATCGCGGGCAGGGATTTTTGCGGAGATAAATTCAACGCTCACCCAGCAGGGTAATTGGGAAAGAAAACTTTTGTTTTTAAGAGATAATTGTAAAAACTATTTTTTCAGTTGGGTTGATACTTATGAAACAATTTAATTCGCATGTTTCAGATATTTAGGTAAGTTTAATTCATATCGTTAGAGACCCCTAAATACGGAAATGGCGAAACCTTCAATGAATGTTGCAAGTATCCTGTTTGTGGTAGAAATTTGTAATTTGTAGAGTGTCAAGAGTTATTCCACTGACAGCAACAATCCCTTAGAGCAGGGGTGGGCAATTGTTTTCGTATCTACACTGAGCATGCGTATTGACGTGGCCGTCCTAGTGGAAAATATGAGACGAATCTTCGGTCTCGCACGGGAAGGAAATCTCGGTTCAAGGCGGATTTTTCTGACTGTCTTGGCGGGCTACAAAAAACTCTTAGCGGGCCGAATGTGGCCCGCGGGCCGCTATTTGCCCACCCCTGCCTTAGAAGGGTGTCAGGAATACAATATTTTCAGTTGAAGAAATAAAAAGAGAAGTACCCTTTATGATATATACGTACCAATAAAATATTACTATTTGCGGTTTCCAGATCATCCATTACTTCGAATTAAAACTTTTAAGAACCGAAAAAGAAGGTAAAACTTCATTATCTTTGAAAACGAGATATTCGTTCTTCCATATTTTTATTCTTTTTATATTTTCTCTATTCTATATTTTCTATACTTACTTTGCTTTTTTCTCTATCACTATATTTTCTTCATTCCTTGAAAATATAAGATTTCTATTCCAATTCGTTACTCTTTGGGAACGTATGTTTTCGTTTTTAAGCTGAGAATTTTTCCTGCCACTCTTTAAGATTTTGGTTTACCTCTGAGCAATACTTTTTTGCACACCATGGGCTAAATGGCCAGGTCACATGGACCCCGCAGGCTCAGAGAAGGTTGGGGGAGGAGACCCACTGGAACAGCTGTTGGGAGACAGATGGTAGCCTCCCGTCAAGGCCATCCAGCGTGTTCTTTAACGTGCACAGGGTATGGCTCTCCCGCACACGGGGCCACGGCTTAACGTCCCATCCGACGGACGGCGGCCTTTCCAACCCATCGGTGTCCCCTACTGACCGTGGGCAGGGTGGGGAATTTTGCGGAGATAAATCTCAACGCTGACCCAGCTGGAACTCGAACCTGGGAACTACAGATTACGAGCCTGGCGCGCTACCGACTGAGACACCCCCGCCCCCACTCTTTAAGAATATTTTCTTTTTTTCCAGTTCTTCATTAAGTTTCCGTTGGCCACCCTTGCACTACAGCGTTGTCCCGATGCTTTTCTTTAAAAGAATTATTCTTGACAAATGTTTAAGTTTTTTCCTCCGTTTCTTTTCATCTGTATCTTTTTTAGCACGTGTTAAAAAAAATGACCTGTAGATATCATCATATCATCCGTCCGTCCGTAAGATATTCCGTTTTTTGGTTTTTCAGAGATAAATGAAAAAGCCTTTTTAGGTTGTAGAGGTGTATTAATGAAATACGCTAAATAAATACGCTTAATTCGTTCTTCAGATATTGCTCGGAAGGCGAAAACACATTAAACGAAAATTAATTTCCCATTTCTTTTCTTGTTATAAATTTTATATTAGTTCCATAGGTCAAAAATTTCTTTCCAAAGATACAAACGTTCGCCTTAATACAAGCGATGTATAAAAATTAGTTTGGAGCTGGGGTGGCTCAGTCGGTAGCGCGCCAGGCTCGTAATCTGCAGTTCCCAGTTCGAGTCCCAGTAGGGTCAGCGTTGAGATTTATCTCCGCAAAACTCCCTGCACACGGTCAGTAGGAGACACCGATGGGCTTGGAAAGACCACCGTCCGTCGGATGGGACGTTAAGCCGTGGCTCAGTGTGCGGAAGAGCTCTACCCTGTGCACGTTGGACAGTGTTGCTGCCCAACAGACTGGATGGTCTTGACGGGAGGTTAACATATGTCTCCCAAAAGCTATTCCAGTGGGTCCCCTCCCCCAACCTTCTCTGAGCCTTCGGGGTCCTTATGACCTGGCCATTTAGCCTATGGTGTGCAAAAAAGTGCCGCTCAGAGGTAAAACAACCTATCCTAAAAATTAGTTCGCTTTCGTGAAATCCAGAGTTTTTTTATCTGTTGTGCAGCAGTAACATGAGACAAAATGTGAGACTTACTTTATTCAATAATTAGCTAATTTACGATAGAAGATGAGTAACACTAAGCAAAATAATCGGATTTCGTCTAAGTTGTTTTTCCTCTGAGTGGCACTTTTTTTTGCACCCGATGGCTCAGAAAAAGTGGTGGGAGGGGACCCACTGGACCCTTGCTAGGTGACAAATGGTAGTCTCCCGTCAAGGTTATCCATAGTGTTATTTAACGTGTACAGGGTATGGCTCTCCTGCACACAGGGCCACGGCTAGAAATCTTATCCACGGACGGCTGCATTTCCAAGCCCATCGGTTCTACTGACTGAGTAGATTTTCGGAGATAAAACTCAACGCTGGACTAGCTGGGACTCGAACCTAGAAACTGTAGATTACGAGCTAAGCGCAACACCGACTGAGCCACCCCGCCCCACAAAATAATCGGAAAAAATAACTGCATTTAAGAGTGACAGTTAGAAAATAAGTTTTCAAGGTCTACAATTTGTAAACCACCCAACTCAGGAAGGGAGTTGCGGAGGACGGCTCAGTCAGTAGTGCTTCAGGCTTGTAATCTGCAGTTCCTAGGTTCAAGTCCCCCTGGGCCAGCGTTGAGGCCTGCCGTTAGTCAGAAAGGGGACCCCGATGGGCCTGTAAAGACTACTGTCCGTCGGATGGGGGCTTACCCTCTGCACGGTGAAGAACACGCTGGATGGCCTTGACGGGAGGCTACTATCTGTCATATAGCAACAGTTGCAAAATGGGTCCTCTTCCTCTAATCTTCTCTGACACCTCGGGGTCCTTGTAACCTGGTCATTTAGTCCATTGTAAGCAATGAAAAGTGCCGCTCAGAGGTAACCAAACTCAGGAAGGGAATTGCGTAAAAACGGCTGGCAATACTTTGCCTTATTTCGTGCGCCAACTGGCGAGCAATAATTGCACGAACCACTGCAACATGGAGACCGGACTAAAGTTGGTATAGTCGCTCAAAAAAGTTTCCAAACACTACGGTTGATTACAAAATTCCGAAAAAATATCTGGAAACGATTTTTTTTAGAAATTAGTGATCTGGCAACCTTCGTGTCACGTGACACGAAGGTTGCCAGATCTCTAATTTCTAAAAAATCGTTGCCAGATATTTTTTCCGAATTTTGTAATCAACCGTAGTGTTCGGATACTTTTTTGAGCGACTGTACCAGGAAGAAGTCCGTACAATAATTAATTTTTTTTCACCGCGAGAAATGTGTCGACAGCAGAAATTCATCGTTAATTGGGGAAAAGTAAATAGAAGACATGGCCAGAGAGAGAGTGTGGCGTAATGCACTACCACATGCAAATATTGCGACTCGATAATTTTCACTGCGGTTCGAGTGGGAGATCTTGGAACATCCTGCTTACAGCCTTGATCCGGAAACAGAACAATTGTGATCTGGTTGCAGTGCTTAAGCACTTTCTGGGAGGGAACAGGTTCGAGGCTAAATGACGATGTGGGAACAACAATGGGAAGATAGCTGAAAAAATAGGGCATTGAATTCTGTCGATTAGAGGGGACAGAAATTTTTTCTGACGTCTTAACCTTCACGTCTAAAAACAAGACTTCGGTAACGATACCATATTATATTAGATTCAACAAATCAGATCGTGATATATAATTATGCTTTCTAAACTTACTTTCTGAAGGCTTCTCATACACCTCAATATACACCGAATAGAAATGCATAAAAAAGTATCCATCTTTGTATATTTGTTCATGTAGAAGTGTTTTGTCTCAACAACAGCGGATGATACCCATACAGGCACAAAATGGCGGGATGTATCTCATTCATTATTTTTTATGCGTTCAGCAGATCGAGTGGCCTAATTATGTCGCCATTCTTCATTGTGTGCTACGAAGAGTAAGAAGAATACAGAGGTTCCACTCCCTATACTCACATAATAAGAGGAGCACAGAGGTTCCACTCCCTATACCCACAGAGAAAGAATGGTACAGAGTTCTATCCCTATCCTTACAGAGTAAGACGAGCTCAAAGGTTCCACTCCATATACGTACAGAGTAAGAGGAGTACAGAAGTTCCATTCCCGATACCCATAGAGTAAGAAGAGCAGAGAGGTTCTTCTCCCTATACTCACAGAAGAAGAAGAGTACAGTTCCACCCTTTATACCTACAGAATAAGAAGGTCACAGAGGTTCCACTCCCTATACCTACAGCGTAAGAAGTGTAGAGAGTTTCCACTCTTTATACCATCAGAGTAAGAAGGGTACAGAGGTTCCACTCCCTATACCCACAGAGAAAGAAGGGTAAAGAGGTTCCACTCCCTATACCCACAGAGTAAGAAGGTCACAGAGGTTCCACTCCCTATACCCACAGTGTAAGAAGGGTACAGAGGTTCCACTCCCTGTACCCACAGTGTAAGAAGGGTAAAGAGGTTCCACTCCCTACACCAACAGAGTAAGAAGGTCACAGATGTTCCACTCCCTAAACCAGTGTCTCGCAAACTTTTTTATTCTGCGGCACACTGAATCTATTTTTTTTTACGCGGCACACCTAAAAAAGAATTTTTGATGGTTACGTAAAAAGAGGAAAATTGAAGTTTCGTTAAATGCATTTTATTTAAAATAAATATAATAATAAATATAATTAATCATAACTCGGTGTTTGTTTTAAATATTTGTTCATTCTATGGCTTGAAATAATCAAAAATACCAAAATTTGGAAAAAGCTTGATAAATACTTACAAGATCCCAGTTGATAAAATCTGAAAGATTTTTATTAAAGCACGTCAATAACACAAGTCAAGTCAAAGGGAAATCTTTGGAATATCTAGTGTCAATTTGAAAATCTCTCGCGGCACACAGTTTGCGAGACACTGCCCTAAACCAACAGAGTAAGAAGGTCACAGATGTTCCATTCCCTATACTCACAACGTAAGAAGGATACAGAGGTCCACTCCCTATACCCACAGTGTAAGAAGGGTAAAGAGGTTCCACTCCCTATACCCACAGTGTGAGAAGGTAACAGAGATTCCACTCCCTATACCCACAGTGTGAGAAGGTAACAGAGATTCCACTCCCTATACCCACAGAGAAAGAATGGTACAGAGTACTATCCCTATCCCTACAGCGTAAGAAGAGCTCGGAGGTTCCACTCCCTATACCTACAGAGTAAGAAGAGTACAGAAGTTCCATTCCCGATACCAACAGAGTACGAAGAGCACATAGGTTTTTCTCCCTATTCCCAAAGAATAAGAAGAGTACAGTTCCACCCTTTATACCTACAGAATAAGAAGGTCACAGAGGTTCCACTCCCTATACCCACAGCGTAATAAGGGTACAGAGGTTCCACTCTCTATACCAACAGAGTAAGAAGGGCAAAGAGGTTCCACTCGCTATACCCACAGCGTAAGAAGGGTACAGAGGTTCCACTCCCTGTACCCACAGATAAGAAGGGTACAGAGGTTCCACTCCCTATGCCACAGATTAAAAAGGTTACAGAGGTTCCACGCCCTCTACCCACAGCGTAAGAAGGGTACAGAGGTTCCACTCCCTATACCTACAGTGTGAGAAAGTCACAGAGGTTCTCCTTCCTATACCCACAGTGTAAGAAGGGTAAAGATGTTTCACTCCCTATACCCACAGTGTAAGAAGGTCACAGAGGTTCACTCGCTATACCCACAGAGTAAGAAAGGTACAGAGGTTCCACTCCCTATACCCACAGATAAGAAGGGTACAGAGGTTCCACTCCCTATGCCCACAGATTAAAAAGGTTACAGAGGTTCTACGCTCTACACCCACAGCGTAAGAAGGGTACAGAGGCTCCACTCCCTATACTCACAGTATAAGAAGCGTAAAGAGGTTCCACTCCCTATACCCACAGCGTAAGAAGGGTACAGAGGTTCCACTCCCTATACCCATAGTGTAAGAAGGTCACAGAGGTTCCACTCCCTATACCCACAGAGTAAGAAGGGTAAAGAGGTTCCACTCCCTATACCCACAGTGTAAGAAGGTCACAGAGGTTCCACTCCCTATACCCACAGTGTAAGAAGGGTACAGAGATTCCACTCTCTATACCCACAGAGTAAGAAGGGTACAGAGGTTCCACTCCCTACACCAACAGAGTAAGAGCATAGATTATTTCTATATGTATATGGAGGTTCCACTTCCCATATGCACATAGCAAGAAGGGCACAGAGGTTACACCTCCTATAGGCGCAGCGTAAGAAGAGCACAGAGGTTCCATTCCCTATACCACATCGTAAGAAGAGCAGAGAGGTTTCATTCCCTATATCCACAGAATAAGAAGGGTATGGTCGCTCAAAAAATTATCCGAACACTATGGTTGATTACAGAATTCAGAAAAAATATCTGGCAACGATTTTTTTTAGAAATTAGTGATCTGGCAACCTTCGTGTTACGTGACACGAAGGTTGCCAGATCACTCATCCAAGTGTCAAGGGCGTACTCTCACTAGGCCTAAGTCCCTCATATTTATTAACTTATTAAAAGTCTTAAGATGGAATGTTCCACGTTATGCAAATGCAAAACTGCATTCAAAGCTCGCTAACTTTGAAAATTATTTTTCTACTGAAAAATAACATAAAAGATAAACTGAAGATCTCAAAAAAACTCTCTAATGCTCGATTTCTAATAATATTCGCTCAATATTTAAAGAGTTACGAAAGTTGGAACATTTAACAGAAACATTGCTATTCGTTTTCAATTTTGAAAATTATTTATTTTTTTGCATTGCCAATTGTGCCAAAATTATCACTTCTTAAATAATAATGTGTCCAAATAGCAGCAGTTGGCTAAAAAAAAAAGAGTCTCGGCGGGAGTGAAACCGAACCCATGACCTCCCCTGAAATCATCTGAAGTGCTCTTCCTCCTCCGCTATCTCCAGCCCAGTTCAGCTCCAGCTAAAGTTTGGGGGGGGGGAGGTTACTATAAACTCTGATTCCACGATTGGCATGTGCTCGTGACACAATATGTTAACCGGGAATGGAACAACAAACTGGGTTCATTTCCCACTTCCACGAAACTCAATTTCCTTTTCCGATAGGGGCGGGGGTTGCTCAGTCGGTAGCGCGCCAGGCTCGTAATCTGCAGTTACCAGGTTCGAGTCCCAGCTCGGTCAGCGTTGAGATTTATCTCCGCAAAACTCCCCGCCCTGCCCACTGTCAGTAGGGGACAACGATGGTCTTGGAAAGGCCACCCACGTCGGATGGGACGTTAAGCCGTGGCCCCGTGTGCGGGAGAGACATACCCTTTGCACGTTAAAGAACACGCTGGATGGCCTTGACGGGAGGCTACCATCTGTCTCCCAACAGCTGTTCCAGTGGGTCCCCTCCCGCAACATTCTCTGAGCCTTCGAGGTCCTTGTGGCCTGGTCATTTAGCCCATGGTGTGCAAAAAAGTGACGCTCAGAGGGAAAACAACCCAACCCTTTTCCGCTATTTGACCACAGCAAAAATAATGTCATTACTATACTCTCATTGATAACTCTCTTTCCGCATATTTGACTACAAAAATTAAATTTTTTTGCGAATAATTAGTCTGTCCCGTTCAGCAAACAACTAGCACTTCAATTATTATTTCTTTGGAATTGCAATAACTTAACATACCGCTAATTAAACACTTAATTATACTGATTCTATTTCTTATGAGAGTAATGGTTTGTAACTAAACGTTTTACTTATAATTTTTTTAAATATGATATTAATGAATACGTAAAGTTATTAGAATCATGCGAACTACACACAATCACCTAATCCTTAAAATTTATTAATTGGCCAAAATAAAAGATAACATTTAAAGACAAAGTCTGATCACCAAAGATACCGTTGCTAAATATTATTCGTTAAATCTATTTATGATAAATGGAAGCGAGTTCATAAACTTTTGCGGATTTTAAAAATTTCTAAAGTTGTGATAAATATGCTCCTTATAAGCTCAACAGACCCACATGCTTTTGTATCATTTTATATTGGGAGAATTGGCGATTTCATCGCAAGACACAAAAAGGAAGCGAAAATAAAGCCGGAAATATTTGGCAGAAACAAAATTCATTGTCTGTTCATAGAGTTTTATGAATCATCCCGACTAGTCATCGTTTCGTTGAGCGCTGCTCTCGTGTCCGCTGCAGAATCACCCTTTATCCAAAATAAGAGCCACTGACACGGAGGAAACGTTTCCTGAGTCACGTGTGCAATTAAGCCCTTTCGGTCGGCAACAACGGATTGCGCGGTCGATTACCAAATGCCATTTAGAGTAAAAAAGATCGGTTTAGAAGAATCCAAAGAGATTTTTTATGAAAGCAAAGGAGATGCTTGTTTCAAATGCCATTTAAAGAAGAATAATGGAAGGGATCACCCGGAAATAATTTTTTTACGACTATACCAGTAACTGTGCTTGACACAGAAGTCTGACAGGAGCATGTCAGTTTAATAAAAATAAACAAATACCCTTCAAGCAGCTGCTTGCCACAGAGCTCTGACAGGAGCCTCTCTGTTTTATAAATAATAAATAAATACCCCCTCCAGCAGCTGCTTGCCACAGAGGTATGACAGGAGTCCTCTGTTTTATAAATAATAAATAAATAAATACCCCCTCAAGCAGCTGCTTACCACAAAGGTCTGACAGGAGCCTTTCAGTTTAAAGGCCATAGTAGAAGGTCTGTGAGGATGGCAGGACCTCAGCAGAAAAACGACAGGAACATCCATGCCTTATCCAGGGTTCGATACACAGGTCCCTTAGATCAGTAGCCAAGCGCGCTAACCACTCGGCCATGGGACGGTGGTTCTGTTTTATACGCTATAGAAAAGATCTGTGAGGAAGGAGAGACCTTAGCACAAACATCCATGTTTTACCGTGGCTCGAACCCACATCCCTTTGATCAATAGCCAAACGCGCTAACCACTGGGCACGGGATATATATACATATATTTGTTGTAACGATATTTACGAAAAAGATATGCATCTTGAATAAATTGGCCTTCAACTAATTTTTTTTATCATTAGTTACATTTTTCTCAATTCTTAGTCGGCACTGCGGAAGTAACTATAGGAGATGGTGGTCCGTCATAGGAATATTAATTAGACGGTTTATTGTAGCAGGGGTTGGCTCAGTCAGTAGCGCTTCAGATTCAAAATCTACAGTTCTCAGGTTCGAGTCCCCTGTGTTCCAGTGTTGAGATTTGTCTTTGCGAAACCCTCGTCGAGAAAGGTAAAACAGATGGGCTTAGAATGGACACCTTCTTCAGATTGGACGTTAAGCTGTGGCTCTGTGTGCAGGAGAGCCACATCCTGTGAACTTTAAAGAACTGAATAACCTTGAAGAAAAGTACCATTTGTTTGCTTACAGCTGTCCAGTGAGTCCCTTCCCCCAACTTTCTCTGAGTCTTTGTGATCTGGCCATTTAGCCCGTTGTGTGCCGCTCAGAGGTAAAACGACCCAACTCAACAAAGAAAACTGATTTTCGAACTGAAAACGAAAAACTGAAAACGAAAACAAAGAAAACAACAAAAAAGAACTGATCGTAATCCGATCTTTGGAAGTCAAGAGGATCACTCGCTCCCTCTCTGGAAGGTTTTTAGTAACTAGAAAGAAGGTAGAAAAAAAGTAAACATATACATATAACGAGTTTTCCCATGGCCAAGTGGTTAGCGTGCTTGGCCAACTTTTTTAATACCTATTACACCTTTCTTACAAGAATCTTTTTAAAAAAATGTCACTTATAATGATGATGAAACGTTACGGTTATTGAGAATTCCATATTACAGGCTTTCTCAAGCAATATTGGGGGTGGCTCAGTCGGTAGCGCGCCAGGCTCGTAATCTGTAGTTCCCAGGTTCGAGTCCCAGCTGGGTCAACGTTGAGATTTATCTCCGCAAAATTCCCCGCCCTGCCCACGGTCAGTAGGGGACACCGATGGGCTTGGAAAGGCTGCCGTCCGTCGGATGGGACGTTAAGCCGTGGCCCCGTGTGCGGGAGAGCCATACCCTGTGCACGTTAAAGAACACGCGGGATGGCCTTGACGGGGGCTACCATCTGTCTCCAAACAGCTGTTCCAGTGGGTCCCCTCCCCCAACCTTCTCTGAGCCTTCGGGGTCCATGTGACCTGGCCATTTAGCCCATGGTGTGCAAAAAAGTGCCGCTCAGAAGTAAAACAACCCAACTCAAGCAATGTTGAAGTGGTCTTATGAAATTATATGGGAGGTATAATAAAGAAATGGTTTATATTAAAAATTAAATAGTATAAGTCTTCACTTATATTAAGACCATATTTCATTTTTTTTAATATTATTTTATTTATATATATATATTTATATTTTTTATTTATTTATTTTTTTTATAGATGGAACCACAGAGGAGTGGATTGAAGAAAGTCGAAGAAATATGATAAAATTTTTTATGTAAATCTGAGGGAGAGCAGTTTAGAATAATATTTGCTCCAAAGCAATTAATTTGAAGGCTTTCTAAAGATGTAAAAAAAAATTTCTTTGCATTTCAATTTTTTTGCAATTAAGGAGAATATGATGAACTGATTTTGGAGTGTGACACTGAGAACAATTTGGAGAGTTTGAGAGTTTAATTTTAAATTTTGTAGAGTTTGACAAAATTGTATTTGTTCTAAGTCGGTATAGAATTTTTAATTGCTGTCTAGTAAAGGGGAGTTTTTTAATTTCATTAATTTTTTTCTGATAGTTGGTATCTAAAGTTGTTTTGTGCAGAAACATAGGTTTGCAAATATTTTTAAGTGAGATTAAATTCTAGCTATTTTAATTGATATTTAAAATTTAAAAAAAAAATAAGATATATTACTAAGTTGTTGATTATTGTGGGCATTTTTAGCTAGTAGGTCAACGTGTTCATTGTCCTTGATTCCGATATGACTCGGAATCCACTGAATAGCTATTAAATTATTTTTTAATTGTAAGTTTTCTGAGTTCAATTTAAAAAATTTTTAGATAATTGAATTGTATTCTGAATAGAGGAATTCCTGAGAGAGAGCCTGAATTGCTCCCTTGGAATCCGCAAAAATAACAATTTGTTGATTTTCAAAATTCTGGAGAGTCCAATTGAGAGCTTCCAGGATTGCAAATAACTCAGTCTGGATAAAGGGGGGGAGGGGGCTCAGTCGGTAGCGCGCCAGGCTCGTAATCTGTAGTTCCCAGGTTCGAGTCCCAGCTGGGTCAGCGTTGAGATTTATCTCCGCAAAATTCCCCGCCCTGCCCACGATCAGTAGGGGACACCGATGGGCTTGGAAAGGCCGCCGTCCGTCGGATGGGACGTTAAGCCGTGGCCCCGTGTGCGGGAGAGACATACCCTGTGCACGTTAAAGAACACGCTGGATGGCCTTGACGGGAGGCTACCATCTGTCTCCCAACAGCTGTTTCAGTGGGTCCCCTCCCCCATCCTTCTCAGAGACTTCGGGGTCCATGTGACCTGGCCATTTAGCCCATGGTGTGCAAAAAAGTGCCGCTCAGAGGTAAAACAACCCAACCCAACCCTGGATAATGGGAGATTTTGGAGGGAGTTTATACAATTTTGAAATGTCATTAGATGGAGCATAGAATGCAGCTGAGGCTGATTCTGTTTCCACGAGGACAGAGCCATCAGTATAAATTTTTTGAAAAAATTCAAATTTGGAAGAACATAAACTTTGAAAAAGGATAAGAGCCGTTTCAGGTGGAGTGTTAAATTTAGAATATAGGTTAGGAATATGGTCAAATAAATGAGGTGGAGGGAAATTCCAGTCTGCAATGAGTTCTGGGATGTCTCCCTTCATAAAGTTTATTGGAAGTTGGTGAAAAAGTTTTAAATGTTGGGGTTCATGTTTTAATGATTTAAAGTACTAAGGTCCATGTTTGAATATTTTTAGAAAGGGATTTCAGGGAGTTTTAAAAGTAGTTTGAAATATTTTAATAATAATTCTTTTTTTCCTAATTTGGATGGGTGGGGATGGCTATTTCTGCAATTAAAGAAAGGGTTGATGTAAATGTGGGTAGACCGAGAGCTATTTTTATACATTTATTTTGGATAGTTTCAAGTTTTTTAATTTAGCAATTAAAGGGGGCATTGATAAATTCAGTGCCACATTACAATTTAGCTCTTATCAAATTTTTGTAGAGGGTAAATAAATGAGATTGATTTGTGCCATTGTAGCGGAATGCAGAAAATTTTATATAATTTATAAGTTTGAGGCCAGGTGTATTGAGGTTATCTAAATAATGGTGCCAATTGAGTTTGGAATCTAAAAAGATACCAAGAATTTTGCAGGAGTTAAGCTGTTGGATATTGTTATTGTCAGTTTCTAAATTAAAATGTGGTAGGCAACGTTTTTTCCTAAAAAAGGGAATACAAAATGTTTTGTTAGTGTTTATGAAATCAGTTATTCTACAGATTATCTAGGTATTGTGCAGATTAACTAGGGTGATCCGTTAACGTGCGGAAAATTGTTTCATTTCTCAAATTACCTAGGTAATCTGCAAATTACCTGGATAATCTGCACATTACCTACTAGGCACTCGTTAAAGTGAAAATAAGATCTTTGCTGGAACAACAGGAACGTTTCTGTACGCTTAAATTAACATAATGTTATTTATCTAGTGTCCGAGAGTAGAGTTGAAACCAGGGTCATCCCTCTGTCAACATGAATCAGTCGTCCGAATTATAAAAAACGCCCCCAAAATGAGCAGGCCAAGTGAGAACGAATCATTTTAGTGATTCGTTATCAAGAATGAATCACTTTACCGATCCGTTCTCACTTGGCCTCCGCTCATCCGGGGTGTTTTTTATAATGCGGACGAGTGAATCACGTGACACAAAGATTCATGTTCAGGAGATTCACCACTATGAGAGAAACAAACTTTTGAACTTTAACGATACGGAAGCCGTTAATGTGCACATTACCTAGGTAAAATGCGGAAAACTCTTGATTCCGCACGTTAACGGAGCAAATCAGTTAATCTGCAGATTAGCTAGGTAATGTGCACATTAACAGCTTTCGAGCTTTAGCGGTAACATTTATATCTAAATGCCATTTCAAGCAATATTTGTGTAATTTTATTAGTTGTTTTTGCATTTTTGATTGAATTTCTTAGTCATTTTCATGAGATGTCCATATAAGAAGGTCATCAGCATAGAATGTATATGAGATAGATTTAGGAAAACTTTTCTTTAAGTCATGAAGATAGAAATTAAAGAGAATCGGGGATGAGATAGATCCTTGGAGAATGCCTTTGTGAATATTGTATGTTTGAGAAAGATTAGAGTCAATTTTAATTTGAAAAGTTCTGTTCAAAAGAAATTCTTTTAAAAAGGGCATAAAGTTGGAACTAATTTTGGCCTCCAAGAGCTTATAGAGGATTCCATTAATCCAGACTGAGTCAAAAGCTTGGCTGAGATCAATGGAGACAACAAGAAGTGCGCGTTTTTTCTTGAAACCAGTATGAATGTCAGAAAGTAAAAAGGAAATGCATTCCTTTGATGCCCTTTTTTTGCGGAAACCAAAGAAAAAGTTTGAGAAAAAATTCCCCGATTCAAGAAACCAATTCAGTCTCTTGAATAGTAACTTTCAAAAAAAATTTAAGGAGTTTGATAAAAGAGAAATTATGCGGTAAGAATCTAAGGGACCTGGGTTCGAGCCCCGGATAAGGCATGGTTTTATGTGTTGTTTTTCTGCTGAGGTCCTGCCATTCTCTCAGATCTTCTACTCTGGCAAAATAAACTGACAGGCTCCTGTCAGACCTCTGTGGCAAGCAGCTGCTTGAGGGGGTATTTATTTTTATTTATTTTTATTAAAAATTAATACTATCTGCAGGTTTATCATATTTTAACAATATAATAATGATGATATGCTTCTATAAAGTACGAATTATTTTTTGTTCCCATATACGGTTAAAGATTTCTAGAAGTTTTAATTTCCAAGAATTTGGTAAATTTTTAAATAATTTGGCAAAATTTAAATAAAATAAAAAATTTGAATTTGAAATCAGAATTTGAAAAAGGTTTGTCAAGAATGTTGATGTCATTTTTATAATATTTCAATTTATGGTTTATTGAGTCATTGAAAATTTTTTCATTTGACAACAAGTTTTCAGTTTGGGAAATTTTTAAGTTTTTAGCAAAAAGGTCTGCGGTGTCTTTTAAGGAAATAGTTTCTTGTAAAGCTATTTCAGCTGCCGGGACGTTTTGTACAATGGGAGAGTTGATTTTTTGAAAACTTTTCCAGAGATTTTTCCCTGGTGTTATGGTATTAAGTTCATTAGCAAAATCAATCCAATTTTGTTTATATGATTCCCTTAATTTTTTTTCCCAATTTGGGTATGTCACTTATAAGGAGAGGAATTGTATTTATCTAAAAAGTATATTTTTTTAAAAAAATAAATAAAAAAAAATTTGAACATCGTTTTGCTCTATTCGGTTCAATCCAATAATTTGCCTATCCCCTTCTAATCTTCATTTCTTTTTTCTTTAAATAAGTGCCTAACCATGATTTTCAAAATTTCTTAATGCTATAGAAGCCATATAAAATACATCCTTAGGGTGCGGTGGATGGTTACTATTATTAGATGCATCTCTTGCAAGTAAAACAGCCAGTCGATTGATGTCCTTGCTAAGTATACTAAGATTTAAATCCCGGAACAAGCAGGAATGTTATCCTTTTTTCCTTTACAGGTCTAGACAGGATTTTATCAGATTTCGATACCAAACGGGTGACTGAAGAGAATTTCTTCCAAGCAGGATGTTGATGCGATGTTAACGAACCATCTGGCACAGTAATTATGCGCAGCTTGTGTTCTCTCGTTATATGCATACGTTGGCGAAAAGTTTTATTTCTTGAAAATGTGAATGGCACACGAAGTTTCTCAGCAGTCGTAAGGACGATGTTTATGTTCGGCGCTTCACAAGATTTTTTTTTCTTTCAATGATCATTTCGTGAACGGGCTGACGACCAACCTACGTGCGATTGGCCATCTTTTACCGATAAGTCTGATTTAACTTCTGTTTTGCATTTTTATCTTGGATTAGAAATCTTACATGCAGTTAATTCTATGCCTCTAAAATACTTAATGTACTATATATATAGGGGAAACCTCCCACCCTGGGACAAAATCCGGTCGTCTTATACGAAATCTTAAACTTGTCTATCTCTTTTGAAGTCCAAAACAGCTGTCTTTGCCTAATTTTAATTTAGCCCATAGTATATGTCCGACACCGCAAATAGATTTATAAAACAACTATCAAATTTCATTCCATAAAGAATATCATTTTAACACTTTCTGTCAGGTGGAATATTTTAGCAATCGGGAAACCCTTCTCAAGTCTTATTCTCAGACAACCCCCCCCCCCCCGAAACTAAATTCTCGCCTCCCCCCCCTCGAAACTAAATCCTGATTACATGCCTGACTACTTCCAAAAAGAAAATTATCTGTTCTTGCTTGACAACTGATCAAAGGATCTTGACTACCTCTTCCCTCTGGAAAATTTGACCGAAATATTTATTTATGTTAAATACACTGGTTCCCATAAATTAAGGAAAAATAAGAAAAATCGCGATAATTCGCCAAACAAAAATTGTACGATCCTCACCAAACTTGCTGTTCCGATTCGGCACCCTGGCAACAGGCTGTTTAGATTCAAAGAAGACTAATCTACATTTTATCAAAAGTGATACCGACTCTACCACTGTGATCTTATTAACTTTTAGGAAATAGTTTTATAGTGTTAGAGGCAAAAGGTTAAGTATAATCTAGTAAGAATATAAAGATAAGATCGCTTCTAGGGAAAACACTCTTATTAAAATTAAACAGTTGCAGTTTCCTGCTACAAATTTCCATATTACATTAATACAGCTCAAAAGATTTAACGTTCTATTGACAGACCATTCCGCTTCGTCAAGGTCAACTAACGTTCTCTGTAAAGAAAAGGCCGCCATTCATAATTCGCTTGGCTCTATTCCTCTGATTTAACAATGACCGGGGATCGAGATCCGCACTGAGGATGTGACTGTAAGCTTTTCAACTTCCTCGCTGGTTAGATAAGAATTGTAAGATGACTCCATCATTTAAATAATCAGCGTAACATTGCGTACATTAGAGACAGGGGCGTAGCCTTGGGGGGGATGGGGGGAGCCTCCCCTCCAAAGTAACTTGGACTTGGCAAAATTCGAAGATACTTCGTAAAATCTAAGTGAGTTGTAAAACTTTGCAATTTTTTTTTTTGGAAAATTAAGGGGAGTTGTCAAAATCGAGACAACTTGGCAAATCTAACGCAGTTTAGAAAATGGAGAGACGGCAAAATTTAGAGCAGTTGGCAAAATTCAAAGCCACTTCAAAGCCACTTAGTAAAATACAGGTGAGTTGGCAAAATTTAAAGCCACTTAGTAAAATACAGGTGAGTTGGCAAAATTTTGAGTGACTTGGCAAAATCGTGGAGAGTTGACAAAATTCAGGTGAGATGTGAAAATTTGGATTTTTTCGCCAAAATCTAGGAGAATTGGCAAAACTTAGGGAGTTGGCAAAATCTAGGGGTAGTTGGCAAAATTCGGAGTGACTTTGCGAAAATCAGGTGTGATGTAAAATTGGGATTTTTTTTCCGTAAAATTGTGGCGAGATGGCAAAATTGAGGAAACTTGGCAAAATCTAGGGCAGTTGACAAAATTCGAATCCATTTGGTAAAATACGGGCGAGTTGTGAAAATTGGGATTGTTTTTGTGAAATTAAGGGAAGATGGTAAAATCTGGGGGAGTTGGCAAAATTCAAAGCCACTTTGCAAAATATAGGCGATTTGTGAAAATTGGGATTTGTTTTGTGAAATTAAGGAGAGTTGAAAAAACCAAGAACTCTTGGCAAAATCTAGGGGAGTTGGCAAAATTGGAAGCCACTTGGTAAAATACAGAGGAGTTGGCAAAATTGGAAGCCACTTGGTTAAATACAGAGGAGTTGGCAAAATTGGAAGCCACTTGGTAAAATACAGGGGAGTTGTGAAAATTGTGCCTTTCTTGTGCAATTAAGGAGAGTTGATAAAATTCGAAGTGACTTGGCAAATTCAGGAAAGATGTAAAAATTGCGATTTTTTCTGTAAAAGTACGGCGAGTTGGCAATATTCGAATCCACTTGGTAAAATATAGGCGAGTTGTGAAAACTGAGATTTGTTATGTGAAATTAAGGAGTGTTGGACAAATTGAGGAAACTTAACAAAATGTAGGGCAGTTCGCAAAATTCGAATCCACTTGGAAAATACGGGCGAGTTGTGATAATTGGGATTGGGTTTGTGAAATTCAGGATAGTTGACTAAAATCGAGAAAACTTGGCAAAATCTTGGGAAGTTTGGAAAGTTTGAAATGATTGGAGAAATTTAGGAGAGATATAAAGATTGGGAATAGTTTCGTGAAATTAAGGAGAGTTGGTCAAATCAAAGAAAAATTCACACTGACTTCCTACAATTCAAAGGAGCTGTAAATATTGGAATTATTACTGTGAAATTATGGCTAGTTGGCAAAATTGGAAGTTAAATGGCAAAATGTTGGAGAGTTGTGAAAATTGCCTTAACCCCCCCCCCCCCACGAGGCGAATTCTAAGTAAGTTTGTAAGTTTGTTGCTCAGTTGGCAAAATTTGAATTTCGATTTGTAAAATTTTCGATTTCCCTCCCCCCCAACCATAGTCCTTCGCTACGCCCCTGATTAGAGATTTTTTTTATTTGAATTTCCTTAAATATCAGGAGATGAGTTTAGTCATGCTACACCCATTTACACACACCCGATCTTGAGAGCAGAAATGCTACGTAAGGCTCTGGCTATGATGTTGGTTCTCAGAAGATTATTATTCCTTTGGGTCAACTACTCTTCCGTTTCAATCCGCTACAGAAGTGGACAATTGTAGTGAAGGAAGCAGACAAAGAATCGAGGGAGAACGCTCAGAGCAGATCGAATTAGTGGTAGGAATACGCTACAGAAGTTGACAATTATAGTGAAGGAAGTGTATTCTGCAGTTCCCAGGTTCGAGTCCCACCTGAGTCAGCAATGAGATTTATCTCCGCAAAACTCCCAGCTCTGCCTAGGTCAGTAGAGGAAATCGATGGGCTTGGAAAGTCCGCTGTCCTTCAAATGGGACGTTAAACGTTGACCCCGTGTGCGGGAGAGCCATACCCTGTGCACGTTAAAGAATACGCTGGATGGCCTTGATGGGAGGCTACCATTTGTACAGTGGATCTCCTCCCAACTTTCTCTGAGTCCTTGTGACCTGGCCATTTAGCTCATTGTATGCAAAAAAGTGCTGCTCAGAGATAAAACAACCCAATCAAGTTTGGAACATTTTCTATAGAAACAAAATTCATTTAATACTAGGATGCGGTGGGCAGACAATGCCAAACAGGACCTGGTTAGAATTGGTGTGCAGTGTCCAGATGCAGGAGATGTGGCTCAGGACAGATATGCTTGGAGAGCTAAATTGCACGGTCTGGTTGGCCCTCGTAGTCCACGGCTGCTTGAAGAGGATGATGATGATGAGATATTCATAATAGAAAGTTGAAAGATTTTACTCTTTTTATTTTTCATGCAAAATCCAGGTGGGTTTGCTTTTGTTGCCGCCCCCCTCCCTCTCTGCAAACGCCTATAAATATCCATATTCATTCGCTTTCCAGAATTAAAGTATATTTTGTTCTCTTAACGCTAATAGAATGATGATTATTTGCAAACCACCAAACTTTCAAATCAGCATTTTAACTAAACATAGCCATGTGCAGTCTAATTAATGTTGCTATCCCCGATCGACGTAACACGGAAATTCTCTACAAAAATAGGCAAGGCTCGGGTATACAAAAAAAAAATTTAAATTCCGCAGCATGGAAAGAGAGTATCAGTCTTCAATAATACTGATTCTTTATTTTCTGCACAATTTCCCAGTGTTTGTTTATAAAATAAATAATAATTAAAAAAGAATATAAGTGTTAATATTTTTAATATTTTTTGTATTTAGAATTTTTTAATCGGTATGAATGTATGATGGAGAAATAATGCTTATTAATGGAGAAAGAAGAAATAACTGCTAAAAAGAAAACACTTTTGAAATAATAATATTTGGAAGGATTCGTGAAAAATTGAGGCAGGTTAGTCAAAAATTAAAATGGCGTTACTAATTGAAAAGATCGCAGGAGCACGATGGCAGTTGGGTCCTCCCAATTTTTGGACAACCGGTTCGCTTCAATTATAACTTATAAAAGTTGCATTCCCCCTTCCCTTTTAGGAGTAGCCATCTAAGCTAGTAAATTTCCTAAGTTTGAGTCCTCACATATGCCTGAGTGTTTTCCTCTAACTCTCATACATCTTTGCCAATGAACAAATTGGGGAACGTAACATCTTTGCCAGTGAACAATTGGGGAACGTAAGATCTTTGCCAATGAACAAATTGGGGAACGTAACATCTTTGCCAGTGAACAAATTGGGGAACATAATATCTTTGCCAGTGACAAAATTGGAGAACGTAACATCTTTGCCAGTGAACAAATTGGGGAACGTAACATCTTTGCCAATGAACAAATTGGGGAACGTAACATCTTTGCCAGTGAACAATTGGGGAACGTAAGATCTTTGCCAATGAACAAATTGGGGAACGTAACATCTTTGCCAGTGAACAAATTGGGGAACATAATATCTTTGCCAGTGACAAAATTGGAGAACGTAACATCTTTGCCAGTGAACAAATTGGGGAACGTAACATCTTTGCCAATGAACAAATTGGGGAACGTAACATCTTTGCCAGTGAACAATTGGGGAACGTAAGATCTTTGCCAATGAACAAATTGGGGAACGTAACATCTTTGCCAGTGAACAAATTGGGGAACATAATATCTTTGCCAGTGACAAAATTGGAGAACGTAACATCTTTGCCAGTGAACAAATTGGGGAACGTAACATCTTTGCCAATGAACAAATTGGGGAACGTAACATCTTTGCCAGTGAACAATTGGGGAACGTAAGATCTTTGCCAATGAACAAATTGGGGAACGTAACATCTTTGCCAGTGAACAAATTGGGGAACATAATATCTTTGCCAGTGACAAAATTGGAGAACGTAACATCTTTGCCAGTGAACAAATTGGGGAACGTAACATCTTTGCCAATGAACAAATTGGGGAACGTAACATCTTTGCCAGTGAACAATTGGGGAACGTAAGATCTTTGCCAATGAACAAATTGGGGAACGTAACATCTTTGCCAGTGAACAAATTGGGGAACATAATATCTTTGCCAGTGACAAAATTGGAGAACGTAACATCTTTGCCAGTGAACAAATTGGGGAACGTAACATCTTTGCCAATGAACAAATTGGGGAACGTAACATCTTTGCCAGTGAACAATTGGGGAACGTAAGATCTTTGCCAATGAACAAATTGGGGAACGTAACATCTTTGCCAGTGAACAAATTGGGGAACATAATATCTTTGCCAGTGACAAAATTGGAGAACGTAACATCTTTGCCAGTGAACAAATTGGGGAACGTAACATCTTTGCCAATGAACAAATTGGGGAACGTAACATCTTTGCCAGTGAACAATTGGGGAACGTAAGATCTTTGCCAATGAACAAATTGGGGAACGTAACATCTTTGCCAGTGAACAAATTGGGGAACATAATATCTTTGCCAGTGACAAAATTGGAGAACGTAACATCTTTGCCAGTGAACAAATTGGGGAACGTAACATCTTTGCCAATGAACAAATTGGGGAACGTAACATCTTTGCCAGTGAACAATTGGGGAACGTAAGATCTTTGCCAATGAACAAATTGGGGAACGTAACATCTTTGCCAGTGAACAAATTGGGGAACATAATATCTTTGCCAGTGACAAAATTGGAGAACGTAACATCTTTGCCAGTGAACAAATTGGGGAACGTAACATCTTTGCCAATGAACAAATTGGGGAACGTAACATCTTTGCCAGTGAACAATTGGGGAACGTAAGATCTTTGCCAATGAACAAATTGGGGAACGTAACATCTTTGCCAGTGAACAAATTGGGGAACATAATATCTTTGCCAGTGACAAAATTGGAGAACGTAACATCTTTGCCAGTGAACAAATTGGGGAACGTAACATCTTTGCCAATGAACAAATTGGGGAACGTAACATCTTTGCCAGTGAACAATTGGGGAACGTAAGATCTTTGCCAATGAACAAATTGGGGAACGTAACATCTTTGCCAGTGAACAAATTGGGGAACATAATATCTTTGCCAGTGACAAAATTGGAGAACGTAACATCTTTGCCAGTGAACAAATTGGGGAACGTAACATCTTTGCCAGTGACCAAATTGGAGAACGTAACATCTTTGCCAGTGACCAAATTGGGGAACGTAACATCTTTGCCAGTGACCAAATTGAGGGAAGGTAACATCTTTGCCAGTGAACAAATTGGAGAACGTAACATCTTTGCCAGTGAACAAATTGGGGAACATAACATCTTTGCCAGTGAACAAATTGGGGGAAGGTAACATCTTTGTCAGTGAACAAATTGGGGAACGTAACATCTTTGCCAGTGAACAAATTGGGGAACGTAACATCTTTGCCAGTGAACAAATTGGGGAACGTAACATCTTTGCCAGTGAACAAATTGGGGAACATAACATCTTTGCTAATGAACAAATTGGGGAACGTGACATCTTTGCCAATGAACAAATTGGGGAACGTAACATCTTTGCCAGTGAACAAATTGGGGGAACGTAACATCTTTGCCAGTGAACAAATTGGGGGAACGTAACATCTTTGCCAGTGAACAAACTGGGGAACGTAACATCTTTGCCAATGAACAAATTGGAGAACGTAACATCTTTGCCAGTGACCAAATTGGGGGAAGGTAACATCTTTGCCAGTGAACAAAATGGGGGAAGGTAACATCTTTGCCTGTGAACAAATTGGGGAACGTAACATCTTTGCCAGTGAACAAATTTGGGAATGTACCATCTTTGCCAGTGAACGAATTGGGGGAAGGTAACATCTTTGCCAGTGAACAAATTGGGGAACATAACATCTTTGCCAGTGAACAAATTGGGGGAAGGTAACATCTTTGCCAGTGAACAAATTGGGGAACGTAACATCTTTGCCAGTGACCAAATTGGGGGAAGGTAACATCTTTGCCAGTGAACAAATTGGTGAACGTAACATCTTTGCCAGTGAACAAATTGGGGAACGTATGGGAATGTAACATCTTTGCCAGTGAACAAATTGGGGAATGTAACATCTTTGCCGGTGAACAAATTGGGGAATGTAACATCTTTGCCAGTGAACAAATTGGGGAATGTAACGTCTTTGCCAGTGAACAAATTGGGGAATGTACCATCTGTGCCAGTGAACAAATTGGGGGAACGTAACATCTTTGCCAGTGAACAAATTGGGGGAACGTAACATCTTTGCCAGTGAACAAATTGGGGGAATGTAACATCTTTGCCAGTGAACAAACTGGGGAACGTAACATCTTTGCCAATGAACAAATTGGAGAACGTAACATCTTTGCCAGTGACCAAATTGGGGGAAGGTAACATCTTTGCCAATGAACAAATTGGGGAACGTAACATCTTTGCCAGTGAACAAATTGGGGGAAGGTAACATCTTTGCCAGTGAACAAATTGGGGGAAGGTAACATCTTTGCCTGTGAACAAATTGGGGAACGTAACATCTTTGCCAGTGAACAAATTGGGGGAATGTACCATCTTTGCCAGTGAACAAATTGGGGGAAGGTAACATCTTTGCCAGTGAACAAATTGGGGAACATAACATCTTTGCCAGTGAACAAATTGGGGGAAGGTAACATCTTTGCCAGTGAACAAATTGGGGAACGTAACATCTTTGCCAGTGACCAAATTGGGGGAAGGTAACATCTTTGCCAGTGAACAAATTGGGGAACGTAACATCTTTGCCAATGAACAAATTGGAGAACGTAACATCTTTGCCAGTGGACAAATTGGGGAATGTAACATCTTTGCCAGTGAACAAATTGGGGAACGTAACATCTTTGCCAGTGGACAAATTGGGGAACGTAACATCTTTGCCAGTGAACAAATTGGGGAACCTAACATCTTTGCCAGTGAACAAATTGCGGGAAGGTAACGTCTTTGCCAGTGAACAAATTGGGGAACGTAACATCTTTGCCAATGAACAAATTGGGGAACGTAACGTCTTTGCCAGTGAACAAATTGGGGAACGTAACATCTTTGCCAGTGAACAAATTTGGGAATGTAACATCTTTGCCAGTGAACAAATTGGGGAACGTAACATCTTTGCCAGTGGACAAATTGGGGAACGTAACATCTTTGCCAGTGAACAAATTGGGGAACCTAACATCTTTGCCAGTGAACAAATTGCGGGAAGGTAACGTCTTTGCCAGTGAACAAATTGGGGAACGTAACATCTTTGCCAATGAACAAATTGGGGAACGTAACGTCTTTGCCAGTGAACAAATTGGGGAACGTAACATCTTTGCCAGTGAACAAATTTGGGAATGTAACATCTTTGCCAGTGAACAAATTGGGGAACGTAACATCTTTGCCAGTGAACAAATTGGGGAACCTAACATCTTTGCCAGTGAACAAATTGCGGGAAGGTAACGTTTTTGCCAGTGAACAAATTGGGGAACGTAACATCTTTGCCAATGAACAAATTGGGAAACGTAACATCTTTGCCAGTGAACAAATTGGGGGAAGGTAACATCTTTGCCAATAAATTATATAATCTGTCCAAGTTTCTCTTCATACAAGATATTATATTTAATACTAATCAGCACACTAGTCCTTTCTGAAATTCAGAAACTGCTGCCTTTAGTCTAGTATGCACTCGAGATATTAATACACATCCTTCTTAAATATTTTAAAATTCTTAATATATCTTAAATTCTAAATATATCTATCCTTCTTAAATATCTTAAATATTTTTTAAGATTATAATTTCAGAGCTTATGATTTTGGAAAAATAAATTCAGAATTATATTGTCTTTAAATTTTTTTTGAAAATTTCTTAATATTAGCATATAAATGTTTTCGGTATCAAATTAGGAACGGGCCTTTTGGCTCAGTTGGTAGCGCGATAGCCTTTGTAATCTGCAGTTTCCAGGTTTGAGTCTCAACTCTGCCAGAGTTTAGATCGAATTTAGATAATCTCCGCTAAATCCTTATCCTTCTCCCGGTCAGAAAGAAGACATCGAAGGGCTTGGAGGAGAGTTTTGCGGAGATAAGTCTCAACGCTGACCCAACCGGGACTCGAACTCGGGAACTGCAGATTACGAGCCTGGCGCGCTACCGACTGAGCCGTATCGGACTTATAGTATGGGGTTAATATTACACAAAGACACCTGTTTTGGATTTCAAAGCAGGTAGACAAATTTGAAATTTCGGTCCCTGTTCTAACAGACCATTATAAGGATGGAATCAAAAGCCAATTCAGTTTCGTTTCCTTCTAATTCGTTAATCTTCTTCACAGATATCAATGTAGGACTTTCAAATACTGAATATCAACTCTTTGAATATAATAAATAAGAGTTTTCCAAACTATGTTCCACGGAACACTGGTGTTCCATGGAAAGTGAATAAATGTTCCGTGAAAAATTATCAAAATTAACCTTTTACAACGACATATTTATGCAAGGCAGGATTTTCGGATTATGCTGCAACCAAAGTCCAGGAACAGACTCGACACTACACCAGATATGAGAATTCAACTTTCTAATATTGTGCCTGATATCAAAAGAATTTGTGATTCAAAAACCCAAAAACATGGAAGTCGTTAAGAACGTAATTTTACAATATACATACGCTAGTTCATTTTTACTATTTTTATGTGTTTATTTTTAAATAATTACCATTGGAGAATAAATGTTTGTTTTTTCTTAACGCTTAGACTTACTCATTTATTTTATTTATTATTTATATCTACCTACCCTATAAAATAATCAAGGTGTTCCGTTAAAATTTCAGGATTTGTTAAGTGTTCCGTCGTAGGAAAAGTTTGGAAAACGCCGATTTAAACAACTTGAATTATTTCTTAAACGCGTATATAGTGTGAAGGTAATAATGATCCAATTGTTAAATGCTCGTCATATACCCAATAATATTAAATTTAAAATAAATAAACGCGTTATAAATATCTCTAATGCACCGAATTTATTAATTATGAGTGAGTAAAAGAACCTTTTCTCTTCTGGATGTTTTCTTTCTGATTTATGTTGTTTTTGCATTGAGGTCTTGCCTTCCTCATAGATAGTCTCTTTGGCATAATATACTTTTTATCATAGCTGAAAATCTGTCTAATATATAGAATACATATCATTGAATTATGACCACTCTGCCTACGTTATGTTAATGTGACGCTAACTTCAAAGTTCACTAACTTTTTAAATAAGCATTTTGTGGGAAAATGCGCCTAAATATAAATGAAAGATCTCAATTATATCTAAATATCGATTTGAACAATATTTCTTTGGTATATTGTTCAAAGTGTGAAAGTTTCAACATTTAGCAACACCAATGGCCTTTGAAGTTTACTGAAACTGAAATAAGAAGTATAATTTCAAACCATTCCATAAATAAGTACATATTTTTGGAAATCGAATTTAGATAGATTTGATTGAGATCATTAAGCTATCATCAGCCACTTTTCCTCGTAAAACGCTTATTTTAGAAGTTAAAGATCTTCAAAATCAACTTCCTATTGACAAATTATATGGTGGAGTGGTCATAATTCAGTGACCACTGAGTTCATATACAGGATTTGAAACGAAGACCAAAGGCATGGGAAAGCCGAGTATTGGTCCCGAAACGCACAAGATTCTATCAGAGCTAAGTTCTTCGTACTTGAAGAAAGACTTCGTACTCGAAGAAGACCATATATAGCAAATAACATTAATGTACAACATTTGCCACTAAATTAGCAGATTGGCCATACGAAAGTAATATAGAATCGATGGAAGTTGGACCAGCCAATCGTTAACTGATTTATCCCTCTAATGATTCTCATCTGTCCGAATACAATCATTCTGTCCTAAGACATTTCGGATGCGCCAAAAGTTGAATAGTAAAAGACTTACCCTTTCGTGTAGACTGAGCAAATCATTGGTGACAATTTGTGGCGGCGCGTGGACTGTTTCGTAGCCATCGTCATTTGCCAGCTCAGCATCAATCTCTTGTTCCATCTGCACAAGAAGAGGCGCAGGCATTCCAAACTTCGCTCCGCGACGGGCCACCTCCAGAAGGCACAAGATAAAGCTGCGCTCATTTTTTCTTAACACCAGATCATCAGTCTCGAACAACAGACATTCCTTAATAGCAAGTGCTCGGCACCAGCTAATAAAATTGCTGATATTATCACGAGCGTGAAACGTCCCAGGTAGAACATCGCTGCGATAAACCACGTCTCGATCCGGAATTGGAATAATCAAACTATTTTGTTCGTCACTGTAATATTCACGAGCCTTGTGCATCACTTTGTTGGCATGGCGACAGAGGATGACACCAGTCTCCATCTGCTCCATGAAATCATCAGCTGTGAGTTGAAGTCCGTACAGAGAATTGAGCCATTCCGCCAAGTCCTCTTTCATAGCATATAAATATTCTTCACTGCTTTTGAATGGACGGAATGGCCGAGGTTCCAGCAGCATTACGTGGAACTCGGATTCTTCCGGTATTTCGGCACCGACCATCCTCCTACAGTCGCCGTCTTCCTCCATCTCTTTGACGGGTGTAACGATCGTCGATATATCGCGAGACCGAACAGCTGATTCTCGCTCTAACGTATCGCACTCGTCGGGTCTCTCATGTCCTCTGAGAACTCCCGCGAACGTCTCCAGTTGGCATTAAGGCTTGAGTCATCCCGTCAGCAAAACCTGTCTCTTCCAGCGTCCAGCTGACAAGACCGTAGAAGGCTGCACTTGACCCTTCTACTCGCGGGAACTGTCGCGCCATCTTGTGATGGCCTTTAGAGTCACGGTCGTTGCATCCATGAATGGCAACTTTCAGCTTTTGTAAGGGAAAAGTGGAATGGCCTTCGCTAGGTCCCTGTTAATGACTTTTGATGAATTCCAACTTAGGAGTTGGAAAATGAACGTTTCTGTAAAATGAACGTTTCAGTAAAATGAATTTCTTGAAACTTAGGATAATATGTTGCGATATTTAAATACAAAATAGGTTCAAGTGCATTGCTTCTAAAAATAAGGGTCAAGATCATTAAAACGTGACTGAAATCAGTAAGCGACGTTCGTCAGTTAATTGCTGGTTACTACACGGTTCAAAAAACTTAATATACGTTTTCTCAGCTTTGCTACCTCGTAAGAGCAATTTTTTTTCGTAAATTACGAATAAATTTAAAAAAACAAGAATTACAGTTACACCGATTGATTATTTTTGCTATAAATATGAGTCAGTAGCTTTATTTTTTCAAAATTAATATTTTTGCAAGTCGTAGTAAAAATATGATTCATATATAATTAAAAAAGACAAAATTAATTCTTCCAATTTCATCTGCTGGCTAGTGTACTAAAGTGTGTTGCATGGTACTTGTGTTGTTTAACATATGAACGGTAAACAAGGGATAAAATGGCCAGGTCATAAGGACCCCAAAGTTCAGAAAAACGTTGGAGATGCACTGGACATTTGTTAGGAGGCATATGGAAGACTCGCGTTAAGGCCATCCAGCATGTTCTTTAAGGTGCACAGGGTATGGCTCATATGCACACGAAACCACGGCTTAGAGTCCCATCCGACGGGCGGTCAATCAATATCCCGTTTCTCACTGACCGTAGGATAGTGTACCGTAGGATAGGGGTTTTATGGGGATAAATCCCAGCTTTGGCCCAGCTTTGACTTAAACCTAGGAACAATACATTATGAGCTAACCTAACAACTCCTGTAACAGAAAACCAGAGGACCAAATTTATGACGTCAGTTTAAGTAGTCCGACAATATAGACATTTCTTGTATTTTTGATTTTGATATTATTACCGGTGGATTCTGGGCTAATTTTTATACTAATGTATATCTATAAATATATTTTATTTAAGAGAAAATTTCTTTGCATTAATTAGCATTATTATATTTGATAATAAATACGAATAATTTTCTTTCTAAATAAAATATATTAAGATAAACATTAGTTTCGAAATTGCTATTAGATGTAAATACTTGAAAAGTAATGTTTAAAAAGTCAAATCCTGTATCTGGTATCGTTTTAAGCAACTGCAATATCAATGTGAAATGATGACTTGCACAACAGGTGATACTTTTGTGCAATGTGTGCTATAATCGGTGATTTTATTGATTTATTTTATAAATGTGTTTAATTTTTCATGTTTGTGTTTTAATACGTGGTTTTCTTTTTGTTATTGTTATTGTTTTATTTTCTGTTTTTAATTATGTATTTATTTTCCATTATACATGTCTTATTCTTTAATTAACCTGTCATGTGATTAAAAGGAATCCTGCTGACAAGACATAAGGCTTAACGGGGTAATCTATGTATATAATCATACTAAGGCATAATAAAATTATTATTATTATTAATTAAAAATATAAGAATATGCCATTTAGTAGGACTGCTTAGTGACGTCAAAAATTTGGAACCTTGGCCTTCTGTTATAGGAGGTGTTGGGAGTTATAGGAAATGACAAAATGCAGGAGAGTTGTGAAAAATCCCCCCCGGAACGAAAATCTAGTTAAGTTGCTCAGTTGGCAAAATTTTAATTTCGAATTGGAAAATTTTCGATTTCTTCCCCCCCCCCCCCCAACCATAGTCCTTCGCTACGCCCCCGAATGTGACCCAGATGTTGCTTCTATTACTGAAAAATGGCTCGACAGTAAAAGATTGAAAGATCCTGTTTTAGTTCTTTGCGATTCTTTCAGTCAGGCGATATTCAGGATTTTTTTTTGGTGGGTGTCCTCAAAAAAGTAATTTCTTGAATATAAGATTTTGCTTTCAATAGCCTCGGTAAAAAAAAAAATCGCAGGCTACATACAGTATGGGGTTGGGGGGGGGGGATTGTTATTTTAACTATAAATTTTTTTTGACCTATAGGAAACGATGTTATCTTTGTTGGCGGTTCAGAACACTAAAATTTCACGAATTGACCGAAATTCACTACTGATTAGTGTCTTATTTCATGTACAGTCGCTCAAAAAAGTATCCGAACACTATGGTTGATTACAGAATTCAGAAAAAATATCTGGCAACGATTTTTTTAGAAACTAGTGATCTGGCAACCTTCGTGTCACGTGACATGAAGGTTGCCAGATCACTAACTTTTTTGAGCGACTGTAGGTGGTCATATTATTTGGATACTAGATCGTGTGGGCTCACTCACGGAAATATTGAGCGTGTGCAGTAACTGCACATGCTCCAGTTTGCTGTGAACGGTAACTGGAGCGTGTACAGTTGCTGTACACGCTTCAGATATTTTTCCTTCGTGTCATGTGACACGAAGGTTGCCAGATCACTAATTTCTGAAAAAATCGTTGCCAGATATTTTTTCTGAATTCTGTAATCAACCGTAGTGTTCGGATACTTTTTTGAGCGACTGTACATTCTTTCGTGGTTGCTGATTAAAAATGTAGGCCGTACCGATTTCCTATCCCCTGATAGATTGCAAGTGCTTAAGTGTCTTTTTGCTCACTTTCACTTAACACGGCGTCTTCTCCCAAAGCATTCATTGGGGTTGTTTTTATCGATAAGTGGCACTTTTCTGCACAAAATGGTCTAAATGGGCAGGTCACAAAGACCCAAAGCTCAGAGAAGGTTGGGGGAGGGGACCAACTGGACATCTGTAGTAGACTGATGGTAACTTCCCATCAAGGTTATCCAGCGTGTTCTTTAACATGCACAGGGTATGACTCTTCCGTACATGGAGCCGCGGCATAACATGCCCATAGGTGTCCCCTACTGACCAAGGGCAGGGCGCTGGAACTCGTACCTGGGAACTGCAGATTACGAGACTGGCTCGTTTTCAACTGAGCCTCTCACCCCAAGCCTTGAATTATGCCTATAAATGGTTGTATCAGTTTTCAATTTCGAGCTTTCAAAGATATAAGGGGGGGGGGGGGGTTAAGATTAAACTTCCCCGAATACGCGCTTGCTTTCAACGACTCAGCATTTGTTACATGATAAGAGATACGAAATTCGGTTAGTAAGATTTTAATACACTGATTAAATTATAAGTGGTCATGAAATAATAGGCTGAAAAAAAATGGTTTTCCCACTCATGGCAAAACCAATTTTTTTCAGCTTATTATTTCATGAGTTCCATGTCTACAGATTCATTCCTGTGATTCTTTATTACTGATTTATAAGTGGTCGTCTATAGATTACGCAATGATGCTTTTGTAGAATTTTACCCTGCTCTCCGCATACTTAATAGCACGTGACACTTTGCCGGATCCCCCTCTCTGTCTTACGAATGCTTTTTGTTTTTGTAAGATAAGCAGCAAAGAAACTGTATAACGGTAATAGTATTTGATCGTAGGTCAAAATATATTAGCAATTTCTTTTTCTTCAGCAAAAGAAGGGAAAAAAATAGTATTTGAAGAAATACGTACAGCCTTTATCCACCACTCTCCAATGTCTTATCCAAGGCTTATCAGGTAAATTACACTGAATGGAAAAAAAAATTTTATACACCCCGATAACAGTATGCAAAGCAGAAGTATCGCGTCCAGACACGTGGGATGCTGAAACTGGCAATGCCTATAAAAGAGCAGGTCTTTACGCATTGCAAACCGTCACGAAGAAGCAATCATGGGTAAAGGCAGTTTGAGTAAGTTTGAGCGTGGCGTGATAATAGGTGCGAGGGAAAGCCAGTTGTTCAATCATCGCAATGAACTGTTGGGATTTCCATGTCAGACTGTCGCACGTGTATACCAAGACTATGTGGAATGTGTCAAACTTCCAACCACCGGAGAAATGTGGACGTAAATGTACAATTGACTCTGGAAGTGAGTGCAGACTGTTCTGCATCGTTACAAAAATTCGAATGGCTACTCTGGAGCAGATAACATCGGAATTGAATGAGGGTGCATCCACAAGCTTATGCACAAAGACTATCCATCGTACCATGGAAAAAATAGGCTATGGCAGTCTACCACCACGTTGTGTCCCCTTGTTGACAGCAAGGCACCAAAAGATTAGGCTGTAGTGTGCAAAGGCCTATCGCAACTTGAGTGTGGAGGACTGGAAACACGTCATTTTGTCTGACTAATCATTGTTTCCTCTATCATATATATATGCTGATGGGAGGTTGCATGTGTGGCATAACCACACGAAGCGATGGACCCAGCTTGCCAAGTTGGGGTCATAGAGGCAAGTGAAGGCAGTGTGACAGTTTGGGGTGCGTTTACATGGCCTTCCTTGGGGTCCTTCGTACCCATTGAGACCTACGTCACCAGCCCAAGGTATGTGAACATCCTCACAGACCATCTACACTCTTCGTAACGATTCTCTTTCTGTCCCATGACTCTATCTTTCAACAGCATAACATCATATCGCATACTTCCTGAATGGCGATCAATTGGCTCCAGGAGCATTCAATTGAGTTTACCGTACTCGAATGGCATTTTCGATCGCCGGACCTCAACCCCATTGAGAAATTGTTGAAGAAATTAGAAAGATCTCTTCGAACCCGCCAACCCCACCGGCAACTGCGCATGATCTACGACAAGCGATCCTCGCTTCATGGGTGGCAATACCACCTCCGTGTTTTCAGCACCTCATTGAGCCCTTACCAAGATGTCTGGTTGTATTGTGAGGGCAAAAGGTGGAGCAACAAGTTATTAGGTAGGTATAGGCCAATGTCTCGCAAACCTTTTTACTCTGCGGCACACTGAATCTAATTTTTTTCCGCGGCACACTGAATCTAATTTTTTTTACGCGGCACACCTAAAAAAGAATAAAAGCAAATTCTATATAATCGTCATTATATTTGCGCTTTGTTGAAGTCATCAGCCTGGTTTTACTTGAAGATTTGCTCTCGTTCTTTAATTCATAACTCGGTGTTTGTTTTAAATATTTGTCCATTCTATGGTTTGAAATAATCAAAAATACCAAAATTTGGAAAAAGCTTGATAAATACTTACAAGATCTCAGTTGATAAAATCTGAAAGATTTTTATTAAAGCACGTCGATAGCACGTCGATAACACAAGTCAAAATGAAATCTTTGGAATATCTAGTGTCAATTTGAAAATCTCTCGCGGCACACTACTGTGCCGCGGCCCACAGTTTGCGAGACACTGGTATAGGCAATAATTTGTCCGTTCAGCGTATATCTTTTACTAAATCATACAATTTAGTAATAATAATAATAGTATATAATTTTTGTAACAGTAATCAGTATATAATAATTTGTCCGTTCAGTGTATATCTTTTACTAAATCATACAATTTAATGCTCTATCTAATGTAAAATAATTAACAAATGTCTTAAATTTGATGCTCCTTTAGAGATTGAGACACACGCCAATTGGCCTTCCTGATCTCCCCTCTGAAAGGCATTAAGCTAGAAACATTTGCCCCAAGCCTGCTACAAAAAAGGCAGAAAAATATAAATGATTATTCCAGTATATTTTCCGAAAGTGGGAGCCGAATGCAACGAGTTATGTCTCAAATGAAATCTTGTGACGTGGGGAGTGTCATAGGCAACCTCAACTTATACCTCCTCTTTCATACACGTTAAAAAGGAGGAAACAAATTGAACGAGGTTCAATTGTAACAAGTCATATCGAATGAAACCATAAGATGGGCAGAGAAAAACAACGATTAGACAAATTTTCGTTTCCGAAGCCGGGGATTGGATTGCTTTTACTTCTGAGCGGCAATATTTTGCACACAATGGGCTAAATGGCCATGCCAGAAGGATTCTAAGGGCTGAGAGAAGGTTGGGTGAAGGAGAACCACTGGACAGATGTTAAGAGAGGAAGCTTAGAGTTGAAGAAATTTTTATAACTATGGTGTCTATAAAGTTATTCATCGTTTTGAATAACGTTCTAAATGATGCTAATAGCAAATAATGAAATAAAAAACATACCAAAGTTTCAAATCAAAATGCTGTCAACCAGTGAATAACTTCAAAAATCGCAAAAAAATTTCTCCTCAAAGTAAGCTCTTCTGCGTGGTGAGTGGGCCACACTGTGGATCTGCCACATCGAGTCAATTCACTAAATCCTAAACTATCAGCTGAGGTGCTTACCATGTCTTGCTACTCATGTCACTAAAAAGCAGGATCCTCATAATTACTCAGAAGTCCTCCTCTATCTCTTCCCAGCTCATGACTACTAGTAGAGTCACCTTTAGCCTGTCCTGCCGTTGGGGAACCTGTTTGGCAACACTTTAGAGAACTGCTGCTATACTTTGCTTTAACCTTCTGCTTCAGGTCAACGGGAGCTCCTGGAGTGCCCCCACAGGACCAATTGGCTGGGTGCTAAACCTGCTAGGGAGTCGGCAAGTTCCTTCCCCATATCTGGGTACAGATTTGCAAGTTTCCCTGCTGTACTTATGGTACGGGATTTGCACTTACTGTTTGGGTATGATGACTCTGCTGCCCTGACGTCCAATTGGGTGACCCTTCTTTGGACTCTCTGGTGGGTGGGATCATGGGCATCGAATCCTTAACTTAATAATGTTTTTTTAAAAATAATTCATTCATCTCACGTGTTAAACAGACCCAACATGAAGGCACATCATCTGCTTCTTCATCATCTTCTTTGTCTGTATTCCTGATCATCCCTTCCACGGGTGATCAGGCAATTAGGGATATGTCTCCTTTCTTTATCCGTAAGGATACGGAAAGGTTCTTGGGAACAGCAAACCAGGTAAAACCTCTTAGATCTGGTAACTTCGTGGACATTGTGTGCTCTAAATAGTCTGATCTTCTCCTGAAGATAACAGTGATTGGAGGAGGGGATATCACAATGTCTCCCCCATCAATCACTGAATTCCTCATGTGGTGTGATCTCCAAGCAATTCAACGTATCTGAGATCTTCAAGCACTCCACCCAAGTCACAGTGTCACAGTCCAGGATTTCATACTTGATGAAAAATTAGTATTCAACAGGTATTAATTTTGACTTTTGACATGACATGCCTGTCTACTGCCATCAAATCAGGGTATTTGCAATGCAAGATATGATAGTCTGTACCCAACTCTCTGAGTTGTTTCCAGTGCCAGATATATATCATGCCCACACAGCTTGCCAGGGTGTGCTTACCTGTGTTCACTATAGTAGTCAGGATCACCTAGATCCAGACTGCACAGCTGAAACGGCAAGCTGCGTAAATTGCAGTGCCATATTCTAATTAATCTTCCCAAAAAGATCAATATTTCTCATCTGGCAAAGTTTCTTATGCCAGTGCAGTCACTGTGATGTCCATTGTTCCAATGACTTTAATGACGGTGAAGATGGTTATCAGCATGCCCGGATCTAGATTGGGTTGTTTTACCACTGAGGGACACTTTTTGGTACATAATAGGCTAAATGACCAGATCACAGACCCCGAAGGCTCAGAGAAGGTTGGAGGAGGGGACTCACTAGAACAGCTGTTGGGAGACAGATGGTAGCCTCCCGTCAAGGCCATCCAGCGTGTTCTATGATGCACACAGAGTATGGCTCTCCTGCACAGAGGGCCATGGCTTAAAGTTGGATGGTGGACTTTCCACGCACATTGGTGTCTCCTACTGACCATGGGCAGGGCGAGGAGTTTTGTGGAGATAAATCTCAACACTGACTTAGCTAGGACTCGAACTTGGGAACTGCAGATTACGAGCCTGGTGAATGGCGACTCAAGTCCCCTCCTCCAGATCTAGAAAAGATTTAGGAGAGTGGGAGACAAGAAGCACAATCGAACCAGAGACATGGAAGGGTTGGGTTGGGTTGTTTTACCTCTGAGCGGTACTTTTTTGTACACCATGGGCTAAACGGCCAGGTCACACGGACCCCGAAGGCTCAGAGAAGGTTGGTGGGAGGGGACCCACTGGAACAGCTGTTAGGAGACAGATGATAGCCTCCAGTCAAGGCCATCCAGCGTGTTCTTTAACGTGCACAGGGTATGGCTCTCCCGCACACGGGGCCACGGCTTAACGTCCCATCCGACGGGCGGCGGCCTTTCCAAGCCCATCGGTGTCCCCTACTGACCGTGGGCAGGGCGGGGAATTTTGCGGAGATAAATCTCAATTGCGCTGACCCAGCTGGGACTCGAACCTGGGAACTACAGATTACGAGCCTTGCGCGCTACCGATTGAGCCACCCCCGCCCCACATGGAAGGGGAAGAGACTGGATTTGCATTAGAGAATAATATTTCCCCTTCCGTTTTATAAATAATAAATAAATATCCCCTCAAGTAGCTGCTTGCCACAGAGGTATAGATGTATCTCTGTGGCAAGCAGCTACTTAAGGGGATATTATTAACACACAGAGGTGCTTTAAAAATATAATGTATAAAAAATAAAATGCAAGACACATGAAAAGTAATATCCTTACTATTATTAAAAGTAATTATCCTAGTAATATCCTTACTAGTACTTTTAAAGGGAGAGGATAATGACCCGAATGATTATCAGTATACCCAGATGAATCTTTCATGCCAGTTGTGAATTGTCGCCTAGAGCAGGCGAAACCGATATTGTCAATTCTGCTAGGAATGTCGGCCGCCATTTATGGTTTCGAGCCTTGCACCTCTTGAAAACCTCTTATTTCCCATTCTCAGACAGCTAGACCTTCCAAGCTAAAGGGGTGCCTACTGGGGCAGAAAAAAACAGATAGTCCCACCACCTCTTATGGCAGTTTTGGATACATGTTCCTCAGATGACTGCAAGAACATGGGCACAGACCATCTTCATTTAAATAAGTTGTGTCACATTCCCTGCGATAGTATTTTTAAAAAAGAAATAGTCTTCTGACTAAACTTTTAAGGTCTGACATGGCCACATCCTACACTAAAACTGTTGTGGGTTCCAAAGAATATCTTGACGACATCAACCTTTAGACACATGAGACCATCTGCATATGCTGCAGATGGTCTCATGTGTCTAATGGGTTCTTGTGTCCATATGGATTAACCTCAGAGTCTTTGCAATTGCTTGAGGTCCGACATGGCCACATCCTACACTAAAACTGTTGTGGGTTCCAAAGAATATCTTGACGACATCATTCCTTTAGACACATGAGACCATCTGCATATGCCTGCAGAAGACATATTTGAAGAAAATCAACAATCCGGCACTTTTCACTGATTTGCCAAGATCAAGACGAGATGGTCCAGGTCGTGAAAGTATTGCATCCTTGATCCATCATTTCCCATTCCAGATTATACCCCTCACTAGCACTCTAGAGGTGGTAGCAATTAGTCCGTTATTCAAATTTGTGTTGACTGCTCATCTTCCGCCTGGAATGGTTATCTTCCAGGCAGATCTTAATGACTCTGTCTGACAGCTGCAATTTCTCGTTTCTTCTCATGAGGGATTTCATTTGACACAGTTCTTTTTGGAGTGGTACTTAACCTAAGAAGTGGAGTCCGATCCTCGAGCAATGGCTTGTGGATGCCTCGCTCCCCCTATTGAACACCAGTGTCAGTATTCCCTCTTTACATGAGAGGCTGAGGATAATCCATGTGGAAGTGATCACCTCCCTATATGCAACATCTCCTGTTGGAATTGTAGTACTATTCATATATATCATGGTGAGGGATTGATTGAGCTGACTGAAGCGGCTTCACACTGCTCTATGACATACATCGTCCTTCAGTCAGTTCATCAATGTTGCAGTAGCGGAGATGTCAGATTATATCATCCAAGAAGCTGCCTCTAGCAACTGACACACTTTAACAAAACTTCATTTCCTGAAACCATCGTGGAATCTTGACTGCATCGCAGCTATCTAAGCTCAGAGCATTGCTTGGTGGCTGTTTCACAGATATCTGACATCCCCCAACCTTAAGGAATTCGAGCACCCAAAGTAAAAAACCTTCTGGAGTTAGAGCCAGAAGGAATCTTGAATATGTACACTTCTATAATCCAAAATATCATAAAGTCCAACAATAAAGTGCAGAAGAGGGGTGGGAACTACAAGTTGCGGAATATCGATCCTGGAGCTCAATGAGTAGTCAATCACTGTCCCCAAGCAATTGCAAAAAGACTCTGGGAAAATCGTTTTCCTCCATCTCTTCTTTGTCTTCATGTTTCTTCGAGTTTCTGGTCACCTGAAGAGAAAAGCCAAATTCTCCCTACTATCCTTCCATTAGAATTGTCCAGAGGCCTAGAATAAGATGTTCACAGCAGAGGAGCTGTTTCTTGCTTTTCACTCTGCTCATGCACCTGCTATCAAGCCAGATAACGTCCATTATGCCATGCTACAAAATTTCTCAGCATTAAGATTTGGCTGCTCCAGCTTTTTAGCCGAATGTATCTCAAGAAGCAATTTCCAGACTCCTGGCCAGAGTCTATCATCTTGGTGTATCAGTCTGGAAAGTATCAAAGGATTTTTTTCGTTGATGAACAGTGTGTGCATGTTATTGGGTAGAATGATCAATGCTAGACCCATTTTGTATTTGGAGACTAGCGATCTGCTGTTCAATACTCAGTGTAACTTTCACTGGCAATAATCAATACTTGGCAATCTGATCCACCTTAAAAAGAGCTCGGGAATTCATTTTAACACAAAGAGCAACAGGTGCCAATTTTCTTCCACAAGGAAAAACCACAGAACATGGTTGGAGATTTGCCATTCTTTGTGACCTCTATGGCTTCTGCTTGAGAGGCCACATGCTAAACTTCATTTTAAACTTTTTATCTTTTCATGTCTAACTCAGCCACACTCAGTCGCAGCCTTTTCCTCAAGACAAGGCAGTGTCTAAACAATTTTATGCCCGTTGAAGAGTTATTTTGCAACCTATTCAATAGTTAATTTTCGCACACAGTATTAATTTGAAATTCAGTTGTGGTAGATGCCTAGGTGTATCCTCTGACTGTAAGCAATGGTGTTGATGATTTTAGCATTTATTTTTCTTCCAAAACGAGGAGGATTGAGCAACTGTAACCCACCCTGAACATTCTCTGTAGAAGTATGAATGTGTTTTGACTCTCTGCACAGACTGCTTGTGTGCAATTTTGTCATAAGAGTAATCTTTGACCAGAAATTGGCTTTTTACCACACATTTGTCATCTCAGGTCCAAATACACACAGGCATTGAACTCAACATCCTCTCTTGGTGACTGATATTCTTTGCTCCACTTGTACAATGCATTTGTCCAGTCAAAACTGGACTATGGATACCCCATGTATACGATTCTACCTAGAATTCGGTGAGGATGATTTTTTGTGAGGATTGATTAGAATTCGGTAGGATTCGGTGAGGATGCTGGACATTTTGCACCATCAGGACCTCCATGAGTGCAAGGGGGCCTTCCATACCTCACCCATCCTGTCTTTGTGCTGATGACAATGAAATGTTATCTATTTGATGTTAGCAGTCGCCCCTACGGTATGTTTGTATATTGTGCTCCGTATCTGGCCATCCCACCTACGACTGTGTATTTTGTCTGAAGTGTGAAACGCTTTGCACTAATTATCTGACAGCTACGTCCTTTCAGTTTCCATGCGGTCTCGATCAGTAACATTTTCAGCATCGCCCTGTAGACAGCTGAGCCACCACCACTGCAGATCATTACTTCTCCTTCCTGCCATTTCTTTCTTTGCAGGATGCAGAAGGCTTTCATCATCACAGCACACCAGAACTCATCGCATTATTCCATCTTCACCACAGAGTTAATGCTATCATCCTTGCCTTGGATCACATAGTAGTAAGCATCACCACCAGTGTATGCTTTACACCGACGCTTAACTCACTACAGGCTTTGATTTTAGTAAGGCCCTAGACCTAAGATCCTCCAGCAGCTCCATTGTATGGCCGTCACCATCTTCTTCTGTTGAATGTCTGATCATGTCGGCATCAAGAGCAGTGATTTGACAGATTCTACTGTCATAGCACTACTGGTCCATAACGTGGAAAAAGATCACGGTCAGAACAGAATAATAACAACCCTTCCAGATAAAGCTCCTTGTCAAAGCATGGCAGTCATCTTTTCGTAAGAATCACAAGGGGAAAGTTGTACTTGCTTAGTTCGACGTGGATCATGGAATTTTAACATTCATTTGAGATTTGTGACACCATTTTAAACATTCATCATGTTTAAATCGGTTGTCTAGCTTTAAATTGTTAACGTTAAATTTATTTTAACTCTCTTCATTTGCCATCATAAATTCAAACTCGTTTTTGAATTTTTACTGGTTATTTTAATCGTATTTCATGTTTTATCTTCATATTTTGTAATGTTGACTTGTTACAGTTTTATTTTCGAGGTGCGTCTTATACACCCATTGTTTACCTTTTAGACCTTGCATTCATTGGTTCTGTTTTTATACAACTCTTGCTGTTTGTATATAATTTTATTGCTTTGTAGTTTTTCATCGATTTTAACTTTGGTTCTGGGTTCAACATCTTTGTTTTTTACCTTTGTCTTGTTTGGTGCAATATAGCCAGTTTCTCTTGTGCCATGAAAACCCAAGCAAAAGGAGGAAAATTTGACATTTGCAGAGTGATATTATAATTAATACGATTACGATCAGCAACTGGCCAGGATTTCTAGTTAAGGAATTTTTAAAATATTAGGTATTATCTATAAGAGTGGTGTCCAACTTTTTCCCATAGAGAACAGGGGTCATATTGAAATTTATATGTTTTTCAGGGCGCACTGAGTGATTCGAGAAAAATTATTGTATTAAATTTTCCCTATTTTGTTACATAGGAATTGCAAGTATATGACTGCACTAGACTACATTTGGCACGCTTCTGGCATGTCAAATGCATTACATATGACTGCACTTGTCTATATTTGGCACTCTTCTGGTCGGGCATGCACATATTTGATATAAAACATAGAAAAAAGAAATAGAATTCAGGACACCAACACTCTCACCTATTCACCGCAACGAGCGCCAGTCTTAAAATTCGCTTATTTCCACTTATTTTAGCATCGAATGTACACGGTTCTTGAAATAATTAGAAAAATTTAAAATGCTGTTTTAGTTCACTTTCCATGCGTGCCATATAAAAATTTTTCATGTACCTAGTTTGGACACCACTGATCTACATTAATAAAATTATAGGATTCACGATTTCTGTAGACATCACATGTGAAAAAAAATACATTTTCAACATTGATTAACCAAGTGTTAGTCATGCTTGGCTGTGGATCAAAACAAACCCGGGTTCAAGCTCAGGAAAATGAAATGAATGCTTCTTTTATTGCGTTCTCTTTCTGCTGAGGTATTACCATCCTCATGCACCTTTTCGGGGGCGGGGGTGGCTCAGTCGGTAGCGCGCCAGGCTCGTAATCTGTAGTTCCCAGGTTCGAGTCCCAGCTGGGTCAGCGTTGAGATTTATCTCTGCAAAATTTCCCGCCCTGCCCACGGTCAGTAGGAGACACCGATGGGCTTGGAAAGGCCGCCGTCCGTCGGATGGGACGTTAAGCCGTGACCCCGTGTACGGGAGAGCCATACCTTGTGCACGTTAAAGAACACGCTGGATGGCCTTGACAGGAGGCTACCATCTGTCTCCCAACAGCTGTTCCAGTGGGTCCCCTTCCCCAACCTTCTCTGAGCCTTCGGGGTCCATGTGACCTGGCCATTTAGCCCATGGTGTGCAAAAAAGTGCCGCTCAGAGGTTAAACAACCCAACCCATACACCTTTTCTATGTTTACACTAGCAGAACTTCCTGGGCCTTAACATATAGTAAATGACTCAAAGTAGCTAACTTCCAGGCATATTCTGAACAGTTCCACAGATACTCGTTTGTTGTAGCTACGTGGTGACGTCAGCAGTGGCCGAAGTTTTTTATTCCTTGTAATTGTGCACGTCATCGACCGATCAGTCCTAAGTTTGGTGTGGTTGTCACACTTGCATCTTTCTGCATACGATTTATAGATCGGATTCCTAGTTGTGGTGGATAAGGATGAAAATCTCTGGTTTCGCACCCATATTTTATGGTGCCGAAACCCTTACACTCAATTTTACCCTTCTTTCATTTTTATGGTACACTCAAGATGAGATGAAGCTGCAAACGAAATTTGGTGGTCCTTGCTCTCTTCATTTAGTTCTTGAAGAAACAAATTTTATTAAAGTATATAATAAATTCAAGGCTCCTGTCAGACCTCTGTGGCAAGCACAGAGGATGCTGCAAGAAGGTAATTTGTTTTATTCTGTAAATAGCTACATGCATATTGGAAAGCAGTTAACCAATCTATAAAACTGCCGTACTCCACCATAATTATGAGGGGCGGGGGTGGCTCAGTCGGTAGCGCACCAGGCTCGTAATCTGTAGTTCCCAGGTTCGAGTCCCAGTTTGGATCAGCGTTGAGATTTATCTCCGCAAAATTCCCCACCCTGCCCACGGTCAGTAGGGGACACCAATGGGCTTGGAAAGTTCGCCGTCCGTCGGATGGGACGTTAAGCCGTGGCCCCGTGTGCGGGAGAGCCATACCCTGTGCACGTTAAAGAACACGCTGGATGGCCTTGACGGGAGGCTACCATCTGTCTCCCAACAGCTGTTCCAGTGGGTCCCCTCCCCCAACCTTCTCTGAGCCTTTGGGGTCCATGTGACCTGGCCATTTAGCCTATGGTGTGCAAAAAAGTGCCGCTCAGAGGTAAACCAACCCAACCCAACATAATTTTGTGACCAGCCAAATCCCTGTCACGTACACGTGACTGTTATATGGGTAAACATGGTGACTTGAGCAGGTCTGATTGGTCTCCATCAGTGCAAGGAAGATGAAATCTCCATATCCATGACTGTACAACGTCCGAGATTTCTGCCTGAGACTGTCACGTGTGCAAAGAAACATGAAAACTGGCAAAACCTGCAGTTGCTGGGAAAAATGTGGCCGTAACCAGGCCCTTGATGTTCGAGATGAGGGCCCCTATCCCATATGATGACATCAGAATGGGACATAATGCAGATGTCAGAATTCAACGACAGGGCAGTTATGAAGGTTTGTGCAAAGACTATTAAACATAAGATGGCATTATTGGGATATGGCAGTTAGCACTCACATTGAGTACCTTTCTTAGCACCATGCTATGAGGCTTCGGTGGCTAAAGGATCATTGCAAATGGACTAAGGAAGACTGGATATGGGTAGCTTGGTCCGACGAATTGAAGTTCCAACTACAACACCTTGAGGAGAGGTTTATGTGTAAGGTTGACCACACAAGCCTGGTAACAGGCAAATGGATGCTGTGTAATGTTCTGCATGTTTACATGGTCCACCTTGGGGACCCATGTACCAATTGAGACCACATTCGCTGGTCAAGACAATGTTGATGTACTTGTTGACCACCTACATCCATCTCCCACAGCAGGATGTCTTTCTCCAAGACGACGTGTCATTTTTTCACTCCCATCTGGTAAAGTACTTGTTGGAGAAACATTCCAATGAGTACACAACCATTGAATTACCCTCTCTCCAGATTTTGACCCTATTGAGCATCTGTTGGACGAAGTGGAGCAATGCATCCAAGCCCAAAATACACCACCAGCACTTCTCAGTGCTTTACAAGCAGCTGTCCTCGAATAGGACTGCAATACTACTCCAATGTTTCCAACACCTAGTGGAGTCCTAGCCTCGACGTGTTGATGTGGTAAGGACAAAATGTGGACCCACACGTCGTTAGGTGGGGGTGTTTAATAAATTTCCTTTCAGTGTAAATTATAGCTGTCTATCCAGCTCTTAAAATATACAACTTTTGTGGCAAATGCAGAGCTTAAATAAGTGTTTGTCTTCTTGGGATTGTCAGGAGCAGAGCTCAAGTGGCCAAGATATTAGCATGCTTAAATATAAATGAAGGGGGCCTGATTTATTGAGTCCTAGATCAGGTATGGCTATTCTACATTGTTTTCCTGCTGTCTTTTCCCTTTCTCTGTAAATAGTAGCCAGACATAACTGGAAGCAGAGCATTATTCCCCTGTGATGATGCAGAGAATTGGCTAGGCATAACAGCTAAAGTACAAACCTGCCTTCTTATGGTGGAAACTGTAAGTTCGTCCTTTCATGAAAATATTCTCTTCCCCCGTGAAAAGGAACAATAGGCCAGAACATTTTGGCCTATTATTTCTTATTATTCATTTCTCCTTATTACTTAATAGGGAAAATGTAATCAAATTTAGGTAGTTGGATTTGTATGTGGTAAATATCTAGACTGAAGTTGTCCATTCCTCAGCATGGCTGAATAATAAGAAATATAGGACACCAAGTCCGAATAGGCCAAAAAGTTCTGGCCTATTGTTCCTTTTCACGGGGAAAGAGAATATTTTCATGAAAGGACGAACTTACAGTTTCCACCATAAGAAGGCAGGTTTGTACTTTAGCTGTTATGCCTAGCCAATTCTCTGCATCATCACAGGGGAATAATGCTCTGCTTCCAGTTACGTCTGGCTACTATTGCGAGTTGCCAATCCCCAACTCAACAGATACACAACGTACATTATATAACCTGGATTAGACGTATCGCAGGTATCTGAACCTTTGAAACTAGTTTTACATTGTCAATCCTAAACTGCAGTAACATCTCAGAAGCCAGCTTGTTGCTGCTCAAAAGAGCCTTATGGACATTAAAGCACTCCATTGATTGTCTAAGTTTCTACAGGAATAGTGGGTTGGATTGTTTTGCCTCTGAGTGGCACGTTTCGCACCTCCAAGGGGCTAAATGGCTAGTTCACAAGGACACCAAAAAAGTTGGGTATCCATTGGATAGCTGTTAGGAGCCAGCCGTCCCTGCATAGCATATGGCTCTCCTGCATACATGGACCACACTTAAGGTTCCATCCAATGGATGGCATCTTTCCAAGCCCATTGATGTCCCCTTTAGGCACAAGGACCCGGACATCCCACCACTACATGATGGTTTTAATTTTTAGCAGCTGGGGTACATGTGTTTGTTCCATGCCTGCCTCCTCAGTTGTTTCAATAAACCTAGTTTAGTTAAAATCGCATTCGTCATTTTCTTTCCATAACTACCTGAAACATGAGCCTCTTAATTGACTCCCCTTTGGTTTTCTTCACAAAAATTTAGTTTCTTGGGATAACGTGAGTAGGGTTTCCCAATTACTAAAATATTCCACCGGACAAGAAGATTAAAATATTTTATATGAATGAGATTTTGCTTTTAAATCTATTTTTAGTGTCTGACAAAGTATAGGGCTAAAATAAAATTATAGAAAAAACAGGTTTAGATTTCAAAGCAGGTAGACAGATTTAACATTTCGTTTAAGACGACCGCATTAACAATCCAATGTCAGCCAGGCAACTCTTTCTGCAGCCATTGGAAGGTAAGTTTAAAGGTACATTGGACTTAACCAGAGGGGGCTCTACGGCAGACGATGGATGATGTTTTTCCCTCAATCCATAACCTGGTGACTGTATCGCAGACCAATGAATGGCTGTACATTTTTACTAATGAATCGACGTTGTCTTGAGACTAGTTCTCACGTGTTTTGATCTGTAGAGAGCAAGAAATACGTTGCCAACCCACTAATATCCAAAAAGACACCATTATGGCGGTTTCACGGTCTGGGCAGTATTATGCCAAACAGACGCACACCACTCCTTTGCTGGAGGTACTCCGATTGGTCCCAGGTGTAAAAGAATATCTGTCACACTTATGCAGGCTTTTCAGGGGAGCTGCCAGCTCCCAATTTGTTTTGACGGACGATAGCGCACACCCTTATAGGGCTCAGAAAATATAATTCCTCGAAAGTGAGGATATTCAGCTGGAGTGATCAGCCTATTTTCCATATTTCAACACTATAGAACATAAGACTGGGGAGAAGCATTAGAAGTTCATCCCCCTCTAATCTGCTCTCTGTAAAGAGTGAATGAACTGCCACCAGAACGGCAAATAGTACGTCATTATGATGTTTGTGTAGCTGTCGTTGTGTGTCATCATACCGCGATCAACCTCTCCGTTCTGCTGACACAGGTCCCTTAGCTATGAATACTCCTGCATTCATTTGCATACTCCATAGAAATCATTCGATTGCTCTATGCCTCATATTCATTGCTCAAATAACAATGCATTGTCGAGGTTGTATGATCTTCTAGAATTTGTATACGAGTGTACATGTAAAATGTATACATGTAATTTGCATACATGTAAAACTGAATACCTGCACCATTTATGTAATTTAAAGTAAGCATTTCTACAAATAATTTTGAAACTTTTCCGATTTCAAATTCAGATTTATTAGCATCAAATTTAGGTTTACAGTGAAATAGCATAATTCATTCGATACTAAAATTCAAACAAGGATATATATACATAGAAACATATACATGCTATACAACATTTTTAGTTTACAATTTCCATAGTAGTTCATTTGAACTTTTTACCACCACACAGAAGTAACATTTAGTGAATACAAATAATGATACTTTAGCAATAATTCTGATTCATTATTGTTAATCTGTTACAAATTTTTGTACAGTGCAATTTCAACAGCCTATGGCTTCTGATTTGTAACGATTACTTCTTATTCCAAAAATTTTCGCCATTGAATTAATTTAAGACATCTAACATTTTGGTTATACGATTACTACAAGCAAAAGGAGAATATATTGCAAATAAGTTTTGAATATATCAATCAAATCAAAAATATATTAACGCATATCATTAAAAGCATTACAGCGGATTATTTACAATTAAAACAAAAGGATATATTAAAAGAAATTTTTAAAATATATCAAGATAAAAATAAAAAAAATAAATACCCCCTCAAGCAGCTGCTTGCCACAGAGGTCTGACAGGAGCCTGCCAGTTTATATGCCACAGTAGAAGGTCTGAGAGGATAGTATCGTAGAAATATCAGCATTTTATTGAAACTGACAAATATGACATACGCTAATTTCATTTCAGAGAAAAAATAATACAACTTAATCAAACATTTAAAAAAATTTTGTTAAGACTTGCAAGCATCTGTTAGCTTGGGAGCAATGTAACAAATCAAATGGATTAAAACTGACACGACATCTAGATGGCATATCTGTTATTCAAGAAAAAGCACAGGACTTAACCTTACGATGATTAAAATATATGAAACTTGCCAAACTAAAAATTCAGTCATTTATAATCTGATACTATTATTATTTTGTGCATAATCTCAATATAGATTGCATCGCAATATTTATGGAATTATATATTACAAAAAAAAAGAGAGCATTAGTTAAAAGCAGTTATTATCGTTTTGTGGAAGAGAAGTGTGCAAAGAAATAATAAAGACGAAGTTTCCTAAGGATATAGAATTTCCTGGCTTTACAGGTGCCAACAGGGTGAGGCTGATGCGAGCGCAGCAGCTGCACCAGACCATGGACATCTATATACTTATCAAGCCTAAATGCTTCATCGAAGACTAAATATGATTGCACACACATAGTACTACTTCAGAGCTGTATGTATTGTTGGCTGTGTAGTGATATAAATCTGCAATATTAAAATTGTGTTGACAAAGTTAAACGATATTACTCAAAGGTAAGTTAGACCTATAATAATTTCACTGTATTTTCGGTCAACTCTCACCATACCTAAAGTTTAGCCTAATTCTAAAGATGGAGGCTAAATTCAAATTTCAGACCATGAACGATTAGATTATATTACTATACTCTACAGCTATAATGAAAATAAATATTTAAACTTTTATTAAAAACCAGCAAAACTGTTATACTTGTTTACATTAATTGAATACAATGCCGTGTATGTTTCTTAATTGCTTGTAATATATACCGAAGAGCCAAAACATTACGACCAGCGAGTCTTTATGCAAATTGAAGAAACTGGACGCGTGTGAAGGTCATGAAACGGTATAAATAACACCCGATACTGAGCTCTGTTAATCAGTGTTGTTCTCAGGTGGGAAAGGCAGTGGACTTAAGCGAGTTTGATAAAGGCCAAATTGTAATGGCCAGATGACTGGGTCAGAGCATTTACGAGATGGCAAGAATTCCGAGAATGTGGGGTGCTCATGGTCAGCCGCAGTTAGTACCTTCAAAAAGTGGTCTGAGGAGGAAAAAACCATGAACTGCCAGCAAGGTATGGGCCGACCATGACTCATCGATGCCAGAGGTGAACTGTATGTTACGAGCCAACAGAAAGGATACTGTAGCGCAACTCACCCGTAATTTGAATGCTGGTGACAAGAATAATGTGTCACAATGCATCGAACCCTGCCGAAAATGGGGCTGCATAAATGCAGGCTGCTCTAAGTGCCCATTCTAACCTTGGTTCATCGTTGAAAGTACCTACAATAGGCATGTGAATATCAAAACTGGACCTTGAATGATTAGAAGGTTGTCTGGTCCGACGAATCTCGTTTCCTGTTGCACCATGTGGATGGCCAGGTACGTGTGCGTCATTTACCTGGGGAAGTGTTGCCACCAGGCTGCACCATGGGATGAAAACAAGCCAGTGGAGGAAGTGTAATGCTTTGGGCAATGTTCTGCTGGGAAACCCTGAGTGTAGTAATTCAGGTGCAGGAAACTATGATGTCTACCACCTACCTAAACATCATTGCAGATCAGGTACATCATTTCATGGCAACGGTATATCCCTCTAGTAGTGCCTTCTTTCAACAGGATAATGCACCATGTCACACTGCCTAGATTGTTCGTGGAACATGAGTACGTAACTTACAAGTGTTAAAGGATCTGCTGTTAACCAGATACCAGAAGACACCTTTAGAAATCTCGTAGTGTTCATGCCTTGCCAGGTAGGGCTGTTTTGACTGCATGTGGAGGGCCAACATATTAGGCAGGTGGCATGTTTTAGTTCTTCAGTGTATGTTGGCCTCACAGACTTCTAATTATTGGCTATTTGCGTTTGGCTTAGATATTATGTATTATTACTTAATACACAGTAATTTGCAGGTGCAACTTGTTATATGATGAAAAAAAAAATCATATGTAAGCTTATAATAAGAAACTTTTAAGTAAATCAATAAGATAGTTGTACTGAAGAAATTGAATCATGATATGCCAAGTATTCTGCATTTTTGTTTGGATTCAATCTGCTCTCTTTATACCCTGTGAGCATTATGGAATTTTATGCTATAACAGATAACAAAAATATACACTTAAACTTATTTTAAAGTTACCAAATAAGAGCATTGGGTTTTGATGTTACTCTGATGTCATTTATTAGTATATATTTTATTTGTCCTCCATCTGTAAAGATGTCTCTTTGTGTGAAATTGTCTCTTCTCCCACATACCTGACGAAGGTTGTTTAATATTGATGTGTCTTGCTGCAATTAGCAGGACAGTTTTATTGCCCCTGATCATTGGTGATCAGTCTGTTTTGCTGTCATGGCCCTGTTCGAGCACAGGAGAAATGACTGTCTCAGGGGCCGGGACAACAGGCAATAAATAGAGCATGCAAAAGAAACGTCAAACTGTCTTGGTGAGTGGACTGTAACTATGTTTGCACTCAGCACTAGGTTTTCCTTTGTTAGGTGCGTACACGATGCAGTCTGTTAAACACTATCTCACGGATATTGTAATAAGAAGTCAGAAAAGTGGCCAAAGTCAGTTCTTGCAGAGACATTTGTAAATATCTTCATATTAAATTAGTTATTTTTATAATTCTGAGTTGTTCATCAGTTGCTCTTAATATTGAGTCTATATTTTAATGGTGAACACCAAATATAAGAAAGAACACACATTTCCTTACTTGTGGGGTGCTGTGGATTTATTCAACTCGATAACCTCGCAGAGGTATTAATGCAAATGTACATGATAGGCATTAGATATACACTGCCCTCCATTAAAATTGCCCCAATAGGGTTGGGTTGTTTTACCTCTGAGCGGTACTCTTTTGCACACCATGGGCTAAATGGCCAGGTCACATGGACCCGAAGGCTCAGAGAAGGTTGGGGGAGGGAACCCACTGGAACAGCTGTTGGGAGACAGATGGTAGCCTCCCGTCAAGGCCATCCAGCATGTTCTTTAACGTGCACAGGGTATGGCTCTCTCCAGCACAAGGGGCCACGGCTTAACGTCCCGACGGATGGCGGCCTTTCCAAGCCCATTGGTGTCCCCTACTGACCGTGGGCAGGGTGGGGAATTTTGTGGAGACAAATCTCAACGCTGACTCAAACTGGGACTCGAATCTGGGAACCACAGATTACGAGCCTGGCGCACTACCGACTGAGCCACCCCGCCCCAATAGGAAAGAATAGCTGGAAAATGCTGAAAATTTGCATGTGTAATTATAATGTATACCAGGTGATCAAAAAGTAACAGAAAAAGTAAAAGTGCAATAATTCGAAAAGTATAGACAGTAGCACGATGCGGTTTTCACAGAAATGCACAGGAAAACATGGGATTTTTTAATTACGAAAATTTTAATTGCCAGAATAGTTACAGTTTTCATCAACAAGTGGCACTGCAATGGTCCTGGAGCTGCTGCCTGTCGCTATTTAAACAGATCCACCGGCTGCCGCTCCTCAAATGGTGCAAGATTGCAAACATTGATCCACCTGACTTTGCCGTGAGGTACGTAAATTTCAGATGTAGTGAATACTGAAGTTAACCCATTTCTTCCCAAGTGTTGCGTGTACGCAACACTGGGAAGAAATGGGTTAAACTTTCAGCATTTAACGTTTATTACCGAAGTTAAATGTTCTGCCAAGGTGAAGCATGCTATCATTACGAGATAATATAGTTAAGCTGTATTATCAGAACTCCGAATGTGCAAGCGCGGCTTTATGCACCTATTGTTCGATGCGGGGTATTAGAAGTGGAAAGGGACCGATGTCTTGTTTCTTTACTGATAGCTGTGATGAAAAGGTTTGAGGACACTGGCAGTTTGGAAGCAGAAGAAGCGGGAGACCCAAAAAAAACTATTGCAGTTGTGTACAAGGTCGAACACGAGGCCGACACACAATCAGCAGCCTCCGCACATGGGGAATGCAGTGCATGTGAAATTTCAAGACGTACTGGCATTTCGTACAGAACTGTGTGGCGATCACTCAGGATCATTCTCAAGAGGTATCCTTACAAAATCCAACATGTACAGGAACTGAAACCAACTGATTTCGAGAGACGTCATGAATTTGCAAATTAGGCTTTTCAACTGATGGAAAACAATGTGGATTGGCTGTCAAATGTCCTGACGAGGTGCACTTTTCGCTTGATGGAAGTGTAAATGCACACAACTGTTGCATGTGGGTGAGAGAGAACCCACACGCGATTGCGGAAACCCTTTGCATCAGCCAAAGGTGAAAGCGTGGTGTGGGTTCACTGCGTCATTCATTATAGGCCCCTTTTTCATTGAGGAAGTCCACAGCGCTACATTTCAAACTGTTACTGTCACAGGCGAGCATTATGCAGCGCTTTTAAGAGACAGCATCATTCCCTCCTTGTAAGAGAGGCAAGCGCTCCATAGTGTAACATTCATGCAGGATGGAGTGCCTGTGCACATCACAGGTTCTGTCCAGCACCTGCTGCGATCGACATTTGGAGATGACCGTGTCCTCAGTCGCTCTTTCCCGCACGAATGGCCACCAAGATCTCCAGACCTTACACCTTGTGACTTTTGGTTATGGGGCTACTTGAAGTCACTGATGTACAGAGATCGGCTGATGTCATTGGCCATGTTGAAAGAAGCTATTTGCCATCATGCTACAGGAATTACAGCTGAAACCCTCTTCGATGCTGTGCAGAGTGTCGTGCCACATCTGACGGCCATTCTCATGAATGATGGCCATCACACTGAACATTTGTAATCCTAGCTGAGTTGCGAACTGTGCTGAGCCACTGTACAAACTACTGACACAACTGAAGCGCCACCTGTCGGTGGCAAATGTAACTATTCTGGCAATAAAATTTTTCGCTATTAAAAAAAATCCCATGTCTTTCTGAGAAAACCGCATCGTGCTACTGTCTATACTTTTCGAATTATTGCATTTTTACTTTTTCTGTTACTTTTGGATCACCCAGTACTTAGGTTACTGATTTACATACAACACTGTTAGACACAAAAACACAGCCAGTAGCCAAGCAGTTGTCCCAAAAATGTATTGTTGGGTGCTACAAAAAGTGGTGTGAATGATTGCTAGCAAACAGAAGTGTGTGGGGCAGAGCTGTGTGAAGTAGCTATGCCCTTACGATGGCCAAGACGATTTATGTGCAGCTCAGGGGGCGGATTATTGGAATATCAGAAGCTGTACTGTCCAATCAACAAATTGCGACAAGTATAGATTGCGATGCACAAACTTGTGGAAGCTGTTGGTGAAAATGGGTAACAGAAGGTTTTGCAAACATGGCAGCCAAGTTCAAGTGCTTGTAGCAGAAAGTCAGAGCGAGTGGCCACAGATCAAGTGACAAGCTATATGTGACAGAACTGTAATAACAGAAAAATACTAGTGCAATCCATATCTGTTCTCGTGTCTGTCAGCACAATCCGATGATTCTTTTCAGGATTAGGAACTCTTAATATATGGCTACTAAAGATATGCTTGCCAAAACATTCAGAGTTGTTTATCATTCATCTAATCCTACTGATGCGTTAAAAATCAGCATTGGAAAATACGGACTGCAGCATATAGAATTTGTGCAAGTGATAAACAAAACGAGATCCATCATCCTAGGCAAAGATGAAAAACCTGAATAAACCATCCTAGAGTGGGAAAACCTTAGTTGCAATGAAAACGAGTTAGAGATTCAGCAATTAGGACATCTTATTCGAAGAATTCATATCAGTCTTTTTCCTTTCTATATCAGCAACGAGCTAGTTGGTGACACACTTAAAGATTATGGAGAGTCAAAGATATTACAGATGAGATCTATCACCATAAAGAGTTCCAAGGTATTAAACTGGGAACAAGAATAGCCACCATGATCTCGAAAAAAAAAAAGACATACCTGACTATATAAGAATTGGAGCCTTAACTGTGGCAATTAATTACAGAGGAATGACGAGAGTTTTCTAAAGATGTAGCTCAACAGAACATTTTATCGTTAACTATCAGCGGTTCAAGAATTCAGAGACTAAAAAATATCGGCAGAAATAATTTCAGAACTGCAACAAGAACAAGTACTTTAACCATTGCAATGATCGAATAGGAATCTCAGCCCAAAGTATGGATTTAGAAAGAAAAACCCAGACTCTGAAGTTAGGAGGGCACACCGAGCGTGCATCCAAACGAAAGGAGTACAGCATAAATCCCCTCTACCTAAAAGGGATAAAAAAAAAAGCGATTAAGCGGGCCTTCCCAGACTTCAACGGTAAAAGAAGCTCCAAATCGGAACAAAAACCAACAACGCGAGAATCTAGGAAAAGATGCAATAGCTCCGCCAAGTCCTTTAAACTTTCATCACTAATAAAAAAAAAAGCAAAGTTTCATCACTAATAGATTTTAGTTGAAACACAAATCAAAAAGTTTATACTTTTCCTAGCGGACAATGATCCGGAAGATATAAATGACGTCCCAAAATAGGTACAAACTTAAAAGAAAACTAGCAGAAAACAGAACAGTTAAAAAGAAATTACATGAATTTTATAATACCGTGGCAGACCATTTTACACCTATAACCCAGGTTTATAATGGAACAAATCGCTTTCCTCTTTCCTCTATTTGAGGAGGGACGTATGGGACTTGTAAAAAAAAAAACACTATCTAACGATTAATCAGATGAGGTGGTATTTTGCTAGTGAACACTGCTTTCTTTTTCTTTATTTCGTACTTCTTTCCCATTTTATTTTTCTAATTTTCTTTTATATTTCTGTCTGCTCAGATTCAAAAATTTCTTCCGAAAATTTTACTATCACAGATTTGCTCTCTCCGAGACGTCTGGTCTTGGAGAGTTACTAATCAGTAGCCCTCCGAGTCCTGACTTGCAGACCAATCAGCTTGTTCTCTAGTCTGAGAAAGCTGTTTGAGCGTGTAATTCTGAAAAAGGTTGGGTTGTTGTTTTACCTCTGAGCGGCACTTTTTTGTACACCATAGGCTAAATGGCCAGGTCACATGGACCCCGAAGGCTCAGAGAAGGTTGTGGGAGGGGACCCACTGAAACAGCTGTTGGGAGACAGATGGTAGCCTCCCGTCAAGGCCATCCAGAGTGTTCTTTAACGTGCAAAGGGTATGGCTCTCCCGTACACGGGGCCACGGCTTAACGTCCCATCCGACGGACGGCGGCCTTTCCAAGCCCATCGGTGTCCCCTACTGACCGTGGGCAGGGTGGGGAATTTTGCGGAGATAAATCTCAACGCTGACCCAGCTGGGACTCGAACCTGGGAACTACAGATTACGAGCCTGGCGTGCTACCGACTGAGCCACCCCCGCCCCATCTGAAAAAGGTAAATGAATTCATGGAGCATGAAAACCTGCTCCCCCAAAACCCAATTCGGCTTCAGACAAACACTCAACAATCCATCAAATGCTCAGAGTGGTCGAGAGAGTTACTGAATCTCTCAACAAGAAAGAGACCATCGCTTCCACCTTTCTGAATGTGGTCAAAGCCTTTGATAAGGTCTTGATCGACGGTCTTATTTACAAAATGATTGTTGTTAAGTTTCCCACAGGAATTAGCAGAAGCATATCTCACTGGATGAACCTTCAGAGTCCACGTGAAAAACTCCTATTCCATAGCCAGGAATATAGACGCGGGCATACCTCAAGGTTCCTTGCTAGGTCCCACACTATTTAATCTCTATTTCCATGATATTCCAAGTCTTGAACATATAATGGCTGCACTTTCTGCATATGATGTTGCTCTGCTTTCTCCTTCCTTAATCCCAGTCTGCAGCTATTAAATCTGCAGGGGGGACTGGATAAAGTGGACCAATGGTAACTCGAAGTGGAGGATAAAAATTAATCCGGAAAAAAGTCAGTCCTCTTTACAAAAAAGAGAATCAAAGATCTTGACACCCTGAATATCTTTGGAGTTAATTCACCTTGGCAATAAACAGTGCAATACTTAGGTGTGACTTTGCACTGCAAGCTTAAATGGGATGCACATGTCAACCATGTGCTCTCCAAAGCACACAATGTTAGATTTAAACTTGGTCCTTTAATAAGGTGGAGTTCCAAGCTGCTACTGGAGAAGAAACTCTTCTTATATAAGATGGTCATCAGATCTATTCTAACGTATGCTTTACCTGAAAGGCAAACATAAAGAGGCTGCAATGCTTTCAAAGTAGAATCCTGAGAGCTGTGGCTAGTGCCCCATGGTTTGTGAAAAACATTCACACTGACCACATTTTCACCATCAGAAAAGCTCTCGCAAGTTTTCTTTGAGGCTATTAAATGCAATCCTTACGAAATTTTCAGAGCATTAATTGATTATGATCCTCTTGTTTTAAATCAATTTAAGAGACCTAAGACTATTCTGACCACTGATCGTTCCTTTGCCCTCTAAAGTACTCTTGGACGGTTTCTTTACTTTCTTGCACTCGTGGCCCTTTTGGTTTTACTCTGTTGTCCCTAGTGACTCCTGCCAATTAGGCTGTTGGTTGGTTGGTTGTTTGGGGTTTAATGGCGCATCGGCAACAAGGCTCATCGAGCCTTGTTGCCGATGCGCCATTAAACCCCAAACCAAGACGATGGCCTCCCGCCAGGAGTCCGGAAACTGCTCCTTGAGAAAAATGCGATTGAAGAGTTGGAGCAGCCGATCCTTACTCGATGGTGAAAGATGTTGGAGCATGGCATAATGGACATTGTCCGGCCCTACAGCAGAGGCACGAGAAGAGTGCAGAGCAAGGCGAAGCTCCTCCGCTGTGAATGGCCTGTTGTAAGGCTCCAGGCCATTCGAGTGGAAAGACAGCGGAGAGCGCTCCGCCCTGCCCTTCTGGGCCAGAAACTCGGGGGAGTAAGAGGAAGACGAAGAGATGGAAGAGAATGACTCCCCCAGAGTGTCGGCAATTGCTTTGGGATCAGCAATTGCCTGTCCATTGTGCTCCAGGATCGATAACGAGTGGGACGTGTAGTTCCCCCTCATCTTCCAGACTTTATCCCACACGACCTTAGAAGTAGTCGTGCGAGTGATAGAAGATGTATACTTGATCCAAGATTCCTTCTGGCTCTGGCGTCGGACGAAACGAGCTTTCGCCCTGGCGCGTTTGAAATTTTCGAGGTTGGGGGTCGTCGGATATCTCCGAAACACCCCCCAAGCCTTGTTCTGAGCCTTACGAGCTGCGGTGCAATCTGGATCCCACCACGGTTTCGGAAAGCGAGGAAACCGTGTAGAAGTTTGAGGAATCGTTGATGCAGCTGCATCTACGATACAGTCCGTTATCTCCGCTACTGCCACATTGATTGGCTCCTGGCTGACAGAGTGGTCGTCGAGCTCAGAGAGCAGCTCGAAACCACCCCAGTCAGCCCGATCGAGCCTTCACCGTGAGACGCGTGAAGGGCTGCAAGGCCCCCCACGGGGAGGTGATCGCTTCCGTACGGGTTGTCCTCGACCTCCCATGTAAAGAGTGGAAGGATCGAGGAGGAGCAGATGGTGAGGTCAATGGCAGTGAAAGTGCGGGTTGGGGAGTGAAAGTAAGTACTGACACCGGTGTTCAACAGGGAGAGAGAAGGATCCAAGAGCCACTGCTCCAGGACCCCACCCCTCCCGTTGGTGTCAGCACTGCCCCAAAGTGGACTGTGTCCGTTGAGGTCCCCCATAATGAGGAAGGGGGACGGCAGCTGCGAGACGAGATCATCAAGGTCTTCCTGGAAGATGATGCTCCCAGGTGGAAGATATACAGAGCAGACAGTCAGCGAGAACCCCACGAAGAGACGGATGGCTACCGCCTCTAAGTTGATGGTGAGTGGTACGACCTGGAATGGAGAATGGTTGCTCACGAGGATGGCGACACCTCCGCGAGCTGGACCATCTCCATCCCGGTCCCGGCGAACTAGTGAAAAGTGCCGGATCGTGGGATCTGTGACTGGCTGCAAGTATGTCTCCTGCAGGCACACACAGATGGGCTGGTGTGCCTGAAGGAGGGCCTTGATGTCGTCAAGAGTCCTCTGGAATCCACGACAATTCCATTGTAGGAGTGTGGCCATCTCAGGACTTAGAAGAGTGGGCGGATGACGAATTCCTATTCAACTTCACCGCTGCAGAGGACGGTTTAGTGAATAGGGGGCGGTCGGTATCCATGTCCTCGGAATCGTCCGAGGGGCATGGATCGGTGACCACCCTTTGAGGAGGAGTGATGAGTTTCTTTTTAGGCCCCGGTGGGGGCCCCTTCGGTTTGGAAGGTCTTGCTGTCTGAGGACGGGAAGGAGGAGGCCTTCCGGTGGAGGTCTGAGCTGCAGGAATGGAAACCGGGGTTGATGTCGAAGTCGACACCACCCTCGGTTTCGCCTGCATGAGGAGGTACTTCGCAGCTGGCGAGAAAGACTCAGTAGGTGGTACACTGATGTCAGTCTGCACCGCAACCGAAGTCATTGGAACGATGGGCTTTCCAATGACTGCACTGGCATAGGAAACCTTGCCAGGTGGGGCGGGCGGTGCAGCAAGCTTTCTCGCTTCAGGATATGAGATGTTATTGATGACTTTGAGGCGTTGTACCTCCTTTTCCTCCTTCCACTTCGGACAGTCGCGGGAGTACGCCGGATGTTCGCCACTGCAGTTCACACAGCATGCCTTTTCTGCTGTGCAGTCAGGATCAAGATGATCCTTACTGCCACAGCGAGCACAGGTGGGCTTGCCCCTGCATGCTGTGCGGGCATGACCGTATATCTGACACTGAAAACAGCGCAGAGGGTTCGGTATATACGGCCTTACCTCACAATGTAAATAACCTGCCTTGATGGAAGAAGGCAGGCGTGTTGAATGTCACGATTAGCACCCGGGTGGGTGTTAATTTCCCATCACGGCGTGTTGAAACCCGGTGGACCGCTGTTACTCCTTGAGGTGTGAGCTCCGAGAGGATCTCCTCCTCAGTGACTTTGAGGAGGCCCCACTCGGTGATCACACCCCGAGAGGAATTCAAAGTTTTATGGGGAGTGACTTCGACAGCCACCCCACCAATTTCTTTGACTTTCAGGAGCAGTTCAGAGTGTTTTGAACAAGCGGTCTCAACTTGTAAGTCGCCAGATCGTAAGCGCTTTACGGATTTCGGTTCTCCCGCAAGACCTTTCAAACCTTTATTAACGAAAAAAGGGGACATGTCCTCAAGTACCTGATCACCCGTGGAGTGGATGATCAGGAACTTTGGGAACGAAGACACAGACACAGAAGACGACGGCAGAGATAACGTAGACAACGAGGAAGATGGGGGCTCACGTCGAGCCCTCTTGTTGGCGGCGATCGCATTATTTTCTTCATTCTCTCGCATGTTTGTTTTTGTGTGGTTCAGTGCCCGCTGTCCCCACCCTCCACGGAGCCCAACAAGGGGACGCCCAGTCGGGCGCCAGGGCTACGCAGGCACTATACCCACACAGACAGTGAGCCAAGCCCTCACAAATAAATAGAAAGTAAATAAAAAGAGAAATGTGCAGAACAAAAACGTTCTACACAAATGAAACAAAGCACAAAAATAAGAATATTGTGACTGCCAAACTGGCTGCACAAAGAAAGGATAACGACAAAAGGAAAATAATCTGTGAGGAAACTTGTAAACCTGTACCCGGACCGTGGGCAAGGTTACTCACCGCTCTGCACGGTTGACCCTAGCAGGACCTGCCCACCAGCCGATTGCTCCTGGGGGGGCCACCCCAGGAGCTCCCGTTTACCGGAAGCGGAGGCCAAAGCAGTGTATAGCAGAGGCCCCGGAATCCGCTGCCCAGCCCCGCGACAGACAGGCTCCCCAATGGCAAGACGGCCAATGGGGACCACGCCAGTCATGAGCTGAGGAGAGAAGACGGGGACCCCCGAGCAACTACCAGGATCCTCCTTTCCCGGGACACGGGTCTCCGCGCACGGCAAACACGCGGGCGAGCGTTTAGGACCCTGTGAAGGTAACCGAGCCAGCGGAACCTTCACAGGGTGGTCCCCTCACCACGGACAGGCTCTCGCATCGAGGGGCAAATTAGGCACTAATTCATCCGATAAAAAGGTACTTGCTGCAATTAATGCACAATATCTGACGCCGACTGAGGTCGGTTTCTCGTCTTGGGAAGCTTTGTGAAAGGCTGCGTTTTGGTGTTTCTTCAAGCTTCAATGTGCCCTCACTAGGTTATATTGTACACGTTTTTTGCAGCATTGGCGAGTCCTTGTGATACATTTATGCGGAAAACATATTTTGGTGTGCTACAGTTAATCTCGCCTTCTTTTAGTTCTTCAAGTGCATTTACCTCGTTCTACAATTCTTCAGAGCAGCTTCTACGGATTATCTTTAATATGGATTACAACTCTGGACCAAGTTTTGTGTTTCCTTCAGGTTATTACCATGAGGGGTTTTTTTTTTTTGAACGTTTAATCCGAAAGCCACGAATTTAAGTATTTTATTTCTACTAACTTTATTTCACCTGCAAATGACAGATTTTTGATTTGAACCTGAAAGTCCAGGTTTCCTATATTAAATTAACAGTGATTGTATCCTATATAAAATTAACAGTGATTGTAATTTTCAGTAATGCATACATACATACATACATACATACATACATACATACATACATACATACATACATACATACATACATACATACATACATACATACATACATACATACATACATACATACATACATACATACATACATACATACATACATACATACATACATACATACATACATACATACATACATACATACATACATACATACATACATACATACATACATACATACATACATACATACATACATACATACATACATACATACATACATACATACATACATACATACATACATACATACATACATACATACATACATACATACATACATACATACATACATACATACATACATACATACATACATACATACATACATACATACATACATACATACATACATACATACATACATACATACATACATACATACATACATACATACATACATACATACATACATACATACATACATACATACATACATACATACATACATACATACATACATACATACATACATACATACATACATACATACATACATACATACATACATACATACATACATACATACATACATACATACATACATACATACATACATACATACATACATACATACATACATACATACATACATACATACATACATACATACATACATACATACATACATACATACATACATACATACATACATACATACATACATACATACATACATACATACATACATACATACATACATACATACATACATACATACATACATACATACATACATACATACATACATACATACATACATACATACATACATACATACATACATACATACATACATACATACATACATACATACATACATACATACATACATACATACATACATACATACATACATACATACATACATACATACATACATACATACATACATACATACATACATACATACATACATACATACATACATACATACATACATACATACATACATACATACATACATACATACATACATACATACATACATACATACATACATACATACATACATACATACATACATACATACATACATACATACATACATACATACATACATACATACATACATACATACATACATACACACACACACACAATCCTCATGCAGCCATGGGCTACGGAGGTCAACCACACTGTGAAATTTTCCTCTCCAGACGTCTCTTTTGAGCTACAGCTGCTGCATTTGGCCACTCAAGGCCAATTCCAGCAAGGTCCTGTTTGACATTGTCTGCCCATCGCATCCTAGGTCTCTCCCTTTACTCTTAGTGAATATCACAATGGTTTACCATGGTAAAAGAGGGAAACAGACTTGCAACATATCTTTTAAAATTAAGCCTCACGGTAAATTTTTACTTTAATTCCCCCTAACTTGACTTCTAAAACGAGTGTCATCAGAAGTATTTTAGAGGAAGATCTAATGTCATCAGAGAAGAAGCCTTCGCCAAACAAATTAAAAAATAAAGATGGGCTGTACAAGATATTGTCTCTAATACCACTAATTTCTTATACAACAGATTCTTCTCCAGATAAGGTGGAAGAAATTAACCCTATTGTGATTGAAGAACATACAGCAAATAACTAAATGGATAGTAGTAATCTGACTACTTACATTGAAAATATATCTATTAAGAAATCCAGATATTAACTTGAAAACTTTAGATATTAAATTACTCCATTTTTCACGAATCTATCAAATGAATACATTATGGGATATTTCAATGCTAAAGGAGAATTAATATTATATCCTAAATATTGATCACATTTTGAGAAAATCCTGGCACTGAATAACATTTTCAGGCATAAAATAATATCAAATGCCATCTTGCCTAAATATGACACTACTGGACTCATTCAAGGAGTCGTATTACCTATGGAAGATGACACTATTATGGAATTATCAAAAGAACAAAATGTATTAAAATACGGATAATGATGCGCTATGAACCAGATGAAAATAATGAGTATCATGGTTAGAAAACTTCTAGAATCATACTACATTCCAACACAGAAATACTGCCCCGATAATTCTGGAAGTGATCACTTTATTATATATATAACTGCTAAAAATTATACAAAAAAAAACAACGATTAATATTACCAACTGGACAAAATTTAAAAATGACTTAAATAATATCTCTCCAAAAATATGCAACATATAAAAATTATTGAAGCATTAAAAAATTTTAAGAATAATTGCACTTCATTGGTAACTAGAAAATTACCTATTAATAATATTCATACAATTTTTCTAAACAAATTAATAGCCATCCGCGAAGAGCGGAAAGAAACATGCATTTAAAACAAAGCTTTGACGCTTGTCAAAACTTTAAAAGACTTGAGGTAGTAATATCTAAAAAAATCGAAAATATTTTAATATCAAACTGGTCTTTTTTTACAGAAAATCTAAATACTACAACTACCACTTCTAACTTATGGAGAATCTATACGAAATTATGTAATGAGCCTACCCCTTCCAATCATATATATAATTTTGCATTAGATAAAAACTTATCAATGCAGGAAACTGCTGAAATCTTCGCAAATCATTTTAATAAAATACACCATAAACCTAATGATAAATTAGATAAAAAATATAACTCAAATATTTCTCATCAAACCTATGAAAATTCTAAAACTAAAATTTTAAATATACCTTTTTCCTTATAATGAAATCAAATTCGCAATTAAAGCATTGAAACCCAATACTGCTCCGGGACCTGACATGATATCAAACAAATTATTAAAAAACTTACCTAATAACTGGATTAAATTATTGTTAAATTTATTTAATAACTTTTGGAAAACAAATACTTACCCGGAACAATGGTTAGAAAATTATATGATTTTTATTAAAAAAAACAACAAATCGTCAAAAAATATTGATTCACACAGGTCGATCTGTTTAAGCTCGAACCTACTTAAAACTATTCGAAAGAATGATACTAAATCGCTTAAATTGGTTTATAGAAAACAATAATTTACTGAATAAAGGCTTTTTTGATTTTCGACCAGGTAGGTCTTTTAAAGACTTGCTTCTAAATCTTTTTTCGGATGCTGAATTTGTTGTAAAGAAAAAAAAAATTACGGCTGTTATAATAATTGACTTAGAAAAAGCTTTTGACTCCATTTCACATAGCACCTTGTTATTCAAATTAAGACAAAAAAAAAAATGTGGCAATTTACACAAATTTCTCCTAAAATTTATTCAAAACAAAACCAAAATTGGAAATGTTTTCTCCTCAACAAAAAAATTTCATAACGGAGTTATTCAAGGGGATATTCTATCCCAGAACTTTTCAACATATTTTATAAACGATTTGCAGGATTTATTCCCTCCTGAAATTAAATTCGGCACATATGCGGATGATTTAATTTTTTGGACCTTTAATAAAAATATTACAATCATATACTCTCAATTACAAGAAACATTAAATAAATTATTAATTTACTGTGAAAAATGGAATTTAAAAATTTCTGATGAAAAAACAATAGTTTCTTATTTCATAAAAACAAAAAATTACAAGATTTTACTATTAAAATGAATAATCAAAACCTATTTCTAGATGCAAAACTAATATGGAGTCAATATTTAGAAAATTCAGTTACCAAAGCTAATAAATTATTAAATTTTTTAAGATACATGGGAAGCTCAAAATGGGGATGTAGTCAAAAAAACTATTATTATTATTATTATATAAATCTGTTATTTTACCGAAATACACATATGGAATTGAACTTATATATCAAAAACCAAAAAATTAGAACAAATACAAATAAAAATTCTGAAATATTGCTTAGATCTTTTACAAGGTACTAATAATTTCAATGTATATGCAGAAACTGCTATACCCCCAATAGATATGTTAAAAAATACATGTTCATTAATTTACTATAGAATAACCCTAAAAAATAAAGACCATCCTTCAAAATTCATGATTTTGAAGATAACATAATTAACAACTGTAAGGAAAAAAATAGCTTAAAAATATTATTCAAAATAACTTAAGTGGAGAATCCCCAATTCAAATACCATTTTGGATTTCCCCTTTTCCAATTATGAACAACAATATACCAGGCATTGAAGCAAAAAAAGATTTAGATAATAGTATTTTAAGAAATCTAACAGAAATTTTAATTCAAAATAAATACAAAAATTTTATACATATATATATACCGATGGTTCAGTGAATGGAGAAAAAACTGCAACAGGAGCTTTTTACTGTCCAAACGAAAACTTTGAGTATCAATTCAAATTCAGATCATACAATCCTGTAATTTTATCAGAACTAACAGCTATCATTTTAGCTATTAATTGGGCTAGGAAATATAAAAATAGCAAAATAGTAATATTTACAGTTTCAAAATCATCTATTGAATAATATAGCAGGATCCAACAAAAAATAATTTTAAAATTATAACTAATGATATTTTAATTTTAATTAAGCAACATATGGAAAATCAAAACATAATATATATTCAATTAGTGCCTGCCCGTGTTGGATTAAAATTTAATGAAAAAGCGAACACATTAGCTAAATCTGCCATCAATTTAAATACGGTTATTGAATCACCTATATTAATAGCTCTGCTGAAAAAACAAAATTAAAATAATCCATGAATTACAAGAATGGTACAGAGAAAAGGCTAAAAATACTCACAGATATACAATTTCAGATAAAATTAACACATGGTTAATAACTTAACATTAACTTTGGTTTAAATAAAATGGAAATTAATAGAATTTTAAGAATTAAACTAAATTTTGCAACAACTAAATCATTTTTATATAAATTAAAAAAAGTAGACACACAATTATGTCTAACATGTAATTCACCAGAAACAATTGAACATCTTATTTTCGTTTGTAAAAAAATTCACAATGAAAGAAATATTTTCAAAATCTCAGAAAACACAACATTAATACATTTTCATTTAAAACTATACTGGAACCAGAACATAAATATTTAAAAAGAAAACTTTATAAAATGTTAATTGCTTATATTAAGGAAATAGACATATACGAAAGGCTAAAAAAATAAAATAAATAAATATATAAAAAGAAAAAAAAAGTTATACAAATATATAAATACCAATAGATACAGATAAAAATTTGATAAAAAGGATTTCTGAATGAGTCTGTGACCCCAAGCAGGTCACAGTAATATTCAAGTTATGGAGACTTTGACATTGACATATATCTTTATAGGATTCATGAGATATGAAAGGTTTGAACATGGTATAGCTACATGCAACAAAGCTATAAGAACTGTATATAGAACACGTACTATAAGAACAGTATATATCACAGCAATAAGAACTACACATCTTCCATTTATTAAATATCCCGATTGCCATGGCAATTATCCTGCCACTTGGGCAAATTGTCCCATAAAGATCATAGCTTGTAAAGCTAAAATAATACAGAAGAAAGAATCTTAAATTGGGGACAAGCTTTTAATAAGGCTAAGATATTAATTATATCAGGATTTGTTGGACATATAAAGGACTAATATAAAAAACGGATCAAGCTTTTTTACTAGGAAAAATGATGCTATTCATACAAACTTTCACACTTTTACTTCCCCCTTACATACACGAAGAATCCCCAGTCATACAGTATACACATGCCCCTTTGGCACATACAAAGCTTTCTACAGGGGAATATGATTTGAATAATATCAAAGAATATCCACCCATATCACTTAAGGACTCTTCTAAAGTTAATATAGGAAAAGGTTCTATAAAAATCATCGAGAAGATATTCCCTCTAATTCTTCTACTTCAAAGTCAAAGCTGTGGCAGTTATACCTCAAGAGGGATTCTCCTATGATATTGATTCCAAAGGACAGATCTTGTTAATTCCAAAATTGCTTCACTTGATTATACCTCAATGTCCGAATTTAAATCTCATAACTGACCTTCTCCATATTTCATTCAATAGCATACAATAATTTCTCTAAACCTCGTATCCTTCAATGGAATGTTAGGTATTAAATTCAGACTCCTTATTCTAAAATATTATTACAAAATACGATTTTTTTTGCTCTTGCCTTACAGGAAACTCAATCTCCCTAAACTCTCTAATTTTGTTACATGCAAAGAAATTCTTTATATTCAAGAGGAGTGGCCCTTTATATACATAAAAATATTATACACAGAAGATTATATATTCCTTTTTTTTTATATAAACAACTAGAAATCATTGCAGGTGAGATCTTATTTAAGGTTTATAATTTGCAATATTTATTCCTCAGGAGGAACTATATCTGCATATATATATATAACAATATTTTTCAATATCCTGTCTTTTTTTGTGATGATTTTAATTCGCATTAAGCACATTGGAATTCATTCAAAACAGATTCCAAAGATAAAGAACTATTAAAATTTATAGAATATAACAATCTGGTGATTCTTAACAAAATATTACAACTTATATTAGTAGTTTCTCCAAAAAACTATTATTGATTTAACTTTTACCTCTATATGTCTCCTCTAAATTTATGGGGCAAATTTTAACTGATTGTATGTGAATTGAGAAGGGGGGCAATCGTAAGCCTATTATTATTAACTTACCAGTCTTTAAGAAAAATCATAAAAGTATAATTGGAAATTCTAGAACATTGCACATTCTAGAACATCTTCTATTCAAGGTCTTTACCTGATTGAAACATTTAGAAAGACCTCAACATCTAGCTGTGGAAATACGGTTTTGCACGAAATGCAAAGATTAAAAGAAGCAAACCATTAATTCCTCAATTTGAATGCCTACATATTGTATCAGATGAAACAATACAGCTTATATTTCTTAACATTCAATCACTGCTGCAATATGTACAGTGTATTTTGACAGATCAGATTTATATGAAAAGTCACTGTATACTATTCATGTAAATATGAGCCTTCTTTGGTGATAACTATTGATATACCTGAATTTACCTTATCAACCAAAACTACCCCCCTGGATACCAAAAAAATCTTTTGGAACAGCCATTCTTAATAATGAAAAAGACTTCAACAGGATCAACTTCATTGATTTCAACTGGGTCAATGAATTTATATTACATTTGTGCATCATCAATTGAAATCCATATCATGGAAATTATTGTGTTGTACAAAGGGCCTAGAATATCCTACAAATATTATCCTTTTTTTTATCGCCATTCTTCAACATTATTTAAAAACGATTGTGTAATATTATGTGGAGATTTTAATGTGAAACTAAATGAAGATAATACTCTCTAAGAATTCTTAAGCCATCAATATAGACTTCATCTTGTATTGGGCAGGAATCCCATGACATACCAAAACACCACTATTAATGGAATATTTGCCTTAACATTGATACGCAATTTAATATCCCCTTTCACTTACGAGAGCACCTTTAGCCATCATAAATCTATTAGAGTAAATATAGATCTAAAGAAAACTTGTAATTAATAAATATGTTTGTACATAATTTGCATAGTATAAAGAAGTGCTATTCACACACCCAGCTCACCAATTTCCTGACGTTTAATTCAAATCCATTAGACTCTTTTTTAAATAAATGCTCAGGACCCACATGGTTTGAAGAATTTATGACCCACAGCAAAAATCGTTATTGACACCCATTTTATTCTACTGATAAATATGTTTTGAAAATTATCAGAGTTGGGTCCCATGTTTGTATGTTATGAGAAACCAGGACAAGTCCAATTGAGATTCTCAGTTATCTCTATTCTTTCTGTGAGATCTGTACGCTTTTTGTGAAGAGCAGAGTACTTTTTTCACTTTGAAAAAATAGTCTATGGTTAGTTTTTGGGCCCTACTAAATGATTTTTAGTTAGTAGTATTGAGTAATAGGCTGAAAACTTTTTTTCCACCTATTACTGTTAATATGCAATTTATAGCAAAAATAATGTATATAATTATATAAAATTTAGAATAGGGCCTCTGAAAATAGTGCACCAAGACCTCAGACTACTGTTAATGTTAATGCAAGATTAATATGTATGGTGATTTTTTAAGTTTGTGTGCATCGCATGCAGAATTTTTCCTCTCTCATTTCATATGCATTCCCCCCCCCCCCCACAAATGTTAAACAGCAAAGTTATGTCATTCTATACAGCTATAAAGTCTAGGTCAAATATATCTTTCTGGTAACCTAAATATAACTTTTGTCCTCTCACTACAAATGTTTCTTCTCCATCTCAGTAATTACTTTTTCCATAATCACAGAACTATTAAGTTTGGAAGCAAAATACAATTGTCCTATATTTTTTCCTGTTGCTGATTTTTAAATATTTCTTTGACTTTCTCTTGTCGACCTTCAAATAATAATCTTCCCACCACATTTATATCAACTATACATTTAGTAACAAGTTTTCTGTCAATGAAGAACTTTGTCAAAAATGGCTATGCCATGTGACAATTTTTAATCAATGAAAGCATCTAAGGTTATCTATTTTTTTTAATTTAAATTTGTGGCAAGCTTTTACTTTATAAGCATTATTGGCAAAATGCAATTTGGTTAGTTAAATGTAAGTAGATAAATTCATTGAAAGACATGAAGCTGAACAGGAGAATACACAAGAGATGAATTTATCTGCAATTCAGTTAGCAATAATGATTATTGCTAACTTTTTTATTATTACTGATTTTTATTACTGATTATGCAATGCGGACTTAATAGATTGCACTAATCACATGGTGCTAACCTCTGAATCAAAATAATTCTTAAATACAGGAGAAAATTCATGTAAAGAATTACACCAATACATAGATCAGACTAACGAACCTAGATCACTAACAATGTACCTGGATCATGGATCAAAAGGAACATAATTTTTTTCTCAACAGAAATGATATTCAAAAATGTTTCATGCATCTGGCAAACAGACTGTAGGATATCATGGATCAAAAGGAACATAATTTTTTCTCAACAGAAATGATATTCAAAAATGTTTCATGCATCTGGCAAACAGACTGTAGGATATATTTTTTGTATAGACATGAAATATATTTCACAAGCAGCTTATCTACAGAATGCTTGTTGTAATTGGGGGTTGGGTTGTTTTACCTCTGAGCGGCACTTTTTTGCACACCATGGGCTAAATGGCCGGGTCACATGGACCCCGAAGGCTCAGAGAAGGTTGGGGGAGGGGACTCACTGGATGTAATGGGGGAAAATGGTGTAAACCAAATAGTATTTTTAAGTGTTAACCAAGCAGATCCTAGAATTCAGTGAAATAAATTGATTGAATCATGCAAATTGATGTCATCCAGCAGACTGACAGTTTATATAATACATATTCTCATGAGCTAGCCTTGTATATTCCATTGTTTGTGAGTTAAACCTGACTTCTTTTATGCATACGAAGCAAAAGTATCATATGAAACGGGGCTGCAGGATAATGAAAATGATACTACTGAAGTAATCAATATCAAAGACTTTGCAGTCACTAATAAGGGTTGTAGCAACCAATAAAGTTGGTTTGGATTTTTCCCAAGAGATGTCACTGGACATAATCTGAACAACTATGTGCATTAGCAGCCATAAATAGTGTGTGCATTCGACAGGGTACAGTTGCAAGCATGTTACGTAAAACAAATCATGCATTGGATTGGATTGTTTTACCTCTGAGCGGCACTTTTTTGCACACCACGGGCTAAATGGCCAGGCCACAAGGACCCCGAAGGCTCAGAGAAGGTTGGGGGAGGGGACCCACTGGAACAGCTGTTGGGAGATAGATGGTAGCCTCCCGTCAAGGCCATCCAGCGTGTTCTTTAACGTGCACAGGGTATGGCTCTCCCACACATGGTGCCACGGCTTAACGTCCCATCCGACGGACGGCGGCCTTTTCAAGCCCATCGGTGTCCCCTACTGACCGTGGGCAGGGCGGGGAAATTTTGCGGAGATAAATAACAAATCATGCAGATTGAGTGAGTGACATTCACATAGTGCAATTTGAAAATGGAAGATATGAAGGTGAATTTTTTGACATCTTATGTTTTTTCTTTTTAGAATGGTAAAAACGCAACAAAAACCTAAAAAAAAGATTTGTGCAACATACACAGATGATGCTGTAAATGACCGAATATGTCAGAAGTGGTTTGTGAAGTTCTGAACTGGGAATTTCTCTCTGGAAGATGCCCAATGTTCAGAAAGGCCCTCTAGGGTTGACAATGCAAATCACCACATTAATCCAAACTAACCAGCACAGCACCACAAGAGAGATATTGCCGAGACACTAAAAATATTGCAAACATCAGTTGTAAGGCATTTGGAGCAGCTTGGATGCATGAATTGGTATGATGTGTGAGTGTCACATAGATTGAGTGAAAAAAATTTAATGGACCATGTTGCTGCTTGTGATTCTCTCCTGCAATGTAATGAAAACGACCTGTTTTTGAAGTGGTTAGTGAGGATGATGATAAATGGAAACTTTACAACAAATTGCAAAGGAAAAGGTCCTGGAGCAAGTGAGGTGGGCCTCCACTACTGCAACCCAAGGCCGACCTGCATGCAAAGATCATGCTTGTGTGTAGTGGGATTGGAAAGGAATCGTTCATTATGAGCTCTTACTATCAAACTCAACTATTACAATTACAAACTATTACTATCATCAACTATAACATTACTGATGATAGTTACATTATTATATTACTATCATCAACTATAACATTACTGATGATAGTTACATTATTATATTACTATCATCAACTATAACATTACTCAAACTATTAATTCAGGATCATTTGAAGGCAGTGATCGATGAAAAATGTCCAGAATTGGTAAATTGCACAAGAGTTATGTTCCACCATGATAATGCGGACCACACGTGTCTTTGACATCCTGGCAAATATTGTTGCAGTAGGTTTTGTGCCACCTTCCATATTCGCCTGACATTATACCCTCGGATCACCATCTATTCTAGTCACTGCAAAACTGTTTGAACAAGAGTAAAGTGTTCCAATCTTTGGAGGCAATCAAATCACCTTGATCGGCTCTTCAATGAAAAATGAACCAAATTCTACACAGTGGAATAATGAAGCTTCCCAACATACGGTTGAAGATAATTGAACAAAACGGTGAATACTTTATTTATTAAAGAAATTTTTTATTATTTAATATTTAAGTTTGAATTTTTGACTAAAATTCAGAAAACTTTTGGTTGAAATCAATATATATATATATAATTTAAATTGTAAATATCAACTGACATTGTGAAGTCAATTTTAATCAGCAAAGAGCAGTTATTGCCAGATATCCTTCTGGTAATAGTACCCTACAGGAAAAAACGCAGAACTTGATATTATTGAATGAGTTAACAAATTCCTAAAAATGGATATTAATTTAAAATTCAAAGTTTTGTAAACACAGATGGAGCCCCAAATGTGGTTAGATACCATGTTGAATTTGTAAAATTTCTTATAAAAGAAATCCAACACCCTTTGACTGACCCTGCTGAGAAGTGGTCAACCACACAGGGTCCTGGTGCTGACCATATAAACCCACTGGACTGGATTGAATTATGGTTCTAAGCTTGATTATGGATCCTGAATTTGCTGCACTGGTGGGCTTCTGTGGAGGGAAAATCTTCCGCTGTGTTTTCTGTTTGTTTGTGGGTTGACAGCCCCAAGTGAATAGATTCACAGGATATGTTTATTAGCTGGTGGATAATCCTGAGCAGAAGTTATCACAGGTACCTGAACTCTTTGCTTCTACTGGCATCGTCAAATTCTACATTGGGGGAAGTCTTCCAGAGTAGATGGCTTCAGCCTTTAGTGGTGGGGGAACAGGTCTTTGCCCCATGTCTGCGATTAGGGGGCTGTTTGATATTGTCGGCATTCCCTCTCTCAATAAACATAGTTTCTTTAAACATCCTACTAATCATTTTCTCTCCATAGGTAGTTGGAATGTGAGGACTCTGCACAGAGCTTTTTCTCTTGATGTCCTCACACAAGAATTCCACCATTATAATTTAGATATTCTCGGCTTGCAAGAGACCAGATGGACAGATAAAGGCGATTCTTAAAAATAATCTTAAATTTCTCTTTTCAGGGAGGAATGATAATAAACATCACCGAGGTGTGGGTCTGCTTCTCAGCAGACACGCTAGTGATGCTCTTCTAGGATATGAGTGCATTAATGAAAGGTTTCTTACAGTAAAATTTCAGACCAGTGTTAATGACTTGAATGTTATCTGCTGTTATGCCCCCACTAGGGATGCCGATGTGAATGAGAAGGATAGGTTTTACAGACAACTTCAGGATATTTGGAATTCTGTCAAGAAAGGAGATATTACCCTTGTTCTAGGTGACTTCATTGCCAAAAGTGGTACTGACTCTGACCTTTGGGGAGGGGTGATAGGTCCTTTTGTTATTCGTAGTTGCAATGGCAATGGGCAACGTCTCCTACAGGCAAGTAAACTTAGTGGTTTGAGAATAACTAATACTTATTATAAACACTGCAACATACATAGGTTCTCATGGGTTTGCAAGATGGGCTGCATAAGAATATGATTGATTATATATTAATTAACAGCAAATGGGTTGGTTCTGTTAGGAATATCAGGTCATATAGGGGAGCTGAAATTGGATCTGACCATTACCTTGTTAAAAGTGTCTTGCAACTTAAACTTAAAAAATGTTGTGCTAGGGTTAATAATTTTACCTTTAATTCTGAAGCTCTGAAAGACCCAGTTATAGCTAAAGCTTACCATGATAGGTTACTTAGTCATTATGACAGTCATGGTATGCTTACTACTGAAGTTGAGGAAGAATGGGGCCATTTTAAACAGGCTTTTTTGGAAACTAACAGTACTCTTTTAGGAAAAAAGGAGCAGAAGAGACAGAATTATCTGAGTGATAAGGCACTTGAGCTTATTTCGCAAAGAAAGAACTGCAGGAATGTTCTTAATCAATACCCTACTAGTCCTAATAGAAAGCATTACAGAGAACTTAATAAACGTGTAAAGGATCAGTTACTGCTGATAAGAATCTTTGGCTTGATGGCTTGGCTGACTAAGCCGAGGAAGTAATTAGACAGCACAACGGGAGAGAGCTGTACCAGATAGTTAATGTTTCGTGTGGTAGAAAACGGACATGTATACAGGGATTGAAGGATAAACATGGTTAAGGTTACAGAAGGTGAGAATTCTGTCATGGCTAGGTGGGCTGAGCATTTCAGTGATGTTCTAAACAATGTGGTTAGTTCTACTCCCATTGTTTGCAATGGTGATAGATGCACTGGTGGCTTTAATGTTGGCCCTATAACACAATCTGAAGTTATTCTGGCTCTTTCTAAACTTAAACTTCATAAATCCCCAGGGGTAGATGAAATTACTACGGAAATGCTTAGAGCTGGGAATGTTTCTGTTACCACTTGGATGACTGAAATTTTGAATATCTTTTATGATAAAGGCATGGTTCCTAAGGATTTTACCAGAGCTATTATTATCCTTATTTTCAAAAAAGGTGATCGCAGTTCTTGTAATAACTATAGGGGTATCAGCCTACTCTCTGTTCCAGGGTAAGTTCTTTGCATGATTGTGCTTAATAGAATTAAGAATCTGGTTGACAGGCAATTGCGTGATGAGCAATGTGGATTCAGAAGTGGTAGAGGGGTGTAGATCAGATATTTTCACTTAGGTAGGTTCTTGAGAAATGTTTAGAGTTTCAGAAACCTTTGGTTGCTAGCTTTGTTGATTTCAAAAAGGCTTTTGACTCTGTTGATTGTGATATCATATGGTATATCAGACAAATTAGTAAACATAATGAAAGCTCTCTATAATAACACTGAGTCGTATGTGAGAGTTGGTAAGGCTTGCAGCAATTGGTTTAGCATTACTTCTGGTGTTCGACAAGGGTGCATTTTGTCTCCTTTTCTCTTTAGTTTGGTTATTGATTATGTTATGTGAAATTCACTTCAAGGGAAAGATTTTGGCCTTAAATGGGCTGGAGATAGGAAAATTTCTGATTTAGATTACGCTGATGATTTAGCCCTTTTGGCAAATGATGTTGATGAGATGAACTCTTTCATTCGAGCTGTTGATGAGACTGGCAGTAGAGTAGGTTTGGTTATAAACAGAGAAAAAACTAAAATGATGAAAATTGGTCAGGCAGGCTGTGATTCAGTTAATCTGATTCGTTCCAGTCTTGAGCAGGAGTCACAGTTTACTTATCTTGGGAGCTATGTAACAGTAAATTAAAATTAAGGTATCACACAGCTAGAATAGTAATAAGATTTATTCACGATTATGCTGTGGTAATTAGTTTAAAACATTTAAAGTACGGTTTTTTGGTTTTTTGGGAGCAAGTCTCAAAAGTGAGAGAGTGCTTTACATCTTATAACCCAGTTATAGGTTCTACCTTAAGATTACCCATTTTTCTATACAGCTTATCAATGTGGCTCTTTTCACCTAAGAGCCGCTAGAACAAAATATATAGAATAAGACATATTTACCAATTTTGCTGGTACAATTGCACTTTGCAAACATTTGCAAGAGAGATCGTTAAGTATGCTACCAGTCCGGTTTAATGGAGTACTCAAACAGTTGTTGTTATGCTGGTATATTTGCTGTGAGACAGTCCCGGCTTCTTTTTTGTCCGTTCTTGAAGTTGTGTTCTGCACAAGTTCGTGTTACACCGGTTTCTTATTTCTGTTGGTAGAGTCCACAGCTATTGCTGCAGAGTTAATACCTACTCAAACTTTGGAGATGTGCTAGTAGCAAAAACGAACTGACTGCTTTACCCGATAAGCATAGTGAATCAACAGTTGAATATGTGCAAGCAATAGCTGTGGACTCTACCAACGGAAATAAGAAACCGGTGTAACACGAACTTGTGCAGAACACAACTTCAAGAACGGACAAACAAGAACGGACAAAAAAGAAGCCGGGACTGTCTCACAGCAAATATACCAGCATAACAACAACTGTTTGAGTACTCCATTAAACCGGACTGGTAGCATACTTAACGATCTCTCTTGCAAATGTTTGCAAAGTGCAATTGTACCAGCAAAATTGGTAAATATGTCTTATTCTATATATTTTGTTCTAGCGGCTCTTAGGTGAAAAGAGCCACATAGATAAGCTGTATAGAAAAATGGGTAATCTTAAGGTAGAACCTATAACTGGGTTATAAGATGTAAAGCACTCTCTCACTTTTGAGACTTGCTCCCAAAAAACCAAAAAACCGTACTTTAAATGTTTTAAACTAATTACCACAGCATAATCGTGAATAAATCTTATTAGCTATGTAACAGATACTGGTGATGTGAGGCATGAGATTAACAGACGAATAGGGATTGCAGCCGGGACTTTTAAGAATCTATAGAGAGTGTGGAGAAATAGGCATATACACCTAAAGACTAAAATTAGACTGTATAATAGTTTGATTCTTTCTAGGGTTAGTTATGGTAGTGAAACTTGGACACTTTGTAAACAAGATAACAGGAAACTAGATGCTTTTGATTCCAGATGCTTACGCAGTATCTTGGGCATTCGGTGGTTCAACTTTGTAACTAATGATGAGGTTAGGCAAAGGAGTTTGCAACCTCCTTTAAGCAGCATATTGTGCAGAGAGAGACTCCGTTGGTTTGGCCATGTTGCCCGCATGAATAATTATAGATTGGCGAATAGGGTTATGAACAGTGTGCCTAAAGGCCTCAGAAAGAAGGGAAGACCTAGGATGCGGTGGGCAGACAATGTCAAACAGGACCTTGTTAGAATTGGTGTGCAGTGGCCAGATGCAGTAGATGTAGCTAAGGATAGACTTGCTTGGAGAACTAAATTGCACGGTCTGGTTGGACCTCCGTAGCACATGGCTGCTTGAGGATGATGATGATGAAAAAAATTCATCACCGCCATGGCGGGAATCGAACCCGCATCTCTCCAGATTCATGCCAGAGCGAGCTACCATTGCACCACGCATCGGACAACGAATATTTTCAGAATATGACCTTATAAATCTTCTTCCTGAGACGTGACTGAGACAGCGCCATCTATACTCAAGGAGATGCACTTTTTCAGTCGTTGCATTTGATTATCAGATGTTAATGAGAAGGTCGCTAACACTAAGACGTTAATATATAATTAAAAATCAATCCAAAGTGAATGCACAGTATTCCCTGTTAAGAACATTAACTCTGGCATGAATCTGGAATGATGCAGGTTCGATTCCCGCCGTGGTGGCGATGAATTTTTTTCAGAATCTATTAATTACTGTTCTTAACAGGGAATACTGTGCATTCACTTTGGATTGATTTTTAATTATATATTAACGTCTTAGCGTTAGCGACCTTCTCATTAACATCTGATAATCAAATGCAACGACTGAAAAAGTTGCATCTCCTGGAGTATAGATGGGCGCTGTCTCAGTCACGTCTCAGGAAGATTTATAAGGTCATATTCTGAAAATATTCGTTGTCCGACGCGTGGTGCAATGGTAGCGCGTTCTGGCATGAATCTGGAGAGATGTGGGTTCGATTCCCACCATGGCGGCGATGAATTTTTTTCAGAATCTATTAATGATGACACCATTAGGCATTTTGCACAAAAAATAAAGTTTAAAATCATTTGAAAATGTAATTGTGTTGTGATAAAAATCATCAATTTTATAGCTGTCTGGACTTCCTAGCAGATTAGAATTTTCAAACTAGATGAAACTAAATTGCAATATTCAAGTTAATAATGCATAATAGTGTGTAATGCTTCAAGTTGCAGTCAAGTTCTAAACCATCTTGTTGGTGTGCTGGATGAAATAAGATATTTAAATGAAAAAGGACAGTGATGTAAGTTGGCTAAACGATTTTTTTGGGGTGTAATTTCATGCAATGTTTCAATGAATTAGAACACTACAAGGTCAGAGACAGATTGCATAACAGTGAATGAACATGTAAAGACCTTTGAAATGAAGTTTGATGTACAGGGTGGCATAAAATAAACTGACCATTTAAAAAAATCATAACTTTTTTAGTTCTTTTTAAGCTTGTAATTTTTTGTGTTTCTCTTACAGGTAACCCTTGGAGAATTTAATTATGGAGAGATACACAATTGCTCAGCGGACCAAAATAGTTACAATGTTCTTGGAAAACAATCAGTCAGTAGTTCCCAATCACATTATATCAAAAAATGAAGATGTGACATGGCCACTGTGCTCACCGGATTTGACTTAACCAGAAATTTTTCTTTGGGGCTATCTCAAGGATAAAGTGTATGCCAATAAGCCTCAAACCATAGAGGCCCTAAAAGAGAACATCTGGCATGAGATAGCTGCAATACCTGCTGAAATTCTGAGAAATGCCATGGAAAATGCTATGAGAAGAGCACATGTTTGCAAGCAAGAAGGGGGTGCTCATTTGGCCGATATGATTTTTTCACATATGATGTACAAATTTTCCAAGAATAAAGCTTTCATTTACCATTTAGATAGTTCATTTACTACATTTTGTTCTAAAGTTACAGAGAAAACAAACTATTCAGCTTATTTTGCACCACCCTGTATTTGCAAAAGATCTGTTTCTTAAATTACTTATTTTCTAGTATTTGAAGAGAGAATCTGTGGCTATGCATCAAGCATTGATATGAAGGTCAGTGATTCTGATAAAAAGGGGTATAAAGGACTTGGATTTAAACATTATTCAATATATCTGATCTGTTCACAAATAGTCATTCATTTCGTTTTGACAAAAACTACAGATGTGGAGATAAAATGTGGCCTTTGCAAATTACTCCTATTTGGTGTGAGGCAAAGGACTTACTTTATAGAGGAGAGTTAGAACCCAGTCAGTCAATTTTGCTCTGAAAATCAATAACACGATGACACAGTTCCTCTCAGTTCTTGTCGTGATCAGACGTACTTTCTTGGAGCTTCTGCTAGCCTGTCGTGTTTGGATATCCTTCACCACCCGAACACCATCGGTTGATCATCTGGGACTCTTCGGACCTGTAAGTGCTATTAACTTTTATTGCTCCTGCCCCTCCCCGACGTCAGTCTCCGTGTACAGTGCCTTCTGTGCTGTGTGCTGCAAAAGATCAACGAGACCAAACTTTTGGACTAATTGTTGCAATCTTCCAGTTGTCGTGGGTGGCTCTCGTTGTTTTTGCCAGAGGCATATCGCTTCCACTCACAACAATGACCTCAATTTGCAACAGATGAGAAAAAGCAGTACCACCCAACTCGGAATGCATAGTTTGCAGTGGATGCAAAGGCAAACTGCATTTTGTCTGTTCGGGAACAACAGAAAAAAATTACAAAAAGCTGTCCCTAGAAAAGAAGAATGCGTGGTTATGTTTTGAATGCAAATTGAACAAAATAAACCCGAAAGCGAACTTAGACATGGGAAACAGAGACAATTCGACACGTGACATCAATCTATCGATAGTAGAGATCCGTGATTTAAAGACAGAAGTGAGAGAATTAAAACGAAGTGTAGAATTTTTTTCTAGCAAGTATGACGAACTGATGCAACAAGTAGTAAATTACGAAAAAAATCAAAAGGATTTAACTACAAAAATCTATGAAGCCGAAAATTTAAATACAGAAATGAGAGAAGAGATTAAGGAGCTGAAACAAAATCTTAATGACGTGGAACAATATGGACGCAATAAAAATATAGAAATTCATGGTGTTCCCATAATTGAAGGGGAGGATGAAACAGAGCTTAAAATAAAGTTGTATAAAATTTCCCAGTCATTAAACATAGTCAACTACACAGACAATATGATTGAAAAAGTTCACAGACTTCCAGAAAGAAATAAAAGCAAAACCCCAAAGATAATTGTCCAATTCGTTACACGGAAAGATAGAGACATTTGGATACAAATCAGGAAAAAAAAAAAAATTACAACCACTATTGCAGACCTTAATGATAAAGGAACACCAATATATATTAATGAAAACATAACTATGATTAACAGAGAACTTTTCTGGAGAGCTAGGATGTGTGCAAAAGAAAAAAATTATAAGTATGTTTGGTTCAAAAATGGAAAAGTTCTAATGAGGAAATCAAATGGTGAAAGAATTATCAATGTTGATATGTTCACCAACTTTAATGATTTTTGAACTTTTAGACATGTCCGATAAACCTTGCTTTTTTTTTCTTTTTTTTTGCTCTTTACTTTTGCTTTTTTTTATGAATATTCTTGTTAGCTATGTCTGATTTCAATTTTGAAGGTCTTAATAGCAACTATGATGTTGCTTATGTAACTACAGGTTTAGAAGTGGAGGCTTGGTTCGCAAATAATTATAGTAAATTTATTCACAAAAATAAATTAGGATTCATTAAAAACATTGGGATTCATTAAAATTAAGTACTAACAATTACATGAAACACATTGATTTGCTTGTTTTAACTGAAACAAATGTAAATAAATACGAAAATTATTTATATAATATTGATAAATTTAATAGAATCACAAATGATAATATAAATAAAAATATTAGGGAGATTTCAGTATACTATAAAGAAAATCTAGATATTGAAATTATTTCACAACGAACACTTCCAGCAGAAACTATATATATATAAAAGTAAAAAAAAATAATATATCATGTTTTAGCACTATACAGATCGCCTAGTACAGATGTGAACTCTTTTCTGTTGAATTTCCGAAACTGGATGGAAAATACAGAAAAAGATCAAAATCAGATTTTAATAGGTGATTTTAATATCGATACAATGAATACTAAAAAACATGGCACAGAAAAGTATATCACATTATTGGCTGAAATAATTTTGAAAGATTAATAAGGGAAGCTACAAGAGAAGAAACAGTAAAAAATAAAATTACCAAAACCTGTATAGACCATATTAATATTAAACTGATTAAAAATATGTCAGTAAATTCAATAATTCAAACAAGCAAAATAGCAGATCACTATATGATTTTAACACTGATTAGCAACACCAATAACAATTTGAATAATACTAATTATAGTGAAACAGACCAGGAAAATACGAATTGGTCATTTGACCATAACAATATAAACAAAGCTATTTCTGAAATGAATTGGAATTTAGAAAATTATGGTGACAACTCAATGGATGAATTAAACCTATATAAAGTATTTAAAGACATTTATGATGGAATTTTAGGAAAAAATAGAATATATATGAGGAGAGTTGGAAAGGTAAAAAGAAATCATAGCAAAAATTGGATAACACCGAACTTGATAGAATTAATTGAAGAAAGAGATAAAGCTTGAATTAAATTTAAAAACAATGATAAAAGTGATGCTTATAAAAATAACTATAAAAAATTAAGGAATATGGTTAATATTCATATTAGAAATCAGAAACAACTTTATTATAGAAATAAACTTATAATGAAAAAAAAATGATATGAAGGCTACCTGGCAATTAATATATGAAATATTAGAAGGAAAACAGAAAAAATCAGCGGACAATGTAATAATTGACAATATGTCCAAAAAGAAATTATCTGTGGAAGAAATAGCAAATAATTACAATGACATTTATAATACACTAATTTTACAGATAAGAAATACAAATCACCAAGACGATATAAATTATGTTCCAACCATGATGCAAAGAGTTTTGAAATCTATCTATATACATGAAATCACTGAAAAACAAACTGAAATAATTACTTCATCAGACACCAATAAATCATCTGGTTACAATAATGTTTGCATTAAACATATAAAATTTAATAAAGAGACACTACTTAATATTATATCAAAAATTATAAATCAGATTATATTTACTGGGAACATACCTACTGAACTCAAAACAGGTATTTTAAGACCTATTTTTAAAGGTGGTATTAAGGAGGATTTTTCTAACTATCGACCAATAACAATTCTGCCTATTTTTTTGAAAATAATGGAAAAATATATTTATAATACTGTTTTTAATTTTTTACTTAAACACAACATAATTAATGAAAATCAATTTGGCTTTCAAAAAGGAAAAAACACAATTCAACTAATTTCCAAAATTGCAAATAATATTAATAAATCATTGAATAATATGGAAAAAATTGTAACTATGTTCTTAGATTTAAAGAAAGCCTTCGATACAATAGATCATAGCATTTTACTAAATAAATTGGAAAATTACGGTATTCGCGGTATATTGTTAGATTGGTTTAGAAATTATTTATCAGACAGATACACAATTACTAAAATAAAAAACTGCTACAGCAGAAAAGTAATTACACGATATAGAATTCCCCAAGGCTCAATTTTAGGTCCTTTACTGTTCTTAGTATACATAAATGATTTGTTCAATACAAAATTAAATAGTGCTATTTATCTATATGCTGACGACATTGTTTTAATAAACAGTCAGAAATATTTAAATGATAGCATTTCAGAGGTTCAAACAGATTACAATATTATTATTAGATGGTTAAATCATAATAAAATCTATTTAAATGAGAAAAAAACAAAACTGATGATTATTCATTCACCAGGATTTCATATTCATCAAAACCTCTTTGTCAAAACTCATAAAATAAATTGCAGGAAAAAGGATGCTTCAAATTATGAATCATTATGTAGTTGCCCACTTGTTGAGCAAGTAAATAATATAAATTACTTAGGAATCATTTTTGATGAATATTTTAGGTGGAATGCCCATATATCCCACATATGTGAAAGCTTGAGAATATCGGCGATAAAAATTCAAAAATTGAAATATGTATTAAATATGGAAACCTGTGTAATATTTTATAGAGCAATATGCAAATCTATTTTAAATTATGGAATAATTGTGCATGGAACAACTAACTTAACTAACATAAATAAAATAGAAAAACTGCAGTCTATAATAGCTAAAAATATTATTCTGTTTCATTTGCAAAAAATTTATAAAACTTCCACCGATAGATTAAAATTTTTAAATCTTTTATCCTACAGCAATTTATATAAATATAATGTAATAATTAAAAATTTTTTTGACGAAACTTACAAACTAAAAATTCAACATAACAAAAATACAAGACTTCAAAAATCAAGGTTATTACAAATTGCCAAATTTTCGAAATAATTACGGGAAACATACCTCCGAATATCAAGTACCACTTATATTTAATGTTATTCCAAAAGAATTACTAAATATAGATTCTTTTAGAAGACTTAAAATGGAATTAAAAAATTATTTGGTATTTTCTAGTTAGCTGATTTTTATGTGTTGTGTTTTGTGGATTTATTTGATGTACACCATTTTTGTGGCTGAATGACCTATGTTTAATATAATTTATTCATTTTCCTGCAGATAAGCTATTTAGCTTTGCAGGTCAAATTGTAAATGTATTTGTATTCTTTACTCTTATGAATAAAAATTATATTCTTTAAAAAAAAAACAAAAAAAAAAAAACAACACAGTTAGCAAATTCAACATACTTTGTTAATGACCCTTAACCCTTTGAAGCATAGTGGTTCCACACAGAAACCACTTACTTAAATTTTTATTTCTATACGCAGACTGGTTTTACAGCGAAACCACACTTCCTACATGGGTATTAGTGCGTCATCTATTGATCTCCATCGCAAATGATGGAGTATTGATACTCCATCATTTTTCTACACATAAAGACGGCCCATACCAAATGTCATTAAAATCGGAAATAAAATCGAAATTTGCGCTTCAAAGGGTTAAAGCAAAACTAAACATGGAAAAAAAAAAAAGAAATAAAATAGTAGGAAACATGAAATGTTTATTTATTGAAAATACTAAAGCCAGCATATTCTAGGAAGTTGTCAATAGGAGAAAAAAAGAAAACAGATCTTCTTGATCTACTCAAGAACAATAACATTCCAAAATTTTATATTAATTTTTATGAGCACCTATGTTAACAATTATTATTTATAATCAAAGTTAAAAGTGAATTTTGTTTCTTTCTTGATTACTTAATATGTTAGATTTGATGATGTTTGAATGTCTTGTCAAATAATTTAATTTATCGTTACAATAATTTTTTTCTTCAAAAGTGCCATTTACATATTTCGTGACCTTTCCATTCTTAATACTGACATAAGTTTGATAAAAACATAACCAATGACCAATGATGTAAGAACAGTGACACAACTAAAAAAATCATTCTTCTGAGTAGTCCTGGAAGCCTTAAGTGATGAGTGTTGACAGAGTCACTGAATGCCTATTTAAGGAACATTATAAACTTCATTATAACCAAATATCGCAATTCTAATTGCAATAACTACTTCACAATTCAACAAAATTTAATTAGAATTAGGTTTTTCCTCTTTCCTGAAAATTTGCATTTTTTGAGTTGTGACAGTATTCTAGGGGTGCAATATAAGCATTCTCATATATTTTTTTGGTTTTGAAGTGTTTCTTGTCTACAGGACATTTTCCTGTGATACATTATTACTGACGACAATTAAAACTTGATTTTCAAAATTAAAAATAAATGCATTAAACATGATTTGTATTGCTATGCTTTGCAAGCTGTCTCAACCCAAACCCCTTTAGAAGCAGGCAAAGGTTTGAAAATCATTTGCAAAAAAAAAAATGTTTCTGACACTGAATTTTTTTTTTTTTGAAAACAGAATTTATTCAGAACCACAAAATTTGAATTTCATATTCATTAAAGCAGTTTCATTATTTATATTTTAATTCTGTTTTTGAAAGAATCATAATTATAGAATTTTGCTTACATAGCATTCTTTCAGCGGCATGTGCCCACTGAAAAACACAAGCAGCTGCTCAACTTTCTCTTATCACAATCAAATAGCTTTATGGATTATCTCTGCATAACTCCTGCTTCTAAGACTATGAGAAAGGAGGGTTGCATTACCCCTGCCAACTGTTGCCTTAGGATATTACAAGGGGCAGACAGGGATTTTGTTTAGAAGAAGTCATTTCAAAACTCAGCCAATCTGGGTTTTCTCAGAGATACTTGTTTTACAGAGGCATGGTGAATTAAAGAGTTAAATATCCCAAAGTTCATGCCTGAAATTATGAAATTGATGAACATCTCAGAATTATAATAACAAAGGTTTATCAATCCATAGATATTTATAAGTAATGTCTCTGTGAGAATTGACATTGGCTACTGGCTTATGACTTCTTATTACAAAACATCTATGAAGTGGTGTTTAACAGGCTATGTCTTGTATGCACCTTGACAGAGGAAAACCTCTAGACTACATAAAACTAAAATTGACCAAGAGTGATGATGACTAAGAGATTTTCATTACAACAGTATATTTTACACAGTATTTTTTTTGTATATTACAACAGTTGTATATGCAAGTGCAGTTTTTAATGATATCAGTCTAAAGATATTCTCTTGAGAATTTATTTTTTTTACATCATATTGAACACAGAAATAAAAACCTTATTATAAGTTCTATCTCGTAGGTGTTTTGTGATGTGCTGATATTCTGCAGAGCAAGTTTTAAAATTAACTGCATTTACATTTTCAAGCATCCTTGTGTATGAGTTATGAATTTTTTATTTTAATCTAACAAAGTCTCAGTAGTAGCTTTACTCATACAAATGAATGACAGTTTTTGGTGAATGAATGGAAATTAAAAAAATAATATATCTGAAAAATAGTTGCTTTTATTAATTGTAGTGAGGAACAGATGTGCTGCTGTGAGCTCATGTCAGCCCATTAACAAAATGAAATAATTTCATGAAAAATTATTAATATTTATTAAAGTGTATTGCATAAGAATACTATTTCATGTGATTAGAAATCAAAAATAGTAATGAACATTTGGGTCAAATGGGAATTTACAAGTTTCTTCTTTATCATCCAGTTTTTATTATCATATACAGTAGTTACTTTTAAAATGAGTAGTGAATATCTTAATTTTTGGGGGGCATTGTTTTTCAACACTATAATTATTTAATGCACATGCAACAAACATCATACATATTGACAAGCATAAATACCAGAATAATCTTCAATCTTAAAAGCAGAGTTGCTTCTCACCACAGTCTTTGTTACCTTTTAACACTACAATTATTTAATAAAGGATTTTAGTGTTATGAATAGCTTGTGGTTTGTTCAAATCTCAGGTTTTGAATATTGTATTTCATTTGCATGTTAAAGAAGCAAGGAAATCTCCAACGGAACATAGAGCAACTGAATGTAATCAAAACATTCTCTTGGACCCCACTGAAGGGAGCTCAACATGTGTGCTTCCTCAGAGTCACTCACCAACTAAAATTCAATTAAAAGGAAAACTTGAGGAACTCAGTTTTACTGAAGAAAACTACTGAAGAAAAACTCAAGAGACAGGAAAAGAAAACGAACTCTTCAGCAAGCAAATCACCGCTATAAAACTAAAATTGAAAACCTTAAGTCTCTGCTTAATCATCTTAAAGAAAAAAGGTTTATGGAAGATGATTCTTTGGAAGCTTTGGCCAAAGTTGCAGATCCAAATAAAAATTAATTTAATCAGCAACTAGCTATAACTCATAGTAAAAAAATACCAAAAAATATTCACCTGAATTGAGAGCATTTGCAGTCACTTTGCACTTCTATTCACTAAAGGCATATAATCATATCAGAAAAATCTTTAACATGTGTCTACCACATACAAGAACTATAGGTAAGTGGTATGAGCATGTAGATGCTGCACCAGGATTTACAACAGAAGCATTATCAGACAAGGTGTTGTTCTCTCAGCACCCTTTAGTTTTTGCTCTGATTGTGGAGGAAATGTCTATAAGGCAACATGTTGAATTTGATGGGCAGGTAATGCATGGTTACATAAACATGGGTGCAGAGCTATCTGATGATTCACTTCCTTTAGCTAAATAAGCTTATACGTTTCTTGTTGTTTGCATAAATGGCCACTTTAAAATTCCTGTTGGCTATTTTTTAGTGGATGGAATGAATTCTGCACAACGAGCAAATCTTGCAATACAGTGTTTACTATCGTTAAGTGTTGCAAATATACATATCATTTCTTTTGATGGTTTATCTGCTAACCTTTCCATGGCTAAACATCTAGGATGTGTCACTGAACCAGAGTCTCTGAGCACAACCTTTAACCATCTTGTAACTAATGAGACTATTGTGTTAATATTAGATCCATGCCAAATGCTCAAGCTTGTGAGGAACACTTTAGGCCAGAAGAAAAGTATTGTGGATCAAAATAATGAATTTATTGGCTGGAAGTATATTAAGGTCCTTCATGAGCTGCAGGAAGGCAAAGGATTGCATCTTGGCAACAAATTGAGGGCTTCACATATCAATTTTTTTAAAGCAAAAAATGAAGATTGGCAGCCCGACTATTTAGTTGTTCTGTTGCTGATGTCATTTCATTTTGTGATGAAGTGCTAAAATTGCCAGAATTTAAAGGAAGTCAAGCAACTGTGAAATGCATAACAATCTTCAACTCAAGGAGTTTAAAACAGACAGGATAAAAAGAGCATTAAATGCTAAAAACATTGAACATATATTTCAATTTTTAAATTCTGCTGATTGTTATATATCATCATTGAAATGTAGTAGGAATGGCCCCTTAATTTTGTCTTCAAACAACAAAAAAGGATTCTTGGGATTCAGAATCTGTATACAAAATGTAAAAAAAAAAAATACAATTTACTTATTAAGACTGAGAAGCCAACCTTATTATTTATATCTTTCAGTCTACAAAGTAAACCAAGATCATATTGAGCTATTTTTTCAAGCAATACGACCCCAAGGTGGCTGTAACAACAACCCAACATTTAGGCAGTTTAGAGGTGCTTATAGAAAATTCCTTGGCTATGTGCAGTCAAAAAATTTTGAAAGGGGAAATTGTATTCAACTGCAAGAAATATGTATTCTAAATGTGACCAGTAAGAAAAACCCAGTGAACATAATTAATGCCACCTGCAATAATTATCATGATCCAGATGAAACCAGTAATTTAGCTCTTCAAGAGCATGATTATGCAATTAGTGAAACCATTCTGAGTACTTGTTCAGAACAAATAATTCATTATATAGCTGGTTTTGTTGCCCAGAAATTAACATCTCAGTTGAAATGTGAGATTTGTATTCAAGTGCTATGTTCTCCTAAACCATTCTTTAATTTGTCTCTGATATGCTACAAAACCAGAGGTGGTTTAATTTATCCTGCAAGTGATGTTTATATAATTTGCAAAAGTGCTGAATCAGTGTTTTGTACTACTGTACTTTTGAGTGGTAGTAAATCTATAAATTCTAAGTATGAGATTCAGTATGCTGTAAACAAAGCATTTGGATTACTGTTGGGAAATAATCTATTTCCTATTCTAAGAAATCACATGTGTGACACCTCACCTCTTGAAAATCATCATGTGCACTTAATAAGAGCAATTATTCAGCTACATTTAAAAGTCAAATTCACCTATTTTGCAAAAAGAATGGTTGATGATTCAAAATCAGTCAGAAAGATGTATACCAAAATGATACTCTTTAAGGGTCAATAAATATGCTAATGAAAACATCATCATGATGATCACGATGTGTTCATTGTATCATTGTACCATCATGATCATCATGGTAATCATGATGGTACAATGATCAGTATTTTTTTTTGCATTGCAGATTTAATTCTTAATAGGTAAAATTTTAATTAAAGAAAATTGAAAAAATATTGAAATTGTAAATGTGACAATATATAAAATGTAACAAACGTACATAGGAGTGTACCACAGCAAATTTTCAACAAAATGGGAGGAGAGTGAACTTTACATTAATATTTAGAGAATACCATGTTATAAGTTTAATACTATTATTATGATTACCCAACTAGTGAATGTGGAACTATGATTTGCTTACCACAAATATCTGAAAAAACACAAAGCAAAAATGCAAAGTTCGACTATCTTAGTTTTTTATGTCAGACTACAAGGCAAAATACAGTACCTAAATTTCTTACCATTAAGAGAAATACTTATGGTAAACAACTAAGGCACATCTTAGAACAAGCAGAGCTATAGTTGTTAAACCAAACCATTCATATTACATGTAAATCAGTGACTAACCTAGAAAAAAAACAAAATTGTCTATGAAAAATATAATGAGTTACTTGAAGTCAGTACTTAGATTGAATTTGGCATATATGTACAAAGGGTACAGTCCATCCTAGAAAAACAAATACATTGCATATTGGAAAAGTACAAAAGAAAAATGAAATTACTACTGCAGAGAGCTCATACCAATAATGATTCTGTAAAACCAATACAGTTTGTTAATCTATCACAACATCATTTCAGTGAAATGGAAATTAGTACTATCCATTGAGGCTCAAAATATGCATATCCACCCTATAAGATGAAGCTTGAGGAAACCCTACCAGAAATTGAGCAAATCCTTGCAGCCATATCAGAAAAAGAGAAAATATGGTACCAAATATACCAAGGAGTCAAGCAACATGAAACAGGCTGGAAGCCACAGGACTAATGGCCTTAAAGCAATTGATAACATCAAAAAACAAGCAGCATAAGAATAATTTCCACGGACAAACTGAATGAACTGATCACACCAATCAGCTCAACATCAAGATAGAACAAATGCTTCGAGAACTTCAGATACAAGAAATTGAAAAAGATCCCACCAATCACCTGATAGCAGAAGTAGTGAAAATTAAAAATCATGAACTCTTACTGAGGAACTGATGACAAAATGTTTCCCACCCATGTACCAACTCAATTTATGAAAGCCAAAACATACAAAGACAGTGTATCATTGAGGCCCTTAGTTGCAAAACATTCTGCACCTACTATCCACATAGAGAAGGGCCTATTACAATACAAGGAAAATGTGTCCTGACAGCCCATATAATGTAAAATCTACAGAAAGATTAGTGGAAGAAATTAAGCATCTCCCTTGTACCAAGACATACTGTATACATCCTTAGATGTGGTATCACTATACCCTAACATTCCAGTAGAGAAGTAATTAATCTGTTCTGCCACCACCTGATTAGAATGAATAAAATCCAACCACATATAATAGACAACATTATCTGTACAATGACTTTCATAACAAAAAATAACTATGTCAAACTCCAAGACAAAATATACAAGCAGAACTTTGGAGTCTGAATGGTTTCACCTCTATCTGGTATCAACATCTCACTTCGACACATTGAGCAGGTGGTGCTAAAATTAAATCAAAAATGAGCTAACATTTATGCTCCATGCATTCATGCTACATGTAGCTCCATGATGCTATATGCTTGTAGTTTATGATACTATGAAAATTGACTTGATAAATTGCAGACTGAACTAGGTTGGGTTGTTTTACCTCTGAGCGGCACTTTTTTGCACACCATGGGCTAAATGGCCAGGTCACATGGACCCCGAAGACTCAGAGAAGGTTGGGGGAGGGGACCCACTGGAACAGCTGTTGGGAGACAGATGGTAGCTTCCCGTCAAGGTCATCCAGCGTGTTCTTTAACGTGCACAGGGTATGGCTCTCCTGCACATGGGGCCACGGCTTAACGTCCCATCCGACGGACGGCAGCCTTTCCAAGCCCATCGGTGTCCCCTACTGACCGTGGGCAAGGCGGGGAATTTTGCGGAGATAAATCTTAACGCTGACCCAGCTGGGACTCGAACCTGGGAACTACAGATTACGAGCCTGGCGCGCTACCGACTGAGCCACCCCCGCCCCACAGACTGAACTAAGCAATATTTTCCCCACCATAAACTTTACCTGAGTATGAACAAGGCAAACAGCTACCTTTCCTAGATATATTACTCACTAGATGAAATAATCACTTTACAAGTATATAGGAAAGCCATCACACCTCTAATGCTTATACCATATGACTCAGCTCACCAACTTCATAGCAAAAAGGCAAGCATTAAAGGAGCATTTTTATGTAATTACAGGTATGCATCTACTCTGCACTTGCAGCAAAAAATTTTTTTTATTCATTTAATATTATTTGAAATGATTGTCTTGCAGATTCATACTGACCTCATATCTGAAGCAAAAATTAATTCTTTTGAGGTTTTCAATATATTTAGTTGTAAATATTTCAGTGTAATCTTTGTAATACTTTCTTCATGTCATCATGTTTGTTAATCAAGTCTTGTTTGGTGTTCATATTGGCATTTATTTGAATTATGTGATACTGATGATTTTAATCTCAGTAAGAAGATAATTCTAGTCTTATTAACCTTTAACTACTCATGCTGGTGTAAAAAGTACACCAACAATACAAAATCTGTTGCAACTTGTTTTTACATGTTTCCCCACTCTAGCCGCTCTATGTATCCTTCCTTTAACATGTTGCCAAGAGATGCCTATCCGTTTCAATTCAAGTGCTCATCAGGCAATTACGTTATAATGCTTTTCCTCTGTGGTGTATAAAATACACCAACGCGAGCAATTATGTAAGTTCATATAGAATGTTTTATTTTTTAACTGTTGTATCAATTCAATTGACTACAACTTTTGACTATTTTTTGTTTTAAATATTCTGTCTATCAAGTTTTATGAAATTCAATTTCACATATTACAGGGATCGTGTGAAAAATCGAAACCAAAACAGACTAACTGATGCAGAGTTAGAAGCTATTGCTCAGGTTATATGCAATACGGATTCTGAAGAAGAGTTACCAGTGGAATCAGATATTTCAGATGACGAAGTTATTGAAGAAAGTGGCCACGATACTAATTCGGAAGAAGAAGTAAGCGATACAGATGATTTAGCAAAAAAGTCAACTGAAAGTGATGGAAAATTTGTGGGTAAAGATAAGCAAACCATTTGGAATAAAAGCCAGCTTGTAAGTAAATGCAATAAAACATCTTCAAAAAACATAATAAACATAGTTTGAGGGGCAAACCGTAATGCACTAGATATTTCTAATGAGTTTAGCTTATTTATGAAAATTTTCAATGACGAAATGATCGAGCACATTGTTCAATGTACAAACTTGCAATGACAAAAGTTAGGCCAAATTATGCTCAAGAAAAAGACCCAAAAGACACTACAAAAGCAGAATTGTTAGCATTTATTGGTTTGCTGTTTTTATCAGGATGTAAAAAACAAAACCATGCTCACTTCTTAGAACTGTGGACTATGATGGTACAGGGTCACAAATATACCGAGCCTGCATGAGTTATCTGTGATTTTTTTTTGCTAGCAGCAATAAGATTTGATGATAAAAGTACCAGGGATGAAAGAAAAGTCACTGATAAGTTAGCAGCTATTCGATTCATAGTTGGCAGTTTTGTAGACAATTGTAAAAAACATTATACGTTAGGCGAATATCTGATGATTGATGAAATGTTGATAGCATTTAGAGGACGTTGCAGTTTTGTCCAGTATATCCGTAATAAACCTGCGAAATATGGGTTGAAGGTGTTTATGCTTTGTGATGCTAAAACCTTTTACGTTAGTAACTTGGAAGTGTATTGTGGTAAACAACCAGAAGGAAAAGACAATTTATCAAACACACCTACAGATATAGTACATCGCTTACTTGAAAATGTAAAAGGAAGTAACAGAAATTTGACGTGTGATAATTGGTATTCCAGTTATCCCTTGGCGAAAGAATTCTTACAGCACAACATAACAATGAGAGGAACATTGAAAAAGAATAAGCAGGAACTGCCAATGGAATTTATGCCTGATAAGAGAAGACAGGTAGGATCATCTCTTTTTGGTTTTCAAAAAGATACGACTATAGTCTCATACGTTCCTAAGAAAAACAAATCTGTCATTTTGATATCGACAATGCACGATAACTCTGCCATAAATATCAAGATACTAATAAACTGGAAATTATAATGGATTATAAATGCTACAAATGGGGGTGTGGATACAGTAGATAAAATGTGTAATACGTACTCTGTAAATCGAAGAACTAGAAGATGGCCTTTGGTGATATTTTTTCAATTGGTGAATATGGCAGGTATTAATAGCCAGATTTTGTATAATGCAACAAATACTATATCTGCACAAAAACACAGACAAATTTTTCTAAAAAATTTAGCTTTGGTTTGATGAAACCACATTTCAGCACATGTGCAGCAGTACAATCTTTGCCCACTGACATAAAACTATTCTTATCGAAAATATAAAAGAAACCAAGAAGACACAGACGGGGAACCACCTCAAAAAATTCGAGCTAGACGTTTTCTGTGCGGAAGAAAAAAGAATCGGGTTACCACTATAATGTGTAACAATTGTCAAATGCCTGTATGTAAGGAACATATGGAAAATGTTATTACGTGTAACGAATGTAAAAACAGTAATAGTGATTTTAGTGAATAGACACATTTTACTCATCTGACCAATAGAATATCAATTATGTTTATATCAGAGTATTTATTATTTTGGATATTTTACTTTCTGCATATTTTTTATGATCAATAAAATTATTAACTCCTGTAATAATGGTTTTATTGAGATTTAGTTGTCTGATGATAAATAATATATGTGGTGTACACTATACACCACGCGAGTAGTTACTTAACAAAATGTGCACGAGTAGTTAAAGGTTAATAAAATAATTAAACTGCACTGATCATTTCATCAGCTGTGAATGAAATTCTGATCTTAGTAGCTTTCTACTCAGAACCTAAACTATGTGAGATTTAAAAGTTTTATATGGAATGTAACCATAGTTTTAGTGAGAGACTGTATATGTGATATTTATGATGATTGTTAAACCTTATCTGGCATTAGTATGAATACATTTTGCTAACCTGGGTATAAATAATTTATCTCTACCAATATTTATGGTAATGTTGCTCATATATTACTTCCAAAATCTTTTGACAAAATAAAAAAATAAATAAAAATTTGCTTTAAAATTCAGGGGTATCGTGTTTTCTTAGAAATATGATTGACAATTAAATATAATTAATAAAAAAATGTTTAAGTATTTCTAGATAATATGTTTATTGAATATTTTTGACATCGAGAAATAATTTTTTTTTATGTCTGCGAAAATATTTCCTGCAAGAATGAAATGCTTCTCCACATTTATTATAATTTGCTTCATAATTGATATTTGTTTCAATTCAGTTGAAGAAATGAAATCGTTTAAAAATGCACACATCGAAAAGAAACATATCAGTTCCACTGACAGAAAGCTATGGTGTAAGGACAGAATTACACAGGAAAAAATTACACAGAATAAAATTACATAGCAAAAATTACACAAGGAAGAAATCAGATGAAGAAAAAAATACACGAAGAAAAAAAATTATACAAATCCGAAATTACACATAGTACCAAATTTGTAGCCTCCAATGACAAATTCGTTATTTTGTAACTATTCAGTTTAACCCAGAGGCAGGGCCGGATTAAGGCCAACTGATGCACTAAGCACAGACCAACAATGGTGCCCCCTCGGACTTCGAAACGTGTCCTTTTAATCTCCTTAAGAATTTCTAGGAATTGTTTGGTTGTGAGTTACATTTCTTGTTTATTTACGCATAATACAACCAGTATACAACAAGTGTTTGCTTTTGAATTTATAGTGCCACTTCATAAATTTCGATATTTAAAATTAATTTTTAATTTTCCCATGGATAATTTTCAGTATGGTATTAGTAATAAAGGTGGTCAAACCATAATTTACAAAGGATTCGAGTTTGTTCGGCATCGTGAAACTGTTAGAGGGACTATTCATTGGCGTTGTGCGAAGTTCAGAACTTTACACTGTCGATCGCTGCTCCAAACCAGAGACAACAAGATCATCGGTGAGCTTTCCGAACACTGTCATGCTAATAGGATTTTTGAAGCTGCAGCTCATAATCATTTGCAAGTGCAAATCAAATGAAAATTGAAATGTTGCATCCGGGGCAATGGCTTGTTCAGTTATAGCTGACAGTTTAGTAAATGTATCAGATGGGATAAAAATGTGTCTACCAAAGAAAAGTTCCTTGACAAGGTGATTAAATGGATCCAAAGCTAAAACACTCGGGAATGTTCCGGCATATCCAAACAACAGAAATTTTGAAATACCAGAGATATATGCAAATTGGATTATTCATGATCCCGGCGTAGATGACCCAGAACGCATAATACTTATTGGTCACAAGACACTTCTAGATATTGGACATGGATACGGTGTCGATTTTCCTTGTCTACTGGTTCTTCTACCAGGGAAAGAAGAAAGAATATACGTGAAGATGTTAAATATGTTGCTGGAGAAAACCCCCTTGTCCCAGCCACCACCAAGATCTGTGACTACTTTGAAACATTTTTGTTCCAAGATTACAGAAGATGGTCATTTTTTCTTGTGGCAAATGGAAGCATTGATATTAAAGAGAATGGGGATATGCCTCCATGGAGAATTATGATAGTAGGAAGGTATAGTATAATGTTATAGTCAAGGTATTGACACTGCCAACAACAATTTGCCTCTTTTCCTCACAAGGGAGGGGTATGTGTAAGAATGCAACATTTTCATTTTAAGGGATAAAGAAGAAATTCTTTTTATATTATATATGTACTAATAAAATGTTATTATTTGCATTTTTCCAATCATCCATTAATACAAAACCACTGTTATAGGGTGCAAAAGTCAAAAAAAAAAAAAAAAATCATTCTTTGAAAACAAACATCCTAAATTTACTAGAGGTGATTCCAGCTATTTTATATTTTAAATGGATTTTAGTTAATAAGGCAATCAATTAATTATTATTCTACTATCATTACATATATAAGAGATGAGTTTGAGTAGGCTCAGGATTGGTCATTTAAATTTCCAATTTTACCTACAATTGTGAAAAAAAAAGCAAAAATAAAGTGACATAATAAATTTCTTGTGATTACAAATTCAACCTTTCAGTGTTAATTTAATTTTACACAAAATATTCAATTTTTGATTTATTTTTTTCAGGGATTCTCTTCATTAATGAATCACCCTTAGCATTTGTAATAATGTTACTCAAAAATTTTCAGTTTCTACAAACTATTTTTAGTTTTGCATTTACTTTTCCTATCTGGAATTATAAATATTACAAACTTCAAAATGATTATAACACACACACATGGAAAAAACATTTAGTGGTTGCATTTCGGTATATGCTTTATGAATATGTATTTTATTTTCTTCCTTCTCAGGATGAGTGACTTTTGAAATAAGTCAGGTGGTCACAAAGCTTGAAAATTTAAACCCAATTTTGGAAATGCATGATATGATCTTTTTACAAAAATTTTAACCAAATATTTTTGAACACATTATGTGCAAAACAAATTAGAATTGTGGAATTTTTTTTTTTTTTTGGTTTACTGTGAACCTTTTTTTTACTGAATATTTATTACCACAGATGGAAACCTTTCTGAAAATCCTGAGAATCTGAAAATTTCAGAAACCAGGTACAGCAGGTGCCAGTAATTGTGATCACTGGTTATTATAATTAGCTGCTTTATAGAATCAAATTTCAAAGAACAGATTTAAATAATTAAAATCCACAATATTTTCATTATTTATTGGAATCACACTTTCAGTTATTAGAATTGATATTGCACCAATATTCATTTTTACACAAAGTTGGTGTGGTAAAATATCCTTTCATAAACATGTTATCAAAGCTTAAGAAACAAAATTTTGTGTAGCATTTAGTCAGTTACAGAATTAAGGTGCATTTAAGGCTCTGACCCATGTCATTCATTCTCATAAGCTATTTCTCAAGTCCATCAAAAAAATCTCTTCTTAGTGATGTCAGACAAATGACACATAGATTGTGACACAAAGAATATTCTTTGGTCATAGACTTAGGTTGGGTGTTTTACCTCTGAGCAATGCTTTTTTGCCCACTATGGCTAAATGACCAGCTCACTGACCGCAGGAAAAAAAAAAGTCAGGTTGGGGGTGACACCTACTGCACAGCAGTTGGGAGACAGATGGTAACCTCCCATCGAGGCATCCAGCATGTTCTTTAACATGCACAGCATATGGCTCTCCCACACACAGGGTCATGGCTTAATGTCCCATCCAATGGAGAACAGCCTTTCCAAGCCCACTTGTGTCCCCTATTGATTGAGGGCAAGGTGGGGATGTAGATTTAGGACAGTGCAGAATATTGGAGTTCCAACAAGGTGAAATTTCAGTTTTAGATGGAAATCTGGATGAAGTTGCAATACAACAGATTGTTTCAATAATTTTTTTTCCAGTATGCTTAAGAAGTTACATTACAAATGAGGAAATGCACATTTCTAAATAAGTGATTTTGAAGGTAATGTATAAAGAATTACTTGAATTAAATCCTGTTGAAGCATGCTTGTCATTAAGCAACCTTTCCAACAATGGAATGCTTTCTTCAATGCAGCAGCACTTTCTCATTAAGAGCATATCTTCATGTGGACAATACCAATTCCTGAAAATAAAAATAGATGCTTTTTAAATAAAATTACACAAAATACATAATAAATTAAAACTTCTACAACTTTAACTGAAGATCACCTTACTTCAAAACTGCATTTATTGCAAATTCCTTAAGTAAAATTTCTGATTTTTTCCCCTACACTTAACTGAAATTCCATTAATTTGAATTGTACAATAATTCTCTGCAAGATGAATCTTGGACAAACATGCACTTTCATTATTAGGCAGAAGTGCGGTATTGGGTCCTTAGCTGCCATCTTGTTTTATTACGCCGAGGTGGAAAAAAAAAAAGTCTAAATGGAAACAGTAGTAAGTTCTTAACCTTAAGATGTGTATTGAGGATATATATATAAATATATATCTCATGAAAACAAGATTTTATTAATGCTTACCTTTACAAAATGAACCCTCGTTTTGCACTTAAAAACCTCCTGAAAATTAAACAATTTCATCAAAATTAGATTTTATTAACAACTCTTATCGCTAAAGAATACACCTTCATTCTGCCCTTAAAAAAAGCCCTAAAAATTTAATATTCTCATCAAAATTAATTTTTATTAACAGCTCTTATTGCTAAAGAATAACTCCTTGTTCCTTACTGAAAAAATGCCCCAAAAATAAATAATCTCATCAAAAGATGTCATTAACAACGCTTATCGCTAAACAATGAAACCTCATTTCATACTTCAAAACAAGCCCCTAAAATAAATATCAAAAGTAAATTTCCTTAATAACACTCATCGCTAAAGAATCAACTTAAGAAAAGCTCTGAAAACAAATAATCTAATTAGATAGAACTATTTTAAACAGCATATATATGTCATAAACACTGGAACATGCAGATGGATATCATATTGCAACTCGTTACAGTCCTGGGGAAACGTTGTGTTGGGTTGTTTTACCTCTGAGTGGCACTTTTTTGCACACCATTGGCTAAATGGCCAGGCCACAAGGACCCTGAAGGCTCAGAGGTTGGGGGAGGGGACCCACTGGAACAGCTGTTGGGAGACAGATGGTAGCCTCCCATCAAGGCCATCCAGTGTGTTCTTTAACGTGCACAGGGTTGGATAATAAAATAACTTGTTTCCAAAGTAATATCCCATCCGACAGACGGCGGCCTTTCCAAGCCCATCGGTGTCCCCTACTGACCGTGGGCAGGGCGGGGAATTTTGCGGAGATAAATCTCAACGCTGACCCAGCTGGGACTCGAACCTGGGAACTACAGATTACGAGCCTGGCGCGCTACCGACTGACCCACCCCCCGCCCTGGGGAAACATCCTGTAGAAAAGTACAACATGGAAGCTGAGGACCCAATACTACACCATATTGCATTATTACTTTGGAAACAAGTTATTTTATCATTAATTTTATTATCCAATCTCACCTCATTAATTTCTTACCATGTTGACACTTTCCATGGTTTATAAATGAATTTGGCAAAATGTGCTTCAACACATTGCATCCATGGTTTTGGTTCTTACTTATTATAATCAATAATAAATAAAATATATAACCTCTCAAGCACCTGAGGTCTGACAGGAGCCTATCAGTTTAATACATCATAGAGAAGGTGAAAGACCTCAGTAGAAAGAGCACAAATATTCATGCTTTGTCAAGGACTCAAACCCAGGTCTCTTTAATCAGTAGCCAAGTGAACTAACCACTCCACCATGCAGCTTCTGAAGGGTATTTTTGTATATTCAGACTGATTTTAGCTTTTCTAAGAAACTGCATGCAGTATTACATAAAAAAAAACCCAGAATCATATACTTCATTTCCATTTATTTCTTTATCATGCGACAGGCAAATAGCTGTTGAGTAAACTAATGACCATTACAGTATACAGTTTGAAAGTTTTTCAATAATTACTTATGAAATTAAGTATTTTTTGGCAAGTACTGTCAACACTTTAAAAAATTAATTAAGCAGCATTAGCCATTATATCCAGAGTTTTGAGCTTCGTAAGCTATCCCGAGTAGATGTTTCCCGAGAATTACAAAAGGAAACGAAGTTCAAATATTTTAACTACAAGTACACATGCAGCCACTAAAAACTTATAGATCACATTTCTACTCACGAGTTGGGGGGGGGGGAATTAAATCATTCAGACTTTGTGAAATGTACTAAGTTTTTTAAAATACAAATAATTCCTATGGTAATACCTACAACACATTTCATGACAGATGTTGTTTACACTTATCTCAATGCAATTTTCATCACTTGATGAACTTTGCTTATTAAGATACGCCTATAGTTCCTTTTTGTATTATGTTGAAACAAGAGTACCATGTTCGTTCTACGACAGCAAAATGTCTAAAATACGAGTTCTTATTATTTAGTATATAAAACAGCAATATACCACAATTCATTCTTAGCGCCATACAATCGAAGTTCTTACTAAGGTTGTTGCCAGAAAAGCCAAATAAACATTTTTTGTAAATTTGGTTTAGTAATCTGCACACCAGGAATTCTCAAGTCTATGTACAATTTTGGCCTATGGATATCCGTGTTTTGGCCGAGAGAACAGAAAACTAAAAAATTAATTTTTTTTCAGAGTAGGAAGCAAAATATTTAATTCGAAGTCTCTATATTTCATTGATTAAATTTTACTTTTGAAATTTCATGACAAGGAATTAAATATATTTAGAAACATTTTATAGAAAAATAAAATCAAGTTTAGGTAAAGTACTACTGATACTAGCCTGTATTCTAGAGGTTTCCTAACCAGCAAAAAAACAGAGAAAACAGAATGAAACATATCTTTGCCTAGAGCTCTCTGGTACAAAAACCAGAATAAAGCTTAAATCTTGAGAACATCCAAGGCATGCCTAGCCAATTTTGTCCACTACGCAAAAGCAGAGCTGGCGCGTATTTTTGCGGGCCTGGTGAAGTCAAATATAAATAAAACTGAAGTCAAATATAAATAAAACTGAATCAAAAAACATAACATTCCTATAGGCTCCACGGTGACTGTTTCTGAGCATTCAGCGCCACTATGTGTACCTAGTGGAAATTAACATTCGCTAATCTGCATGCACAAGTTAGGCAGTTCTCTTTCCGACCCATAGAGGTAACGCAAAGCAATGGTATCACAGAGGATTTGCAATTGCTTTTAACGGAATAAATGATTTCTGCCTTCAAGTTTTTCTGAAAAGATGAAAAAACACAAAATTGGCGAAAAAAAAATCGCTTACTTACACTGGATATCGAACCGAAAACCTCAACCTTAGACGCCGAGAGAAATACCATTACGCTATGCAGGCAAGGAACATATTCTTTGATGAAGGGCCGGACTTACGCAAAGGCTAACTAAGCAACAGCTTAGGGCCCTCGCGATGTGAGGTGCCTCAAAAAATGTATTTCAAGTTTTACTGCTTTCAGAATTTTTTTTCAATATTTAATCTATTATGCAAACACTACTTTGCTCTACAACGCTAAAATAATGTTTTCTCTACATCAATTTCGTGTTAATTTTTCAATGTTACCCTCAATCAGAATAATTATATATATATTTAGACTTTTGAATATTTGGGGCCTCTTAAATTTCAATAGCCTCATTATCATCATCATTCTCAAGCAGCCATGGGCTACAGAGGTCCAACCAGACAGTGCAATTTAGTTCTCCAAGCAATTCTGTCCTGAACTACATCTACTGCACCTGGCCACTGCACACCAATTCTAACAAGGTCCTGTTTGACAATGTCAGACCACCGCATCCTATGTCTCCCCCTCTTTCTGAAGCCTTTAGGCACACTGTTCATAACCCTATTTGCCAATCTATAATTATCCATATGGGGGCAACATGGCCAAACCATCGGAGTCTCTCTCTGCACAATATGCTGCTTAAAGGAGGTTGCAAACTCCTTTGCCTAACCTCATCATTAGTTACAAAGTAGAACCACCTAATGCCAAAGATACTGCGTAAGCATCTGGAATCAAAAGCATCTAGTTTCCTGTTATCTTGTTTACAAAGTGTCCAAGTTTCACTACCATAACTAACCCTAGAAAGAATCAAACTATTATACAGTCTAATTTTAGTCTTTAGGTGTATATGCCTATTTCTCCACACTCTCTACAGATTCTTAAAAGTCCCGGCAGCAATCCCTATTCGTCTGTTAATCTCATGCCTCACATCACCAGTATCTGTTACATAGCTCCCAAGATAATTAAACTGTGACACCTGCTCAAGACTGCAACCATTCAGACTAACTGAATCACAGTCTGGCTGACCAATTTTCATCACTTTAGTTTTCTCTCTGTTTATAACCAAACCTACTCTACTACCAGTCTCATCAACAGCTCGAATGAAAGAGTTCATCTCATCAACATCATTTGCCAAAAGGGCTAAATCATCAGCGTAATCTAAATCAGAAATTTTCGTATCTCCAGCCCATTTAAGGCCAAAATCTTTCCCTTGAAGTTAATTTCGCATAACATAATCAATAACCAAACTAAAGAGAAAAGGAGACAAAATGCACCCTTGTCGAACACCAGAAGTAATGCTAAACCAATTGCTGCAAGCCTTACCAACTCTCACACACGACTCAGTGTTATTATAGAGAGCTTTCATTATGTTAACTAACTTGTCTGGTATACCATATGATCTCACAATCTACCACAAATTATGACGATCAACAGAGTCCAAAGCCTTTTTGAAATCAACAAAGCTAGCAACCAAAGGTTTCTGAAACTCTAAACATTTCTCAAGAACCTACCTAAGTGAAAATATCTGATCCACACACCCCCTACCACTTCTGAATCATACCAAATTCTTAATTCTATTAAGCACAATCATGGAAAGAACTTTACCTGGAACAGAAAGTAGGCCGATACCACTTCAGATTGTGTTATAGGGCCAACATTAAAGGCACCAATGCATCTATCATCATTGCAAACAATAGGAGTAGAACTAACTACATTGTTTAGAACATCACTGAAATGCTCAGCCCACCTAGCCATGACAGAACCTCACCTTCTGTAACCTTTAACATGTTTATCCTTAAATCCCTGTATACCTGTCCGTTTTCTACCACACAAAACATTAACTATCTGGTACAGCTCTCTGCCGTTGGGCTGTCTAACTGCTTCCTCGGCTGTCAGCCAAGCCATCGAGCAAAAGATTCTTATCAGCAGCTAACTGATCCTTTACACGTTTATTAAGCTCTCTGTAAATCTTTCTATTAGGACCAGTAGGGTATTGATTAAGGACATTCCTGCAGTTTTTCTTTCTGAAATAAGCTCAAGTGCCTTATCACTCAAATAATTCTGTCTCCTCTGCTCCTTTTTCTCCAAAAGAGTACTGTTAGTTTCCAAAAAAGCCTGTTTAAAATGGTCCCATTCTTCCTCAACTTCAGTAGTAAGCAAACCATGACTGTCATAATGACTAAGTAACCTATCATTTTAAGCTTTGGCTATAACTGGATCTTTCAGAGCTTCAGTATTAAAAGCAAATTTTTTAACCCTAGCACAACACTTTTTAATTTAAGTTGCAAGACACTTTTAACAAGGTAATGGTCAGATCCAATTTCAGCTCCCCTATATGCCCTGGTATTCCTAACAGAACTAGCCCATTTGCTGTTAATATATAATCAATCATATTCTTATGCAGCCCATCAGGTGAAACCCATGTGTACTTATGTATGTCGTGGTGTTTGTAATAAGTGTTAGTTATTCTGAAACCATTGAGTTTACTTACCTGTACGAGACGTTGCCCATTGCCATTGCAACTACGAATACCAAAAGGGCCTATCACCCCTCCCCAAAGGTCAGAGTCAGTACCAACTTTGGCATTGAAGTCACCTAGAACAAGGGTAATATCACCTTGACAGAATTCAAAATATCCTGAAGTTGTCTGTAAAACCCATCCTTCTCATCCTCATCGGCATCCCTAGTGGGGGCATAACAGCAGATGACATTCAGGTCTTTTACGCTTGTCTGAAATTTTGCTGTAAGAAACCTTTCATTAATGCACTTATATCCTAGAAGAGCATCGCTAGCGTGTCTGCTGAGAAGCAGACCCACGCCTTGGTGATGCTTATTGTCGTCCCTCGCTGAAAAGAGAAATATAAGATTATTTTCAAGAATCTGACCTTTATCTATCCATCTGGTCTATTGCAAGCCGAGAATATCTAAATTATAATGGTGGTCTGTAAATGGTAGCTAGGTAGTCACTGGAAGGAAAGCTATGCACCAATCCCCTGTGATGATGCATAGAACTGGCCAGGCCTAGCACCTAATGTCGAATCCCGCCTTCTCGTGGTGCAGACCGTTAGTACTTTTCAAAAGAGTTGCTCTCTTGTGGAAGTGAACGGATGGGGAGGCTGCCAGATTAGTTTGGCCTACTGATCTTGACAACTCTGGCTACTTATTTATTCTACCCTGCTGAGGAGTGTCAACCACACAGGGTCCTGGTGCTGACCATATAAACCTACTCGACTGAAATATGGCTCTGAGCGTGATTATGGATCCTGAATTTGCTGCACTGGTGGGCTTCTGTGGAGGGAAAATCTTCCGCTGCATTTTCTGTTTGTTTTTGGGTTGACAAACTAAGTGAATAGATTCACAGGATATGTTTATCAGCTGGATAATCCTGAGCAGATGTCATCGCAGGCACCTGAACTCTCTGCTTCTATTGGCATCGTCAAATTCTACATTGGAGGAAGTCTTCCAGTGTAGATGGCTTCAGCCTTTAGTGGTGGGGGAATGGGTCTTTGCACCATGTCTGCGATTAGGGGGCTGTTTGATATTGTCGGCATTCCCTCTCTCAATAAACATAGTTTCTTTAAACATCCCACTAACTATTTTCTTCCATAGGTAGTTAGAATGTGAGGACTCTGCACAGAGCTTTTTCTCTTGATGTCCTCACGCAAGAATTCTATAATTTATCAATAGCATAGGGCATTTTAAATTTGCCTTAGCAGCTTTGGGCCTCAAATGGTAAAAGTGGGCAAATGTCCAATGCAAATATTTTCATGCTTTGTTCATAATATAATAAGATCGATTACGCATGTACACTGAAAAGCTTTATTTAGCAGCTAATAAGCTGTTAAATAAATTATTTTGTTTCTTGCTATTTCAGAGCTTAAAGGCAACTAACGCATACCATCGTTCGACTTATTGCCGCTGTAGGAAATGGATCCGTTCGCTATAGGAAATATATGACCGTATTTCGCTATAGGAAACGATTCCGTTCAATGCAATTGCATTTTCGTGTGATTAGTAATACTATGAATATTTCCGTTGTGTGATTAGTAATACTACGACTTTTAAACTCTCACAACGAACACATCTTAAAACTTAACTTCGAAGATTATCCTCAGGTATACTGCGTAAACCTCATAAAGTTGCAATTGCGCTGAGTGCGTCAAATACTGCAGTTATTGACAGAGTCAGAACACGATCCGAGTACTTCACCCTGGTACCGCTACGAACAGCACTCTCGCTAGTCGTTAGTAGAGGCCCTATATAGGTAGTGGTTGGCCATCTCAAAATTGGACGCCATGTTTTGTCGTCGCTCGGATTGTTTGGCGCGCATAGCAAATGGTATTGCACGTTATTTATGGATTCAGGAAAAGGGTAGGATAATATTTGATACAGATTTCAGTGTTCATGATTGGAAGCACTTTAGAAAACGGCTAAGGAAGGAAAAGTAAAATTTAGAGTTTTTTTTAAAAAAAAAATTTGGATTTCGCTTTGTTGTCTGTCCATCTGTAGACATCAAACTTTTTTGTTTATACAGATAAATAAAATTTTTTTGTGTTAGATAGATATCAATGATATATTGCCATTTGCATTTTTCGAATCTCGCAAAAGTTATAACTGCGCCCTCTAACGGTGGAAAATTGTGAAAATTTCAAAATATCAAACGAATATTTTAAACGATGTAGTTATATTAGAAGTTTGAAATTTTGGTGTTGAAATGTGAAGGTTACGTAGTTACCATTGGCAACAATCACTTGACCCTTTAGACTCAGGGGTGAGGCGAATGCAACTTTTTGTTTTAACAGAAAATTGTATGTTTTTAGAGATAAAAATTCTTTTTGGGTTGCACAGGTATTGATGAAATATTAGAATTTGCATTTTCCGAAATTTCCAAAAGCTATAATTTCGCTCTCTAACGGTGGAAAAAAATCGAAAAATCCAAAAATTTAAAACGAATATTGCAAACGATGTAGTTATGCTAGAAATTTTGTTCGTGAATATGACATTCTTGAAGATTGCATTGACAACAATGAGTTGACCCCTACGCCTAAGGTAGGTAAGAAATGGAACAGTTTTAAGAAATAATGGGAAATCTCTTTTTTAGTTGGTTACTAAGGTAGTTTTTATTTATATCATTAGAGATCATTAAATATCGAAACTGCAAAACTAACGAATGTTTAAAGTGATTTGTTTATGGTAGAAATTTCGGCGTGTAGAGTTCTGTTATGGTAGAAATTCCATTAACAGCAATAATTAACAGCCACTATTTTCAGAGGAGCGAGAGAAAAGAAACTTTTTAAATTTAAGAACGAAAAGGCAAATACTTTTTATGTTGTATAATTACTAATAAAATACTACTATGGGCATTTCCCCTATCATACATTAAAAAATAAATAATCCCTCAAGCACGTGTTTCCTACAGAGGTCTGACAGGAGCCTGTCAGTTTATACGCCATAGTAGGTCTGTGAAGATGGCGGGATTTCAGCAGAAAAACAACACAAACATCCAAAATTGAAACTTTTAAGGAGTGAAAAAGTAGGCAAAGGAAGAACTTCATTCTCTTTGAAAATGAAATTCCCATATGCGTTCTTCTAGTTATTTTACACTTTCAGTACCCTCTGACAGTGGAAATTTGAACTACTGCATAATTAGTAAAATAAATTATTAATATTTTATTAGTACCTGTACAACACAAAAAAGTTTTTCATTTATCTCTTAAAGCAGAAAAGTTGTATTTTACCTTCACCCCCTTGCTAAAACTGGATAAATCATTACCATCAGTGTAAACCACTTGATCATTATACTCTATGACCAGATATTTAACTTTCTATCATAATAGATCGTCTGCAATATTCGTTTAAAGATTTGGTATTTCCAGCTTTTTTCAGCCGCTAGAAGACGCCTTTCGAGTTTTTATTTACCACCTTTAGCACTTTCTGACATTGGAAATTCCAACTGATAGGGATTCGAAAAATGTAAATATTCATATTTTGTTAGTACATGGAAAATAAAAAAAAAAAGATTATTTCGTTTACCTCTTTAAATAAAAAAATTTCATTTTCGCACTCCCTTTTGTTTAAGAGGGTAAAGCTTTGTTGCCATTGTAAACCCTGTGAACATAACACTCTACTACCAAAATTTCATATTTTTAGTGTAAATAGTTTGTTTGTAATATTCGTTCGAAATTTTAGCATTTTTCATCATTTTCCACGGCTAGAGGGCGCTATTAAAGCTATTGAAATATTTCAAAATTGCGAATCGCAATATTCCTTCGACACCTATCCAACGTAAAAAGAATTTTTCATTTATCTCTAAAAGTAAAAATGTTGATTGTCTACAGACAGACATGTGGAATGACAGACAGACAAACAACAGTTAACAGAGAGACAGACAGACAAACAAATATTGGGATAAGCAAACGATAAAGTTAAAACATTAGCTCGTTTTTCAAATGAACCTTAAAAGTTCGGACAATTATTCTTGCCAAATAAAGCTAAATAAGGGTTCTCAGTATAATATGACGTTACTTTGTCAAAATGAATTCAATTCGAAAAGATCGTCGATTCTTTAAAGTTAAATCTAGTCAAATATAAAAAAAATCCTGCTAAAGAGAAAAAATTAGCAAGTCAAAACTATTTCATAAAACAAATCAAATTTGTTTCCAAAAATCAAGACCCACCAAAGAGAATTCTCCTTCTACACAAAATTCTCCAAGCAACTAACAACTCACTCCCACAAAATCTCTATCTACATTCTCAAATCACAGCTCCAAATTCTCAACTAACAATCTCTCTACTAGCTTCAAAACTAGTTCGGTGAACTAACGTCACTTCCTATACACGTAGCGTGCAATTGGGTTGGGCCAACTTGGTTGGGTTGTTTTACCTCTGAGCGGCGCTTTTTTGCGCACAGTGGGCTAAATGGCCAGGTCACATGGACTCCGAAGGCTCAGAGAAAGTTGGGGGAGGCGATGCACTGGAACAGCTGTTGGGAGACAGATGGTAGCCTCCCGTCAAGGTCATCCAGCGTGTTCTTTAACGTGCACAGGGTATGGGCTCTCCCTCACACGGGGCCACGGCTTAACGTCCCATCCGACGGACGGCGGCCTTTTCAAGCCCATCGGTGTCCCCTACTGACCGTGGGCAGGGCGGGGAATTTTGCGGAGATAAATCTCAACGCTGACCCAGCTGGGACTCGAACCTGGGAACTACAGATTACGAGCCTGGCGCGCTACCGACTGAGCTACCCCCGCCCCCGAACCTGCGGCGTGCAACTGACACTTGTGTGTTGAACGTTGGGAAGTACATTTGCATACGAATTAATCAGAGCGCTCGCGTTTACTATGACGTAAGCGGGGGCGTAAGAGGCGGCTGTCAATCAAATATCGGAGTTGCGCATGCGCAACTCCTTTAGCGGTATTGGGCGAGGAGATATGATGATTCCAACTGAAGATAGTCCCCAAAATCATAATTATAATTGTAAATAAAGTAAAACTGGTTAAGAAAAAGTAAGAATGAATGGTTGACCATCACAACTTTGTGTCAGTCTACCGTATGTTTGTAGATATTCAACTTTTTTTTATATAGATAAATGAAATTTTTTGGTGGTTTGGATAAGAACTAATGCAATATTAGGATTCGACTTTTCGGAAGTTTTCAACAGTTTTAATTTCGATCGTTATAAGGAGCTACCGTTGAAAAATTGGTCAATTTTTAACGACTGTTGCAAACGATCCTATTCGTGCTAAAAAGGTAAGATTTTGGTGATGGAGAGTTGTAGTCACGAGGTTCCCACTTACAGCAGATATTTGAGCTAACCCCAAGTGTGAGTGGGAAAATGCAACTTTTGTGTTTTAGCAGAAAAAACGTAGAGGGGGGGGGGGCGAAATAATGCTATTTTCCTTTTCCGTTCATCATTTATTTATAGCTTCCATCGTTAGAGGGCACTAAAATCGAAAAATGCCGTTCCTTTTGAAAACTAACATCCCATAATCAAAGAGGAGATGTCTATTCTACTTTTGAGTGGAAAGAAGGCAATCTATTTCTTTTTTTATTTAGTAAAAATAATTGTGGAAGTAGGCTGGGCAGGGCCTGGGGCCAATAAGGGCTCGGTGAGAGGGCTCTGATTGGGTTTCATTAAAGGGTTTTTTGAACGGAAATTGTTACTTGAATATGAATAAAACTGGACTGTAAGTTGTTAAAGACAACAAAGATAGAAATTTGTTGTTCTCGAGGCCCCTTTGTTATGATATCTAGAGTCACCATTTTTATCTTTAATTATTGACACAACAGAAGGTACAGGGTGTCCATAAAGTCTCTTTACATTTGGGTTGGGTTGTTTTACCTCTGAGCGGCACTTTTTTGCACACCATGGGCAAAATGGCCAGGTCACATTGACCCCGAAGGCTCAGAGAAGGTTGGGGGAGGGGACCCACTAGAAGAGATGTTGGGAGACAGATGGTAGCCTCCCGTCAAGGCCATCCAGCGTGTTCTTATAACGTACATATAGTATGGCTCTCCCGCACACTGGGCTACGGCTTAACGTCCCATCCGACGGACGGCGGCCTTTCCAAGCCCATCGGTGTCCCCTACTGACCGTGGGCAGGGTGGGGGATTTTGCGGAGATAAATCTCAACGCTGACCCAGCTGGGACTCGAACCTGAGAACTACAGATTACGAGCCTGGCGCGCTACCGACTGAGCCCCCCCCCCCCCGCCCCTATCTCTTTACAATTAAAAAAATTATTAAAAAAAATCAAATGAAAATATAAATATTTGGAAATTATTACAAAATGAGAAGTAGTATTACAAAATTAAAGTTTTTTCCATCATTTAATACACCTCTATATGGGCACCATTAGTTGCACGAAGCACATCAAGACGGTACTCGATTTCTTACCATGTTCGCTGTAGCATAGCCTCATCAATGGTGGCAATGGCATCACTGATCTTTTGCTTTTGGTCAGTGATGTCCCTTATCTTTGTTCGATACACGATATCTTTAACATAACCCCATAGAAAGAAGTCCAGGGGAGTGATATCTGGTGAACGAGGTGGCCAGGGAATTGGGCCATCCCTTCAAATCCACCGGTCTGGAAATGTGTGATTTAGGAACCCACGGACTTGCAGTCCCCAATGTGGTGGTGCACCATCTTGCTGGAAAATGATGGTTGGTTGAAGGTCATTTAGTTGTGGTGCCACATATTTAGTAAAGAGGTCAAAGTAAACATTTGCAGTAATTGATGCCTCGTTGAAGAAAAATGGACGAAGGATTCGACTGCACATGATCCCACAACACACATTAACCTTTGGACTATCTCGGTGAAGTTCATTAGTCACATGGGGGTGTTCTGATCCCTAGATTCTCACATTATGTGTGTTCAGTTTCCCTGAGACATGAAAGGTTGCCTCATCACTAAAACAAACTCGGGTGAGGAAAGTTTCGTCCTCAGAAATTCGTTCCAGCATGTTAACTGCAAACTCTTTTCGTCTTGGTTTATCATTTGGCTCGAGTGCCTGTAAGAGTTACACTTTGTAAGCGTAGAATCGCAAGTTCTTGTGTAGGACTTTGTGCACTGTTGAACGTGGTAGCTCTGTCTGGCAGCAGCACGGATGGACGTTGTGGGAGATCGACTAAAGGCTTGTCTTACACGATCGATGTTTTCCTCAGATGTGTCCTCAGTCGTCCACTCCTCCCTTTATCCAACACTGTCCCTGTCTCCATAAATTTCTTGTGCCATGCACGAATTGACGGACGTGACGGTGGATCTCTGCCATACTTAGTTCTGTAGTTTCGCTGAGTCTGCGTATCCGATTTCGTTTCAATAAACCATGATACACATTGTGCCTTCTCTTAAGGAGTAGCCATTTTTTAGTTTCTTTAAAAAATATCTTTCTTCAACATGGTACCTGAAATACACAAATGCAATGTTATTAAAAACTTTGATAACCACTTAGAACAAATTTGATTAAGATATCTCATAAATTGCCTTTGTAATAAATTTTTTAAATTGTAAAGAGACTTTATAGACACCCTGTATCTGAAACAGAGTTCAAATAAGCATATACCGAACAGCAAAAAAAAAATTCATTTTTCGCTATGCGAATATTTCACACTCCGAATGAAAATTTTTCATCAATTAGATCTAAAGAATTACCTTTAGGATTTCTGCCAGTTATTTGAACAATCTTCCTCTTGCTTAGAGAAACAGATAGTTGATTTTATTGAAGAGGCTTTTGGTTGGGTTGTTTTACCTCTGAGCGGCACTTTTTTTGAACTCCATGGGCTAAATGGCCAGGTCAGATGGACCCCGAAGGCTCAGAGAAGGTTGGGGGAGGGGACCCACTGGAACAGCTGTTGGGAGACAGATGGTAGCCTCCCGTCAAGGCCATCCAGCGTGTTCTTATAACGTGCATAGAGTATGGCTCTCCCGCACACGGGACCACGGCTTAACGTCCCATCCGACGGGCGGCGGTCTTTCCCAAGTCCATCGGTGTCCCCTACTGACCGAGGGCAGGGCGTGGAGTTTTTCCGGAGATAAGTCTCAACACTGACCCAGCTGGGACTCGAACCTGGGAATTGCAGATAACGAGCCTGGCACGTTACCGACTGAGCCACCCCCGCCCCATATTGAAGAGGCATTGATATAAGGAAATGTGTGGCTATGGATACAATGGCGCTGCAAATATGAGAGGATGTTATTCGGGAATATAAGTCAGGATTTCCAAGAAAGGACCTTATAATTTAAACCTCGACCTTAATACTAGGTTAAGTTTCTGATGTATTCAAAACAGTAGCATTGAAAAAGGTTTGTTCGATGTCAGCCTAGATTTGACAATTTGATTGCTATTCGTTATCGATACACAGATATTTTAAATGGATTGACAAAAATAATACTTTTTACTAATAAACATGAACGTACAGAAGCATGCATTGACAAATCAGTTTGAAAATTTTTAATAATTTTTTAAACAAAATTTGAGGAATTTCGAACACTGTTTTAAAACGTTTACAATGTAAAAATATATTAGACAAAGCAGTCAAATTATTTCAGAAATCAATCGAACAACTAATGCAGGTACGAAACAATAGCAACTGAAATAGCGATGTAATGGTGACAGGGGAAAAAAATACCAGAGCAAAAAGAAGCAAAAGACAATTGATTATTTATGTGAAGATTACAGTTTTACCAATTACGAAAAGAATTTTAGAGTCACAGTCTACAGAGATGCGTCTTTAGATTACACAATTAGTGAAGACAACAATTTCAGGGTATGCAAAATGTTTCCAATTATTTTAGCATTCTCTACCCAGAGAACTTGTTTTCTACTACAGACGAACTGTATAGGAATGAGAATAGGCAGCAAATAAGTACAAAAGGGACATTTCTTCGGGGTTTCTGGAACAATCGGCTTCTTTCCGCACTTGGTTCCAAAAAATAAATTAAAAACATTATAACGATTAAAAAAATAGGTTCTCTACTGATGCGAGATAATATCGCATTATCATCGAATTTCACTCGTTTTACTAACTGCCAAATCGTTATTTTTTTTTACCATACTATAACAAATATACATATTTTAATTATTGCTAGCGCTGAACGAACCTTTTTTTACAGTAAAATTAAATAAAAATTATGTAAGGTACACAATAGCACAAGTGTGATTAAATGGATTGTCATTAACATAAATTGAGAGAAGCAACTTAGACGTAAAACGGTTAATTCATGTTTTTGTCAAAAAGAAATCAAGAGGCGTTAATTTTAAGTAAAGTGAAATAATGAAATTTTATGTGTGTTATAATAATATAAAATTCTCGGAATGTATAATAAATATTATTCTCGGTTCTCTGTCGAATGAATTGAGTGAGTGATTCTACAGTTATTTAGTGAACTAAATGTAACGCGTTGACAAGTGATTCAAGAAATTAGAAGACTTATTTTCAATTGAGAATATTTACTCCAATACAGTAAGCGTTGGGTTGTTTTACCTCTGAGCGGCACTTTTTTGCACACCATGGGCTAAATGGCCAGTCACAAGCACCCCGAAGGCTCAGAGAAGGTTGGGGGAGGGCACCCACTGGAACAGCTGTTGGGAGACAGATGGTAGCCTCCCGTCAAGGCCATCGAGCGTGTTCTTTAACGTGCACAGGGTATGGCTCTCCCGCACACGGGGCCACGGCTTAACGCCCCATCCGACGGACGGCGGCCTTTCCAAGTCCATCGGTGTCCCCTACTGACCGTGGGCAGGGCGGGGAATTTTGCGGAGATAAATCTCAACACTGACCCAGCTGGGACTCGAACCTGGGGATACAGTAAGCATTCTTTTTTTTTTTATACATCTGTATAATGGACAACGTCACTGTTCATTTTTGCATTGTTTATATGCATAAGTTTTCGATTCGAATGGTGGTATAATCCGATTTTAGTTTCATACAAAGCAAGTTGGTAAAAAAAAACAAATGTAAAGTGTTATTGAAAACTTCAGACATTCAGTTAACTATATAAAAATAACATATTTTCCTCTATTAAAGCCTTAAAAATCATATTTAAGGGCACTTAATTTTTAATTCGACCGTCCAGTGACCTATGTGCTTGTTACTGATTAAAGGGACCTGGGTTTGAGCGTGGAAAAGCTTGGATATTTGTATTTTTTTTCTTTCTTCTGAGTCTAGACTTCCTCACAGGTCTTCTATATCGCATATTATACAGATAAGCTCTTGTCAGACCTCTGTTGAAAAAAGCTGCTTGAGGGGAGATTTGTTTTAATTTTTAATTCACATTATGTTTTCAATATAATAATTTACTTAACGTTAGTTCTTCTAGAACTGCATCTAGATTGAAAAATGTTTTGCTGTATAACATATGTCTGTAGTTACACAAATAAGTAAAAAGGGACATTTTTTCGGAGTTTCCGGGACAATTAGCTTCTTTTCTCACTTCTTTCAAACAAATGCAAAACAACACAACTATTCAGGAAAGATGTTGTGGTTTTGGTTTTTCAATCAATGAAATTTTTAACAAAATAAATAGTGTAATGGAAATGACAAGTTAGTGGTATACAAAACAGTGCTCTTGAAAAATTTGGGGCCTGAAAAAAAAGTGTCCTGGCCCAGGACCCATGGTCTGCTTGTTCCGCCCCTGTTCTTAGGTGAATTATTTGTCTTTTAAATAATCAACTCTTAAACTACGTGGTGTTATGAGACACACGAGATATAGTACAAAGTGAATTACGTCATGAATGGATTGGAACACGATGGATTTAATAATAATCATAGGAGATTAGAGAATAGTACTAGTTGAAATCTGTAGTTAACAGGTACGAGTCCCAGCTGGGTCAGCGTCGAGATTTATCTCCGCAAAACTCCCCACACTGCCCACGGTCAGTAGGGGACACCGATGTGCTTGGAAAGGCCACCGTCCGTCGGATGGGACGTTAAGCCGTGACACCGTGTACGGGAGAGCCATACTCTGTGCACGTTAAAGAACACGCTGGATGGCCTTGACGGGAGGCTACCATCTGTCTCCCAACAGCTGTTCCAGTGGGTCCCCTCCTCCAACCTTCTCTGAGCCTTCGGGGTCCATGTGATCTGGCCATTTAGCCCATGGTGTGCAGAAAAGTGCCGCTCAGAAGTAAAACAACCCAACTACTGTGAAAAACGATTTCCTTTGGTGTAATGCGCGGAGACGACTTATCTATATTGTGATAATCTATTCTCGAACAAAACTAATCTTAACAATGCATCTTTAATCAGCGAAGAGTCTTTTTTGTACGAAATGTAAACCAGTGGTAAGGTGATTGGTAAAGGTTGTACCTATGCTTCGATTTTGATTCGTTTTCGAATGTTTACGCTGGTTTTTCAGTTATTATTATTATTAGCATTCATTAAATATTAACTTTATTTCCATTATAATTTTTAAAAACATTGCATCAAAAATTTACAATCAGAGCTTGTGTGGAAACAGCAAGAACAAAATAAAATTAGAAACGATGAAAATAAGTTATATACAATCAGCAGGAAACATTACGTGAAAACACTGAAAAAAGTTTTTAAATAATTACATTGAACAAAAATTCAAAATCATATTTCTCTAAATTAAAAAATTCTCTAAGTTTGGGTTTAAATATAATTCAATTGTTTAAGTTTCTGATATCATCAGAATCATTTTTGAACATTTTTGGAGCTAGGCAGAAAATTTTGCTTTTGACAGACAGTTCTATTAACTTTCGGGACAGAGCGTGAATTCTTCCGGATTCTCTAGAATAATATTATGACTTTACTTTTAATTTAGACCATTCAGAGTTATTAAAGAGAAATAGTATGAACTTGAATATAAAAGATTTTCTGAGTGTTAGAAGAGAATTATGTGAATAAATATTCATCAAGGGGTTTCATCTCTTAATTTAAATACACATTTCACTATTTTATTTTACAATCTAATGGCAGGATTTATATTTGTAAAATAATCACTCCCCCTCCCCCCCCCCCCCCTCAGACACAGAATCCATACTGAATAGCAGAATTAATTCAGGCACAATAAAAAATCCTTAAAAATTACCATCAACTCTTTTTTTTACAAAATAAAGCTCATACAATATAAATCTTAATTTCTTAACCAAAGAAGTTGTATGTCATTTCCATTTTAAATTATTGTCAACCATAATACCAAGATATTTATAGCTAGGTACTTCTTTTACACTTTGCAGGTACAAATATTGAAATTTTTACGTGTCATTAATAAAACACAATGAAATTTCATATTTAATTGTTGAAAAAGCTCCGTTTTAGCTGAAATTTAATAAATTTAGTTTTAGTAATATTTAGAGTTATTTAATTTAAACCATGCATTTAATCTAAACAAATCCTCTTTGACATTATTTTTTAATTCTGACAGATTTCTACCTCCATATATTAAGATAGTGTCATCAGCAAATCCAACAATATCTCCATTTAAACCAAGTGAATACAAATCATTTATACAAATCAAGAATAATAACGGTCCCAAAACTGATTCCTGTGGAACACCTTTATTTAAAAACTGAAAGTTACTCTGACCATTGTTTATTAATACTGCTTGATTTCCGATATTTAAATAAGAATTAAACCACTTATAGGTATTTCCTCCAATTCCTATTTTATACACTTTAAACAATAACAATCTATCGTCAACTTTGTCAAATTCTTTTCCAACAGCAATATATAAAGCGATGACTTTGTTTCCCTTACCAACATTTCAGAAAAGTTTATTTGTAAATTTCAAAATGGCTTGTTCTGCATTTTTATATTTCCAAAATCCAAATTGATTATCAGAAAAAAAAAATTAAATTTTTTCGAAAAAAAAAAATTCTTTTCATGAACTTTTAAATTACTTTAGAAAATATGGGTAGAATTGATATAGACCAATAAATAGTTAGAAAAAGAATTAAAATCACCTGTCTTATAAATTGGTATTACAATTGCTTTTTTTAAGACTGTTTGGAAAAACACCTGTTTTAAATGACATATTTACAATTTTTAACATTTAAGCCCCGGGTAAGGCATAGATGTTCATGTTGTTATTCGGCTGAGGCCTTGCCGTTCTCACAGACCTTCTACTATGGCATATAAACTGACAGGCTACTGTAAGAAACTCTGTGGCAAGCAGCTACTTGAGGGAATATTTATTTATTTATTATTTTTTAACTCATCCAGATAATAAAATATAATTTTCAATAATGGTACTGTTAGACATCATAGCAAGTTTTTTTTTTATTAACATCTAAAGAATTTATTGTTGACTTTAGCTCATTTGAATCACAATCGAAAAGAAACATTGAGCTAATATCAGGGTCGGGGCCATGGGATGGGCGGAGCAGGCGATCGCCCAAAGCGCCACGGCAGAGGGAGCACCATGCCGTTTATTTGATATGTTTAAAAATATATTTATCTGTAAGTCGGAATTTCCAAAAGGCAGGCAAGGCACTTGCGTAGGACTTCCAACACAATAGGGCGCCATCATTTCATGTAGTCTTGGTATACACGTGCGACGGTCTGACATGGAAATTCCAACAGTTCAGCAGATGCAGTGATTGAACAATCACCTACTATCTGGCACTGTCAAACTCGCATCACTGCCTTTAGCATGATTACTTCTCGTGACTGATTTCCAATGCGGAGATCTGCTCTATTTATATGCATTGTGAGTTTTAGTGTTCCACGTGATTGGACGCGATGCTTGCATATTGTTATTGGGGTGTATATATAATTTGTCCATTCAGTATATAAGTAAAGAGTGCAGAAATAGCAGAAAAAACTGATTCCCAAATGAGAGTCGCATACAGAAATGTGTTATTTATCCCAGTTCCTCATTTTCCATCATTTGTTGCAAAAATACAGGTGCTCAAAATTCAAGGATAATGTATAAATTCGTAAATAACTCGAAATATTTTTAACGGAATGCAATGAAATTTGGTAAAGAGGTTTATTATTCCATTACAAATGTAAATCAAGCAGAATAAATTCATAATCGTATAATGTGCATATGTTAAGATCATAATCCTGAAATTGACATGAAAGAGCAGTCCATGAAATAAAACTTAAAATCTGTTACGTACGATCATACGTGAATATTAATTGGAATAATTAATCAAAGAGAAAGAATAATAACAATTTCGGGGATCACCAATCAAGTGTGGTCTTGACAACAATTAGTTTTAAATTTTGATATCTTCAGGAGACGAAATAGCTACTTGGATTGAGATACCATGAAATGTTAAATAGCCTTAAAAGGCAAAGGGAAATTACTATCAGTTTATTTATAAGTTTTTATTTTACACTTAAGATCTCAGTCTTACTATGCTATGAAACAAATTAGTATGGGAGTACGAGAGGAAAGAATTTCTTGTCTTATCCTAAAATGCTAACAAGTTATTTTAAAACTTAAGAAAGGAAGCGCAATTTAGCGTCGCCTCCATTTGTAAGCGTTAAATTACTTTTTACTTTTGCTTGGAAGATCTTCTATTTGAATTTGTTCATAACGAAGTTTTGTTTAACACTGCTTTTTCTGCTCCTTTTTTGATTATGATACGTAAACGTTTGTAAATATTCGATGCACAGCTTGCCAAATACCTTTTGTTTCATACTTCATTTAGAAAAAAATATACACTCTAATAGTACATTGTAGACGAGACTTAAGATGCATTTATTAAGCAAAATTGCGTTGGTTTTTTACCAGTGAGCGGCAGTTTTTTGCACACCATGAGCTAAATGGCGAGGTCACAAGGTCCCCAAAGGCTCAGAGAAAGCGTGGGGAGGGAACCCGCTGTTGGGAGACAGATGGTAGCCTCCCATCAAGGCCATCCAGCGTGTTCTTTAACGTGCACAGGGTATGGCTTTCCCACACACAGGACACGGCTTAACGTCCCATCCGACGGGCTGCGGCCTTTCCAAGCCCATCTGTGTCCCATATTGACCGTGGGCAGGGCGGGGAGTTTTGCGGAGATAAATCTCAACGCTGACCCAGCTGGGACTCGAACCTAGGAACTGCATATTGCGAGTCTGGTGCGCTACCGACTGAGCCACCCCCGCCCCAAGCTTAATTGCGAAACGTTATTTCATTATAAAAAGAAAAATCGTCCCTCAAGCGATCGTTTGCTACAGAGGTCTGACAGACTCCTGTCAGTTTAATACGCCATAAAGAGGATGGTGAGGAAAGCGAGAAATCAGCAGAAACGAAACACTGAAAAATCCTTTTCTGCGCTCGAAACCCAGAGCTCTCTGATCAGCAGCCAATGGTGTGAAGGGATGATCTTTCATTTTTAGGACTGCACACATTATTTACTCTAATATTGCCGAATTTCTTTTAATTATTAATAGTTTACTTTCTTTTATTAATATTTAGTCAGTAAACGAAATTCCTTTACAGTTAATTAATATTTTAAGTAACAATTAAGAGTACCTTTATCTTCAATTAGTATTTTATGTAAGTAGTAAAAGTAAAAGCTGCGATAAAAATTAGATTTCGATTTTTCGAAAGGTTTTAATAATTATTCTGCGGATAGCTCGTACTTACCTCTTAACCCTTTCAGGACCATAAGGTTTCTAAGAGTAAATATTAGTATGTAACTATTTATTTTAGTTTGTTTAGACGTAAAATAAATAAAAATCATAAGAAAAATACATAACAATGTGTAGTTTTTTGGAATTTTATGGGAAATATTTTTTCCAATGGATTATAAAGGTAACACAAATTATAGTTAGGCTTTTTACGCAATGTCTTTTATTTATTGGTTTATTATAACAAAATGTTAACTAAAATAATAACTTACCGAATAACATAAAACATGTGAGAAAACACAGTAATATATTATTACACGACACAATAAACTGAAATAATAACAGAGTACAGCCCGCGAATGTTTTATCATTGGCGCCAATTGATTTGACAGTTCTGTTTTTTTTTTTTCCTAAACGTTCCCGTTTACGTAATTGCGTTCGGCATACGTTCTATTTTGACATTCTGTATAAAAAAATGCAGTAAGGTTATAATTAAATACGACAATCACCAATTTTAAAATTGGGAAAAATGTTTCCCCTAGTCGTGAAAGGGTTAAAATAGTTTCCTAATTTTGTGGAATTTTTGCCAATAAGGTTGATAATTTCGTTCAAGCAATTAACGTCACTGTCGGTAACTCCAGCAGTTTTTTAGTCATTATGGTCTCTCAAACGATAATGACGTCCATGCCAGATCCAGAAAAAAATATAGGGGGAGAGGAGGGTCAAGTGACGCAGACGTGACGAAAAAGATAAAAGGGGGGAGGGCTAGAGGGCTGGATTTATATTGTAGTGTAATATTCCCCCTTTTAGAGATTTAAAAAAAATCCTTGAAAAATACAAGAAACATGCAGAAGTTTAATAATTTTTGGCTTTCCTTACTCTTACTGGAAATCTCAAGGTGTGTGGGAGGGGGGGGGATGAAGTGTACGGCTCCCTTGTACCCTCAGATCCGGCTCTGCTCATGTCATACTTGCGTTGCACATGAATATAAAGCGAAAATTCTTATTTTACGCATTACATATTATTATTAATAAAAGTCATTCTATGAGGACCCCGGATGATAAACTGTCCCTTGTCAGTCCGTGCATCAGTAAAAGCACATTTAGAATTAATCACTATTTTACATTGGGAGTAATATTTCATTCCTCCTATCTTTGTCGGTACGATTCGTTGTTGGGTTGTTTTACCTCTGAGCGGCATTTTTTTGCACACCATGGGCTAAATGGCCAGGTCACATGGACCCCGAAGGCTCAGAGAAGGTTGGGGGAGGGGACCCACTGGAACAGCTATTTGGAGACAGATGGTAGCCTCCCGTCAAGGCCATCCAGCGTGTTCTTTAACGTGCACAGGGTATGTCTGTCCCGCACACGGGGCCACGGCTTAATGTCCCATCCGACGGACGGCGGCCTTTCCAAGCACATCGGTGTCCCCTACTGACCGTGGGCAGAGCGGGGAATTTTGCGGAGATAAATCTCAACGCTGACCCAGCTGGGACTCGAACCTGGGAACTACAGATTACAAGCCTGCGGTATGATTCGTACGAACTACTATACACACAGGCAAAACTCTTAAGCCTTCACTCACGAGTTTTGCGCTCGCACTGTGTTTAGTAGTGAGTTTTGTTCCCCACCATAGAGTTTCTTAATAATTTAATCCAGCTCTGCAATCATGTACTTAAGATCTCCTTTTTTTTAGCATCTCTCAATAAAGATAACAGATATGTCCTGTACGTTGTAAAGAAAAAGGTGTCAGAGAAAATATTTAACAAACTGTAGAATTCTAAAATTACCACGTTTTCCGAGACTTTTTTCATTCTTTATAAATTATTTAAGACGTGTGATTTGTCTGAGATTTTAAGCCATGTACACAGAAAAGTAGTGCTCGAGTACCTAGAAGTTATGCTGAATCACTAGAGTATAAAATGTATTCTACAGAGTTTTCTGGGATAAGCACAATACCCCACTGATACCATCAAACTTTAAAAGGTTCAACTAAACTTTAAGCTGGAGATTGTTTACAACACCTCTTTATAATTTATGTCTCTATAAAGTAGAAGCCAGTCAGTTTTATTGCTTCTTTTAAAGCCTCCTTGACAATGCTATTAGCTATTTCATTTTTAGAAATGCCAGCATGGACTTAGATTCACTAAAGCACAATTGTATTTTTGAGGACTAGGTGCCGACATAGAATTACATGTAAGGCTTCTGTGACATCATGATTTGTCGACGTCATATTTTGTTTATGTTGCCTAGAGCAGTTTTGTTGTCACATAGTAAAGCGATATTTTAATTTCTCCCTTTGTGTCCTATGGACAAGGAATTTTTCTTAGTTACCCTTAAGATAAAGTGTTTAGTTGAAACAAGCCCCCGTCCCCCCAATGAAGGGGGTGGCTCAGTTGGTAGCGCGCCAGGCTCGCGATCTGTAGTTCCCAGGTTCGAGTCCCAGCTGGGTCAGCGTTGAGATTTATCTCCGCAAAATTCCCCTCCCTGCCCATGGTCAGTAGGGGACACCAAATGGGCTTGGAAAGGCCGCCGTCCGTCGGATGGGACGTTAAGCCGTGGCTCCGTGTGCGGGAGAGCCACACCCTGTGCACGTTAAAGAACACACTGGATGGCCTTGACGGGAGGCTACCATCTGTCTCCCAACAGCTATTCCAGTGGGTCCCCTCCCCCAACCTTCTCTGAGCCTTCGGGGTCCTTGTGACCTGGCCATTTAGCCCATTGTGTGCAAAAAAGTGCCGCTCAGAGGTAAAACAACCCAACCCCCCAATGAAACCTGATATTTTTATAATTTAGAAAGCTTAATGAATTATGCCGTCCCGTGGCCGAGTGGTTAGCACGCTTGGCTACTGATCTAAGGGACCTGGGTTCGAGCCCCGGAATTAGGCATGGATGTGTGTGTCGTTTTTCTGCTGAGGTCCTGCCATCCTCTCAGATCTCCTACTGTGGCATATAAACTGACAGGCTCCTGTCAGACCTCTGTGGCAAGCAGCTGCTTGAGGGGATATTTATTTTATAATGAATTATATAATGAACCTTTTAACGGTTTCCGCATTGCCTAAAATGTGTTAATATCATAATCATACAAAGTCTAAAACAGAGATAGGCGACTTTTTCTTATCACCAAGTCGGATTATGATTTTTTAGAATCTTATTTATTGCATTCAACACGACTATAGGTTTTTATAAATAAGGTAATTATAAATATTGATTATATATATAAAATATGAACAATTAAATCTTCCCTTATACATATTTATTTTCAAAAAGGAACACGAGAATTTAAACATTCAAGAAATGAAAACTAAATAACATAATCAAGACGACTGCATTTTGAAACTTGCAAGTGGGCCACGGGTTACTCATGACTGATCTAAATTTCGCGAAAAAAAGTTCGAGTAATATAAGATGTTTGCCCCTATACTTGCATCAGATAACTATTTTAGGTGAGGTGGGGATGGCTCAGTCGGTAGCGCGCCAGGCTCGTAATCTACTAATTCCCAGGTTCGAGTCCCGGCTGGGTTGGCGTTGAGATTTATCTCCACAAAACTCAGACCTTCTACTATGGCATATAAACTGACAGACTCCTGTCAGACCTCTGTGGCAAGCAGCTGCTTGAAGGGGTATTTATACTTCATGCATTTTTCGATAAAAAATTTAAAGACTCCTAAAACGGAGGAGAAAATATTGTACTGCTATGGAAATACAACCTCTTACTCCTCCCCACCCCCTTACCTTTTTCCTGGTTCGATTAATGTTCTTGATTTCTTTTCCAGATCCGGCGTGGTCAACAGTGACTTCGAATTTGGTACAGCCTTATATCAGAAATCCTGTAGATTCAGGAGTAGTTTCTAATAGGATCTTTTGCTGTTCATTATGCTGCCCCCCCCCCCCCCCCCCCGAAGTGGGACCACCTTGTCGAGGTGGGGGGGGGGGGGCTACGGTGCCTCTGAGAAGTTGAGTTCGGATCGCTGGCTCTCTGGGGTTCACGAGATCTTATAACCTCTGGTGGAGGGGCCTGTTGAGGGCCTGCGGACTGGTTCTAGGGGGGGGGGGGGGGGCGGTCCAGTGGGCTTATTGACTCGTCCCCTGAGAAGCCCCGGGTTGCAGCCCCGGTTGAGGGGCCGTACCTGAGGGTCTGCGGACTGGGCTTGGAGAACCCGGTCCAGCGGGCTCATCGATGCGGTCTCATTGATATCGTGGGTCGGAAGACTGTTCACTGGGGGGCTTCGGCCCGCTCACAATGGAGAGGACGAAGTCGGAGGCTCGCGACTGGGAGTGAGATCCCTGGTTGACGGGCTTATCGATGGAAAAGCCAAACTAAGACTCCCCAGCAACTCTTTTCGGATGCCAAGGTTAGGATTATTGAATGACATGGTGGAGGATCTGAAGGTGCCTCTCTGAAACTGGGTGCCGGCTCGTCGGTGTTTCTTGCGTGCCTTGTGGCCTCGATGGAGGGGCCGGCTGGGGGACCGCCGACTGGGACTGGAGTCTCTTGTCAGGTGAACTTATCGGCCGGCCCCTGCGAAGTCCTAGGTCGTCTTGGTGCCCCGATGGAGAGGCTTTTCGTAAGTCCTGCAGACTGGATGGATCCCCAGTCTAGTGGGCTCCTACATCGCTCCTGCGAAGTCTGTAGTGACATGGAGTCGGGATGGAGTGGCCTTGTGAGCCTGCAGACTGGGATTGGAGTCCCCGGTCATGTGGGTTCATCATCTCGGCCGCAGCGAAGTCCGGGCTCGAGGTATTGCTGGGGAGGCCGCTGGTTGGTGTCCCGGCGGAGAGGACGAAGTCGAGGGTCATGCCGAACGGGAGCGCGGCCCTATTAAATGTGACTTGTCGATGGGAGAGCCTGGGGACTCTCCATCATGATAGCTTCCCTGTGCAAAAAGTTAGGATTACCAATTGAAGTTCGGCATCTAAATTCAAAAATTACCATCTTATCTGTATTGGCAAATTGAATGTGCACTAAATTCAGTGAGTTATTTGGCTCTATTAGGCAATGATCAAAATTCGAAAAGTCCACTCACTGGATCTCAATGATTATCTCAACAGACTTGTTTCCAAAAGTAAGGTCTCTCTCTCTTCACCAGGTCTTCCCCCGATGCGAATGGCAGGATCCACAGAATGTTCTCTAGCGAGTGGATGGTGGTTTCATGGCAACTCCCTCAAGGTGTAGTGCTGTCTTGTACAGCGGAACACCGGGATTGCCATATTTTACTAAGTTGTCCATTATGCTGTAAATAAAAAACTGCCGACTGTCAGAAAATTTTATATAATTTTCTAAAGCGCACGCTTCTTTTCGATCTGACATGCGAATTTCTGGTATGAGTATTGCAGAAAATGGCAACTCCCTCAAGGTGTAGTGCTGTCTTGTACAGCGGAACACCGGGATTGCCATACTTTACTAAGTTGTCCATTATGCTGTAAATAAAAAACTGCCGACTGTCAGAAAATTTTATATAATTTTCTAAAGCGCACGCTTCTTTTCGATCTGACATGCGAATTTCTGGTATGAGTATTGCAGAAAATGGCAACTTTTACAACATTAACAGAATGACTTTGGCATTCAGGATTTGCATTCCCAGTAAATTATTTCACTGTTAACAGTATATTATACAGATACAAGAAATTATTCAAGAAATGCGTACTTCAGTTTTAGTTTAAAACACGTTCTTATGAGTTTATAAAAAAGAAGACATTTTCAACTTTCGTTAAAAAAAATGTATGGAGGACATAAATTTTAAGACAAAGAGGAGGACAAGTCCTCTTTTTGGAGGACGTATGGTGACCCTGCGTATAGTGAGCGCTACCTTCATTTCCAAAAAGTTTTTGTGAACAACCAGTGCTTTTATTCCATTAAGAATAAATTCGGAAACTATTTGACTGATCGTAATCTCGAAAAGCAAGAAGATTTGCTTTGAAAGAAAGAAATCTAAAAGAATTTCCATTCCACAATTATTGAAATAAATTTCTGCTAGTTATTATTATAATTACCGTTATATTAAGCCTTTCTTTGAACCAAAGTCGTATAAAGTATGGTGGTTGTACAGTCCGTGCATATTTAATGCTGATTTCAAAAATTTTTATTTTTTTTTTAAAAGAAGCACTATTGACTAATTATGTCTTAAAAATGAAAAAAGATGCATTTATATTGTTACAGAATCACAGCAGCAAGTATTCGAAATACTGTGCAAATAATATAATAAATACCCCCTCAAGCAGCTGCTTGCCACAGAGGTCTGACAGGAGCCTGTCAGATTTATATGCCATAGTAGTAGGTCTGAGAGGATGGCAGGACCTCAGCAGAAAAACGACACGAACATCCATGCCTTAATCCGGGGCTCGAACCCAGGTCCCGTAGATCAGTAGCCAAACGCGCTAACCACTCGGCCACGGGACGGCTGTGCAAATAATAAATGATCTTATTTAATAACTAAGATAATTATTTTACAAAAAGTGTGACAATTTCAGTAATTTACTTAACTAAACAGATGATCAAACTACACATAACTATACGAGAACTATTCTTAGTATAGGACAAACCTATAACTAAATTATATCAATAGATATTTCAACCTTCATCTATCTAAAAAACACACATTGAACTCTATCAACGAAAGCTCCTCCGTAGAAGATCTCTCTCGCACTACACAAATATAAAAAAAATAATAAATACCCCCTCAAGCAGCTGCTTGCCACAGAGGTTTGACAGTAGCCTGTCAGTTTATATGCCACAGTAGAAGATCTGAGAGGATGGCGGGACCTCAGCAGAAAACAACACGAACATCCATGCCTTACCCGGGGCTCGAACCCAGGTCCCGTAGACTACACAAATGCTATACTGAAATTTCATTCTTACAATCAACTCAACTCTGTTCCATTACGTTCATGACGTATTCTTCACAGCATTCATAGCATCTCGTGGTACAGCATACACGAGTTATTACGAACAATTGTTGCACGTTCACAAATGGTTTCAATCAAAATGCTTTTACACCCTGAAAAAAATTGTTTTCTCTTTAAATATAGCTAATTGTTTGTACACTTATTTACCTTACAAGTATGCACATACCTGCTTAGCATATCATTTTGTTTTTCTTAATGCGGCCTAGGAAAATATCACTTCAGAACCTCTCTTGTAAACTTTATACAAATACACATACCGAAAAAGAAAACTGAATACCGCCTCGATGGCCCAGTGGTATCGCTTTGGTTCGCTGTGGCATTGCAACTGTCGGGGTCTGGGTTCGAGTCCCGGGATGGCATAGTCCATTATTCTGTCATAGCTTACACGGAATTCTAATCTACTGTAATACTTTGTAAGAGGACGAAAATAGAAAATTAAACTCTTCATAATATTCCAACAGATGGCAGCACGTGTCCGTTGTAATAGAAATCCAGCCAGGACAAACGAATATTATGCGGTCAACTTCGATATAAGAACTACATCAAATTTAAGTTTGGCACTGCAGAAATGCCTTCGATATAATCATCTTTTCGGGGAAACCTTCAGTTGTAAAGAAAAAATTTATAGCCCGAGTCTCGGCTGTAAACATTTTATTGCAGAGAGCGAGGCGTTCTTCGTGCGACTTCAACTTTTAAGCAAAATGTCAATAAAAGTCCAAATCAGGAGTGGAAGATCCTTTTCGTCATCTAAGCTTTGGGGTTCCTAATACTCATAAACATCCGAAGCAAACTTCGAACTAAATATAAAACCGAGATAAAGAATTTAATGAACACGCAGTGATCCATAGCGTCTATAATTTTCAGTTGATCAGCATTTCGGCTCAAAGGGGGATGTACCCAAAGATCTTTCTGAAGAAAGTCTTTTTTTTTTCTCTCAAGATCTCTCTGAAGTTTTATTGCATTCTGTCTTTTTTTGCACTTTGGTTTTCGATAGATGAAATTCTTATTCGACCACATTTACGACAGCATAACTGAAAGAGTTACTTCAGTTTACAAGTGGAAAAAAAAAATTCTCTTCTGCTGTTCATTCATTTTGGAGAGATCACGAAAAATATTATGTTTTCACATTGAAAAAAAATAAATTTTTGTTTTAGATCTTTCGTTCTTGTCTTTCTGCAGAAGTCTCGCCTTTTTCACAGATCATCTCTATGCGTTATATACACTTACACGTTCCTGTCAGACCTCTGTGGCAAGCATCTGTTTGAGGAAGAATTTAGTTTTTGGTTTCGGCTACAGTGAATCAAACAATAGCGTGAGTCATTCTCATTGTTAATGTCTAAAAGAGTGGTTCGAAATCAAAAATTCTATTTAAGACGTGTAACATACTAATACATACTGTATTTTGTCCATAGCTTAGAAGTTACAGGGAGAAAGGTAGATAATATAAAAACTTTACGATACTTAAATTACATACTTATTTCATACTCCACGACTTTAAAGCTTCACGCCGATTCACACAAAGCTATAGTAAAGCAAATAACACAAAAAGTATAAGAACTGGGTTGTTTTGCCTCTGGGCGGCGTTCTTTTTATGTACAATGGTTTACAGACTGTGGTGTCACCCGAATTTATTAACCACCGGTTTCCATAGCGAGGGGGACGGGGAGGGTATCTTGGCGAATCGGCAATTTAGTTTGCTAGGCACTAGTACCATATTCTGGGGGGGGGGGGGGGGGGGGGGGGTGAATCCTCCCCTTGGAAAAACGTTTTTAAATATTACGTTTGAGATTGCATGATAGGTAAGTATCAATATATTACAACTAACTTTAACTATAAAAGTTGCATCTCAATTAAAGCATCGCACATAAATGCAGAGTCTATCTAAAAATATTAAAAACTAACCTCTACCGCAGTGTCTCGCAAACTTTTTTACTCTGCGGCACACTGAATCTAATTTTTTTCCCGCGGCACACCTAAAAAAGAATTTTTGATGGTTACCTAAAAAGAGGAAAATTGAAGTTTCGTTAAATGCATTTTATTTAAAATAAATATAATAATAAATATAATTAATCATAACTCGGTGTTTGTTTTAAATATTTGTCCATTCTATGGCTTGAAATAATCAAAAATTAATACCAAAATTTGGAAAAAGCTTGATAAATACAAGATCCCAGTTGATAAAATCTGAAAGATTTTTATTAAAGCACGTCGATATTAAAGCACGTCGATAACACAAGTCAAGTCCAAATGAAATCTTTGGAATATCTAGTGTCAATTTGAAAATCTCTAGCGGCACATTTGGAATCTCCCGCGGCACACAGTTTGCGAGACACTGCCCTACCGGGATAAACCTGCAATTAGTGGCAGTGATTCTGAAAATAAATTAACTATAGATAAGAGCAATATTTTTATTTTTCATGCAACTGTAGGATACATATGAAAAAAAAATATATAAGTGATTAAAACAAACTCCAAATTTTAATAAAATAAAAGTAAAATAAAATCACCACACCATATACATTTTGGACAAGACACTAAACTTTTATCTATGGCGTATCACTCCTCCTATTCCAAAGTCTATGGCACTACTTTTCTTCTTTTTCAAACGCGGATGCCACATGGTGATGTAAGTACCAATTATTATGGTCCAGGGTCAAGATATTGGTACTTAAAATTATTGGAAACAATTCGTTTATTTTTTGTGAAATGTCATAAATCTTTCTGAGAAATTTGGGGAGATGTTTTAATGTTTATTTATTTTGTCAGAATGATGCGGGGAGAAATCTGTGTAGTGCGCGGCAACATTTCACGAGCAGCGCAGTTTCCGGAAACCGGCGTAAATTTTAACAACCGGTTTCCGGTAACCGGCTGGGTGACACCACTGCTTACAGTGGCGTAAAAAAGCGAGGAGTTTTTGGGTTATTACTGGGTTCCTTGAGGGCTCGAATAGTATATTTTTTTAAGGAAGTCCTTGAAAATCAGCTGCTTAAATATGTCACCCCTTCCTATTAGACTCGAACATGTCAACCTCTCCCCTCTATTAGATACAACCATGTCAATAGCCCCACCCACCAATTGGAAGCTTCTAGATACGTGATTGATGAGTTAAATGAAAAAAAAATACCCCCTCAAGCAGCTGCTTGCCACAGAGGTCTGACAGGAGCCTGTCAGTTTATATGCCACAGTAGAAGGTTTGAGAGGATGGCTGGACCTCAGCAGAAAAACGACACATACATCCATGCCTTACCCGGGGCTCGAATACAGGTCCCTTAGATCAGTAGTCAACCCGGGGCTCGAACTCAGGTCATTTAGATCAGGAGCCAACCCGGGCTCGAACCCAGGTCCCTTAGCATCAGTAGCCAACCCGGGGCTAGAACCCAGGTCCCTTAGCATCAGTAGCCAACCCGGGGCTAGAACCCAGGTCCCTTAGCATCAGTAGCCAACCCGGGGCTCGAACCCAGGTCCCTTCGCATCAGTAGCCAACCCGGGGCTCGAACCCATGTCCCTTAGCATCAGTAGCCAACCCGGGGCTCGAACCCAGGTCCCTTAGCATCAGTAGCTAAGCGCGCTAACCACTCGGCCATGGGACACGATAACAAAAACATCAAGAGCTCGTAGCAGGAGAAAGGATCCACTGGACAGCTGTTAAGATGGAAGTCTTTCATCAAGGGCATCCAGTGTGTTCTTCAAAGTGCTCAGAGTACAGCTACGTCGCACATGGCATCACGGCTTATTATCCCATCTAAGGGACGACAGCATTTCCAAGCCAATCGCTATCTTCTTTCTTTTCGACGGCAGAATGGCGATAGCGGAGAAAAATCTTAAATCAGGCACAATGATATTGGGTTGTTTTACCTCTGAGCGGCACTTTTTTGTACACAATGGGCTAAATCGCCAGGTCACAAGGTCCCCGAGGGCTCAGAGAAGACCGAGGGAAGGGGACCCACTGGACAACTATTAGGAGACGGATGGAAGCATCTCATCATGACCGTCCTGGGTGTCTTTAACATGCATGAGGTACATCCCTCCAACACACGGGGTCACGGTTTAATATCGCATCCGACGGATGGCTGCATTTCCAAGCCCATCCGTGTCCATTTCGCACTGAGGGCAGAATAGGGGTTAGAGGAAATAAATCTCAACGTAGGCACAACTGGGATTCGAACCCCAAGACATAGATAGCCCGTGATCCAATGGGCCAATCAGGAGCCTAATGATAAGTAACAATAATTGAAACAAAATGAAAACATTGAAGTAAAAAGGTAAGATTAGTATCACGCTAGTGACAACAAAGAGAATTGACACAATCTTTATCCGGGTTCGAGTCCGACCTGGGCCAGCGTTAAGATTTATCTGCGCAAAACCGCCACCTTGCCCTCAGTGACATAGTATGAAACCGATGTTACTCTTTTTCGCTGTCAGTGTTATCCATAATCTAATTAATAATGTAATCGATGTTACTCTTTTTCGCTGTCAGTGTTATCCATAATCTAATTAATAATGTAATCGATGTTACTCTTTTTCGCTGTCAGTGTTATCCATAATCTAATTAATAATGTAATCGATGTTACTCTTTTTCGCTGTCAGTGTTATCCATAATCTAATTAATAATGTAATCGATGTTACTCTTTTTCGCTGTCAGTGTTATCCATAATCTAATTAATAATGTAATCGATATTACTCTTTTTCGCTGTCAGTGTTATCCATAATCTAATTAATAATGTAATCGATGTTACTCTTTTTCGCTGTCAGTGTTATCCATAATCTAAGTAATAATGTAATCGATGTTACTCTTTTTCGGTGTCAGTGTTATCCATCTAAATTTTAAGTCGAAGAGAAGCCATGTTTTATGATCCGCTTATAATAATTCACGGCTTGGTGATTCAAAAATTATTGATTAAATCAGGCAGGTGCAACCCAAACTTAGCGAAGAGCCACTAGGTAAAAAAGGTTCTTAATGAGTCGCAGGAAAAATTCTCTACTTAAAAACAAAGGTTGGGTTTACCCAACCTTTGTGTTTGTAACACAAAGGTTGTCACTTTTTTGCTCACAATGAGCAGATTACAAGGACCTCTAGGATTCAGAAAAGAGGACCTACTGGTTAAAGGTGACAGATTGTCCCATCAAAGTCACACGGAACACGGCTTTACGTTCCATCTGACGGATGAGGTCTTCCCAAGCACATACTATGTCACTGAGGGCAAGGTGGCGGTTTTGCGCAGATAAATCTTAACGCTGGCCCAGCGTCGGACTCGAACCCGGTACTGTAGAATACGAGACTGGCGTGCTACCGACTAAGCCATCCCCGCTCCACGAAATCATACGTTTCTAATGATAATGGATTAGATAAAAACATATATTTTTTAAGGAATCAAGAAAATATCTTGTTAAAAAAAATAAAAATATACGTTCTTTAAAAGTATGCATTTTTAAAGAACACTCTGAATTAGCAGAATCGTTAAATACTTAAAAATGCTTGGTCAGAGAAATTGGAAGAAATGAACCAGATTCAGTATTGGATTGTTTTACCTCTGAGCGGCATTTTTTTGCACATCATGGACTAAACGGCCAGGTCACAAGGACCCGAAGGCCCAGAGAAGGTTGGAGGAGGGGACACACTAGAACAGCTGTTGGGAGACAGATGATAGTTTCCCGTCAAGGCCATCCAGCATGTTCTTTAATGTGCACAGGGTATGGCTCTCCCGCACACGGGCCAACGGCTTAGCGTCCCATCTGACGGATGGAGGCCTTTACCAAGCCCATCGGTGTCCCCTATTGACCGTGGGCAGAGCGGGGAGTTTTCGGAGATAAATCTCAACGCTGACCCAGCTGGGGCTCGAACCTGGGAACTGCAGATTATGAGCCTGGCGCACTACCGACTGAGCCCCCCTCGCCCCCCTAGATTCAGTATATCGATGATTTGTTTTATGAGTATCGTGTTGGATGGGCCTGATCTAAGTCTTTGATAAGAGTTCTAAGCTACCACATAGAAAGCTGTTGGAGCAGTTGAGCGTTATAAACATATCCAGATCTTTTGACGTCTTAATGCAAAAACCACTACCAATAGCGCAAGTGTTCTCCCAAAAAACTCAAGCGTGTGCATCTACATTTTTTCGCGTTTTCAAACATTTTAGCGCCATAAAGAGAAAACTTTATCAACAACGAATAATCAAACCGGAGCATGTAAAACAATCAGTTGCACACACTCCAGAAGTCAGGCCATCTTCGTTTTAAGTAATAAGTGGTTATAAGACGCCAGAAAGTTTTGAAATGTTAATAACGCTGAACCGCTGAAATCTGTTTCTGTGTGACCGTATCTGACTACACGCATCGCTTAATGATTAATAAGCGCAATTTTTCGAGTAACATATTGTTGCGAACTGTTTTGTTGTATTCGTAATAAGGGCCTTATTGAAAAAGTGGGTAGAGTGAAACAGTGGGTCATGCCATCCCTCACTTTTGAGATTTAATAATTAGAATAGAGGCAAAAAAAATAGTAAACTCACGGCACTGCAGATATTTTGCAAGAATAATTTTTTTGAAAGACCACTGAAACGGAGAAACACATATTTCATAATTTAACGAATATCTAGAATGTAAAAAAATAGCTAGAAAGAGGTTGTAGTCTATTCCGTTACTATAAAATCAATTTCCGCCCTCCTAATTTTAACATGTAAACATATTTAAAAAGGTGACACCGATGGGCTTGTATAGGCCGCCATCCATCGGATGGGACGTTAAGCCGTGGTCCCGTGTGCTGGAGAGCCATACCCTGTGCACGTTAAAGAACACGCTGGATGGCCTTGACGGGAGGCTACCATCTGTCTCCAAACAGCTGTTCCAGTGGGTCCCCTCCCTCAACATTCTCTGAGCCTTCGGGGTCCTTTTGACCTGGCCATTTAGCCCATGGTGTGCAAAAAAGTGCCGATCAGAGGCAAAACAACCCAACATATTTAAAATTGTTATTAATAATGCTTTTCAATAATAATATTTTTTTCGCAGTAGTCGCTCGAAAAATATCCGAACACTATGGTTGATTACAGAATTCAGAAAAAATATCTGGCAACGATTTTTTTAGAAATTAGTGATATGGCAACCTTCGTGTCACGTGATTACAGAATTCAGGAAAAATATCTGGAGCGTGTACAGCAACTGTACACGCTCCAGTTACCGTTCACAGCAAACTGGAGCGTGTGCAGTTACTGCACACGCTCCAGTTTGCTGTGAACGGTAACCTCACACGCTCAATATTTCTGTGAGTGAGCCCACACGATCTAGTATCAAAATAATATGACCACCTACAGTTGCTCAAAAAAGTATCCGAACACTACGGTTGATAACAGAATTCGTTAGTGACCTCACTAACTTCTAAAAAAAATCGTTGCCAGATATTTTTTTCGAATTCTGTTATCAACCGTAGTGTTCGGATACTTTTTTGAGCGACTGTACTTATACATTTTTGGAGCAACTCAGACCATATTTAATTTTCTTTTGCTATAAAGCTACATGTCCCTGGCAAACTGTATCCGAGGAACTCTGGTGGGTAAGAAGTGATTTAAAAAGTTCAATTATCTGAACGAGGCAATTCCGTTTTTTGGTTTAGAAACTGCTGACGTGGAGAGGGCCATACGGTACCTCGAAATATGTCCATTTCCTTCTTTCCCTAAAAGGGAGGGAGAATAATTAAACCGGAGGGGATTGATCGTAGTCATTTTTATGCCAAATGGAAGCTTGCGATGTGTGGAGCGCCATCTACTCTATATTCTAAAGAGTTCAGACCCGAGCAATGCCGGGTAAATCTGCTAGTGTGTTATAAATGCGATCATCATTTGAAATGAATGCGTTCACTGTTCAGCTATTTAATAGAGTAAAATTTAAGTGAAAAAAAATTAAAATTGATGTTTCAATCAGTAACTGAAATCTGCTATTTTACCTTATGCATTAGTTATTTCATTTCAAATCTGGTAGAGGGCGCCAGGTGACGGTCGTAGATTCTATTGGAAAAAAATATATATTTGTGAGTACTCTTCGTAAGAACATCGAAATGGCATCTACTTTGGTTCAAGAAAGTTTCGAAAGTTACAGCCAATTTAAAAATGGCGATTAGAAAATAATAGATTGTATTGGATTGTTTTACCTCTGAGCGGCACTTTTTTGCACATCATGGGCTAAATGGCCAGGCCACAAGGACCCCAAAGGCTCAGAGAAGGTTGGGGGAGGGGACCCACTGGATCAGCTGTTGGGAGACAGATGGTAGCCTCCCGTCAAGGCCATCCAGCGCGTTCTTTAACGTGCACAGGGTACGGCTCTCCCGCACACGGGGCCACGGCTTAACGTCACATCCGACGGACGGCGGCCTTTCCAAGCCCATCGGTGTCCCCTACTGACCGTGGGCAGGGCTTGGAAATTTTGCGGAGATAAATCTCAACGCTGACCCAGCTGGGACTCGAACCTGGGAACTACAGAATACGAGCCTGGCGCGCTACCTACTGAGCCACCCCCGCCCCAGAGAGAAAATAATGGGTTCTTCATCTAAATGTGTACTCTAGATGGCCTTGAAATAAATGTTGTCACGGCCTTGACAGTTGTCTCCAAGTATGAGGAGAGGGTTGGTTCAATCTCCAGCCCCTATCTGCCATGTTCAGAGGATAGAGTTCCATTGTGTCTTCGTTCCTATTTTCTCTGTTCCCTCGGTGCATAAAGGGACACGGATGAGCTTTCTATTGTCCTAAAACACCAATAAAATAAAAAAAAATCCCCAAATTCTATAACTCCTCCCCCATAAAAAGAAAGCTTTATAATTGTTACCATTATATCATTTTCCCACATTGGAATCTTCAGTCATTTCTTGCTATCCAGTGTACATTAAAGAACAGACTGAATCGCCCTGTGGCAGGTTTTATTAAAAAATAGACTGAATCGCCTGGTGGCAGGTTTTCATTGGTTTCCTAATAGTTGTACAGTGGATCCCCTTTCCTACCTGGCAGGAGTTGGCTAAGTCGGTAGAGAGCCAAGCTCATAATCTGCAGTTCGGTTCTTTTATTTCTGAGAGAGACTTTTTTTGCACAGAATGGACTAAATGGCCAGGTCACAAGGACCCCGAGGGCTCAGAGAAGGTTGAGGGAGGGAACTCACTGGATAGCTGTTTGGAAACAGATGGTAGCCTTCCGTCAAGGCCATCCATTAACATGCACAGGGTATGGCTCTCTCTCTCTCGTAGTGGGACCAGGGTTTAATGTCTTATCAGACGGACGCCCGCCTTTCCAAGCCCATCGGTGTCCTTTACTGACCGTGGGCGGGGCAGGGAGATTTGTAGAGATAAATCCCAGGCGGGATTTGAACCTGGGAACTGCAGAATACGAGACTAGCGCTACCGACTAAGCCACCCCCTCCCTTTCATAAACTGCAGTTCCCAGGTTCGAGTCCCTCCTGTACCCTGTCTATTTCCACTAAACCTCTTCCCTGCCCTCGGTGAGAAAGGGGACACCTATGGGCTTGGAAAGGCAACCGTCTATCGCACGTGAAGCAAAGCCGTGGTCGCTTTTGAAGGAGAATCACACCCTGTGCACGTTAAAGAACATGTTGGATAGCTTTGACGGGAGGCAACCGTTTGACTCCTAACAGCTGTCAAGTGGGTCTCCTCCCCCAATCTTCTCCGAGATTTTAGGGTTCACATGACCTGGCCATTTTGCCCATTGCGTGTAAAAAAGTGCAGCTCAGAGGAAAAACAACCGAATCCTTTCCAAACCCATTTTGAATGCTTAGTGCCCTTCTGGCTGGACCATTTAGCCCATTGTGGGTTGTTTTACCTCTGAGCGGCACTTTTTTGCACACCATGGGCTAAATGGCCAGGTCACATGGACCCCGAAGGCTCAGAAAAGGTTGGGGGAGGGGACCCACTGGAATAGCTGTTAAGAAACAGATGGTAGCCTCCCGTCAAGGACATCCAGCGCGTTCTTTAACGTGCACAGGGTACGGCTCTCCCGCACACGGGGCCACGGCTTAACGTCCCATCCGACGAACGGCGGCCTTTCCAAGCCCATCGGTGTCCCCTACTGACTGTGGGCAGGGCGGGGAATTTTGCGGAGATAATCTCAACGCTGACCCAGCTGGGACTCGAACCTGGGAACTACAGATTACGAGCCTGGCGCGCTACCGACTGAGCCACCCCCGCCCCTAGCCCATTGTGAGCACAAAAGTGTCGCTCAGAGGTAAAACGATGCAGCAACCAACTATTGACAAAAAAAAGCTGCCACAGACTTTAAAAGGCTGAGAAACACAGTTCTAGTGCTCTCCTTTCGTCCCTGGTATCACTGCAGTTTCCGGAATTAAGTGCTCTCGTTTCTAATTCTCGGTACATCGTGCCTCATAGATTACAGCTCGAACCACATGAAAATAAAGTGAGAATTCCCCAATTTGACCATTGCTTCATATCATAGATGTTTAGAAACTCACTGGCTATTACAGAATATCCTCTATTGACAAGAGTTTCATTTCCTGTTAGGTTTCTTTCCCGTTCCCCAACCACAGTTGACTGATTCGAAACATCGACGATCCCAACAGTTCCCCGTAGCGATGCCCCGAGGCACAGGGACCAACGATCATCCTCCTGTAAATGAAAGACTAGTCCCACGACTCGGCTCTGACAAACACTTACTCTCCAGCTGTTTGTACCGTGAATGGGTACATGACGTGTTCTGGGCTGCTCCTACTACAATGGGCAGGGGAGGAAGCCTCTATTTTGCGATGCGTCGTCGTTCATTATTTGACACAGACATTGTCGGTCCAACTGCTGGGTTGTTTTACCTCTGAGCGGCACTTTTTTGCACACCATGGGCTAAATGGCCAGGTCACATGGACCCCGAAGGCTCAGAGAAGGTTGGGGGAGGGGACCCCTGGAACAGCTGTTGGGAGACAGATGGTAGCCTCCCGTCAAGGCCATCCAGCGTGTTCTTTAACGTGCTCTCCCGCACACGGGTCACGGCTTAACGTCGCATCCGACAGACGGCGGCCTTTCCAAGCCCATCGGTGTCCTCTACTGACCGTGGAAAGGGCGGGGAGTTTTGCGGAGATAAATCTCAACGCTGACTCAGCTGGGGCTCGAACCTGGGAATTGCAGATTACGAGCCTGGCCAACACCACCTAGAGCAGAAGGCCGTACCACTCATTTTGTAATGTCAGCATTACTGGACTGGACTGCCGTCAGAATAGATTGAGAGATAGCTTATCCTCGTTCATACAACTTCCCATTTCGATTTTGAATATTCACTAATAAATCATTAAAATAATTTGTTTTCATATAATTAAAAAAAAATCCCACTTTTTTCTAATTTTTTTTAGAGATAACTTTTATTTTTGCTTTGATTAGTATTGATAAACCATTAATTACCGTTTCCGATTATACAGATAGCTTTAAATTATTATTTAGATAATAACACTCTTTAAATGTTCGGAAATTTCAAAACTTTTAACGAATTTTGCAAACAATCGATTAATGTATTGAACATTGCAAAACTTGAATTAAGTAAAAATAAAGTACTACAAGCAATATATATCAACTATTGAACATTTTACTAACATTGAATAGATAGAATTAGCATCTAAAATTTTCTTATATTTTTATAGAGGTCAAGCTGTTTCAAATGATTCAGTATATTCCAAATGTGCAAATCAAATTGAAGAATTAAAAAAATATCTATATGTCATTTACATAAAGGTTGATGAAGTGGCAAAAATAAACTACACCAGTAGGTTCTTAATAGAATTCCTTCCCAAAGGCAAGTCGATAAAATAACTTTAAATTTGCATGGTGTCAAAAATATACAGAACAGAAAAAAATGTTTTGCTATTTTGTAAAGAGCATATACTTAAAATGCCTGGAAACATATTAAATAAAAACATTATTCTAATCTTGACCTTCTGCAGAGTTTTTTAAACCTTAAGTCATTAACTATTATGCATATCTTAACTGCCATATCTGGTGAAGATACTTTCGAATGCTAAGAGCAACAGGGTATATTTCTTTTATAAACAGATATCCTTACACTAAAATTTTAATATTACTTGGACTCATTATCAATGTAAAAACAATTATTAACAAAGAACTTGGAAGAAGAAAATGTGTATCAGAACCAGTACAAGGTTTCTAATAACATAGTCAATCATCTCCCTCCAAGCAGAAACTGACATCCCCCAATGATACAGAAAACCTTATTGATCCATTGACCAGGCTAGTTCATAGGCATATCAAACACCCATTGGCAATCACTATTAGAAATTTAAAAAATCCTACATTTGCAAGGCAGAAGAAGCCACAAGATATGCATATATATTAAAGAAAATCAAGGAATAAATTAACTTCCTAAATCTCCCATGGCTTTTACAAAAACCAAAGATTGACACTTAAGTTTTCTGCTTATAATGTTCTCAATTTAAAGTAATGAAGGAAAAATAATATTCAGAAAATTCTATTTGCAGTTTAATGAGTTTCAGTTGATCATTTCATCCAGAAACTGGTGGTATATGTTCCTACAGAAAATTATAAATTTCATACCCCACTAAATGCATGTATAACAGAAGAAATGAAATGAATTGGAAAGAAAACTATATACTGTCACATACTGCATCCATACTGAATAGCTGTCCAAACAAAAGCATCCACCCCAAGTAATTGATACATTGATAAAAAAATTTAAAGACAACTAAAAATATAATTTATCTTCAGGGGTCCAGCCATAAGAGTATAGTGGGAAGTGAAAATGTTGTGGAATTGGCAAAAGATCACTCAAAAGTAACACTAAACACAATATTAAGAAAAAACCTACTGACAAGTGCAGGTAGAGATTCCCTTTGATCATAGATTTAGCCACAAAAGACATGAAATCAGTAAAATAAAAATGAAATAAATCTAGTAGACCCTGTACAGTAGCAAAATATAGTTAAAGGAACTGAAAATAGCTATTGCAGCTTGCATGCAATAAAATTTCCACTAAAATATTGCAAAATATTTGACAATAAAGTTAACCAGTTTTTGTGTCTAAAAAACAATGGTTGAAACAATAGCACATCATTCCAAAGGGTTTTCCACCATTGTATTTATTGGGCTATGATTATTTGAGTCAAAAAAAAAAAAAGAAAAACAATACTCATTAAATATACTATAAAATATATGGTGCAGTGATTTTTATTCCTATTTCATAAACAATCAAAGGTTATTTCTCCTAAAGTGTCATAATGGTTAGTAACTATGCACTGTCATAAAAGGTAAACTTTCTGTTACTTCAACTCTGACTGAGGTAGTGGTCAGCAATGATTTCAGTTTTGGGCATAATATTTTTTTAAAGTGTATTTGTGGATGCTTTAAAAGTATTTGAACAGTACCTTTCCATCAGTATATGGATACTTTAGAGGTCAGAAAGTTTTCTCCCAGTTTTCATGTCAAACATGCTGGTTTCTCTTTCAACATCAGATGGTGCAAAGTGGAGCTCACACACCTATGTATGCAAAAAAAATTGAGAATATGTACAAAAAAACCTCTGATGAATGATAAACATTAAAACAAAAATCCAAACACCAGGAATACTGTTCACCATACACTAAAAAATTTTATTCAGAACTGAAGACTTTTTACCTTCGAAAGTAAAAGCTATGATTGTAACAAAACAATTCTATAATCAGTGTATTTTCTAAGATTTCAATAAAAATCCATGGTTAAAAGAATGAATTCTCCCAAGAAATGCACCTATTCTACCAGTAAGCTGGTTTTTCTCAATATTTCTAGCACTTCTTTTATCATATATAGTTCACCTTGAAAGCTAATGCTAACCATCTAATAGCATTCCACTGCTAGTACTAACCATAAAGTGCTTTTGGTAATGCCACTATAAGGTGATAATGTAAAATAAAATGCGAAAAATCATACTGAGCTGAAAATCATTTAAACAACACTCTTATGAATGAACGTTTAAAGGTTTGAAATATTCCAGTACAGGAATTGAACCTGAAAACAACTCCAGTAATAAGTTTATTGTTTCAGACAATTTCCTCTTACTGTAATTTTCAGTTTATTAGGCATAAATTTGTTTATATAGACAGCACCTGGTATTATACTAATGCTGAAAGGTATTAGGAATTGATTGGTCAGGAAGTTTACTGTTGTCGACAGTTTCTACAATAAACTTTTACCATTACATATCAGTAAAATCAAAATACCTCAAACTTTTGTGATAATTTTTGGATTTCTTCATTTGTAAAATCCAAACCAGTGGTCAGTACAGGGGATAAACTTTGAAGTTAACTAGAAAACAATATTGTGTGCATTTGTGGTGTTTAACATATTTATATTAACATAATAGATGAAATGACAGATATCCCCTCAAATATTCTCTAATATGATTATAGAATACATTTGTAACAAAATTAAAACAAAATCTGCAGTCACATGCAATAAAGATATGACAGTAGACTGTTATACCTTTATTATAATATACCTGACTTATCTCATTTTACAATGAGTGATTGGAAATATATGCACTTTTAATTACTCCTTTGAAAGTAAAAAAATTCTTTAACTTTACTATTAAATCCTTTTTCAAAATATCCTTTCATTTATTAATCCATATGTACACTAGATGTAGCCCACCCATTCTTTAATATCCACTATAACTTGACCTGATTTCAGAGATATAATTATGCAGATTAATTTAATGCTGAAAGTTATTAGGAATTGATTGGTCAGGAAGTTTACTGTTGTCGACAGTTTATACAATGAACTTTTACCATTACCTGTCCTGCTTTTATTAAAAAAATAGCTGATGTGTGAGGTAGGCAAAACTTCAGCAGGAAAATAATACCGTGACCCGTCAAAATAGCTCAAGACAAAACAGCCCCGACAAAACAGCCCCGACAAAATAGCCTGTTCTAAAATAGCCCAAGACTAAATAGCCCCGACAAAATAGCCCCGGAGAAATAGCTTAGTCTATTTAAATTCTAAATTTCGCATTTTAAAAATTGTATGCAGACATGTAAATAAAAATTCTAAATATGGTTTGGTAATTCTTTACAAATCTTTAAGGTTTGTGTTCCTTGCCACATTCTTTACAAAAATTACATTTCAAGGTTATGTGAAATGCCACGAAGAAAGTCCATATGTTCCATAGTTGCATAATTTTCCACTAATGCTTCCAGGCGTCGATTCAGTTGCACATATTTAGTTTTGCTAGCATCTAGGTTGCGAATACCTGCAGCAAGACGGGTTAAGCGGATTTCTACCATATCCTGCTCTTTTCGGAAATGGTCGATGAGTTTGTAGACGGATGGATGATGGCAATCTACAGTTTGCTGGAATGCCCTATGCCACCCTTCTACCGAATTATTTGTCCTCGGAAGACCATTGACAACGCGCTCATGAACATTCCATATATGTATTGCAAATCGTGGTTGTGCTCGGCGATTGCGTCTTATTCGTCCTATATATGTATCTTCCCAGTAATCGATAATGGGGTCTAGTTCGTTTGGGCATTTTTCAATTAATTCTTCAAATACTCCTATAACATCATGTACCGGTACAAAACTCAACGCAAACAACATTTTTATATAAGCACGCACATTTTCATTATTTACATAAAGTTCCGCTAAATTCAGTTCTTGCACTTTTCGCCATAAGCACTGTCCCAAATGAAACAAACAGCCAACAACTTCTGTGTTATTAAAAACTTGTTGCACGGCATTTTTGAACCGCTTTCTCGTAATCACTTAAGACACTTGTTGGATTTAAAGTTTCTTTCAACTGTAATAGTTTCTGAAATACGCGAACACATATTGCTTCACTTTTATTTCTTAACAATACATATATCAGTGGAATACAACACTTTTCTATTAGTCCGTGTATTGTGAAAAATTGAAAAAACAGTTCAGGTGATACTTTAAACGTGCCATCAACAAACCAATGATGATTTTGTTCCAATATTCTCAAATTTTCCTCAGTGCCGAACATTAGAATTCGATCAGGATCGTTTTCTCCAGAATCCCACAGAATAAAATTTTCGTTTCTTGTGGTACTTTGAAGATGAACTGGAATTGCAATATTGGCAACACTTGCAGGATTTGGATATGGAAGATTCGTTTTTTTTTCGTATACGTTCTATTGCTCTCTGGGAGGCAATATAATTTGGAAGCTGAATCGATGCTTCCAAAGATATTCCACTTGTGCAGGCTTGATATATTTGCCTAGGCTTCTCCACAGCACTCTGTGCTCTATGTTTCATTTCAGAAACGCATTTCAATGCCTGATTTTTAGCTGGATTTGGCGCATGGTTGTGTTCCGTCACGACCCGGAAGTCAGCACCCAATGTTCTTAGACGCCCTTTACAAGTCGGAACTATACACCTCCACGATGTACTTTCATCCCGGTTTTCCCTAGCCTTGCGATATGGATGACCATCTTTCAGCAGCAGATCTTTTCCTTTTTGCGACGAGATTTTCTCCATTTTTCTTACAAAACACAAATAATAACGGATTATCAGTTAATATCTGTTAAATAGTTCTATATTATATCAATAAATAAACGCATCCGGTAAAATAGATATTAAAATAACTTACTTATTTCCGTTAGAGATCTCTTGCAACGACTCCCGCAAGACACACGTGCGCCACGTGCGAACAAAAAACTAAAACTAGAAGCTAAACTAGAAGCATTGGTTTTAATAGTAAAACTAAATCACATGGCTCCGCCTACCGGTGAGCCATGTGCCTGTCACGTGACTCATTTGTTACTATCATATTTCTAATTATAGATGCACTCAACGCAACTTGTTGCAAAGTTACCTTCATTTTACCAAAGTATAGGAAGACATATTACGCGCGTTTTCCGACGCGCAAGTTGGATTTTTACTTTGGATTTTAAATAGGCTAAGCTATTTCTTCGGGGCTATTTAGTCTTGGGCTATTTTAGAATAGGCTATTTTGTCGGGGCTATTTAGTCTTGGGCTATTTTAGAATAGGCTATTTTGTCGGGGCTATTTAGTCTTGGGCTATTTTGACGGGGTACCAAATAATACATATTCACGAAGCCATCTCTAGGCTTTGAACATGGGTCCAATTTGTATCCAAGTATACTATTAGTAATAACACCAAAATAATTTCTAATACTTATGCAGAGATTTTGTATTTAAAAGTAGGTTTTCCCATGATCTTGCCTTTGGCTTATATATGTATTTCAAGTTTAACAGTATTATCGTATTAACTTATACGAGATATATTTGAACTCTATGGATATATAAATATAGTGATATAACATTAGACCCTGAAACTATCCCAACAAAAGTACCAATTTCTTAACTTACTACTGTAATCTATTAAATAAAAAGTCTGGTCACTGTCAAATATTCTTTTCTATTTAAGCATTTTAACATACGTACATTCGACATTTTTTATTCCAGCATATTAGGTTTCTTACTTAATAAAAATAACGTCAAATTAATCCATAACAGATGAATGATATTATATATGTATATTATATACAAACGTAACATACAATAGTTAAAACGATAATTTTTACTTTAGAAGTTCATAAATATGACAACAGATATTAATACAGAATAAAGTTATTCTTACCTTGGATGCTTTCTTTGGACAGAAGTTTTGCGTTGGTATTGAACGAATCCATTTCTGTCGCAAATCGATATCTTCTGGAAATTTAGAAACTGAGAACATTTTAGCACTGAGGAACGCAGCAGCGCGATGGCATTTCGCTAAAAAAAATCAATGAACGTAAAATATTGTGTGCACACACTAAAACGTTTTGCCGAACTAGCTAAACACGAACAAAAGCAAGATGGAGGCGACGCTACTAGCTACGGGTCGACTAAATTGACGTCATCAGAATCGCTTCACCGACTGGTAGGGCCTTCTCCTCTAGGTGGTGTTGGCCTGGCGCGCTACCGACTGAGCCACCCCCCGCCCCGGGTCCAACTGCATACTCATTCCAAGATGCAGCTTAAGGGGTGCAGTTTTAAGGGAGGCATTCTGATGATTGGATGGAATGCTCTAATCTCAGCTCAATATTAATGTGCTATGAAATCAAAAGAAATGAATTTCGCTCTGTGTGAGACTCGAATTCACGTCTCCCAGTTATATGACGGGTATTCTGACCACTAAGCTAACAACGGCCAGTTCATTCCTCAGCTAATTATGGGTTGGGTTTTTCACTTTTGAGCGGCACTTTTTTTGCACACCATAGGCTAAATGGCCAGGTCACATGGACCCCGAAAGGTCAAAGGTAGGGGGAGGAGACCCACAGGAACAACTGTTGGGAGACAGAAGGTTGTCTCCCGTCAAGGCCATCCAGCGTGTTCTTTAACGTACACAGGGTTTGGCTCTCCCGCACACGGGGCCACGGCTTAACGTCGCATCCGACAGACGGCGGCCTTTCCAAGCTCATCGGTGTCCTCTACTGACCGTGGGAAGGGCGGGGAGTTTTGCGGAGATAAATCTCAACGCTGACCCAGCTGGGACTCGAACCTGGGAATTGCAGATTATGAGCCTGGCCGTAACCATCCAGACTCTAGGCCTTTTTACTGGTGACGTCACACGTTCTGACGTCAGCATTCGTCGATCTAGCATCTTGACACCCCGTAGCTGCTTGTGCGTTCGTTGGCGGGATTATTATCTTTAATTATTATCTCGTGTTCAACAAATGTATTTTTAAACAATTTTTGCAAGATAAAAAAATGATTGTTAGAGAATTTAGGAAATAAGAAAAAATGTCTTAGTGCCAAAAAGAGATAGTTGTCTACCCTCAATAAATAGTATCCACAGAGTTAATTGTTGGCTTTGATATTAATAGTTTTGTGACAAACAGTTTTTCTGTCATGTGGGATTTGAACCATATCTCTCCAGGTACATGCCACAGTGTTCTAAGACCACTAAACTAATAAGTTATATTAGTGGAAAAAAGGCAGTCTGTTAGTTTAGTGGTCTTACACCACTGGCTTATATCTGGAAAGATGTATAAAATAAATAATACCCCCTCAAGCAGCTGCTTGCCACAGAGGTCTGACAGGACCTGTCAGTTTATATGCCATAGTAGAAGGTCAGAGGATGGCAGGCCCTCAGCAAAAAAACAACACAGACGTCCATGCCTTACCCGGGGCTCGAACCCAGGTCCCTTAGATCAGTAGCCAAGCGCGCTAACCACTCGGCCATGCCTAAATGATTTAATCTTTCTTTACCAGGGTGCATAGAATTATTTTTTTTAACAATGGAAGATTGATTAGAGACTATTTTCTTTACATTTGGGAGGTTAGTTGAGCGATTTATTGTCAAATCTTTAGTCATAGGTTTAAAGATAGCCTTGTAAACCAAAATATATATGTGTGTGTACTTGCAGTAAATTGTAGTTTCTAAAGTTTAGATGCACTTTTCCTGCTAGTTTTTGAATATGTATTCCATCGGAAGGTTGTATTCATGTCCAAATATTATTCAAATTTAATGACAGTTCAGAAAAAAATACAGCTCAATATTCCTATAAATTCAGTCTAATCACTAAGAAAAAGTATTGAAATTAAATCATAACTAAATGAAATTGTTACAGCTAAAGCTATTACAGTATATCATTAATTTTTAGTTCACATTTGCCAATAAAATTGTTCTGAATAATTTTTGTGTGTTTTTTTCTTTTTTTAATAAAACACACTAATTTTCCATAACAATTTATATGTCACGATTATATTATTAATGGTACAAAAAACCGGATTAGTTATCGACAGCATTTATTGCGAAAAATATGTGAAGGAAATGATTTTATTTTTGTTAATATATAACCGAGTAATTATTTTCATTTAACTTTATTTTTAAACATATTGTGTTATTGTAATTATACGTACAACCGATTATGATGCTCCTGGTAATTTATATATCGTTCTACATGTTCAGAGAACGTTAAACGACGATTACACTGCATTTTGGGTCATCAATTTAGCACAATTACAAATCAAGATCTATTTTAGTTTCAACGTCTTCCTCATTTTAAGGTTTGCCATAGAAATATTACTGTAATGTACATACATACCATATAATAATATCATGTCAATCAGTTTTTGAGCACAATACCAAACAAAAATGCCCTCGCGATCTTATGAAAAAAAGTAAATGCTAGATTTGCTACGACAGAACTATGTGCGCAGGATGCACTGTGGATCCACAGGATGTAACGTCAGTTTAGACTTTGTTGGGTTGTTTTACCTCTGAGCGGCACTTTTTTGCACACCATGAGCTAAATGGCCAGGTCACATGGACCCCGAAGGCTCATAGAAGGTTGGGGGAGGGGACCCACTGGAATAGCTGTTGGGAGACAGATGGTAGCCCCCCGTCAAGGCCATCCAGCGTGTTCTTTAACGTGCACAGGGTATGTCTCTCCCGCACACGGGGCCACGGCTTAACGTCCCATCCGACGGACGGCGGCCTTTCCAAGCCCATCGGTGTCCCCTACTGACCGTGGGCAGGGTGGGAAATTTTGCGGAGATAAATCTCAACGCTGACCCAGCTGGACTCGAACCTGGGAACTACAGATTACGAGCCTGGTCAGTTTAGACTGCAATGGCCTTGTTCTCGAAGGTTACGGCCTGGCGCGCTACCGACTGAGCCCCCCCCCCCCCTCAGCTAATTATGACTAGAGTAAATGAACCAGTTGTTGATAAGTTAGTGGTCAGAATACCCGGAATGTAATTGGGAGACATGGTTCGATTCCCACTCAGATCGAAATAATTTTTTTTCTGAGAAATTAATTCTTCAATTCTATGTCTAATAAGTAAACCGTGTATTTACTATAGATTGATTCATGCTGATATCTTTATATGAGTTCGTTAGTAAAATCATTTTGAAAACTCGTTACTTAAGATTAAACCATATATTTCAACTTTAAGGAGGCGGAAAACCAGATTTGTAGCAGATGAGAGGTAAGATTTATCTTGGGTGGCAAAGGGCAAGTTTGTTTATGGGGGCGGAAAAATATCTTGGGCATGTGATGAATAGAGATCTGTACTTTTCTCTCTGTATGCTGATCCGTGTTCATAGGCGTCCGCTGGGGGTTGAAATATTATCGGAAAATTAATTTATGTTTAATAAATCTGGAGCCGTCCCGTGGCCGAGTGGTTAGCACGCTTGGCTACTGATCTAAGGGACCTGGGTTCGAGCCCCGGATTAGGCATGGATGTGTGTGTCGTTTTTCTGCCGAGGTCCTGCCATCCTCTCAGATCTACTGTGGCATATAAACTGACAGGCTCCTGTCAGACCTCTGTGGCAAGCAGCTACTTGAGGGGTATTTTTTTTTAACATCAAGAAACAAATATTTTTTTTCCTTTAAAGAAATGCAATTTTTATTTTTTTTACGTTTTATTTTGCTTTCAGAGGCATATCATTTATCAATATAAAATATTTCAACAATAAGTTTTTCTTTCTTCCCAGGAATACTTAGTCGTACATGACGTGATGTATGAGTTGGATTGTTTTACCTCTGACGGTACTTTTGGGACACCATGGGCTAAATGGCCAGGTCACAAGGACCCCGAAGGCTCAGAGAAGGTTGGGGGAGGGGACCCACTGGAACAGCTGTTGGGAGACAGATGGTACCCTCTGTCTTGGCCATCCAGCGTGTTCTTTAATATGCACAGGGTATGGCTCTCACACACACGGAGCAACGGCTTAACTTCCCATCCGACGGACGGCGGCCTTTCCAAGCCCATCGGTGTCCCCTGCCCACGACCGTTGCAATCTTTTACACTTGTTAATTTTTACAAGGGCCTTCTGCACCCGTTATTATTTTCCCAGTTTTACACTTGTTGACCTTTTATATTCTCTATTTTTATTGACTTTTGTGCTATATTTTATCACCTTTACATATTGCTTTTAGGTTTGGTTGTGAGTTTTCACGATTTTGACCCATCTTACTATTGCTTTTGACTTTAATTTAATAGTAATAAATGAAAGGTAAATACTATTTACACTGACTCCATTTGGGAGAATTAACAAACATATGGCATTACAAACATAATATGAATTGAATGATTAGGTACATCACATAAAAAAAAAATGGATTGCAGAAAAATGAGTCATTGGGCAATCTTGAGATAAAAACAAATGCTTTAAGCTTTCAATGTTTCATCTAAGGTATTTATATAAGTCCATGCTTCGTAAATGCTTTTTAAAAATGGTTATGGTAGAAGAGATGATTACGTCCTCTTGAAGGTCATTCCATACTCTTCCTACTCTACAGACATTTGTCGGCTGGTGATTCGGTCAGTTTGTGGATTTCAAAAAACGTTGTTCCACCACACCATATCTATCGAACGCGATGGAGGTTGGGTTGTTTTACCTCTGAGCTAACACCATGGGCTAAATGGCCAGGTTACATGGACCCCGAAGGCTCAGAGAAGGTTGGGGGAGGGGACCCACTGGAACAGCTGTTGGGAGACAAATGGTACCTCCCGTTAAGGCCATCCAGTGTGTTCTTTAACGTGCACAGGGTATGGACTCTCTCGCACACGGGGCCCACGGCTTAACGTCCCACCCGACGGACGGCGGCCTTCCCAAGCCCATCGGTGTCCCCTACTGACCGTGGGCAGGGCGGGGAATTTTGCGGAGATAAATCTCAACGCTGACCCAGCTGGGACTCGAACCTGGGAACTACAGATTACGAGCCTGGCGCGCTACCGACTGAGCCACCTCCTCCCCATGCGATGGAGGAACTTAACGATTTATGTGCCAAATGAACGCTTGTGACGCGGGGAGTGCGATAGGCTAAAAAAAATATTGACCTCCCCGTGCTTTTTTCTCCCCTAAAAGAGAGGAAATGTGAAAACTATTCTTAAGCTATATCTCCAGAAAGCAAAGGCCGAAAGTAACAAGCTATAGGTCGAATGTAAGCTACTGACGCAGGGAATGTCGTAGGCTACGAATATTTGACCCCCGTGCTTCTTTAGGGGGACAACGTGAAAATGATTGTTCCCTTATATTTCCTGAATACGAGTATGGAAAGTAATGAGCTATGTGTTCAATGAAAGCTTGTGAGGCGGTGAGTGTCGTAGACTATAAAAAAAAATTGACCCCTTATGCTTTCTTCCCCCTTAAAAATTGGAAATAGTCGTCCTGCAATATCATCCGAATGCCACGGTCTACAGTTACGAGTTAGGTGTCAAATGAAAGCTCATGTAATGACGGTTGTAAACTATTTGGAATTTCGCCCCCACTGTTTCCCCCGTGATAAAATGTGGGGGTGGATTTTTTCGGGGGTCGACTTAAGCTTGTGATGTCACCAGTGTCGTGGTCTACCTCAAATGTTACTCCAAAAGGGGGGGGGTAAATCTGTTCGATGTTTATGGCTCGCATATCAAAGTTCTGGAAGGTAGGTGATTTTAGTGAAAATAAAAAAAATATAAATTTTCAATTTATATTTTTTTATCTTTTTTTTTACTATTTGTCTTGTTAGTTGCCGTTGCGCTATTAAACCCCAAACAAACAACCAAACAGCAGGGATTGTACCAGATAGTTAATGTTTTGTATGGGAAGAAACGGACAGGTGACTAGGGATTGTAGGATAGACAAAGAAAGATGATGATTCAGTGATGGCCAGGTTGGTCTAAACAGTGTGATTATTTCGACTCTCATCGTTCATTAATGAGGATAGATGCATTACTGACTGTAATGTTGGCTCATATCATATTCTGCAGTCGCTTTGGCTATTTCAAAATTAAAACTGTAGAAATCCCCAGAAGTGGATAAAATCACAACTGATATGCTTATAGCTGGAAACATTTGTGTTGCCATACAGTTGACTGAAATTTTGAATATTTTTTAAGATAAATGTGTTGTTCCTAAGGATTTTACTAGAGCTATTATTATCCCTATTTTTGAAAAAGGTGATCATAGTTTTGTGATAATTATAGGGAAATTAGTTTATTTTCTGTTCCAGGTAAAGTTCTTTGCATGATTATACTTAATAGAATTAAGAATTTGTTTGATGGACAACTGCGTGATGAGCAATGTGGATTCAGAAGTGGTAGGGGATCTATTGATCAAATATTTTCACTTAGGCAGATTCTTTAGGGGGACAACGTGAAAATGATTGTTCCCTTATATTTCTTGAATACGAGTATGGAAAGTAACGAGCTATGTGTTCAATGAAAGCTTGTGAGGCGGCGAGTGTGGGTTTTAGAGTTTCAGAAACCTTTGATTGCTAGCTTTGTTGATTTCAAAAAGACTTTTTGACTCTGTTGATTGTGATATCATATGGTATATCAGACAAATTAGTTAACATAATGAAAGCTCTCTATAATAACACTGAGTCATGTGTGAGAGTTGGTAAGACTTATAGAAATTGGTTTAGCATTACTTCTGGTGTTCGACAAGGGTGCATTTTGTCTCCTTTTCTCCTTAGCTTGGTTATTGATTATGTTATACGAAATTCACTTCAAGGGAAAGATTTTGGCCTTAAATGGGCTGGAGATACGAAAATTTCTGATTTAGATTATGCTGATGATTTAGCCCTTTTGGCAATTGATGTTGATGAGATGAACTCTTTCATTCGAGCTGTTGATGAAACTGGTAGTAGAGTAGGTTTGGTTATAAACAGAGAGAAAACTAAAGTGATGAAAATTGGTCAGGCAGGCTGTGATTCAGTTAATCTGAATGGTTGCAGTCTTGAGCAGGTGTCACAGTTTAATTATCTTGGGAGCTATGTAACAATACTGGTGAGGTGCCGGAATGAGATTAACAGACGGATAGGGATTGGCTGCCGGGACTTTTAAGAATCTATGGAGAGTGTGGAGAAATAGATGTATACACCTAAAGACTAAAATTAGACTGTATAATAGTTTGGTCTCTCTAGAATTAAGTACGGTAGTGAAACGTGGACCCTTTGTAAACAAGATAACAGGGAACTTGATGACTTTGATTCTAGATGCTTACGCAGTATCTTGGACATTAGGTGGTTTGACTTTGTAAGTAATGATGAGGTTAGGTTGGGTTGTTTTACCTCTGAGCGGCACTTTTTTGCACACCATGGGCTAAATGGCCAGGTCACATGGACTCCGAAGGCTCAGAGAAGGTTGGGGAAGGGGACCCACTGGAACAGCTGTTGGGAGACAGATGGTAGCCTCCCGTCAAGGCCATCCAGCGTGTTCTTTAATGTGCACAGGGTATGATTCTCCCGTACACGGGACCACGGCTTAACGTCCCAACCGACGGACGGCGGCTTTTCCAAGCCCATCGGTGTCCCCTACTGACCATGGGCAGGGAGGGGAATTTTGCGGAGATAAATCTCAACGCTGACCCAGCTGGGACTCGAACCTAGGAACGACAGATTACGAGCCTGGCGCGCTACCGACTAAGCCACCCCCTCCCCAAATGAGGTTAGGAGTCATCAACCTCCTTTGAGAAACATTTTGTGCAGAGACTGCGTTGGTTTGGCCATGTTGTCCGTATTCATAGCTGCAGATTTCAATCAGGATATTGAACAGTGTGGGTTAAGTTGTTTTACCTCTGAGCAGCACTTTTTTGCACACAATGGGCTAAATGAGCAGGTCACATGGACCCCGAAGGCTCAGAGAAGGTTGGGGGAAGGGACCCACTGGAACAGCTGTTGGGAGACAGATGGTAGCCTCCCGTCAAGGCTATCCAGTGTGTTCTTTAACGTGCACAAGGTATGGCTCTGCCGCACACGGGGCCACGGCTTAACGTCCCATCCGACGGACGGCGGCCTTTCCAAGTCCATCGGTGTCCCCTACTGACCGTGGGCAGAGCGGGGGAATTTTACGGAGATAAATCTCAACGCTGACCCAGCTGGGACTCGAACCTAGGAACTACAGATTATGAGCCTGGCGCGCTACCGACTGAGCCACCCCCGCCCCTTGGGGGAGGGGGCCCACTGGAACAGCTGTTGAGAGACAGATGGTAGCCTCCCGTCAAGGCCATCCAGCGTGTTCTTTAACGTGCACAGGGTATGGCTCTCCCGCACACGGTGACACGGCTTAACGTCCCATCCGACGGACGGCGGCATTTCCAAGCCCATCGGTGTCCCCTACTGACCGCGGGCAGGGCGGGGAGTTTTGCGGAGATAAATCTCAACGCTGACCCAGCTGGGACTGGAACCTGGGAATTACAGATTACCAACCTGGCGCGCTACCGACTGAGCCACTCCTGCCCATATGAACAGTGTGTCTGAAGACTTTAAGAAAAGGGGAAGACCTAGGATGTGATGCGCAGACAATGTCAAACAGGACCTTGTTAGAATTGGCCTACAGTGGACAATGCAGTAGATGTAGCTCAGGCCAGACATGTCTGGAGAGGAAAATTACGGTCTGGTAGAACCTTCATAGCCCATGGTTGCACGAGTATTTTTTATGCATATATGTATGTAGGTATGCTTACTGTATAAAATTTCAAATGGGCACAATAATATTTGGGCTAGAAAATTGCTGTGCAAACCAGCAAGGAGTTGCAGAAATTAAATTTTGTGAGTTTAACTGTCACTACAAGTGAACGAAGCGACTTGTCTCGCGCTTCCCCCCCCCCCCCCCCCGAAAAAAGACATGTTTTTACTTTGCAGTCTGTCCCTCTGTAGACATTGAACTTTTATATTTTTGGAGATAAATGAAAAAAATCTATTTGGGTTGGATAGGTATTGACGAAATATAAGATGTTCGAAAAATAATGGTGGGGTTTCGAAGAACAATATGTAGAAAAATAATATAAAAAGTCAAGAGAGTAACATTTTTAATTGAAATAGTTTTGGGACATAATCGGTGAATTTAGATATGTGCAACGTTCGTGACCCTGCATACGTCAAATCGGCATTCCACTTCTTGCCATACACGCTGCAGCATTTCACTTGTTATTTTGGGGCGGGGGTGGCTCAGTCGGATGGGACGTTAAGCCGTGGCCCCGTGTGCGGGAGAGCCATACCCTGTGCACATTAAAGAACACGCTGGATGGCCTTGACGGGAGGCTACCATCTGTCTCCCAACAGCTGTTCCAGTGGGTCCCCTCCCCCAACCTTCTCTGAGCCTTCGGGGTCCATGTGACCTGGCCATTTAGCCCATGGTGTGCAAAAAAGTGCCGCTCAGAGGTAAAACAACCCAACCCAACTTGTTACTTCTTCAGTTGCTTCCCTTATTCTGGCTTGGTTGGTTGGTTGGTTTACCTCTGAGCGGCACTTTTTTGCACACCATGGGCTAAATGGCCAGGTCACATGGACCCCGAAGGCTCAGAGAAGGTTGGGGGAGGGGACCCACTGGAACAGCTGTTGGGAGACAGATGGTAGCCTCCCGTCAAGGCCATCCAGCGTGTTCTTTAACGTGCACAGGGTATGTCTCTCCCGCACACGGGGCCACGGCTTAACGTCCCATCCGACGGACGGCGGCCTTTCCAAACCCATCGGTGTCCCCTACTGACCGTGGGCAGGGCGGGGAATTTTGCGGAGATAAATCTCAACGCTGACCCAGCTAGGACTCGAACCTGGGAACTACAGATTACGAGCCTGGCGCGCTACCGACTGAGCCACCCCCGCCCCCCTTATTCTGGCTTTCAAATGATTCGGAGCTCCAGAAGGGGAAAAAAACAACCAACTGGTGTCGAATCAGGGCTCTTTGGTGGGCCATAGAATTGGACCATCCCTGCCAATCCATCTGTCAGGAAATGTTGGACTAAGAACTTACTTCTTTGGAGAAATGTGGCAGTGTGCATTCTTCTCTGGTGACTTCTCGTGAAATTGTGTCAGCGGGGAATGTACAGGTAAAACATTCAGTGTAATGCTTTTGTGTATTTGGTACAGAAACCTCCGCCATTATTTGTTGCCCACCCTGTATTAAGATTCGTACTTTCCTAATGTCCCAGTAGCTTTAATAGCGCCCTCTAGCAGTGGAATTAGTTAGGAAATGACCAAACATTAAACAACTATTGCAAACGATCTATTTTGTGCAAGAAATCCGAAATTGGTGTTGGGGTGTGAAGTCACGAGTTTAACACTAACAGAGAAGACTTAATTAACCCTTAAGCCCAGGAGGAATGGCAAAAAGCAACTTTTACGTTTCAAGAGGAAAATGAAAAGTCCTATTTGTGTTTCATTTGGGGCTAATAACTTATTATTATTTGTGTCTACCCCATCATCCATTATTAGTTCGAATTTCCATTAAGTTTCATTTTCTTTGGAAACGAGCAACCCATGTTCGCCAGAGGGGATATGTTATACGTTATTTCGTTTTATTTCTTCGCAAAATTTCGCATCGTAAAGGGTCATATACTAAATACAGTCATTCCTCGACTTAAGTCTGCTCGAAGATACGTCCATGATCCAATAAGAGCATAACATTTTCGACTATAATTTCGAACCAGACGCAAGCGAGCGTAAAATAAAAAGGTTTCTATTTAGCAACAATGCATCATGCGCAGTGGCAACAGCGCATTCAGCGGCAATCTCCCTTGGCGTCTTCAACAGTTCCTCTGTTAATTTTGGGTTGGGTTGTTTTACCTCTGAGCGGCACTTTTTTGCACACCATGGGCTAAATGGCCAGGTCACATGGACCCCGAAGGCTCAGAGAAGGTTGGGGGAGGGGACCCACTGGAACAGCTGTTGGGAGACAGATGGTAGCCTCCCATCATGGCCATCCAGCGTATTCTTTAACGTGCACAGGGTATGGCTCTCCCGCACACGGGGCCACGGCTTAACGTCCCACCCGACGGACGGCGTCCTTTTCAAGCCCATCGGTGTCCCCTACTGACCGTGGGCAGGGCGGGGAATTTTGCGGAGATAAATCTCAACGCTGACCCAGCTGGGACTCGAACCTGGGAACTACAGATTATGAGCCTGGCGCCGAGCGTAAAGTAAAAAGGTTTCTATTTAGCAACAATGCATCATGCGCAGTGGCAACAGCGCATTCAGCGGCAATCTCCCTCGGCGTCTTCAACAGTTCGTCTGTTAATTTTGTGTTTGAAAAATAGGTTGTGTATTTATCGTTAAATATTTTGCGACATTTTCTGCAGAATGGCTCTTACACGCCCAATCCAAAAACCTAGTGAAGAATCACAGAAAAAGAGGCGAGCAATTGATCTTGAAACGAAGTTGCAAGTTATAAAGCAACATGAAGCTGGTAAGACCGTCAATGTGATCGCACATGACTTTGGATGGTCTCATTCTACAGTGACGACCATTTTGAAAAATAAGGATAAAATCGTAGAGGCTGTGAAAGGATCTGCTTCCATTAAATCGACGATAGTGACGAAGCAACGACAAGGTCCTATCGGTGATATGGAAGAGCTACTTGCATCATGGATATAGGACCTGAACAGAAAGCGCATACCCCATAGCACTATGACCATAATCGCTAAGGCACTAAGTCCCTTCAACATATCGAAGGAGAAATTACGACTACAAATTCAATTCTTCTTCGGTTGGTTCATGAGATTCAAGCAGCGTTTTGCGCTGCATAATGTGAAAACGTATGGTGAATCTGTAAGTGCACATGAGAACTACCAAGGAGTTTGTGGAGAAATTATTTACGGAGGAAAATTATTTGCCACAGCAAATATTTAATATGGATGAGACCTGGTTTCGGAAAAAAAAAATGCCCGAGCCGACATTCATCCACAAAAAGCTAAAATCTATGCCTGGTTTCAAAGCTCTTAAAGACTGTATTACGATTCTGTTAGGGGGCAATGTGGTTGGATATAAACTGAAACCATTTCTGATATGGCACAGTGAGAATCCACGAGCCTTCCAAAACATTAGGAAGCATATTCTTCCAGTTCATTATCGGAACAATAAAAAGTCGTGGATGACTCAAAAATTGCTTGAGGAGCCTCAATCAACTGTTAAGCAAATTAAATGGAAAGCTATTTTGTGAAAGAAAATGTAGAATTTAAAATTTTATTAATTCTAGAAAATGCTCCAGGTCATCCACCTTACATCAGTGAACTTCACCCCGAGATCAAGGTCGTGTTTCTCCCTCCAAACACTACTTCATTGATCCAACCGATGAATCAGGGAGTTATTGCAACAGTTATTATCTATGGAGAACTTTTCACAAGACATTTCTGCCACTCAAGGAAATGATCAGACTCTCATGCAATTCTGGAAAGCATTCAATATTTATCATGCTATTAAAATATTGCTGTGGCTTGGGACGAAGTGACCTCTCAATGTACGAGTGGCATATGGAAAAAGACATTAAAAAGGGTTTGTGCACGATTTTGGAAGTTTTGAAAAAATGAATATTTTTGTAAATTGAGTGAAGAAACAATGGGCCTAGCAAACAATCTGAATCTCGAAGTGAATGATGACGACATAGTTCAACTCATAGAAAGTGCCCCTGAAGAGTTGAACAACGAAGAATTGGTCGAACTGGAGGAACAACGTGTTGCAGAAGAGGGAAAAGGGAAACAAGAAGAGGTAGTTAAACAATTCACACTGAAGGGTCTTGCAGAAATGTTCTCTGCAGTTAGTGAGTTGGGTTGTTTTACCTCTGAGCGGCACTTTTTTGCACACCATGGGCTAAATGGCCAGGTCACATGGACCCCGAAGGCTCAGAGAAGGTTAGGGGAGGGGACCCACTGGAACAGCTGTTGGGAGACAGATGGTAACCTCCCGTCAAAGCCATCCAGCATGTTCTTTAACGTGCACTGGGTATGGCTCTCCCGCACACGAGGCCACGGCTTAACGTCCCATCCGACGGACGGCGGCCTTTCCAAGCCCATCGGTGTCCCCTACTGACCGTGGGCAGGGCGAGGATTTTGCGGAGATAAATCTCAACGCTGACCCAGCTGGGACTCGAACCTGGGAACTACAGATTACGAGCCTGGCGCGCTACCGACTGAGCCACCCCCGCCCCAATGCAATTAGTGATGTTCTCAAAATGTTTGAAGACATGGACCCCAATGTTGAACGCTACTTATTAGTAGAAAGGAAAGTACATGATGCGTTTGCTTGCTATAAACAAATTTATGATGAAAAGAAGAAGGGAAATAAGCAAAGCACATTGGACATTTTCATCAAAAAAACAAAGTTACACCAGAAGAGCTGCAGACTGGTCCTTCACATACGGAAGATAATGATGTGATTATGGAGGAAGATTTGGGTGATTATCCTGTTTTATAATGGCAGTAACGCATAGTACAGTTTTATAAGGTTTAAAAATTAATATGTCATATCGAACACTTTTTCTAATCTACAGCTACACAGTTCAGCAACAGTCTTGGTGATTATTACGGTCTCTTCTTACCTTTTTCATCATTACTATTGTTCTTGTTTTTTATCAATAATAATTGTTAACAATTCAATATCAGTGAAATATACAGTTTTTGTGACAATATACTTATTACGGTTAAGTCCCTAACCCCTATAACTCTGTTGATTTAATGTATCGACTTACGTCCTGCTGGATGGAACTGAACCCCGACTAAGTCGAGAGATGACTGCATATGGAACTATCTTAAGGGGAAAAAAAAACATCTCAATAAATTAGGTATTATTTCGAGGGACTGGGTTGCTATAACTCTGAGGGATAGCTTTGTGCCTACAGAGTGGGTTAAATGACCAAGTAACAAGGACTCCAAAGGTTCAGAATTGGATTGAGGTAAAGAATCAAGTAGATAGCTCTTAAGAGAAAATAAGCCTCTTATCAAGAACATCCAGCGTGTTCCTTAACGTATGCAGGTACGGCTCTCTTGCACACGGAAATTAGTGCCCTTCTGGCTTGACCATTTAGCACATTGTGAGCACAGAAGTGCTGCTCAGAGATAAAACAACGCAGCAACCAACTATTAAGAGGAAAATCAGAAAAGAGAAAAAATGTTCTGTATTTAATGTCACATTCGGCGGATGGATATCGAGGGAAGTAGTAATTTGTTACGTATTGTTACATGGAAGGGTACAGATAGATTAAATACTGTTATTTAGGTTGATTTTACCTCTGAGCGGCATATTTTTGCACACAATGGGCTAAATGACCAGGTCACAAGGATTCCAAAGGCTTAGAGAAGGTTGGGGGAGAGGATCCACTAGACAGTTGTTCAGAGACAGATGGTAGCATTCCATCAAGGCCATCCAGTCTGTTCTTTAACGAGCACAGAGTATGGCTCTCCCCAAACGGATCCACTGCTTAACGCCCCATCTGACGGACGGCGGGCCTTCCAAGCCCATCAGTGTCCCCTACTGTCCGTGGGCAAGGCGGGGAATTTTGTGGAGATAAACCTCAACGCCGACTCGGCTGGGACTCGAACATGGGAACTGCAGATTACGAGCCAGGCGCACTACCGACTGAGCCATCCTCGCCCCCCCCCTATTAATAGTATTATATAGAAAGGAATCACACAGATTTGGTGTTACGTGAAGCTAAAAGTGTATGCTCATTTCTGCAATTTGTACTCCACCCCTCCCCAGTTTCCAAACGAACAAAAGATCAGCTAATTCGATAGACAGAAAACCACTGCCGATTTCGTTCGTTGAAAACAAAAACGGCGATACATGACCATGGGATATGACACGCGGTAATTTACGTAGATGGTTTTCCGCAATGAAAGCGCAAGCATAAACACCTGTACATATAAATGGCATAAAATGTAATAAAAGAAAATGACAAAATAGAATTCATGTATAGTAAATAGTCCTGTGGAAAAAACTGGTTTTGCCGATGCGAGTATGACGTGGCGCGAGGTGGTTCGAGTTCCGCGAATGGAAAATTATTGATTAACTGACTCCTGTCACAAACAGGTAAACTCTGCGTATCTGATATTGAGTGCTTCACGTTTTCCTAATACTAAAATTTTTTCCCTAATTCCTAGTACTAAAAATTTATTGTGTAATGCTAAGCAATTTAAATGAAAAAAAAATATATAAATTCGTTTGGGTGAAAAATGGAAAAGTTTTCATCCGTAAAAGTGAAAGATCCAAAATTTGGCGGATCAGAGATGACAATGACCTAAATATGTTAAATGAACAAGATAGCTGCTGAAAATATTTCTCCTTTTAGTTATGTTGAACCCATGCCATGTTCTGTGATCTACTGTCTTTCTTTAATTCTAGAAATTTTTCAAGTTCAAAAATTCTACATTTTAACATCCGAAGTTTAAGAAATAAATCTGAATAGCTGGAAGCTATTCTTGAATATTTAAATAGTAAGACGGATATTTTAATACTTTCTGAAATATGGATCAAACCATATGAGTTAAATTTGTATCAAATACATGGTTATCATATGTTCCATTGTTGTAGAGATTACAATAAATCTGGTGGGATACTTTGCTACGTTAAAAGTTCCTTAATAGTCAAGCAAATTGCATTTAATGATATAAGTTCAGCTGAATATATATATTGCTATTTATCTGGAAAATTGTCAGCAATATTTCGTATGTATCTATTGATCTCTTTGTATCCCACTTACCACCTTCCTAGTAGAATGTCAGGAACTACTCTTATCATTTGAAAATAAAAGCGAAACTGTTGAAATTGGTGATTTAAATATAGGTATACTAGGAAATGATCACTACACAAATGAATATCTAAATTTGCTGTAATCAAATGGTTTTCAACCCCCCCCCCCCTTAAAATCTTGGTGGCAAGTTTCATAAATTCACCGACCAGAGAAAGTATCTCTTCTACTTGTTTAGATCACATTTTCGTTAAAAGCAAAATCGAAAGTTCATTCAAGAGTAGTATTGTTAAATTAGCAGTGACCGATCATTATCCCATTGCCCTAACAGTTAATTTTAACAATAATATGAATATTCAGTGTGATAATTATACAGAGCCTATTCTTTACTTAGTAGACTATACTTTATTGAACAGGCTTTTAAGTGAATGTTCCTGGGACGAGGTATTAACTCTTAATGATGCCAATGAAGCTTATAATAAATTTTTAACCATATTTAATCTCGTAATTAAAAATTCAACTAGGGAAAGAAAAATTCATAATAAATCACAATCAGCAAAACCATGGTTTACTTCCGAAATTCTGAACTTAGTAAAAGAAAGAGATAAGCTATATAAAAACACAAAAAATACCCTTTAAATTAAACTTACGAAAGTAGCTTTGAAAACTTTAGAAATCAAATAAATTATAAAATACGAGATGCAAAAAACAGTTCCTTTCAACTCAGTTTCAAAATTGTGATGGAAATTTATCAAAACAGTGGAAATTGATAAGCGAGATAATAAATCGGAAGAAAGTAGAAAAAAATATCCAGAATTAGAAAGTGGTTCTGATTCAACTGAAAATGCTAAGTTAATGGCAAACCAATTTAATGAACACTTTGTAAATATAACAGTAAACTGTCAAAGAATAGGATTGTAAGAAATCAAAAGAGCCATATGAGTAAAAATGTCAAATTCATGTTTTTAGCTCCAACTTGTAGAAAGGAATTGACTGACATTATAAAAGGTTTTAAAAATAAATAATCTGCTGCGTATGACAATATTTCCGTTATTGCTGTTAAAAAATGTTCTTTTAACTTGATTCAACCATTGGTTCACATTTGTAATTTATCCTTCGAAACTGGCACTTTTCCAGATTTAATGAAGAAAGCTATTGTAATTCCAGTTTACAAAAAGTGAAATAAAAATGATTTTAAGAATTATCGACCGATATATCTTCTCCCAGTATTTTTAAAAATATTAGAAAAACTAGTTAATAATGACTGATAAATGTTTTAAATAATTTTAATTTTCTCTCTGAAAACCAATTTGTGTTTAGGAAGGGTAGAGGTACAGAAACTGCATTGTTGAATTATACGTCAAAGGTGTTTCATTCCGTAGACAATCAATTTACTCTGTCCGTATTTATGGACTTGGAGAAAGCTTTTGACACCGTTGATCACCAAATTTTAATTAGCAAACTAGAAAATATTGGTATTCGTGGTGTTGTATTAAAATGGTTTAAAGACTATTTACAGCACAAAACGCAATGAGTTAGTCTTTTTAATACACTTAGTAACCCAAAGCATTTTTTATGTGGCATACCACAAGGTTCAGTCCTGGGACCAACTTTGTTTCTTTTTTTTTTTAATAATAATAATCTTTATTCATATTCATGTTAGTTATACAAAAGTTTAAACAAATGACCCGCAAAGCATCTGCTTATCTGCAGGAGAGAAGAATAATAACGTTACATGAAAATACATAAGATATAGTTTATAACAATGTCATCAAATTATACGAATTCCAGTGGAAGCTCCATTGTGGTGGTTGAAATTTTTATTTAAAATTTAGTGCCTAGAAGAAAATTTTTTGTCTTATTTTTGATTTCTTTAAAATTGTTTAATAAAATAATTTCCCTTGGCAGTTGATTGAACATGCAAGGTATTGTATATGCCCTTGTACATTTCCCATAATTGTTTAATATTTTTGGAAGTTGGAAATAATTTTTGGATTGTAACCTTGTGTTTTTCCCATGAGAGATTTTAGATTTAAATTGATCATCAAAAAAATATTTTAAAGTGATGCTGTATTTGTAAAGGTTGTGAAAAGAGAGTACGCCTAGATAATTTAGTCTTTCTTCGCTATGATAAGATGAATTTCTTAAGTTGTATGGGATTATATTTTTAGCAATGGATGATTGAATAGTTTCTATTTTCTTTATATTTGTGTGGTTAGTTGAGCCGTATATTGTCAAACCATAGGTCAATATAGATTCACAGATAGCTTTGTAAACCAAAATACATGTATGTGTGCTTGCAACAAATTGTAGTTTATAAAGTTTAGATGCACATAGACGCAATTTCCCTGCTAACTTTTGAATATGTGTATTCCATCGGAAGGTTGTGTCCATGTAGAGTCCAAGATATTTATGGCTCTCAACACGCTCAATAACATCACAGTCGCAGCAGTCAGGGTCATGATTTATCATGATGTGAGGACACAAGGGTTCGTGGTTTTTAATTGCATAAGATGAGAGATCATAGTATCCTGGTGAATGAAAGCTCATCCATTTGGTTTTTTCTGAATTTATGTAAATACGATTAATGTTAGACCAGTAAATAATTTTGTTAAAATCATCCTGTGTATCTCGGACTGCGTCTCCTATATTGTGATTCACGTTAACCAAGGCGGTGTCATCAGCATATATATATAAAGAGAGCCCTTCAGTTTAAGGTTAGCTAGATCATTAATATAAATAATGAATAAAAGCGGACCTAAAATTGAACCTTGTGGAACACCAGTGTACACTGTTCTCTTCTCACTAAAAACGCCATTAATTTTGGTAACATGCACTCTATTTTTTAAATAATTTTCAAACCATTTAAGGGTAATACCTCGGACACCATAAATATACAATTTTTGAAGCAAAATATCGGGATCCAACGTATCAAATGCCTTACGAAAGTCCAGAAAGATAGCTGCTGCTTTTTTTCCGTTGTTTAAAGTTCCATTAATGACGTCAGAAAACTCCGTTAAAAGTGTAATTGTATTTTTACCTTTTTGGAAACCATATTGCTTTTCACTAATAATGTTATGTTTTTTCAAGAAATTGGCTAGAACGTTAGCTACATATCTTTCAAGTATTTTGTGAAGGACGGGTAAGATGGCAATGGGCCTATAGTTAGTGCAATCGGATTTAGTTCCACTTTTGTAAATTGGTCTTAGAATAGCAATTTTGAGTTTATTAGGGATGTTTCCTGTAGATATGCTTTCATTGATAAAGTTTGTCACGAGATCAGCTAAGGAGGTTTTGCATGCTTTAATGTGCTTTATGTGTACCTGATCGTGTCCACATGATTTTCTTTCATTTAAGTCACTTAGAATTTTGAAAGTTTCTTGTTTTGAGATGGGAGAAATAAAAATTGAGGGGACAGAAGGTTGGATATGTTTAGGAACTGTAGAGAGATTCTGTATACGGTTATCGTCTCTGAGATTGACAATAATGTCTGCAAAGGTGTTGTTAAATTTCTCTGCTGCTCGAGTTTCAGACATACCTTGTGGCATATTCTTCATGATAAAATCGTCAATGGCAGTTTTAGGTTTATTGTTGATAATTTGGTTGATGAGTTCCCAATTTTGCTTTGGTTTATTTTTACATGACTCAAATTGTTTGAAGTAATATTTTTTCTTTTCCTGCCTAATAACGGACGTGACTGTGTTTCTTAAGTTTGTGTATAGTAATTTAAAATTTCTGTTTCTCTTGTTATTTTTGTAATCAATCCAAGCCGAGTCTCTTTTACGTATTAAGTTTATTATTTCCTGATTTATCCAGTCTTTGCTACAATTGCGTTGTTTCATTTTTGAGCCATCCAATAGTTTATTAATTTTGTTATTGTTAACAATCGCCGTATATTTTTTTATGAATGTTTCATAAAGTACGTCTATTGGGTCTGAATTTGGGGTTTCGTTTCCAGTGCCTCTGTCCAGCCAGTCTGTTAGATCATAAAAACATATGCAAAGAAATAAGTCTAAGATAGTTTTCGTGTTAAAATTGCTGTCTAGCTTTTTAGTGTGATTGGACGAATTCCCAAGTTTTTCCCCCCGCAAATTGCCGCGATTAAGTAGTGGTCTGCGATCCTACTGCGAAAAATCATTGAATTTGTGTTGAGTTTAATGTCAAGTCGGACGTTAATGTGATCAATGCATGTCTGAGAAAGTGAGTCACCAATGATATCTTCCCTGGTGATACCAGTAATGATAGGTGAGAAACCAAACTCGGTTAACAATTCTACGTATTTGGCAACTCCGTGTTTTTTGATATTTTTGATATCTAAATTAAAGTCTCCAACTAGTATTTGATTGCGATGTTTATCAGTTGTTTCGAACCAATTTTTGAGATTAGAAAGAAAAGTGTTAATGTTCGAGCTTGGTGATCTGTAAATAGCAAGTAAATTGAAAGTTAAATTACCCTTGTAGATATTTATATTCAATGTTTCAGCTGGAATTACAAGTGAAGGTATCGTTTTGACTAATAATGTGTCGCGGAAGAAAAGTAGAATCCCATGTTCAAACGCAACAGGAGTTCTCGTAAAAAGTTGATTAAAATTTTCTAGATTGAACAATGGAGCATCCGTGCTGAGGATGTTAGTTTCTGTTAATATAATAATATCTAAGAAATTCAAGATATCTTTAAGATAAACACAGAGAGTATCCCAGTTTTTTTTCAGACTTCGAATGTTCACATGCAGAAAGCTTAAGTGTTCATCAGGTTCATAACACAATTTACTAGTCAAGAACCATTTCTTAACTTCTTCATAGTCGCACAGAATATTTTCGTTGTGATCAAATGTTGGTAAGTCATCAAAATGAAAAGTCGCCATGGCAGAACAAATAAGGTGGAGCAAATAAGCAATATATTTCCCGTTTATAATTCGTCGAAATTCGTCTGCATATGAATTCGAATTACGCTGTCACCATCAGTTTTTCTCATCATGATTTTCCCGTTCCGAAACCAGACGTATTTAAAATTTTTTGATTTGGCCAGGCACCTCGCTTTCCAGAAAAGTTCTCTGTTTATTGGAGTTAAATTTTCATTTAGATACACTGGCGTTTTTTTAGCGTCATCAATAACGTTACTGGCAAAGATTTTCGATTTCTTTTTTGACATCCATTGTTCACGTTCGTTTCTAGATTTAAATTGGGCAATAATCGCAGGTGTTTTTTTCTTGTTGATGATATTCATAAATGATCTATGCAAATTAAAAATAAATAGCTATATTAACACTTTTGCAGATCGTTAACTTTATGTGCTGATTCTCTGGAAAATCTCCTTTATAACATGAACACTGATCTAAAATGTGTGATGAAATGGTTGCATTTAAATGGGTTACATTTAAATACAAAAAAAACTAAGTATATTCTATTTAACCTAAAAAAGAAATCATACAATCCAAATTTGATTAAATTAAAATTGCATACTTTTTCATGCAATAAATACTCAGCTTGTTGCTGTGAAGAAATTGAACAGGTTCAAAGTCTACTATACCTAGGCGTTTGTATTGATAGCTCCCTAAGTTGGAAAATGCACATTGGAAAACTAACATACTTAGACAGATGTTACATAAATTTTATTATTTAAAAAAATCATCAGTAATAATATGTTAATAATATTATAAAAATCATGAGTTCAGTATGCTATACAGTATAATATTACAAGTTGGGGAGGAACATACATTTCATCATTAAGGAGTCTAATCTCAATGCAAAGTAAATTTATATTTCAAATTTTACCAAATAAATATAAAACTGGTACCATCTTTTGTAAGTATACCATTTCAGGTGTATTTCCACTGAGACACTTATTTGTTTAAAGAACATTAAATTACTTCTTTAAAAACAATAATGCAGTGCTGCATTTTACAAATTATTCTATGCGAGATGATGGAAAAAGGTTTCTGTTACCACTTGCAAATAAAGAAATTATGCACAAACATTTTGATTATTTGGCCCCTAAAATTTTTAATTCTTTACCGATTATAATTCGAAATGAAACTAATTTTATGCATTTCAGATCTCTCACTGCTAATTATCTAATGAGCACTGCAAATTCTGACAGCCTGTTTTCAGTGTTAAAGAAAAAAAAACTAATTCGTTTTTATAAATTCTGTATTGTTTATATATATTTATGTAAAGCTACATGTCAATGTTGCCAAAATTATGTATTTAAATAATTTGTAAGTTAACCTACATGAGCTTAGATGCTCTTGGGTTAATAAGAGTATTACAAATATATGCTGTTTGTAACCTTATTATTATTATAATAAAACTGAACGTAGAGAAAATTCAGTAGAAATATAACTGTTTCGTTATTCAGTTTACACAACCCACTTTGCGCTGATATCTGATATCTTGATTTAGCTATATCAAATCCCAAGCCTGTGACTTATAACCTTTCCATCTAATATACATAATGCCTAATGGCAACTGACTCAGAGTTGGAAATCCAAAAATAACTGAGGCCTTCCCTTTGCCTGTTAATACCACGGCGCATATAGATCTGTACTTTTCTCTATTTATGCTGATTCGTATTCATAGGCGTCGACTGTGGTGGTGGTGGTGGTGGGGGGGGGGGTAAGAAGCCTGTATGCCCTCATGAATTTATCCTTTACACATTCGAATACGTCTCGTTGTCTCTTCATTTGATGTTCTCAAGGAAGAGACACTCAAGTACTTTGGCTAAAACGACTCAATCAAAGTCATAACTTTACATGAGTTGTTTACTGGATTATTACTTGAAGAGAAGAGGCTTGTATATTAGGATCTAGGGCCGAATATTGGGGATTGGGGGGGGGGGCTCAACAGGTATGGCGCCAGTCTCGTAATCTGCAGTCCCAGCGGGGAGAGCGCTGAGATTTATCTCCGCAAAACTTACTGCCTTCCTCTGTCAGAAGGGGACACCGATGGGCTAGGAAAGATCACAGTCCGTCGGATGGGACGTTAAGCCGTGACCCCGTGTGCGGGAGAGCTATGCCTAGTGCGCGTTAAAAGCCTTAACGTTCCAGCCGATGAACGGCAGCTTTTCCAAGCCCACTGGCATTCCCTTGCTGACAGAGGGCAGGATGAGGGATTAGCGGAGATAAATCTCCACACTGGCACAGGTGGGACTCGAACCTCGGAACTGCTTGGGTTGTTTTGGGTTGTTTTACCTCTGAGCGGCACTTTTTTGCACACCATGGGCTAAATGGCCAAGTCACATGGACCCCAAAGGCTCAGAGAAGGTTGGGGGAGGGGACCCACTGGAACAGCTGTTGGGAGACAGAAGGTAGCCTCCCGTTAAGACCATTGAGCGTGTTCTTTAACGTGCACAAGGTATGGCTCTCCCGCACACGGGGCCACGGCTTAACGTCCCATCCGACGGACGGCGGCCATTTCCAAGCCCATCGGTGTCCCTTACTGACCGTGGGCAGGGCGGGGAATTTTGCGGAGATAAATCTCAACGCTGACCAAGCTGGGACTCGAACCTGGGAACTACAGATTACGAGCCTGGCGCGCTACCGACTGAGCCCCCCCCGCCCCCCTCGGAACTGCAGATTACGAGTGTGGCATGTTTCCGATTGAGCTAACCCCAGCGTCATGAATGTTGGAAAATAAAGATTAGTAACAATAACAAATTTGATATCAATTTAGTTCCGTGTGTGTAGGGGGGGGGGGGCAGTCTATTAAATTTAGTTTTGGGGAAATATGAGAATAAGACTTGAGTAGGGTTTCCCAGTTACTAAAATATTCCATCGTACAGAAAAAGTTAAAATGATATTCTATACGAAATAAAATTTTATAGTTGGTTTTATCTCTTTTTCAGAAAAGCGGGATAAGAGTTAATATTTCTGAAAAAAATTTATCGCCGACATGGCGGAAATCGAACCCGAAAAGTTGTCTCTCCTGGAGTATAGATGGCGCCAGATTCGCCACATGTCAGTAAAAGATTTATAAGGTCTTATTCTGAAATATTTTGCTTGTACGATGCGTGGTGTAATGGTAGCGCGCTCTGGCTATGAGACGTGAGAGTTGCGGGTTCGATTCGCACCGTGTCGGCGATAAATTTTTTTCAGAAATATTAACTAATGTTGAAGTCTATTTCTACAGGTAATCTGTGTATTTACTATGGACGAGATAATAGTATATCGAACTTTTTTGTTTACAGAGAAAATTAAAAATTCCTTTCGTGTTGGATAGATATTGATGAAATATTACGATATGCACTTTCCGAATCTCTATAAAGTTATAATTACGCCATCTAATGGTGGAAAAACTTGAAAAACCATAATTTCCAACGAACAATGCAAACGATGTATTTTTGTTAGAAATTTGATATTTTGGTGGTGAAATGTGAAGGTCATGAAATTTCCACTGTCAACAATGGATTGGATTGTTTTACCTCTGAGCGGCACTTTTTTGCACACCATGGGCTAAATGGTCAGGTCACATGGACCCCGAAGGCTCAGAGAAGGTTGGGGAGGGGACCCACTGGAACAGCTGTTGGGTGACAGATGGTAGCCTCCCGTCAAGGCCATCCAGCGTGTGCTTTAACGCGCACAGGGTATGGCTCTCCCGCACACGGGGCCACGGCTTAACGTCCCATCCGAAGGACGGCAGCCTTTTCAAGCGCATCGGTGTCCCCTACTGACCGTGGGCAGGGCGGGAAATTTTGCGGAGATAAATCTCAACGCTGACCCAGCTGGGACTCGAACCTGGGAGTACAGATTACGAGCCTGGCGCGCTACCGACTGAGCCACCCCCGTCCCCTATTGTCAACAATGAGTTGTCTCTTTAGACCCAGGGGTGACAATGCTTCTACTGAACCAGGATGCGCATTTCGATCAGATAGTCCCTATTTAATATTTTTAATATGTTAATACACAGTATTTATAAATTTTCTTCAATCCACTCAATTATAATTTATCACCACTTGCAATTTTTTTAAGACCTGCATTTTTGCCATATTTTTTTTCCTATTGTTTACCTTTTAATGGAGTAGCTGACTTATCGCTGAATATCTTGGTGGAAAAGATCAGCTGCTGATCTTTTCCACCAAGAGAAAATTTCTTCCTCCCTCGTTTTACTCTTCCAAGGCAAATAAAAATCTCATACAAGTCTTCAGCTTAGATTAATAATTTAGTTGATGGAGCATTACTATATGAAAGCCATATATTGCAAATTTTCATCGAAACAATTTGGCATAACTTTTAACTGTGAGACCTGGCATTTCAACTGACCTCAGGTGACTTTCACATTTTCAAATGTGAGCCTCAATTGTAGGACTTCATCGTTTATTAGTCATTTTCAATTTAATGATTGTGGTCTCGCCTTCCTCGCAGATCTTCTCTATGTTACATAAAATTCACAGCTCCTGTCAGACCTCTGCAGCAAGCAGCAGCTTCAGAGGTCATTTTTTCCTCATCTTAATAGACATTGAAGGCTCTTTCACGTCACGCTCCATTCATTTCTATTGCCTGTCTGAGACCTTTGTGTTGAATGAGAAATAAGGCAGTCTTATTAACACCAGTCTTGAATTTATTATTACGGGTCACATTCCTGATTCAAGGTTCTTCTTCATCGTAAGTTTCATCTGCTTTAAATATTCGGGTTCTCATTCAGGGTTCTGTTTTACATGATGTTCCAACTGCTTCAATTACTGTTCAAAGGTTTTGAACTTACTTCTCATTTAGGTTTCTGTTTTACCTCATGCTCCGTCCATTTCTGTTACTGCTCGAAGGTCTTCCACTTCATATTCATGGCTCCGTTCCACCTCATGCTCCGTCCTCTTCTGTTACTGGTCCGAGGTCTTCAAACTTCATATTCATGGCTCCGTTCCACCTCATGCTCCGTCCACTTCAGTTACTGGTCCGAGGTCTTCAAACTTCATATTCATGGCTCTGTTCCACCTCATGCTCCGTCCACTTCTGTTACTGGTCCGAGGTCTTCAAACTTCATATTCATGGCTCTGTTCCACCTCATGCTCCGTCCACTTCTGTTACTGGTCCGAGGTCTTCAAACTTCATATTCATGGCTCTGTTCCACCTCGTGCTCCGTCCACTTCTGTTACTGGTTCGAGGTCTTCAAACTTCATATTCATGGCTCTGTTCCACCTCATGCTCCGTCCACTTCTGTTACTGGTCCGAGGTCTTCAAACTTCATATTCATGGCTCTGTTCCACTTCATGCTCCGTCCATTTCTGTTGTTACTGGTCCGAGGTCTTCAAACTTCATATTCATGACTCTGTTTTACCTCATGCTCCATCCACTTCTGTTACTGGTCGAAGGTCTTCCACTTCATATTCATGACTCTGTTTAACTTCCTGCTACATTTTACTCTCATTACGAATTTAAGGTATAAAAGCCAGTCATATTTCTGATTTAGAATTACGTTTTATATCATTGCACTTTAAATTTATTCTATTACGGGAGTAAGGTCTTCATTTCTTATCCGTCTCTCATTTGAACCAATTAACCTGGAGTGTATTTGAGCCAGGGTGCACATGGTTTTGCCGGCACTTTTTTTGAAGCATGGAGAATACACCGCGACTTTATTTTTAATGAAAAGTCTCGTATATACCGTATTTGCCGGCGTATAGGACGCACTTTTTCCCCCTCAAAATACGTCTAAAATATGGGGTGCGTCTTATGCGCCGGTAATCAAAATTATGAGCTGAAATTTCAGTCTGAAACTTTTGGTTTATATCAATATACATATATAAGTATTCTTTTGCATTTTGTCCTTTTGTGAAAGAGTGGTTTCAAATAAATCGTTTCCATATTTTTTTTGTTCTGTAAAAATAATAAGTTGCGTGATGTATTTTATGTTTCATTACTGATAGAGGGAGCATTCCAGTAAAATAGAGTTCAGATCCACTGACACCTCAAGGTTACGATTCATCCAATGTGTGCATGTGATCACATTTCACTGGCATATGTTTTCGAAAAGCGCGAGCATGGCGCGTCGTTACCGATTACAGCGCCTCAAGGCAACCAAAACGTAAACTTTTAGTACCGAAGAAGCTTTCTCATGTTTTTGCTGCGAAACATGGCTCAAAAACAACGCAGATTCTGCTATGATATTGCATTCAAGCTACGAGTGATTGAGTAATGCTAAAGAACACGGAAACAGGGCAGCAGAGAAGAATTTCGGATCACCGCCAACAGAAATGATGATAAGAACTTGGAGAAGACAGGAAGAAGACCTAAAAAAAGCTATGAGTAGTAAACATAATCTGCGACATGGAATTGCAAAATGGCCGGAACTAGAAGAAGAATTAAAACTTGGTTATTAGTCCACCGAAGCTCGGGATTTTCAGTTTCCACAAAAATGACTATTCAACAAGCAAGAGCGATAGCTACTAACAGAGGCATCGCTGATTTTACAGGATCAACGTCATGGTGTTCTAGATTCATGAAGAGAAACGACTTACGTATGCGGACTAAAACAAAAATAGCACAAAAGATGCCAACAGAACATGAAGACAAGATTATCGAGTTTCATAAAATTGTCATTAATGCAAGAAAAAGTGGAAATTTTGAACTTTCACAAATAGGAAACATGGATGAGGTCCCACTGACGTTCGATGTACCCTCAAACAAAACAGTAGATTCCAAAGGTACAAGAAGTGTTATTGTTAAAACTTGTGGACATGAGAAAACGCATTTTACACAATCGTGTTGTCTTGTTGTGCCAATGGAACAAAATTGCCGCCTCTTTTGATTTTCAAAAGGAAAACCTTGCCCAAGGAAAAACTGCCTAAAGGTGTGTTTGCGCACGTTCATCCTAAGGGCTGGATGAAGGGGGGGATGAAGTTGTGGATAGACAATGTCTGGCCTAGGCGTCTTGGTGGACTGTTAAAGAAACCTGCCTTGCTAGTATGGGATCAGTTTCGGAGTCATTGAACAGAAGCTGTAAAAAATAAAATCAACCAATTGAAAACTCAGTTAACTGTAATTCCAGGTGGACTAACGAGCCAGCTTCAACCTTTAGATGTCTGCATTAATAAATCATTTAAAGGATTCATGAAGGAGAAATGGAACAGTTGGATGCAGTCTACAGATTTTGAAGTGACACCATCAGGAAGAAGGAAGAGGCCTAGCATTTTGCAGATTTGTGAATGGGTCAAAACTTCATGGAATGCTGTGAAACATGAGACAGTTGTAAAGTCATTTAAGAAATGTGGTATTAGTAACTCACTTGATGGCACAGGGGATGATTTGTTATACGAAGACTCAGTTTCTGAAAAAGGGGCTTCAAGTGGTTTTTCATTTAGTTCTGGAGATAAATTTCTGGGTTTTGAGGATGAATATTAAAATGTACCTAACTACAAATGTTCCCTAGTTACATTTTTTGTATACATAAATAACTCTAAAATAAGTACAGTAAATCTTTATGGAAATTCATGAAACAATGTGGAAATTTTTTTTCCCTTAAAAATGTGTCTTATACGCCGGTGCGTCCTATACGCCGGCAAATACGGTAATTAAATTCGATACTTTCATGTTAAAACATTATTATATTAAAAAAAAAGTTTTAATTGAATTTTTTTATCAAGCAAAAGTAATATTTCGAAAAAAAAAACGAACAAAAAACACGTGTGGCATTGTTTTTTCTAATGTAGCTCTTTGAATGTGAACAGAATGTGAATTGGATTTATGAAGCCGATTAACTCTTTTTGTATTGAGATTCTTAACGACAGATTTTCTCAAAACCTTTCATTTTGAGAATGTTTGAGTACATTTGTTAAAAAAAAATCGTACGACCTAATCCAATTGCTGAAAATATTTCCAATTTGAAATTTATTCAAAAGTTTTTGCAAAGCTTATTTTTCCTTTGAAGTTTTTCCCGGAAATATTTTAGTAATCTATTTCGAAGAGAAAAGAAAATGCCAACCACTGGAAAGGAGGCGATTAACACACGTCAAAACAACAAGTTATAATCATAAGAGTATATTAGTATAATAATTAAACTTGGTTAATAAGAAAAAAAATATGAATTATACTTCCTTGCAGCTGCTTCCCACAGGTCTTACAGGAGTCTGTCAATTTAATATGCCATAGAAGTGGTTAATGAGGATGGCAAAAAGTGCGAATGTTTCCGTTCTAAATAAACAAAATATTGCATTTTGTTCCAAAACGAACTTTTTTCATTAATTAACGAGATCAATTTGGTCTTCATTTTACCTACAGACCATTCTATTTTCCTCTAGTGCGTGTTGCTTGCATCGAAATTATACGATTACAGATATTGCTCAACTGAATTACTGGTTGCATAAATTTAGATCAAATATGCCTAAGTGATCTTTAAATTATACTAATCTTGTATTGTGCAAGTATATTTCACACCTATTTTAATTATGCACAGGTAGTGGCGTACCCAGACACTTAAAATGCTTATTTTAAACATGATTGACCTTAATGGGAGGTTGGGGAGGTGTTTCAGTCTGATTTTCGGAAGGGATTTTAGAAAATATAGGAAATTTTGTCTTACGATAAGCCAGTCTTAAGATGCTTACACAAAACTGCTGAATAGTGAAAGAATTCTTTACCCAAACTTCTTAAATACAAACTTATTTTATTAAACACTTTGATGCAATATTTATTACTAAGTTTATTTTATAATTTTTATAGTTTATTCTACAGTTTTTATGACTGGCATTGTTATTGCTTAATATTCAAACTTCCATAACTCATTAAATACCGAAGGAATATTGTTGAAAATCGAGATATTGATATATTTATTCCAGATCTTTATCTGGTATCAGATATTTCAAAACAGACTTCTAGAGCTTCGACGTTAGCTTTTCATTGACGTAACATAGGACTGTTTCTTAATTTATGGGAACCAATGCAGATCAGACTTGATTATGCCTCTGTCATCGTCCTGGGACTATAGGGTTCTTGTTGAGAGTATTAGTATTATTTTCATTAGAACTACAATACTGCAAACTATCTGCAACATCTCCCTCATCTAGCACAACTGGTAATTTTTTTTAATCATTAAACATAAAATAAGGAAGTGGAAATTATTTTTCGATGCAATCGCTTCAGTTCACTTTTGTTTGTTAACGGTTCAATGATATTATAAACAAGCTACTTAATTTAAACTCTTTAACATGAGCAATATAAAGACAATATGAGTACAGTCGCTCAAAAAATATCCGAACACTAGGGTTGATTACAGAATTCAGAAAAAATATCTTGCAACGATTTTTTTAGAAATTCGTGACACGAAGGTTGCCAGATCAATAATTTCTAAAAAAAAATCGTTGCCAGATATTTTTCTGAATTCTGTAATCAATCCTAGTATTCGGATATTTTTTTGAGCGACTGTACGTAAATAAACACCATAACAGAAAGGGGTTGGGTTGTTTTACCTCTGAGCGGCACTTTTTTGCACACCATGGGTTAAATGGCCAGGTCATATGGACCCAGAATGTTCAGAGAAGGTTGGGGGAGGGGACCCACTGGAATAGCTGTTGGGAGACAGATGGTAGCCTCCCGTCAAGGCCATCCAGCGTGTTCTTTAACGTGCACAGGATATGGCTCTCCCGTACACGGGGCCACGGCTTAACGTCCCATCCGACGGACGGCGGCCTTTCCAAGCCCATCGGTGTCCCCTACTGACCGTGGGCAGGGCGGGGAATTTTGCGGAGAAAAATCTCAACGCTGACCCAGCTGGGACTCGAACCTGGGAACTACAGATTACGAGCCTGGCGCGCTACCGACTGAGCCACCCCCGCCCCCACAGAAAGTAAGGGACACGATACCTAGAAAGGAAACGGAAGTCGTCTTCAGAGTAGTCGAATTTAAGGGTAGTATTAATGGCCATCGCGACTTGCATTTTGGATGTAATGGTAACCATTTCTCTGCATCATCTTTCTCATTAAATTAGAAATGAACAAATATTGGAAAACGATAAATCTTCCTGTTTTCTTTATTAAAGATGGCGTGACGAAAAAACGTTTTGGATCACGAAAAACCTTTTCGGAAAAAAGATGGATCACAAGTTAAGGAAAGTTTGCAGTTCACTACTTTATACATTTAACAACTCCCTGATTTTCCTATTCCGAGTTTATTACTCCCCGAGATCCAAGGGGGACTGAAAAGAACCCCCCCCCCACACACACACACACTTACATTCTTCAAATTGAAGATTGGAAATAACTCAGGTTGAGTTATTTTCGGTCTTTTTTTAAGAATATAAGCACCTTGGTGCGAGCATGCAAATTCATATTAGTCAATGAGGAAATGGTAATGTGTCTATCACGTAAACCTGGTGGCCCGTGGGGGAGCATCGGGAAGTTCAATACTTGTGTTTGGCAGTTGGATATTTTTTTTTGGCAGTTTCATATTTTTTTTATCGAAGTTTTATGCTTTTTTTGGCGTTGGATACACTTTTTGGAAGTTGGATACTTTTTCTTGACGGTTTGATACTTTTTTTTTTCGCAGCCTGTGAGCAGATAGTTGCACCAACATTTGAGGTCCGGATCTTGTTTTATATGGTTGAATTTCATTCGAAATATGTTACTCTAATTATCTAAATTAGTGATTATTTAAATAATTGGTATTTTAATTCAGGCATTCCTAACTGACAAACAAACGTCACATTTATTTAAGCACGTGTAATGAAATTCGCGATAGACAATCTCAGAATAAATTGGGTTGCTTTATCTCCCAGTGGCACTTAAATTAGTGAGCATGACATGAGAAAGGATTTTTCTTATTTAAGTACAGATTCTTTCATTAATGGGTATGTTTATGTTTAAAGAGGATTCAATTTTGGATGCCAAACATAGGGAAAGCTTGCCGATCGCAGAGTTTACGTTCTTTGAAAACCGCGATCCGCAAATAGAATATCTTGTGTGAAAAATTAAGAAAATTCTTTGCTGAAAAGTAGAAATAAACTTAGAGCATATCGATGGTGCAATCAATCAATGAATTGGTATTCACTTCAAAGAAAGATAGAACGCCTGAAGTCTTATTGAGTGGGGTAAATCGGCGCTCTATTTTCCGTTGAGGTGAATACCAATTCAATGACTGTACCATCGATATGCTTTAGGCTTATTTTCTATTTTTAGGGGTCCATATAGGAAGGTAAAAATTTAATAAATTTTTCTTAGTCCCTACAAGCACCTACCCTCATAAACTTTCATTTGATGACTGAAATAACGACCACATTTTTTTCTTCCCGTTTTTGGAGTCGGTTTTAGGTAGCCCACGACATATATTGATTGAAACATCACAAGCTTTAATTTAATATAATTCGTCAAGATCAATTTTTTTGGGGGGAGAATAGCGGGGGAGAATTCGAAACAGTCTACGACGCTTCTCATATGAGCTTTCATTTGACACCTAACTCGCAACTTAGGCCTTCGCACGTTCAGAAAATATAGCGGAAACTCTGTTTTCATTTTTTCCCTTTTTTTAATGGGGGGGGGGGGGAGAAAGCATGGGTCGATTTTTGTATATCTGTTACCGGCAATGTATGAAAAGCCGGCATTCTATAGAATACCCGGCGTTTTTAGCAATGTATGAAATATGAGAATTATTACATACTTTCCCTAGGCATTGTATAGAATACCTAGGCATTATATAGAATGACAAATACTATTTCGGCAAAGTATGAAAAAGGCTTTTATTGAAAAGATGCATGTGAAAATGTAAGAAGTACAAAATATAAGATACGGGATTTTTCTACAAAAAGAGAAAATACCATTGTTGAACTACCGCCAGAAATATTAACATCATAACCTGTAATGAATCTGTCGTCCGCATTATAAAAAACGCCCCAAATGAGGTAAAGCCAAGTGAGAACGAATCAGTAAAATGTTGAATATTCGAAGTTTGCAATTCGAGTTAGGATACTCGTATTTCACTTTACTACTTGTCAAATCTATTTCAGTGGAGTTCCGAGATGCTTGTGATATGTCGTTTTTTGATGACTTTTTTTATTCTGTTTTTTGACCTTAACTCTCTTTCTATGGAAGCTAGGGTTCTCAAACTTTGGGATCCCTATTGAGGCAACCCTCTTTTACACTCTTACAACGCCAGGGGGCGCTTTTCCGAATGGAAGGGTGTCTTTTTGGTGTCCAAAGTGACCAACTACGGCGCTCTTTTTTACCGAAACTAGGGACTGGCGGATCTAGCAATCAGGGTGAGCCTATAGGGGACCCAGGGGAATATTTACTGGTCAATTCGAATTGGACTGAGTGCTCTGGCTCTGTTTGAGGCGAGCGTCGAGAGTCACGTGACTCACATTGCGACGTTAAACATCACTGCCGGGAGTATTTTATACTTTGCCGATTTGCCTTTTGGCATTCTATAGAATGCCTAGGAAATGTGTGAAATATGAATCGTTTCATACAATGCCGGCTAGTTTTAGGCATTATATACAATGCCTAGGCATTCTATAGAATGCCGGATTTCAAACTTTGTCGGTGACATATTTATGACACTTCCTGCGTCAAAAGTTTTCATTTGACACATTGTTAATTTCGTCACTCGCGTTAGATAGTGGAACAGTCGTTTTCACATTTCCCCGTTTCAAGAGGGGGGGGGGGGGTGAAGAAAGCATGAGGGCAAGTTTTTTACAGCTCGAGATTCCCCGCATCATAAGCTTTCATTTGACACGTAAATCATTAAGTCTCTCCATCGCGTTCGAAAGATATGGTGGATCCACTGTTTGTCATAAACTGACAAATGTCGAGCGAAAAACAAAAGGTAAAAATAAAAATGGGAAAGGGGATCACTTGATAGTTTTAGGAGACATATGGAAGAATCATCAAGGCCATACAGTATGTTCTTTACTGTGAACAGGGTATAGTTCTCTCATACACGGAAATACGTCATCTCTTGATGTAATAGGGGCGGGGGTGGCTCAGTCGTTAGCGCGCCAGGCTCGTAATCTGTAGTTCCCAGGTTCGAGTCCCAGCTGGGTCAGCGTTGAGATTTATCTCCGCAAAATTCCCCGCCCTGCCCACGGTCAGTAGGGGACACCGATGGGCATGGAAAGGGCGCCGTCCGTTGGATGGGACGTTAATCCGTGGCCCCGTGTGTGTGAGAGCCATACCCTGTGCACGTTAAAGAACACGCTGGATGGCCTTGACGGGAGGCTACCATCTGTCTCCCAACAGCTGTTCCAGTGAGTCCCCTCCCCCAACCTTCTCTGAGCCTTCGGGGTCCATGTGACCTGGCCATTTAGCCCATGGTGTGCAAAAAAGTGCAGCTCAGAGGTAAAACAACCCAACCCAGTTGGATTGTTTTACCTCTGAGCGGCACTTTCTTGCACACCATGGGCTAAATGGACAGGTAAGAGATAAAATGCAAACTCTTTCCACGTCTTTAGAAGGCTTCACAGCAATAACGCACAAATTTCGCAGACGGAATTTTACGCGCCGCCAGCTAAGAGAGAAATGATAATACGGTCTTTGTTTTCAACATAATAAGTTTAGACAAGCTCATTAACTCCTGAGGACGGATGCAAATCTACAGACACGTGTCGAGAACATTTTGAACGCCTTCTGTAATATTGTTTCACTTAACTTCAGGTTTCGAAGATCAAATTATCGACATTAAGCAGACATTAACTGTATTGCGCTATATTCAGATACATGAAATTGCGTTGAAAAGTTTTGAAAGTATAAGAGAAGCATATGAAAATTTAGGATATTTCAAACTTGAAAGCTGTGTTTAGGATGGGCGAGAGGCACATTTTTGCACACAATGGGCTGAATACCAGGTCAAAAGGACCCCGAGGACTCAAGTTAGGGGACCCACAGGAAGTTGTTAGGAGACAGCTTCATGTCAAGGCCATCCAGCGTGTTCTTTAACGTGTACAGGCCTGTTAGTGTTCACGTGGTCGAAGGTTGTCAGATTGCTAATTTCTAAAAAAAAAAGTTGCCAGATATTTTTTCTGAATTCTGTAATCAACTATAGTGTTCGGATATTTTTTAATATATATAATGCGTATGAATATATAATGCAATGAATATGGAGCGTATGCAGTTACCGTTCACAGCAAACTGGAACGGTTGCGGTTAATGTTCACAGCACATTGGATCGTGTGAGCTCACAAAGACCTGGATCGTGTGGGCTCACTCACAGAAATATTGAGCGTGTGCAGTTACCGTTCACAGCAAACTGGAGCGTGTGCAGTAACTGCACACGCTCCAGTTTCCTGTGAACGGTAACTGGAGCGTGTACAGTTGCTGTACACGCTCCAGATATTTTTCCTGAATTCTGTAATCACGTGACACGAAGGTTGCCAGATCACTAATTTCTTAAAAAAAGGTTGCCAGATATTTTTTCGGAATTCTGTAATCAACCATAGTGTTCGGATATTTTTTGAGCGACTGTACACCCATCCCTACCTCAAATCGTTTTGGAACACTCTACCACTGAGAAGAACCTCCCTCTTTACTCTATCAAATGGCTCAATCCGCCCTCTAACACACCTTAAGCAATTATGGGTGAGGCTCTGATCATATCTATTTACGAATTTCGCCCAAATATGTAACGATATTCAACACTTTTTCCCTTATCAATCATCTCCTATTTCCGAAAAACATAAGATAACAATGCGAATTCCCAATTAGATTAATTATTCTTTTAATATTAGTTCTGCTTAGATGCACTTCAATTCTTTTGGTAAAAAAAAAAGATTAAATGGAATTGACAGCGAAAAGGGAAAGGAAAAAAAAAATCAGGTGGTTGGGAATTGACTCGTAGAATTACCTACAGAGGAAATCAAAAAAGTTGGTGTCCCCCTCACATCAGTCCCACATTGAAAACTCTTTCAGTTTGAAGAACAAACAAGACTGAAAAGAGAAAAAAAAATTATCCAAATAAAATTAACTTAGTGCTTTGCAATTTACCGTCTTTAATCACAAGAACTTTGATTTGCTTTTTCCTACCGCTGAGAAACATAAGAAAAAAATTAAGTCTTTGAAAACTGTAATTCATTAGTTCCATACCCATAACACACGGCCTACTTTAGTTTCATTCTCCCCTTTGATTTTTTTTCTGTTTTTCCTGTTCTATGTGTGGCATCGTCGCCAGCCGCCATTTACTTGATTGCCCTACAGACGACCACAGAGACATCTCTTGGCGCTTCTGACAAACTTAACTTTTCTGCAGTCCCACGAGATATCAGAACCAGAGTCTATTTTTCTTTGTAGTTTTACTGCCTTTACGCGCTAACTGAAGCTGACTGAAATCAGATTTCCTGAATTTACGAAGCAAAGTCCGAAGTCATGGCACGATGATTGCATTCTTTCTGATGTAGGCCAAATAAAAGACAACCCCTCTGCTTAAATGCATTTAAGTTGCTACTGGCTTCGTTTTTTGTGTTTTATTCGCCTCTCTGTTCGCGCTACAATTGGCTGCTTGAATTTGTTAACAGACGAAGCGAAAACAACGCGGAAATGACTTTTATTTATTTCTTTCTTAGCTTTTTATCTTAGCTAGTTACTGGCAATGTTTCTTTCAGGCTGGGACTTAAGCTGAGATTCGGAGAATTACTTGTGAGTAGGGCAGGTGGGATTCAATGATCAGAGACAAGGATTTTCAAAGGGTTGTTTTACCTTTAAGAGGTACTTTTTTGTACACAGTGGGCTAAATGGCCAGGTCACATGGACCCCGAAGGCTCAGAGAAGGCTGGGGGAGGGGACCCACTGGAACAGCTGTTGGGAGACAGATGGTAGCCTCCCGTCAAGGCCATCCAGCATCTTCTTTAACGTGCACAGGGTATGGCTCTCCCGCACACGGGGCCACGGCTTAACGTCCCATCCGACGGACGGCGGCCTTTCCAAGCCCATCGGTGTCCCCTACTGACCGTGGGCAGGGCGGGGAATTTTGCGGAGATAAATCTCAACGCTGACCCAGCTGGGACTCGAACCTGGGAACTACAGATTACGAGCCTGACGCGCTACAGACTGAGCCACACCCGCCCCCCAATTTTCCTTGTGACTAATGCATAGCAAAACCTCGAATCTACCGACTTCTATATCTCACGGATTTTGGATTATACTGAGATCGTTCTCGCCAAGTGCCAAAGTGGTTGGATCTGCTTTTGTTCGGTGAAAGTCTCCGAGTCATGTGCATCATGTCACGATGCCTCCTCGGTTTGCTCTCCGAGATAATGGCATTGTGAATTTGCACAGTGAATTGCCTTTTTGTGCCCTAAAGGTATTCACTTTGTGCTAATAAATAATACAGTAAGAGTTCCACGGTGTTCATAATAGCCTCAGAATGGAGGGAAAAGGGAGCCTTATTCGCTCCGTAATGAATGACAAATTAAATACGGCTGAGATGTTAGAAGCTGGAGTATCTGTTGCTAAGATCTATGACGAATTTCCCGCAGCTAAACAGTATCCGATATAAAAAGACAAGGTAAAACAATTCGCTCTTAAATCGGATATGGGAGCTCTTGGAAGTGTTGCTCATCGGTAGATTAAACGTTTAGCATTACTTAACCATTAAAACGACATATTGGTTTTTTATGCCTTAAAAGTGTTTGGGTTGTTTAACCTCTGAGCGGCACTTTTTTGCACACTATGGGCTAAATGGGGAGGTCACATGGACCCCGAAGGCTCAGAGAAGGTTGGGGGAGGGGACCCACTGGAATAGCTGTTGGGAGACAGATGGTAGCCTCCCGTCAAGGCCATCCAGCGTGTTCTTTAACGTGCACCAGGGTATGGCTCTCCCGCACACGGGGCCACGGCTTAACGTCCCATCCGACGGACGGCGGCCTTTCCAAGCCCATCGGTGTCCCCTACTGACCGTGCGCAGGGCGGGGAATTTTGCGGAGATAAATCTCAACGCTGACCCAGCTGGGACTCGAACCTGGGAACTACAGATTACGAGCCTGGCGCGCTACCGACTGAGCCACCCCCGCCCCAAAGTGTTTGGTTTGTGACATGCAAGATGCTCTTGTACAGAAGGAAGTTCTTGGATGAAGTTCTGGTGGTTCTTGAGGAACCTCAGGAAAAACTGGAAGATACCACAGATTGATTGTTGGTTGTTTGAGCTTTTATCGTGCAAGTAGGCTCCAAACAAATGTGAATATAAGACATCAAAAACCCATAACCAAAGTTAAAGGGAACACACAAAGAAGCCAAAAGCAACGAAATGCAAGGCACACAAGTGTAAAACTAACAATGGACATAAAACCAGGGTAAAAAGAATCAACAAGTGTAAAACAGAACAATCAACAACGAGTGTGTAGGACCCAAAAAAGAAAAGCAACAAATATAAAGATCAAAAATTTTAAAATATCAAAGTCGAGTAAAATATCTGGAAGAACGCAAAAATTCGAAAGCAAGGGTTAAAATCGAGTCAGCAGATAAAAGGGTCGGCGGTAAAATCGCGGAAGCTAAAATACACCCGGCGTTCAAGTTTAAAACCTGGACAAGAAATTAAAATACGTTTAACTGTTAAAGGGTGTCACAAAACTAGATACCAGAGTTGCTGGGTTGTTTTACCTCTGAGCGGCACCTTTTTGCACACCATGGGCTAAATGGCCAGGTCACAAGGACTCTGAAGGCTCAGAGAAGGTTGGGGGAGGGGACCCACTGGAACAGCTGTTAGGAGACAGATGGTACCTCCCGTCAAGGCCATCCAGTGTGTTCTATTAATGTGCACAGGGTATGGCTCTCATGCGCACGGGGTCACGGCTTAACGTCCCATCCGACGGACTTTCCAAGCCCATCGGTGTCCCCCACTGACCGTGGGCAGGGCAGGGAATTTTGCGCAGATAAATCTCAACGCTGACCCAGCTGGGACTCGAACCTGGGAACTACAGATTACGAGCCTGGCGCGCTACCGACTGAGACACCCCCGCCCCAGATACCAGAGAGGTCATTGAATAACATCAGGGTTGGGTTGCTTTACCTCTGAGATGTACTTCATCATTACACACAATGTCCCAAATGTCCAAGTCACAAGGAACCCAAAGGTTCAGAGAGGATTATGGGAAGAAATTCATTAAACAGCTCTTAGAAGCCAGATGGGAAGCTTTCGTCAAGGTCATTTAGCGTGTTCTTTAGCGTGCACAGGGTGTGGCTTCCTTGCATAACGAGTAACGGCTTAATGTCCCATAAGACGGACGGCTGACTTTTCAAGATCCCAGTGTCTCGTTTCTGATCGACTTAGGGGCCGGGGGGGGGGGGAGATTAGTGGAAATAAATCTCAACTCTCTCACAACTAGGACTCGAACCTGGGAATTATAGATTATGAGCCTAGTGGCTGCCTACTGAGACAATCCCCTTCCCTATTTTTAAGTACAGTTATTAGAATGGTGACAGGAAGAGGTGGTGGTGCTCATTCTCCCACAGCTTTTGCCATTCCTATGCTACTGCAGATGGCTCTCATATGCAATAGGCCGATTTGACCTCTCATTCAACCTACGAGAACTATCGAAGCATCAAATGTCAATAACTCATAGTTCTCCCAGTTGTTATTCACATTAAACGGCTAGATGGATTAGGATGCTGAAGTGGATGACTCTTCATGCCAAACGTGTTAAGAATAAGATTAACACACATGACAAAGGAACTAGGCGGAGTGCAAAAATGTTTTCACTCTTCCGATTCCTTTGGGGCGAAGATAGCTCAGTTGGTAGCGCGCTAGGTAAGTTGTTGTTTGGGTTGTTTTACCTCTGAGCGGCACTTTTTTGCACACCATGGGCTAAATGGCCAGGTCACATGGACCCCGAAGGCTCAGAGAAGGTTGGGGAAGAGAACCCACTGAAAAAGGTGTTGGGATACAGATGGTAGCCTCCCGTCGAGGGCATCCAGCGTGTTCTTTAGCGTGCCACAGGGTATGGCTCTCCCGCACATGGGGCCACGGCTTAACGTCCCATCAGACGGACGGCGGCCTTTCCTAGCCCATCGGTGTCCTCTACTGACCGTGGGCAGGGCGGGGAATTTTGCGGAGATAAATCTCAACGCTGACCCAGCTGGACTCGAACCTGGGAACTACAGATTACTCAGTCGGTAGAGCCTGGCGCGCTACCGACTGAGCCACCCCCGCCCCCCTCGGTAAGTAATCTGTAGTTCCCAGGCAGGAGTCCCAGCTGGCCAGCGCTGAAATTTATCTCCGCAAAACTGCTGTCCCCGGTCAATAGGGGGCATCGATGGGCTTGGAAAGGTCGCCTTCTGTCGTATGGGGCGTTAAGCCGTGGCCTCGTATGAGGGAGAGTCATGTAAACGCCACAGAACACGATGGATGGTCTTCATGGCAGACTTACCTTCTGTCTCCTAACAGCTGCCCGGTTGGTCCCGTCCCCCCAGCTTTTTCTGAACACCTGGGGCCCTTGGGACCTGACCATTTGGCTCAAATGCGTGTGCATGAAATGCTCATTGCGTGCAAAAAAGTGCCACTCAGAGGTAAAGCTATTCAACCCAAATCCTACCAATTGAAGTTCAGATATTGCTCACGATTCTAAGGAAGTAATGATTCGAAACTATCTTTAGCTTGAATGCATCGTATAATTTGTAATACTTTAAGAATAATTTAAATATTGTGAAGAAACGTTTACTTTTAGTTTTATATAGGTTGAGGCATAACTTTCGAAGTTAAACAAATCCACTTACCACATACCTAATAACTGAAAGCAACTGTTTTTAATGTGCACAGGGTATTCAGCAGCGGAGGAACTGAAAGCGACAATCATCGATTTGGTATCACGACGAAATGCCGCCCAAATCTAACTTTTTGGGTTGTTTTACGTCTGAGCGGCACTTTTTTTTGCACACCATGGGCTAAATGGCCAGGACAAGGACCCCAAAGTATCAGAGAAGGTTGGGGGAGGGGACCCACTGGAACAGCTGTTGGGAGACAGAAGGTAGCCTCCCGTCAAAGCCATCCAGCGTGTTCTTTAACGTGCACAGGGTATGGCTCTCCCGCACACGGGGCCACGGCTTAACGTCCCATCCGACGGACGGCGGCCTTTCCAAGCCCATCGGTGTCCCCTACTGACCGTGGGCAGGGCGGGGAATTTTTGCGGAGATAAATCTCAACGCTGACCCAGCTGGGACTCGAACCTGGGAACTACAGATTACGAGCCTGGCGTGCTACCGACTGAGCCACCCCCGCCCCGCCCAAATCTAACTACTAACTTACAATAAGCCAGTCCTTGGGTAAGTGTTAATATGTTGTATGAGAGATCAGCGGAAGCCAAAAGTTTACAGCTTATGTACGCCCATTGCTAAAAAAAAAGCAACGCCAGAAAGAGACGTTCTGAAACTTCTTTAGGTACAAACAAAAAACAAATGTATTTACGTTAAACATTAACTAAGGAGAAAAAATTCTGAGTAGATTACAACTGTTAATCCCAGCAATAAATTTTCTCTTGAATTTTTTTATTCGAGAATCCCATTTCACAAACAATTCTGCTAAATAAGAAAAAAAAAGGCTTCTTTCGATGACCGAAAAACTGAAGGAGAGATATGCACATATAAAAAAGGTTTAAATATGAATTGGAAGGAAAAAAACCTGAAGGCAATTTTTACAGGATCATTTATTTTTTATCGCTTTCAGTTATGAAATTCCAGATAAAAAGTTTTAGTCAGAGTAGGAATGAGGAGGAAAGAGCCTTCAATAGAAGAAAATGATTCTCGCCTGATGCTACTTAACGCTTAGCCTCTCCTTTTCAACGAAAAGATGAGAGGAACTGGAAAGAAAAAAGGAGATCGCTATTAACATGCGATGTTTGGTCATATTTGTCGAAAACAATTTCACATTTCCTCTCGCTAACACTCTGCTGTCCGAAAGCTCTCAGATTTACTTAAAGTGGGATCTAAATCTCGTAAATCTTCATTATTGCTACTAATCGGGCCTGTCAGTCGTTCTACGTGGGCTCGCAACAGAAGCGCAAGACGCTCGCTCCAAATCAGTGTAGTGCTCTTGCGACAGCCTGGCAGGATAAAACAGACTCGGTTTCTATGGAGACAGCGTGTGTTGACGTGACACACTAAACGACGCAATGCGTGATGGGATTTTAATGAACTACGAGAAGTGTGTGAGAGTGGGGAGGAGGGAGGGAGGGAGGAGAGATGCTACCCTCCCATCAAAAAGAAAGAGGAAATTCGCAGAGGAGTGTTAGGGGCAAAGTGGGAGGAAATTTGCACCGAGGTGATGGACATCCACTGCGATCAGTGATTTGGGAATGTTTCACAAAATTTTGGCATTATTTTAAATCTCTAATTTTTTTCCGTGAGTTTTGTGAGTTTTCTGTGAGTTTTGTTCCGTAAGTTTAAAGTCCGTGAAAGGAGTTGTAAGAGATTGATAATCCTGTTTGTTATTTACTTTTTTACGTACACTATAACAACGTGGGGTACGCGGTAAAATTTTTTGGGGTATGCCATGAGAGCTCAAAATTCGCTAGATCTAATAACAAAGTTGGCAACACTGATGTGAAAAATGTCTTTTTTTTGTTTTTATTGATATATGTAATTTATGAATACAAAATTTAATGTGTGTATATATATATGTTTTATTCCCATTGTTATACTATAACTATAGTTTTATCTATCTATACAAGGGGTAGGCCAGTTACATACACATTTCCAGGGGGTACGTAAAGCATAAAAGGTTGAGAACCGCTGCACTATACTATTAAACGTATTGTGAAAATATATTCCACATTACGTATGTGAATAGGAAAATCACATTTAAAGCTTTGACAATGATATTTTTACGGAAAAGATTCATGGAGTTAAATTTAAGATCGCTGTTAACATGCGATCACCCGAATCTCTGTAAATCACAATTTCGAACAATCTTCTTTTAAATATTTAAGGAATCGTTCAAATGGGAACCTTTAATAGAAGAAGCTGCTGTTACGTTTTTCTTAAAACATTTTTCTTCATTTTTGAGCAAAAATTGTTAATGATTGCGCAAATTGCTATAACTACGTTACTTTAATAAATTTTTTGTTACAAGAGTTTGAGATATTACAAGATAACAACGCAACAAAAAAAAATATTAACGAATGATTTGGTTTGTTTTACCTCTGAGCGGCACTTTTTTGCACACCATGGGCTAAACGGCCAGGTCACTAGGACCACGAGGGCTCAGAAAAGGTTGGGGGAACCCACTGGAGTAGCTGTTGGGAGACAGATGGTAGCCTCCCGTCAAGGCCACCCAGCGTGTTCTTTAACGTGCACAGGGTATAGCTGTCCCGCACACGGGGCCAAGGCTTAACATCTCATCCTACGAACGGCGGCCTTTCTAAGCCCATCGGTGTCCTCTACTGACGGTTGCAGGGCGGGGAATTTTGCGGAGATAAATCTCAACGCTGACCCAGCTGGGTGAACCGTCGTTAGAGGGTTCTCCCAGCTGTAACATGTATGGAACCATTAATTAAAAATTTCTTTTGTAGCCCAGGCTTTTTTGTTTGCCATCAAATACACTGCCAATTTATTCAAATCTATACCTTTCATTGACCGTGGTATTAGGGATCGTTTGATGAGCAGCGGTTTTAAGATACGATCTCCTGAAGCGTTGTTGTAAAATAGGTCACACGATCCTTAGCTGCTCTAAAGCCACCAACAGTTTTTTTGTGATTTTGCTCCGTAGGTTCTATTCGGTATTTTTTTTCCAAAAAAAAAAAAGACCAGTTTCATCTGCATTTCAAACTTGATCAGGAGTGTATCCACCATCTTCAATGATTTTGGGCCAATTTTGGACAAAATTCTTTAGCATCTGGCTCATTTGCAGATGCAACTTCACCTTTTATCTTTACATTATGAAACGCGTGTCTTTGACGAAATCCTGCAAGCCAACTTGCAGAATATTCATAATTTTTGTTTAACTGAACTGATGTGGTTGGTTCCATTTATTGTATCTGCTTATATATTCGTAAAGTCATCTATTAATGGTATTTCCGTCTAGAAGTATTCTTTTTTGCGAGTTACCTTCCATCCACATTACTAGTGCCTTTTCCATCTTTACAATATCTCTCGTGTACGATGACGACTTAGCGCTCAGTTTTGTTCCAGAAAACAGATTTTCTAATAATATCTCCATTTTTCTTGATGGTTCTTACGATGGCTTCATTCAAACCAAAATATTTACCTATGGATGTTGAACCTTCTCCAGTTGCAAGACGATCTAAAATTTGGATCTTAGCATCCAAAGAGATAGCTTTACTTTTCTGCTTTCGTATAGTTGAATTATCCGACATCGTGGTAAGGTTTACGAAAAATATTTGAATTGTAGTTAATAAATCAAATGACGAAAAATTGTAAATTACCTATTAGCAAAATTTAATAAATTTATATTACGCACACAAAGCTTCAAAAAAAAAAATTCGATTTCTTCTATTATAAACATCTAAACAATTCTGACTTTAAACACGGAATGAGAAACCAAGACTAACGTATGTATTGAAGATAAAATTGAGGGGAATTCCCCGAACTCAATGTTGCCACTTTATTCGAAAATGAAGTACGTTTGGTACAATTTTTTCATAAAATAGAGAATAAAATAGAGAAAACTTGTTGTGTAGTTTTTATTTTGGGGATTTTAGTTCACAAAATGTGTATCTATATTACATTTTCAAAGATAAAACTACTTTGAAAAATGTGACCATAAAAGCGGCATCTTTGTTAAAAATGTAAATTCTAGGAATTTTTTTTTTGAATAGGAATATTTTTTAAGCATTATATTAAAATGGAGATTTTTAAAAAGGCACCGTTTGAACCGTGTTAGATCAAAATAAATCGTGTAAAAAGAGAATTGGAATTTTTTTCTAAACCGTGTTAACTGAAAATCGTGTAAAAACAGAATTGGGTGTATTTTAAACTTGCTAACACCATTATCAAGGAGGAAATTGAACAAATTTCGTTTTATGAATACTACATGATAATCTTTAAAATAAGTTTTAACAGAAATCTCTAGAAAAACAGATATACATATTTGAAAGATTTTGTGGTATGTGCATTTTGGGTTGGGTTGTTTTACCTCTGAGCGGCACCTTTTTGCACACCATGGGCTAAATGGCCAGGTCACATGGACCCCGAAGGCTCAGAGAAGGTTGGGGGAGGGGACCCACTGGAACAGCTGTTGGGAGACAGATGGTAGCGTCCCGTCAAGGCCATCCAGCGTGTTCTTTAACGTGCACAGGGTATGGCTCTCCCACACACTGGGCCACGGCTTAACGTCCCATCCGACGGACGGCGGCCTATTCCAAGCCCATCGGTGTCCCCTACTGACCGTGGGCAGGACAGGGAATTTTGCGGAGATAAATCTCAACGCTGACCCAGCTGGGACTCGAACCTGGGAACTACAGATTACGAGCCTGGCGCGCTACCGACTGAGCCACCCTCGCCCCCGTGTGTATTTTGGAGTATGAACTTTACAACGTTGGGATAACTTCTAAAAGTGCTTTCATAATTATGTCAGTGACGTTTGTAACGAGAGTAATTTGAGATGGCTGGGATGAAAAAATTAAAATGCATCAGTTTTAATCTATTCCTAGAAATATACATGAAAAAAAATTACTGTATAATGTTTGGTAAATACCCAAAAATTATTCATTTCATATCCATCCTGATACAGAATTTGAGAATTGAAATAAACTACTTCGAAAAATTATTAAAAATTATTATGAAAGCTAAATCTTGATATCATTAGTTTAACTTGTAGCTCAGGAGATGCCACAAACTCCATGGTGTTATTTGAGACTGCCATTTAAAACATATTATAAACAACTAATTCTGGTTGAGAAGAAATATAAACATATAAGGCGTCTCAAATAATGTGCACATTTCATGAAAATTAATTTCTTACTATGTATCCACCTACTTTCTGTAACCGTAGAGATAAAAGGTAATATTCAGAACTTTTTCTTTTTACCATAACCAACAGTTTGAAAATTTATCGTAAAGATAGTTGTCTTCACAATAAAAAATCGATTAAATAAAAATTGTACATTTTCCATATCAATGTACATTCTTTCATGAACAGCATGTATATTTTCTAATACTCTGTTTTTTTAATTCACTTACTAAGGGATAAAACAAATGATTAGGAGAAATCATTGTTAATAACAAATCAAATCTAATCCACTCTCATGTACGAAATCTTTAATAAAATATCCTTTCAAATACTTTGTAAGCTCAAATCACAATCCTCGAAATCACATACCATCAGAGGGGCGGGGGTGGCTCAGTCGGTAGCGCGCTAGGCTCGTAATCTGTAGTTCCGAGGTTCGAGTCCCCAGCTGGGTCAGCGTTGAGATTTATCTCCGCAAAACTCCCCTCCCTGCCCACGGTCAGCAGGGGACACCGATGGGCTTGCAAAGACCGCCGTCCGTCGGATGGGACGTTAAGCCGTGGCCCCGTGTGCGGGAGAGACATACCCTGTGCACGTTAAAGAACACGCTGGATGGTCTTGACGGGAGGCTACCATCTGTCTCCCAACAGCTGTTCCAGTGGGTCCCCTCCCCCAACCTTCTCTGAGCCTTCGAGGTCCATGCGACCTGGCCATTTAGCCCATGGTGTGCAAAAAAGTGCCGCTCAGAGGTAAAATAACCTAACCTAACATACCACCAGACTCGTCTTTTGACGTCAGAAGCGACAACAGCGATACAGGCTCAGACCTGCTCTATTCGCGATGGCCCCGCTTGAATACCCACTAATAACAATAATTTAAATTAATGGATGAATCGGATAATGGAAATCTTAATATATTATTTTTATCTATAAGAAATTTTTTATGGTTTAAAACAAAAACGAACAGACCAAAAATGGAAAATAATAACTTCCTTGTAAAACTAGCTATATCAAATCCCCATATTTTGTAAGACATTGAATGTGTCAACGTTAACAGTGAATGCGGTCGTTTGCTATCATCGTCAGTGATATTACAGTTTATTTCAAAAACTTTTAGCAAATTTTGATGACTCATAACTTATCAAAAAAGTGTTCTGATCGGTCCCATATTTTCCGTACGGGGTTTCCTTGAGAAATACTGTATTGCGTTCGAAAATCAAGTCTCTATCTTTAAAAGAGCCGCAGACAGAAGTGAGCAGAGTGCATTTTTTAAAAATTCTCTTGTCTAAAGCTGTAATAGAAAACTCGAGTTCGATTTTGAGAAATCCGAATGACATATGCATTTCCATCCCCTCTAAACGTTGGCGGGTTGGGTTGTTTTACCTCTGAGCAGCACTTTTTTGCACACCATGGGCTAAATGGCCAGGTCACAAGGACCCCAAAGGCTCAGAGAAGGTTGGGGGAGGGGACCCACTGGAACGGCTGTTGGGAGACAGATGGTAGCCTCCCGTCAAGGCCATCCAGCGTGTTCTTTAACGTGCACAGGGTATGGCTCTCCCACACACTGAGCCACGGCTTAACGTCCCATCTGACGGACGGCGGTCTTTCCAAGCCCATCGGTGTCCCCTACTGATCGTGGGCAGGGCGGGGAATTTTGCGGAGATAAATCTCAACGCTGACCCAGATGGGACTCGAACCTGGGAACTACAGATTACGAGCCTGGCGCGCTACCCACTGAGCCACCCCCGCCCCCTTGCATATTGGAAGACGAACTCACAGGGACATTCTGATCGACGAGAAACGTTAAATTATCATGTTACCATAATTTAGGTATGTAAACGTCATAAAGCCAGAGGACCAAATTCATGACGTTAGCTTAAATAGTCCTACCATATAGACACTTCTTACTTTTTTTTATTCTAATATCGATATTGGTGGACTCTGTGCTAATCGTTATACTAATGTGTATCTATACAATATATATTTTATTTCGGAGAAAATTTATTTGTATTAATTACGATTATTATATTTGATAAAATAAATATGAATAATTTTCTTTCTAAATAAAATATATTTATAGATAAACATTAGTATAAATATTAGCACAAGAGTCCACCAGTAATAATATTAGAATAAAAAATATAAAAAATATCTATATAGACGTCAAAAATATGGCACATTGGCTTTCTGTTATAGGAGGTGTGGATCAGACACCATAGATTTCACAATTTTTGCACATTTCAGAAAAAGCTTCGCAGATTATTTAAAAAATAAATAATAATTGAAGCAGATCACTGCCTATATTTTGTTTTCAAATAATTAATATGAATTACATAATTTTCCAATTTCAAATTTTCGTATTTCTCTTATATTTTCAAAAAATTTAAATGCATCTAATTATACGTATATGAATGTAGTGCAATATAGTAAGGTACCCATTTAACATCGTTAATTTGTTCTTTAAAACACGAAATTAAGCGAAAAACATTAAACTTATCGATGTGAGTGAAATATATCACAATATATTTTTCACAGTGTACTGACTGAATGTTGCCTCGACGAATTGTAGTATTAGTATTCGTAGGTTACTTTATTCACAAAATATTTTAATTATTTTGTATATTTTCAATTATACCTATAGTAGTAATAACATTATCTCTAGTTATTACGGTAATGAGAACAATAACAAGTAGATAAGAAGTTATAAACCACTTCAGCAAATGTTAATCGGAGAAATTAAGCTGACAGATATAAAACGCGGTAGGGACACATTTTACGTTTAGTTTGCGTACGTTCTACGGTAGAACAACACTATCTACCGTATCAATACATAAGATGTTCGTGTAATTTGAAATGAGAAAGCCGGACATAGGACAATAATAGAGAATTCCACCTCGTTTTTTTTTCTTAAATTATAAAAATTAAGCTTACCTTTGTCAACTCTTCTTTAGTCGGCGCCATTACTGATGACATTAGCAACTACTCTAGCGGCCTCTAGTGGTTAGTAAGAAGATGTGAAATATTATGCAAAGCAATGGAAAAGTGATTACACTGAAAGAAGAAATTTATGCTCATTAAATTCAGTGAATTGAATGAATTGAATACGTAACTGTCGCTGTAAGTAGCGATGAAGCGAGATTCATCATACGTTGTTGGGTTGTTTTACCTCTGAGCGGCACTTTTTTGCACACCATGGGCTAAATGGCCAGGTCACAAGGACTCTGAAGGCTCAGAGAAGGTTAGGGGAGGGGACCCACTGGAACAGCTGTTAGGAGACAGATGGTAGCCTCCCGTCAAGGCCATCCAGTGTTTTCTATTAATGTGCACAGGGTATGGCTCTCATGCGCACGGGGTCACGGTTTAACGTCCCATCCGACGGACGGCGGCCTTTCCAAGCCCATCGGTGTCCCCTACTGACCGTGGGCAGGGCAGGGAATTTTGCGGAGATAAATCTCAACGCTGACCCAGCTGGGACTCGAGCCTGGGAACTACAGATTACGAGCCTGGCGCGCTACCGACTGAGCCACCCCCGCCCCAAGATTCATCATACCTTACTAGCTCGACTAGCCTGGCAAATTGACGATTCTGTTAATTTTTACAGTATAACAGAAAAAAATCTAAGAATATTATATAATGTAAACTTTATGTATACTTATTAAAGTTATGAAAATACTTTTATGTCAAAACATTTAAATATGTTTAATTTATATTTCTTATTTTTTAATGATACTTTTAAGGGAACCATTGCTTCTCTTGTTTCCATGGACGCTTCGCCACTGCCAGAAGTGTGCCGTGGACTCAAAATGGTTTGGAATCATTGGCTTAGGCAGTACTTTGAAAATGCGAAGACAACTGTAAAGAAATGGTTGCGTGAAAAGCGAGATAGCTACTACCATAACGGAATATATGCTATAATTCATCGGTAGAGGAAATGCCTTGAAAGAGATGGTGATTATGTTGAAAAAAGAAATAGATTGTAAATGGGTCAAAGTTCATCTATGCAAAATTGAAGATATGCATCATTCACGAATTTCTTTAAAAACTACGGAAGCATCATTTTTGAGGCAACTTATTTACTTATTTGCATTTTTAAACTGCCCTACCAAAATATAGAATTTCCATGTTATGTCAATGGGAATCTAATTTCAAAGCTCTATAACTTCTGAAATATGACCTTAAAGGAAAAATGTGACTGAAGATAAAGATCACAATCAAAACTCGATTTTCAACAATACTCTTTCGTTTAGTATCTAAAGTGTTATGGAAGCTGGAATAATTAACAATAAATTATCTTGTAAGAATGAATCAATAATATTCAGATTAATTGTTGGCATATAATTCAGGAAATAATCTTGTGGGAAAAATTAGGCGACGAGTACCTGGCATGTAAATCGGAGGCTTGGGTTCGAATTCCACTCATCGGCGAATAAAATTTATGAAATAATTTTGGGAGGGGGGGGGGAAGGGAATCACCTTATTTTATAAAAATCATTCAGAATTGTCTAATGTTGAAATAATCGTTATGCACGCTTCTACAATGTATATTAATTAAATAAAACATTAAATTCATTTCTTACGACCCATTACTGTTGAGAAATATTCCAGCTTCCGTAACACTTTAAATACTGAACGAATATCGTCGAAAATTGTGATTTAAATTGATTTGGCTATAACCTTAGTTTTTAAGCTCTCGCCCAGTTTTGATTTTTCCAGAAGAATGAATTACTTTAAAACTAAGAGAACTAGAAATAATTTTTACTTCTCAACTTTGAAATATTTCATCAATTGTAAAATAATGAACCATCACTGCAAATTCAAATTTGTACGGAGACACTTTTAGAGTACTTAAGTTACTCTTACTTGAAACTTGTAAAATATATTAAAATGCAAAAACAGAATTCTCTTCATCGCTATGTCCGTAACTTTGTCCTTTTTTTTCCAGTTTAAACGATTATATTTTCTTCTAATTATTTCGAACTGATTTTTTTATCAACATATTTTGTGATATTTTTGTCAATAATGAATAAGATTTTGTTAAAATAAATTAAATTTAAACTTGCGTATGTGTAATTTTTTTCCATTCCTTGAATTGTAAAGTGCGATGGGGAGGGGATCATTGTGCATTTGGCTGCAAATAATTTTCTAAACTACGGCGCCAATAGAACTAGAAACGCCGCTAGCCAAATGCACAATGATCGTATCTGTGTTCGTTTAGTTGCAAGAATTTATATTTTGTACGATACTGAACATTAGACTGATATGCATGAACCAATTTCATAACAGTCAGGACTACAGTAAAGGAGTAATAGCGATCCACTTACTTTTAGTGGGTGATCAACGGGTTACGGTTACCACTTGCTTTTAGTGGTGAAGCACGGGGTCACGGTTTCACGTCCCATCCGACGGACGTTAAACCGCACGGGGTCACGGTTTAACGTCCGTCGGATGGGACTTTAAACCGTGACCCCGTGCGCATGAGAGCCATACCCTGTGCACATTAATAGAACACACTGATCAAAGGGGTTTATGATCGGTTCGAGTCATGGATGTTTCTTTCTTGTGTTTTTACTGAGTACTTGCTTTCCTCATAGGACCTTCTATCTGCTGCATTAAACTGAGAGGCTCCTGTGCAGACTACTGCTGCTTGAAGCGTAATTTCAATTTTTTTTTTAATCAGCAGAAATTTAGACAGAGGAGTGTAAATTACCTTTCAGCTGCATCTTGTGGAGGGAGAAACTATGGTGGTTTGGCCATATTGATAGTGTGTATTAACTATAGACTAGAGTATAAGATTATGAACTATGTGCTTGAAGGATTCAGAAAAAGGGGTGACAGAATGAGGTGTGCAGAAAATATCAAACAGGGTTGGGTTGTTTTACCTCTGAGTTGCACTTCTTTTCACAGAATGGGATAAATGGCTAGGTCACAAGGACCCCAAGATCTCAGAGAAGGTTGGAGAAAGGGGACGCACTCAGTTTTTAGGACACAGATATTAGTTTCCCGTCAAGGCCATCCAGCGTGTTCTTTAACGTTCACAGGGTATGGCTCTCCCGCGCACAGGATGCTTAATGTCCCATCTGACGGATGGTGGTCTTTCTAAGCCCGGGGTTTCCCCTATTGACTGAGGGTAAGGCGGGAAGTTTTGATAAGAAACATCTCAAAGATGACCCAGCTGGGACTCGAACCTGGGAACTGCACATTTCGAGCGTGGGGCGCTATCGACTGAGCCACCCTCGCTTCTATTCCAATGGTCTTATTAGAATTGACTTGCAGTGAACAAATCCCGCAGCTTTAGCTCTGGATAGAATAGTGGATTAATAGGATCTGGATTAATAGTGTTTAAGAGACTGAATTACAGAGTCTAGTTGAATCTCTATAACTCATGGCTATTTGGGGATTATGTAAGTTTACAAAATGAAGTTTATTGCAATTAAATATTTAATTTTCATTTTGAATAATAATTTTTTGCCCAAAGATGGAAAAAATTTATTCTAATTCGAACTCATATTATCCGAAATCATCTACCTCTATTTCAACTAAAATTTCGACTTTTACAAGATTAACATTTGTTAACAATCCAATATTTGCATTTCTTCTAACCCAAACGAACGATTCTTTTTTATCTATTTCATAATCACGTTTCCCATCCTCCCGAGCAATAAAGTAAGAAGTTCCTTTTCTTACTTTCAATACCTAAGCACATAAAGAGTTGCCCATTTGTTAAATGGAACATATAAATTCTCGTTCTTGTTCTGTGTTATATTTTGAATACTTCAGTCGCATACGGACAATGAATACGCCTTATCTCAAGACAGACACACACACAAAAAAAAGCAAATAGAAAGGCGAAAGATTCCATTTACGACTCCCCGGGATTTGTGGACAGAGTTCCTGTTTTAGGTCTGGCCTGAGAGTAACGACTTAATTTAGCTTTCCCCGTAAACCTGCTCTTTACCTTTTCATCAACAAGGGTCAACGGGATACCGTATATCAGTTTGTGCTAGCTGAGCCATCTACTACGCTCGGCAAACTTTTGAGAGAGAGACTTTTGTGTGCCAAAGATGTTAGGCACCTCCGCTATTGTTTCTTGCAAGAGGAGGTCATATATGTATAGGCATGTACAGTCGCTGAAAAAAGTATCCGAACACCATGGTTGATTACAGAATTCAGAAAAAATATCTGGCAACGATTTTTTTTTGAAATAGTGATCTGGCAACCTTGGTGTCACGTGACACGAAGTTTGCCAGATCACTAATTTCTAAAAAAATCGTTGCCAGGTATTTTTTCTGAATTCTGTAATCAACCATGGTGTTCGGATACTTTTTTGAGCGACTGTAGGTGGTCATATTATTTTGATACTAGATCGTGTGGGCTCACTTACGGAAATATTGAGCGTGTGCAGTTACCGTTCACAGCAAACTGGAGCGTGGGCAGTAACTGCACACGCTCCAGTTTGCTGTGAACGGTAACTGGAGCGTGTACAGTTGCTGTACACGCTCCAGATATTTTTCCTGAATTTTGTAATCACGTGACACGAAGGTTGCCAGATCACTAATTTTTGAAAAAAAAAAAAAAATCGTTGCCAGATATTTTTTCTGAATTCTGTAATCAACCATAGTGTTCGGATACTTTTTTTGAGCGACTGTACAAAAGCTAAATATCTCAGGCTAAGAAATTGTTAGCACTAAAACAAAGGAGTTTTTTTCGGCGTTGGTTGTAGTGTTTCATTTCCTGGTAGAGAGTAGCTCTGATGATTAAGGTAAATTGGGATGAAGTACTTCGTAGGTAATTAGAAGTCACGAAAGAGTAGAAGAATGAGATAAGAAGTAAGAAAAACTATATACGGTTATTATGAGATACCGAAGTTGCGGACGGTAGATACTTGAAATATATGCGATTATTGTGTTCCTCGTAGAAAAATCATTCTTTTTTATTTAATAAGTGAAATATTTGAAGAATGCGAAATATTTGAATTGATCATCATCATCATCAAGCAGCCATGGGCTACGGAGGTCCAACCAGACGCGCAGTTTAATTCTCCAAGCATATCTGTCCTGAGCTACGTCTGCTGCATCCGGCCACTGCGCACCAATTTTAACAAGGTCCTGTTTGACATTGTCTGCCCACTGCATCCTAGATCTCCCCTTCTTTCTGAGGCCTCTAGGCACACTGTTCATAACCCTATTGGCCAATCTATAATTATCCATACGGGCAACATGGCCAAACCAGCGGAGTCTCTCTCTGCACAATATGCTACTTAAAGGAGGTTGCAGACTCCTTTGCCTAACCTCATCATTAGTTACAAAATTGAACCACCTAATACCCAAGATACGTAAGCATCTAGATTCCTGTTATCTGTTTACACAACGTCGAAGTTTCACTACCATAACTAACCCTAGAAAGAACCAAACTATTATACAGTCTAATTTTGGTCTTTAGGTGTATACGCCTATTTCTCCACAATCTCCATAGGTTCTTAAAAGTCCCGGCAGCAATCCCTATTCGTCTGTTAATCTCATGCCGCACATCACAGTATCTGTTACATAGCTCCCATGGTAATTAAACTGTGACACCTACTCAAGACTGCAACCATTCAGATTAACTGAATCACAACCTGCCTGACCAATTTTCATCACTTTAGTTTTCTCTCTGTTTATAACCAAACCTACTCTACTACCAGTCTCATCAACAGTTCGAATGAAAGAGTTCATCTCATCAACATCATTTGCCAAAAGGGCTAAATCATCAGCATAATCTAAATCAGAGATTTTCGTATCTCCAGCCCATTTAAGGCCAAAATCTTTCCCTTGAAGTGAATTTTGCATAAAATAATCAACAACCAAACTAAAGAGAAAAGGAGACAAAATGCACCCTTGTCGAACACCAGAAGTAATGCTAAACCAATTGCTACGAGACTTACCAACTCTCACACACGACTCAGTGTTATTATAGAGGGGTTTCATTATGTTAACTAACTTGTCAGGTATACCATATGATCTCACAATCAACCACAAATTATGACGATCAACAGAGTCGAAAGCCTTTTTGAAATCAACAAAGCTAGCAACCAAAGGTTTCTGAAACTCTAAACATTTCTCAAGAATCTGCCAAAGTGAAAATATCTGATCCACACATCACCTACCACTTCTGAATCCACATTGCTCATCACGCAATTGACTGCCAACCAGATTCTTAATTCTATTAAGCACAATCATGGAAAGAACTTTACCTGGAACAGAGAGTAGGCTGATACCCCTATAGTTATCAAAAGAATTGCGATCATTTTTTTTGAAAACAGGGATAATAATAGCTCTGGTAAAATCCTTAGGAACCATGCCTTTATCATAAAAGATATTCAAAATTTCCAAGTGGTAACCGAAACATTTCCAGCTCTAAGCATTTCTGTAGTAATTTCATCTACCCCTGGGGATTTATGAAGTTTAAGTTTAGAAATAGCTAAAATAACTTCAGATTATGTTATAGGGCCAACATTAAAGTCACCAATGCATCTATCATCATTACAAACAATGGGAGTAGAACTAACCACATTGTTTAGAACATCACTGAAATGCTCAGCCCACCTAGCCATGACAGAATCCTCCCCTTCTATAACCTTACCTTGTTTATCCTGCAATCGTTGTATGTCTGTCTGTTTTCTACCACACAAAACATTAACTATCTGGTACAGCTCTCTTCTGTTGTGCTGCCTAACTGCTTCCTCGGCTTTGTCAGCCAAACCATCAAGTCAAAGATTCTTATCAGTAGGTAACTCATTCTTTACACGTTTATTAAGCTCTCTGTAATCCTTTCTATTAGGACTAGTAGGGTACTTATTAAGGACATTCCTGCAGTTCCTTCTTTCTGAAATAAGCTCAAGTGCCTTATCACTTAAATAATTCTGTCTCCTCTGCTCCTTTTTTCCGAAAAGAGTACTGTTAGTTTCCAAAAAAACCTGTTTAAAATGGCCCCATTCTTCCTCAACTTCAGTATTAAGCAAACCATGTCTATCATAATGACAAAGTAACCTATCATGGTAAGCTTTAGCTATAACTGGGTCTTTCAGAGCTTCAGTATTAAAGGTAAATTTTTTAAATTTAGCACAACAGATCCAATTTCAGCTCCCCTATATGCCCTGGTATTTCTAACAGAACTAGCCCATTTGTTGTTAATTAATATATAATCAATCATATTCTTATGCAGCCCATCAGGTGATACCCTTGTGTATTTATGTATGTCACGGTGTTTGTAATATGTGTTAGTTATTCTGAAACCATTGAGTTTACTTACCTGTAGGAGAAGTTGCCCATTGCCATTGCAGCTACCAATACCAAAAGGGCCTATTACTCCTGCCCAAAGGTCAGAGTCAGTACCAACTTTGGCATTGAAGTCACCAAGAACAAGGGTAATATCACAGAATTCAAATATCCTGAAGTTGTCCGTAAAACCTATCCTTCTCATCCTCATCAGCATCCTCGGGGGTGGGGGGTCATAACAGCAGATAACATTCAAGTCTTTAACGCTTGTCTGAAATTTTGCTGTAAGAAACCTTTCATTAATGCACTCATATCCTAGAAGAGCATCACAAGCATGTCTGCTGAGCAGTAGACTCCCGCCTTGGCGATGGTTTCCATCCTCCCTCCCTGTTAAGAGAAATTTAAAGTTATTTTTAAGTATCTCATCTTTACCTGTCCATCTGGTCTCTTGCAAGCCTAGAATATCTAGGTTATAGCGCTGGGATTCCTGCATGACGACATCAAGAGAATAATCTCTATGTAATGTCCTCACGTTCCACGTTCCTGCAGAGAGAAAATGATTAGTAGGAGTTTTGAAGAAATTCGGTTTATTGAGATTGGTAGGGTAAACAATATCAAACAGCCCCCTGATGGCAGGCATGGGGCAAAGACCTGTTCCGCCTCCGCTAAAGGCTGAAGTCACCGATGCTGGTAGGAACTTCAGGCACCACCTTTTCAAGTGGACTTTTTCAAGAGCCATATGGCCTGCCTGAGACACATTACTCCAGTTTAGGCTTGACGATGCGCAACTAGCTAAGTAAGGCTCAGGTACCTGCGATGGCCTCTGATTAGGATTATCCACCAGCTGATATAAGGTATCCCATGCCTCTGTTCACTTAGAGCTGGCAACCCAGAAGCAAACAGAAAACACAGCAACAGACTCTCCCTCAACAGAGGCCCATCAGTGCAGCAAGTCCAGGATCAATAATCAAGCTCCAATCCATAAATAAGTCCAGTCTAGTAGGTATAAATGGTCAGCACCAGGACCCTGTGAAGTTGACCACTCCTCAGCAGGGTTGAAAAAAAAAGAAAAAAGTTGCCATAGATGACCAGATCAGTAGGCCATACTGAACTGGCAGCCCTCCCCTTCCGTTCCCTTCCAAAAGAGAATATCTCTTTTGAAAGGTACTAACGGCCTGCACCACGAGAAGTCGGGGTCGGACATTAGGTACTAGACCTGGCTGGTTCTGTGCATCATCACTAGGGATTGGTACACAGCTCTCCTTCCAGTTTACGCCTAGCTACCATTTACAGGCCAATTTGATGACGTGTTTTTATTTGTTGATTATTCTTGCTGTTAAGGAGAGTTTGCCAACTGCCCTACATTTTGTTAAGTTTCCTCAATTTGTCCAACACTCTTTAATTTCACAAAACAAATATCAATTTTTACAATTCGCCTATATTTTACCAAGTGTATTCGAATTTTGCCAACTACTCTAGATTTTGCCAACTCGCCGTAATTTTACAGAAAAAATCGCACTTTTTACATCTTCCCTGAATTTGCCAAGCCACTTCGAATTTTTTCAACTCTCCTTAATTGCCCAAGAAAGGCACAATTTTCACAACTCCCCTGTATTTTACAAAGTGGCTTCGAATTTTGCCAACTCTCCTAGATTTCGCCAAGGGTTCTCGGTTTTTCCAACTCTCCTTAATTTCACAAAAACAATCCCAATTTTCACAAATCGACCTTATTTTCCAAGTGGATTCGAATTTTGCCAACTGCCCTAGATTTTGCCAAGTTTCCTCGATTTACCATCTCGCCACAATTTTACAGAAAAAAATCCAAATTTTACATCACACCTGATTTTTGCAAAGTCACTCTGAATTTTTCCAACTCTCCCAAGATTTTCCAACTCTCCTAGATATTGCTAAGTTGCCCCGATTTTTCCAACACGCCATTATTTTACAGAAAAAAGATTGCAATTTTTACATCTCACGTGAATTTTGTCAACTCTCAATGATTTTGCCAAGTCACTCCGAATTTTACCAACTGCCCCTAGTTTTTGCCAACTTTCCTAGATTTTGCCAACTCGCCATAATTTTACAGAAATCCAAATTTTCACATTTCACCTGAATTTTGTCAACTCCCTAAGTTTTACCAACTCGCCATAATTTTACAGAAAAAAATCCTAATTTTTACATCTCACCAGAATTTTGCCAACTCCCCAAGATTTTACCAAGTCACTTCGAATTTTGCCAACTCCCTAAGATTTTGAAAAGTTGTCCCGTTTTTGTCAACTCTACCTATATTTTAGCAAGTGGCTTCGAATTTTGCCAACTGCTCTAAATTTTGCCGTCTCTTCATTTTCCAAACTGCCTTAGACTTGCCAAGTTGCCTCGATTTTGACAACTCCCCTTAATTTTCCAAAAAAAAAAATACAAATTTTCACAATCGCCTAGATTTTACGAAGTCGCTTCGAATTTTGCCAACTCCGAGTTATTTTTTTTGGGGGGGAGCCTCCCTCCATGGCTACGCCCCTGCTTATTTCAATGGTTTGTAAACTCATCTAGTTTATAAACTAGTCTGTGTGACTAAATACATCAAATAGTCTGTGACTAAACACATCCAATAGTCTCTGCGACTAAACTCATCAAATAATCTCCGTGACTAAATACATCAAATAGTCTGTGTGACTACATGAGCTGTACAGTCAACACTAAGGAGGGTGGTTGGGTTGTTTTACCTATGAGCGGCACTTTTTTGCACACAATGGGCTAAATGGCCAGGTCGTAAGGACCCCAAAGGCTCTGAAGTTTGTGGGAGGGGACACACTGGACAGCTGTTAAGAGACAGATGGTAGCCTCCCGTCAAGGCCATCCAGCGTGTTCTTTAACGTGCACAGGCTAAGACTCTCCCACACACAGGACCACGACAACGTCGAATAAGAAGAACGGCGGCCTTTCCAAGCCCATCGGTGTCCCTTAATGACCGTGGGCAGGGTGGGGAGTTTGGCGGAGATAAATCTCAAACCTGACCCAGCTGGGACACTTAGGGGACTGAGTGATTATCATGATTGGCTATCTGAGTAAAGAGAGCTGGGTTTGAGTCCCAGATGAAGCATGAATGTTTCTTTTCTAATGTTGTCTTTCTGTTGAGAAAGTTCCACTGAATAAACACTTCGAAGGAAAACATCTCCCACGAGATGGATGCAGAGAAGGGACAGTGAGTACACACTGCGAGCTCAGATTTCGTTAGTGTAGTAAATGAAACGCCTAGTGTATCGCTTGGAGAAACGTCTCAATACCTTCAACCATTATGTAAAGAAATAAACAGTTTATCCGGTATTTTTATGGGCATATTTAACGTTCTCGACTTGTAATAATCCTTTTCTCAATCGGGGCGGGGGTGGCTCAGTCGGTAGCGCGCCAGGCTCGTAATCTGTGATTCCAGGGTTCGAGTCCCAGCTGGGTAAGTGTTGAGATTTATCTCCGCAAAATTCCACTCCCTGCCCAAGGTCAGTAGGGGACACCGATGGGCTTGGAAAGGCCGTCGTCCTCGGATGGTACGTTACGTCGTGGCCCCGTGTGCAGGAGAGCCATACCCTGTGCACGTTAAAAGGAGCTGGATGGCCTTGACGGGAGGCTACCATCTGTCTCCCAACAGCTGTTCCAGTAGGTCTCCTCCCCTAACCTTCTCTGAACCTTCGGAGTCCTTGTGACCTGGCCATTTAGGCCATGGTGTGCAAAAAAGTGCCGCTCAGAGGTAAAACAACCCAACCCTGTTCTCAATCTCTTCCGCTTCACGCTACCATTCTATTGGTCCGATTTTCTCGTTGTATGTCCAGAAGCTATTCCCAAACTCATAGAACAATTAAATTTCACTTAAAATTTTATTTGAATTTCTAATCTCTACAGATTTATGGAACAGAATCTAAAAAATAAATAATTAAATAAGTAAATAAACAAAAACAAAAAGAGTAAAATGAAAATTAACTAAAAAAGTATTATTGTTAATTATTTTTAAAAAATGTATAATGAGAAAGCCTGTATAAGGACCTCTCAAATATCTGTAACGTTGAATAAATAAATAAATAAATAAATTCACTTCACAGGTTAACAGAAGAGAAAACTGGCAACCTGGATTAGCTACCTTCACGCCTTATGAACATTTATTATTTTACAAGTCCTTTTTTACACTGTGGTGCTTTCAGAATTTCGCTTATGTCAAGACGTTGGTAGGGGAAAAATAATCCAAATCGAGAATCATACGTATGAGCAACGGCGCTATTAATTATGCTACTATAAAACTCAGTGAGAGTTCGAATGAGTTTCAAATTGCTTTACATTACCTCATTCATATAAAAACTTATTTTTTCACTCAGTTTTAATAAAGGACGAAACACTGCCTATTATTATTATTTAAATCGACACCACATTCTTCACACTATTAAGATTACTCTATATACTTGTCTAGTATTAATAGCTGCAGTTTAGTCTGTGAAAAGAGAGAAAGCTTTTGCGAATTCTCTTCTTATTCTAGCGGCATTCCACGAGAAACAATGCTTTGTCCTAATTTGTCTGTCCTTTTGGACAGAGAAGAAGTTCGGAAACGACCTGGGTAATTGTTGTCGCCAGGATACGGGAGATTCGTCTGCAGTTCTGTAGCCAATAAATCGTGAACTAAACGCTTCGGTGTTTCAGGAACGTTTGGTTAAACGACAAAGTGATGTAGTTAATTGTCGTTTGATCATGGACATCACTGTACTAGTGTATTGAGCTGATTTCTGTTAGGCAAAAGAAACTCTATAGTCCTTGGGAGGATAGTATGCAGGAGAGTTGACCAGATCTGTAGGAGTGGAATTTCAAAAAAAAAAAATGAAGAAATGGATTTTGTCCTGACAGGAAGGATGAAAATGGTTGCGGTTACTTAAACCATTCTCCGAACAAACTGTTTCCAAAGTTATGATGTTACTATATAATAAAAACGCGTATAACATAAAGAGTAAATAAATATGTTTGTTATGAAGGCTGGATTCCCCATAAGGCAGGTTAGGAACTTGTCTAGGGTCTGAGCAATGTTTATGCTTTCATTTTGTTCATTCATGAGGGGAAAAAATACATTCTTTTTCAACTTTTAAAAGAGTAAAAAAAATTTCTTGCATGGATCCAAGGTTCAAGAGTGGTTAAAGTCGATCCAAAACTCTTGATGGTCAAAACTAAAATTTCAATGGGTTGGGTTGTTTTACCTCTGAGCGGCACTTTTTTGCACACCATGGGCTAAATGGCCAGGTCACAAGAACCCCTAAGGCTCAGAGAAGGTTGGGGTAGGGGACTCACTTGGGAGACAGATGGTAGCCTCCAATCAAGACCATCCAGCGTATTCTTTAACGTGCACAGGATATGGCTCTCCCGCACACGAGGCCACGGCTTAACGTCCCATCCGACGGACGGCGGCCTTTCCAAGCCCATCGGTGTTCCCTACTGACCGTGGGCAGGGCGGGGAATTTTGCGGAGATAAATCTCAACGCTGACCCAGCTGGGACTCGTACCTGGGAACTACAGATTACGAGCCTGGCGCGCTACCGACAGCCACCCCCGCCACAAAATTTCAATGGATTCGGAGAAAAAGAGGGCGCCATGGTTGACTAAAAAGATCAAAAATTGAACTGCTTAGAAAGAATTTGAGAATTCCAAGGATCTATATAAGTAAAAATTAAAATTAAAAGTCGTGTAGCTTCTAAAATAAACTTTATCTGGAAAAATGTCATTATTGATAAAGATCTACGTCAAGTCTACCTAAATATTAAATTTCAAAATTATTCAGTTAATATAAAAGAGAGGAATACTTAAACCCCAGTAATGCCAGTTCTAAGAAACCTATACAAATATTGAGAGAAATTTTTTCACACTCTAGCTATAATATATACTTTTTTTAATATAAACTTTTTTTATTATATAAACTTTTTTATAACTATGATATAAACTTTTTTTTATTAGTATTGATTGATATTTAAGTTATAACTATTAAGTAAAATATTTAGATTGACATTCCTGTTGTTAAATATTCCAACTTTTATAGCTGTTTAAAATATTGAACGAATATCTTTGGAATTCAAGATTGAAAAAGATTTAATGAAGATTTTCATTTTATAAGAGTGTATTTTTGCAGAAAATGTTTTGAATTGTTAAGAGCTTCAAATTTGGATTCAAACTGACATAAAATGGAAATTGTCAAATTTTTTTGTCTAAGTAGTGTAGATTACTGCAGTAAAGAAAAAAGTTTCAATAATTTATCGCAGGGATCCTGAATTACATTTTTAATTCAGATATTTTATGGATTAGAAATAATATATATGCTTCTGTACTAACAGGACAAAAAATATTTTTCTTCAGCCAGAGGTGAACAAAGTAATCACACGTGCATACTTAGAATACAGTCGCTCAAAAAAGTATCCGAACACTGATTACAGAATTCAGAAAAAAAAAAAAAACCCCACGAAGTTTGCCAATTTCTTAATTTCTAAAAAAATCGTTGCCAGATATTTTTTCTGAATTCTGTAATCAACCATAGTGTTCGGATATTTATTTGAGCGACTGTACAAAAAAAAACCCCAAGGAAACTTGGAAGGAAAAGCAACATAGAATTAGAATTAAATACGTTTAATAGTTTTCACTCTTCGTTCGAATTTTGGCATTGCTTTCGTAGAAACAGTTCTTGTTTCTCAGATATTGTCCTCTGGTAGACATTAAAGTATCTCTGATATATCCCGAAATTAATGGGGACAACGTCCAATGAAATAAAGATACAACTTGCAAAATTAACTAATCAGCAGCTAAAGCACCTGCAGTTATCTAACAATCGCTATACTAATTTAGACATGTCGAATGTCAAACCAACCATTTGCTAAACGGAATCTGCCTTAGCCAAACGACGAAATGTAAATAGAATGGCAATTACAGTTATTACTGTTAAAAGGATATTAAGAGTCAATAGGGATATGTTAATTGGTCTCGGCATAGTTGATGATGTTAACCAAGTCTATGCGATATGTACATGTTGTCTAATCCATTTGCTGGAACATGTGCTAATCAAAATTTAAACGTACTCCACCACGAAATGTATCCGAACTTTTGTAAAAGGATGTATGTCGCTATTTAGTAATCTGAGAGTACGAATAAGGTATAATTATTACCAGTGATTATTCAAGATAAGAGAGCAAGGCATTCAATCAAGGATTAATATTTGAGTGAACAGCCTTTCTGTGTTCTTAGAAGATGGAAATGAATCCTTCAACATTTTCTGTTATTTATTCGTAATAGACCAATTAATTTATCATCTTTTACTTGAATAAATTTGTTTAAAAGCAGTGTTCCCCAAAAATTGTTCGGTAGCGCATCAGGCTCGTAATCTGCAGTTCCCAGGTTCGAGTCCTTACTGGGGCAGCGTTGAGATTTATTTCCGTAAAAGTAGTGATCTGGCAACGTTCGCGTACTGTACACGAAGGTTGCCAGATCACTAATTTCTAAAAAAAAAAGTTGCCAGGTAGTCAGATATTTTTTCTGAATTCTGTAATCAATCATAGTGTTCGGATACTTTTTTGAGCGACTGTACCAAGGGTAAAGCTGTTAGGAGACAGATGGAAGCCTCCTGTCAAGACCATCCAGCATGTTGTTTAATGTGCACAGCATGTGGTTTTCCAGCCTACAGGGTACGGCTCTACGTCATATACGACGGACGGCGGCCTTTCCAAGCCCATCGTTGTCTTCCTTTCTCACTGAGGACAGTGTGGGAGTTAGGGAGATAAATATCAAAGTAGACACAGTTGGTACTCGAACCTGGGAACTGCAGATGACGAGGCTCTACTACCGAATGAGCCATCCTCTGCCCCAATAGTGGAATCATTTATCAAAGATGAAATATTAAGAAAAAACTACTTCTGTGGGGGGGAAAAGCAAAACTGCGCTGTGTATCTGTTGAAAATCCCACTGATTTTTCACAAATCTCCAATCTAAGCAAATTGAAAGAAAAAAAACCTTAAAATTTGAAATAGAATAAAAAACAATTTTTGGGTTGGGTTGTTTTACCTCTGAGCGGCACTTTTTTTGCGCGCAATGAGCTAAGTGCCCAAGTCACAAGGACTCCGAGGGCTCAGAGACGGTTGGGGGAAGGAGAACCACCGAACACCTGTTAAGAGACAGATAGTTTCCCCCGCTGTGTGCTTAAACGTTCAGTCTGTTCTTTAACGTGCACAGGGACGGATTATCTTGCACACGGCGCCACGGCTTAACGTTCCATCCGACGACGGGCGCCTTTCTAAGCTCATTGGTGTCCCCCTGCTGACCGAGGGCAGGAACTTTTACGGAGATAAATCTCAGCGCTGCCCCAGCAGGGACTCGAACCTGGGAACTGCAGATTACGAGCCTGATGCGCTACCGAACAATTTTTTGGGAACAATGCTTTTAAACAAATTTATTCAAGTAAAAGATGATAAATTAATTGGCCTATTATGAATAAATAACAGAAAATGTTGAAGGATTCATTTCCATCTTCTAAGAACACAGAAAGGCCGTTCACTCACATATTAATCCATCATTGAATGCCTTGCTCTCTTATCTTGAATAATCACTGGTCATAATTATACCTTATTCGTATAATCAACCGTAGTGTTCGGATATTTTTTTTAGCAACTGTACCCTTCTCTCAGCTTTGGGATACTTGTGACCCAGTCATTAACTCACTGTGTGAAAAAAAAGTCTCTCAGAAATAAACACCCCAACCTGATTATTTCAAATTTATCCTCAGTTAAAATTTAACCCTTTTTCACTGTGTGTTGGCTCAGGTTAATTTACCTTTGAGCAGCAGTCATCTGTACGCAATGCTATAAATGCATTGGTCACAAGGATCCCACGGCTTCAGAATTGCGTAGTAGTCCATTGAATAGCTGTAAGAGGCAGATGGAAACCTCCCTGCCAAACCATCCGAAGCTATCCATGTTCTTAATGATGCAAAGGGCAAAACTAAGTACATAAGGCCACAGCTTAATGTCCCATTCAAAGGATGACTCTCTCTCCAAACTCATCGATCTGGTGTTCTCACCCTCATGAGCAGGGCGAGGGTCAGATGAGAAAAATCACTACGCATGCGCAGTGGGGACTCGAGTTTACATTATGGATATTAGTGTTAAAAGGATCTTAGTTCTGCTAAGAAGTTGGGTCTTTATGAACAGGATTAAATTTGAATTGCTAACAACTTTTTCAGTTTTTGGTGTGATAGTTTATGACTTCGGAGAAGGTTGGGGGAAGGGGACCCAGGGTAAAGCTGTTAAGAGAGAGATGAAAGAACACTGTCAAGGCCATCCAGGATGTTCGTTAACGTTCTTTCTGTTAATAAATAAAAATACCATTAGGTAGCTGCTTAACACAGAGGTCTGACAACAAACAATATTAGAGGCCTGCCAGTTTAATATGTCGTAGAGATCTATGAGGAAGGAGAGACCTCAGCAGAAAGAAAACAAACGTCCATGCCTTATCTTGGGTTCGAATCGAGGTCCGTTTTCATCTTTGCTAAGGACCATATACTAACTAATTTTCCTATAATGTGAAAAATTTAATTCATTTCTAACTTGTCGAATATCATTAAAGGAGTCTACATGGCTCAATATTTATTGGAGTAATTCAGCATTCCGATACATCATTTTTTCCATGCGATATCGGTGAAATGTGTGACAATTAGTACACTAAATAAGCATTGGCAATTAAATACAATCTCTCTGCATTTTCATGAAGGTTTAGACTTGTCTGTAGATTCAGACTTTATAGGTTTCAACTGTTTGACTCACCAGTTGTATGTTTCTATAATCAGTATGCGTTTTTTGCTGAAGTGTTAACGTTGTTTAGTTTCTAGTGAATTACAATATTTAATCCTTAGTTGAGGGAATCTGAAGTAGCAGCGCTTGTAACTGTAGTTTGATAAGGGATAGAGTCTGAACTGGGAAATGAAAACTAATTCAGATCATAGTGAACTTCAGTCCATAGTACAGGGGTTTTCAACGTGGGGTATGCGGTAAAATATTTTGGGGTACGACGTGAGAGCTCAAAAATCGGTAGATCTAGTAACAAAGTCAGAAAGTTGGCATTATTATAACTATAGTATTTATGTATCAATATAAGGGGTACGTCAGTTGCATACACATTTCCAGGGGTACGTGAAGCATAAAAGGTTGAGAACCACTGCCATAATAAATACACAGATTATCTGTAGATCTAAAATTCAGTAAATAATTATATGGAAAAAATTATTGCCGACGGCGCGTGATCCGAATCCACAACTTTCCAGATACTTGCACGAGCGCTAAACCAACCATAGGGCGATAATTTATTTCCACATTGCGACCTTTTATTATCTTTCGCTGAAAAATTGTGGAAACAAATTATCGTCCGATGGTTGGTTTAGCGGTAGAGCTCTCTGGTATATGCATCTGAAAAGATGTGGATTCGAATCACGCACCGTCAGCAATAATTTTTTCCACATAATTTTTCCTAATCAACTTATCTTCTCTGATGGTTTAGATTAGGTTCGTCCAACTGCGGCTTATTTCAGAAAGATCACGAAACATCGATATACCAAATCTGTTGAAAAAAATAAAAGGAAGAAATGAACCAAACATTTTTAAGTGCATCACTAAACGATTTTTGCCGTTTGATAGTACTCATTAAAAATGGGTATTTTTGTCTTTTAATCGAGAAATTTTTCTCATTTAAAAATAGTTTTTTTCCAATTCATTACTCATTAGAAATGAAGGTTTTCGTTTTTCAGTAGAGATTTTTTCCTGCGGGTCTTTAAGGATCAAGTTTTTTCCTAGTTGCTCTTCACTAAGTTTGGGTTAGACGGATCTGCTTTCGATTAATCTAAGATTCCAAAGATGAAATTGTAAACTGGAAATTCGAACCATTTGCAACTTGAAAAGTTTTCAAAATGTTATAAAAGCTAGACCGTCCCAGTGGCCGAGTGGTTAGCTCTCTTGACTAACTGATAAAAGTTTGGTATAGTATGGTTATTTGTTGTGGATTCGAGCCGAAGGTAAAGTATGGATATTTGTTGTGAATTCGAAACCAAGGTAAAGCATGGATATTTGTTGTGGATTCGAGCCCCAGGTAAAGCATGGATATTTGTTGTGGATTCGAGCCCCAGGTAAAGCATGGATATTTGTTGTGAATTCGAGCCCCAGGTAAAGTATGTATATTTGTTGTGAATTCGAACCCAAGGTAAAGCATGGATATTTGTTGTGGATTCGAGCCCCAGGTAAAGTATGGATATTTGTTGTGGATTCGAACCCAAGGTAAAGCATGGATATTTGTTGTGGATTCGAGCCCCAGGTAAAGCATGGATATTTGTTGTGAATTCGAGCCCCAGGTAAAGTATGGATATTTGTTGTGGATTCGGGCCCCAGGAAAAGCATGGATATTTGTTGTGGATTCCAGCCCCAGGTAAAACATGGATATTTGTTGTGGATTTGAGCCCCAGGTAAAGTATGAATATTTGTTGTGGATTCGAACCCCAGGTAAAGCATGGATATTTGTTGTGGATTCGAGCCCTAGGTAAAGCATGGATATTTGTTGAGGATTTGAGCCCCAGGAAAAGTATGGATATTTGTTGTGGATTCGAGCTCCAGGTAAAGCATGGATATTTGTTGTGGATTCGAGATCCAGGTAAAGTATGGATATTTGTTGTGCATTAGAGCTACAGATAAAGCATGAATATTTGTTGTGGGTTCGAGCCCCAGGTAAAGCATGGATATTTGTTGTGGATTCGAGCTGCAGGTAAAGCATAAATATTTGTTGTGAATTCGAGCCCAAGGTAAAGTATGGATATTTGTTGTGAATTCGAGCCCCAGGAAAAGTATGGATATTTGTTGTGGATTCGAGCTCCAGGTAAAGCATGGATATTTGTTGTGGATTCGAGCCCCAGGTAAAGTATGGATATTTGTTGTGCATTAGAGCTACAGATAAAGCATGAATATTTGTTGTGGGTTCGAGCCCCAGGTAAAGCATGGATACTTGTTGTGGATTCGAGCTGCAGGTAAAGCATAAATATTTGTTGTGAATTCGAGCCCAAGGTAAAGTATGGATATTTGTTGTGGATTCGAGCCCCAGGAAAAGTATGGATATTTGTTGTGGATTCGAGCTCCAGGTAAAGCATGGATATTTGTTGTGGATTCGAGATCCAGGTAAAGTATGGATATTTGTTGTGCATTAGAGCTACAGATAAAGCATGAATATTTGTTGTGGGTTCGAGCCCCAGGTAAAGCATGGATATTTGTTGTGGATTCGAGCTGCAGGTAAAGCATAAATATTTGTTGTGAATTCGAGCCCAAGGTAAAGTATGGATATTTGTTGTGAATTCGAGCCCCAGGAAAAGTATGGATATTTGTTGTGGATTCGAGCTCCAGGTAAAGCATGGATATTTGTTGTGGATTCGAGCCCCAGGTAAAGTATGGATATTTGTTGTGCATTAGAGCTACAGATAAAGCATGAATATTTGTTGTGGGTTCGAGCCCCAGGTAAAGCATGGATACTTGTTGTGGATTCGAGCTGCAGGTAAAGCATAAATATTTGTTGTGAATTCGAGCCCAAGGTAAAGTATGGATATTTGTTGTGAATTCGAGCCCCAGGAAAAGTATGGATATTTGTTGTGGATTCGAGCTCCAGGTAAAGCATGGATATTTGTTGTGGATTCGAGCCCCAGGTAAAGTATGGATATTTGTTGTGCATTAGAGCTATAGGTAAAGCATGGATATTTGTTGTGGGTTCGAGCCCCAGGTAAAGCATGGATATTTGTTGTGGATTCGAGCTGCAGGTAAAGCATAAATATTTGTTGTGAATTCGAGCCCAAGGTAAAGTATGGATATTTGTTGTGGATTCCAGCTCCAGGTTGGGTTTGGTTGTTTTACCTCTGAGCGGCACTTTTTTGCACACCATGGGCTAAATGGCCAGGTCACATGGACCCCGAAGGCTCAGAGAAGGTTGGGGGAGGGGACCCACTGGAACAGCTGTTGGGAGACAGATGGTAGCCTCCCGTCAGGGCCATCCAGCGTGTTCTTTAACGTGCACAGGGTATGGCTCTCCCGCACACGGGGCCACGGCTTAACGTCCCATCCGACGGACGGCAGCCTTTCGAAGCCCATCGGTGTCCCCTACTGACCGTGGGCAGGGCGGGGAATTTTGCGGAGATAAATCTCAACGCTGACCCCGCTGGGACTCGAACCTGGGAACTACAGATTACGAGCCTGGTGCGCTACCGACTGAGCCACCCCCGCCCCTCCAGCTCCAGGTAAAGCATGGATATTTGTTGAGGATTTGAGCCCAGGTAAAGTATGGATATTTGTTGTGGATTCGAGCTCCAGGTAAAGCATGGATATTTGTTGTGAATTCGAGCCCCAGGTAAAGTATGGATATTCGTTGTGGATTCAATCTCCTGGTAAGCATGGATAGTTGTTGAGGATTTGAGCCCCAGGAAAAGTATGGATATTTGTTGTGGATTCGAGCCCCAGGTAAAGCATGGATATTTTTTGTGGATTCGAACCCAAGGTAAAGCATGGATATTTGTTGTGAATTCGAGCCCCAGGTAAAGTATGATATTTGTTGTGGATTCGAGCTCCAGGCAAAGTATGGATATTTTTTGTGGATTCGAACCCAAGGTAAAGCATGGATATTTGTTGTGAATTCGAGCCCCAGGTAAAGTATGATATTTGTTGTGGATTCGAGCTCCAGGCAAAGTATGGATATTTTTTGTGGATTCGAACCCAAGGTAAAGCATGGATATTTGTTGTGGATTCGAGCCCCAGGTAAAGCATGGATATTAGTTGAGGATTTGAGCCCTATTTAAAGTATGGATATTTGTTGTGAATTCGAGCTCCATGTACAGCATGAATATTTTTTAAGGATTTAAGCCCCAGGTAAATCATGGATATTTGTTGAGGATTCGAGTCCCAGGTAAAGCATGAATATTTGTTGTGGATTAGAGCCCCGGGTAAAGCATGGATATTTATTGTGGATTCGAGCCCCAGGTAAAATATGGATATTTTTTGTGGATTCGAACTCCAGGTAAAGCATGGATATTTATTGTGGATTGGAGCCCCAGGTAAAGTATGGATATTTGTTGTGGATTCGAACCCAAGGTAAAGCATGGATATTTATTGTGGATTGGAGCCCCAGGTAAAGCATGGATATTTGTTGTGGATTCGAGCCCCAGGTAAAGCATGGATATTTGTTGGTTTTCTACTGAGGTCTCATAGATCTACTCAACGGCGTATTAAAAACTGACAGGCTCCTGTTCGAGGAACAATTTATTTTATAAACGCTAAACTACATGTAGGTGAAAGATCTAATGAAGCATGCTATATCAATCATTCTAGACATGAAAATTATTTTAAACGATGATTTTAACACGTCGCTTAAAAATGTATTTCTCAATATGAAGAATAATGAAGCGCGAGGCCTAATAACGAAGTAACCAGATTGCTTCTGGAAAAAAAGTTATTTTATTACTAGCAGAACCAGATCTGGGGGAGGGGGCCATTCCCTTCCTCTTCATAATGGTAGTGAGGGTAATAAAGGCAAAATATTATTAAATATATTTATATTTGATGTATTTTTTCAAGAATTTTTTAAAGACTTGTGAAACGGAGGGAAAATCCAGTCTCTTAAAAATTCAAAACTTTCCTGAAAAATGCATGAAATATAATAAAAATATATTTTTTTTTGCCTCTTGCTTTTTTTGCTTGCATTTTGAAAGGAGAGGGGCTTATCGTTTCCCGGCTCGATTGCGTTTCTTCCTCCCCACCTCCATCATTTATCCGAATCTTTTATGTTTCTCGCTTCCACCCTACCCAACTCCTTTTTGTTCCTAGATCCGGGCATGTTATTAGCTTTGATGGATGTGGTCACCTTCAAGGTACTTTCCTTCTGAATTTATAGACATACAGTCTCTCGAAAATAGTATCCGAACGCTATGGTTGATTACAGGATTCAGAAAAAATATCTGGCAACTTTTTTTTTTAGAAATTAGTGATCTGGCAACCTTTGTGTACTGTAGAAGAAGTTCGCCAGATCACTAATTTCTAAAAAAAGCGTTGCCAGGTATTTTTTCTGAATTCTGTAATCAACCGTAGTGTTCGGATACTTTTTTTGAGCGACTGTAAATTGCGTGAACTACATAGTGTAAGTTAGAGATGAGTTCGGACTTTGCAGGGCTGAGTCCGAGCTGGCCGGAGTCCGGCCGGCCAACAAATATTTCTTGCAATTGTGAAAAAAAAAGTAAAAATATTAAAAAGTTTGGTTATTATAATTTAACCTTTTAATCGGTCTTTAGTAATTTAAATATAACTTGTTTGTGTACTGATCGTAAGTTGATGTCTAAAGTTTAAACAGAATTGCATTTTGGGAACCAGAAGACATCACTATTTTTTGGCAAAAAAAATTAAGTTTACCCGTGAATGCGACTCGAACTCGCGTCTCCCGAATACACGCAAGGTGTTATAACAGCTAAACTATCAGCGGCTAGCTCTTTTTCAGCAAATTGCGAGTCCCACTCAAGGAGATAGTTTTTCAGCAAAAAAATATTTATTAAATTATAAATTTACAGGTAATTCTGTGCCTCTATATTATTGATTGTCTAATATCGCTAATTTTCTTGAAGAGACGCCAGAAGCTCAAGCAAAAAAAAAAAATACAAATATTTCCTCAAGCAGCTGCTTGCCACAGAGGACTGACAGGTCTCTGTCAGTTCAATACGCCATAGTAGAGGGATCTGTGAGGCTGACGGGTCCTCAGCAGATTTTTTGTCAACTGCACGCGGTATTCCCAGGTAATCTCTCTCCCAGGTACTGACTGCGCCCAAACTGCTTAACTTCGGTGATCGGACGAGAACCGGTGATTTCAACTTGGTACTAAATTTTCTTAACTTCGGTAATCGGACGAGAACCGGTGATTTCAACTTGGTACTAAATTTTCTTAACTTCGGTAATCGGACGAGAACCGGTGTTTTCAGCTTGGTACTAAAGCTGCTTAACTTCGGTGATCGGACGAGAACCGGTGATTTCAACTTGGTACTAAATTTTCTTAACTTCGGTAATCGGACGAGAACCGGTGTTTTCAGCTTGGTACTAAAGCTGCTTAACTTCGGTGTTCAGACAAGAACCGGTGTTTTCAGCTTGGTACTAAAGATGCTTAACTTCGGTGATCGGAGGAGAACCGGTGATTTCAGCTTGGTACTAAAGCTGCTTAACTTCAGTGATCGGATGAGAACCGGCGTTTTCAGCTTGGCACTAAAGCTGCTTAACTTCGGTGATCGGACGAGAATCGATGTTTTCAGCTTGGTACTAAAGCTGCTTAACTTCAGTGATCGGATGAGAACCGGTATTTTCAGCTTGGTACTAAAGCTTCAGTGATCGGACGAGAACCGGTGATTTCAGCTTGGTACTAAAGCTGCTTAACTTCAGTGATCGGATGAGAACCAGCGTTTTCAGCTTGGTACTAAAGCTGTTTAACTTCGGTGATCGGACGAGAACCGGTGTTTTCAGCTTGGTACTAAAGCTGCTTAACTTCAGTGATCGGATGAGAACCGGTGTTTTCAGCTTGGTACTAAAGCTGCTTAACTTCGGTGATCGGACGAGAACCGGTGATTTCAACTTGGTACTAAATTTTCTTAACTTCGGTAATCGGACGAGAACCGGTGTTTTCAGCTTGGTACTAAAGCTGCTTAACTTCGGTGATCGGACGAGAACCGGTGATTTCAACTTGGTACTAAATTTTCTTAACTTCGGTAATCGGACGAGAACCGGTGTTTTCAGCTTGGTACTAAAGCTGCTTAACTTCGGTGTTCAGACAAGAACCGGTGTTTTCAGCTTGGTACTAAAGATGCTTAACTTCGGTGATCGGAGGAGAACCGGTGATTTCAGCTTGGTACTAAAGCTGCTTAACTTCAGTGATCGGATGAGAACCGGCGTTTTCAGCTTGGCACTAAAGCTGCTTAACTTCGGTGATCGGACGAGAATCGATGTTTTCAGCTTGGTACTAAAGCTGCTTAACTTCAGTGATCGGATGAGAACCGGTATTTTCAGCTTGGTACTAAAGCTTCAGTGATCGGACGAGAACCGGTGATTTCAGCTTGGTACTAAAGCTGCTTAACTTCAGTGATCGGATGAGAACCAGCGTTTTCAGCTTGGTACTAAAGCTGTTTAACTTCGGTGATCGGGCGAGAACCGGTGTTTTCAGCTTGGTACTAAAGCTGCTTAACTTCAGTGATCGGATGAGAACCGGTGTTTTCAGCTTGGTACTAAAGCTTCAGTGATCGGACGAGAACCGGTGTTTTCAGCTTGGTACTAAAGCTGCTTAACTTCAGTGATCGGATGAGAACCGGTGTTTTCAGCTTGGTACTAAAGCTTCAGTGATCGGACGAGAACCGGTGTTTTCAGCTTGATACTAAAGCTGCTGAACTTCAGTGATCGGACGAGAACCGATGTTTTCAGCTTGGTACTAAAGCTACTTAACTTCAGTGATCGGACGAGAACCGATGTTTTCAGCTTGGTACTGCCGTTGGCTCTAGAAGCTCACTCTCTAATAAAAATGTTTTAAAAGATTCAATGAATTTCGGCATCTGATTCAGTTTAGTCAGTTCCGAAGGAGTCAAGAATTTCTTTTCATCGCCGAGAAACTGTAGACCACTGGTCATCAACCTTTTTGAAACTTCTCAGACAGCTGTTAAAATAGTTTTAAATAATACATTAAATTTTAAGTAACTTCTGCCGTAAGATTCTCCAACTGGCATTTTTATTAAATATTATATCCATATCTCTTTAAATCTGAGCGAACATTGTTAAAAAATGAAAATTGAGATTTAAATAGATTTGACCGAGATTCGTAATTATTATCAGGCTAATTTATCATCATTCGCAGTGTTCCATAAAAAGCTTAGTTTAAAAGTTATAACTCTTCGAAGTTGGTTATCTATTGATACATCGTGGAAGTTGCAAGAACTTTTGGACACAAGATTATTTATACCGATGTGTTGAGGAATATTTTCCTGACATGACCTTTCTGTCTTTCGCCCTTTAGGCTTCATGGATTATTTCGCCATTGTAGTCTTGATGTTTACCTTCGGCTGTTGCCGAGCATTTCCCCCTTTGCCATATCCCCCATTGCTAACTCTCTCTCGTCTTCAACCTTTACTTACTCTGGCATCCATACTTTGTTTTTTTTTCGTGAATTCTGTTGACTTCTATTCTTCTACCACTTAGGACAAACCGATGGAATTTCTACTCTGCAGGAAAAGATACTAAAACATCTCGTTCCGTTCGCTTTATGGACGTCCCAGAGTTCGATGGTTTTACCTCTGAGTTTCACTTCTTATTCCCGCAAAATGATCTAAATTGCAAGGTCATAGGGACCACAAGGGTTCAGAGTCTGATAAGAAATGCATATACAGTAAGTCCTCGTTGTTCGTCGGGATTACGTTCCCCAAAGCCACTGCGAATAACGTGGCAAACTTACCTTGTGTGTTTAATATATAGTTATAGATTAAAGACGAGTTCGGGCTTCAGAGGGTTGAGAGCCCGCCCAAGTCCAGTTAGGTCGGGATCATAATAATTTAAATTCAAAATATTTTCTTGCAAGTGTGAAAAAAAATAAGCAAAAATATTAATTTTTTTATTATAATTTCAACCTTTTAATCGGTCTTTAGCAATTAAAAAAATAGGTATCACGCGGATTTGATTTTTTTTTATATATTCTTCATCTTTAATAAATGAATGGCTCATTGTGTTTGCAATAATGTTGCCCACGAATTTTCAATTTCTATTAATATTTCTAAATATTTTTCACAAAATAATATTTTTTTTCTAAATAATATTAACATTTAAATTTTGTCACAAGATTATCATAAATAATAATATAAGAATAAAATAAATGATTAGTGACATGCATTTTATATACACTGGCGGAAATTGAAAAAAGAACACCCAGCTGGAATCCCTTTAGGGTCGTCATATTATAATACGTTAATAGTTAAGTGCAGCAGAAACCGTGATCCAAGATTGAAAGTCATCGGATGAAATAATGACGTCACTGAGGCCGACAACATGCAAATGTCCGCAGCGCATATTTAAGGACTAGGGCGTAAAGAAAGAAGTTATTCTTCCTGTGTCGTGTTGCTCAGTGCTTTTCGAAGAAGCTACCATGCCTGGACGATGCAAGAGTGCAACATTTGTTCAGTTAGCGGAGTTTGAGCGAGGTCATATAGTGGGTCTTCGGGAAGCAGGTTGGTCTTTTCATCAAATTACACACCACGTTGGATGAGAGGTATAGGCAGTGGTATGATGGTGGCGGCGATGATCAGAAGAGCATTCTCACACTCGCAGACGTGGTTCCGGGAACGCAGAGTTACGGACGCACAAGAGGATCGGTGTATCAGGAGGGCGGCGGTGGCAGAGCGGACGGCTACAGCATCACAAATTCGATCCTTTATCGTACACTAAGGATGTTTACAAGAACGATACGCAATAATCTTTTGGAAGCAGGGCTACTGGCATGCGTGCCGCTGGCACGTTTTTACTGTCGCCTCGTCACTGTCGACCACTTTTGCAGTGGTGCCAAGAACGAGTTCATTGGAGGGAAGAATGGCAGTCTGTGGTCTTCAGTGATGAAAGCCGATTCTGCTTAAGAGCGTCTAATAGTCGCTAACGCGACCGAAGGCAACAAGATGAGCAGCATCTTCCATCGTACATCTGCCAGCTACACACAGGACCCACGCCGAGCATCATGGTGAGGGAAGCGATTAGCTAGTACTCTCGTACGTGTCTGGTGTTTGTACAAGGTACACTGAATAGCAATACGTATATCAGCAACATTGTACAGCCAGTCGTCCTGTCATATTTGAATGTAATCCCAAATGCGATATTCCAGCAGCCGCCTACACTCTGCTCATATAACGCCGGCCCACACTCCGACCGAGTAACTCAACATGCTCTTCAGGCAGTGCACCAACTCCCTTGGGCAGCTCTCCGGTCTTGTCTCCAATCGAGCATGTCTGGGACTTGATCGGACAAAGGCTCTTTCGCGGACTGCGGCAGGCAACGACCATCGCTGAATTACGCGTCCAAGTTGAAAGCGCATGGAATGGTATCCCCCAGCGTGATATTCAGCATTTGTACGACCGATTGCATGCCCGATTGGAAGCTTGTATTGCTGCTCGAAGAGGATCAACACCTTATTAGAATGTGCCTTCTGTAGAATGTAATACTCAATAAAAGGCACAATAAACATTGAATCACTTCACACGTGCGATCACTACCCTTTCTCAACAAGTTGTTTCTACTAAATAAATCTCGTAGATTACGCTTCAATTGTTAATGGTGTTCGGTGTTCAATTTCCGCCAGTGTATACTGTATGTATTATGCGTCAGAGAATTTTTTTCCTCGAAATCGGGCTGGCTAGAAAAATTGAGCGTGATCTTATCTCTAGTATAGGTATGTACATATACATGATGGGGCGGGGGTGGCTCAGTTGGTAGCGCGCAAGGCTCGTAATCTGTAGTTCCCAGGTTCGAGTCCCAGCTGGGTCAGCGTTGAGATTTATCTCCGCAAAATTCCCTGCCCACGGCCAGTAAGGGGACACCGATGGGCTTGGTAAAGGCCGCCGTCCGTCGGATGGGACGTTAAGCCGTGGCGCCGTGTGCGGGAGAGCCATATCCTGTGCACGTTAAAGAACACGCTGGATGGCCTTGACGGGAGGCTACCATCTGTCTCCCAACAGCTGTTAAAGTGGGTCTCCTCCCCCAACCTTCTCTGAGCCTACGGGGTCCATGTGACCTGGCCATTTAGCCCATGGTGTGCAAAAAAGTGCCGCTCAGAGGTAAAACAACCCAACATATACATGACTGGCTTGTTTTACCTCTGAGCGGATTATTAATTTTATAGTGAATGAAATTAATGAATTTTTTTTACAAATATTAACAGATATAGAAGTTTACCTGTAGATCTGCAATCGGAATGAAAATATATTTTATCTGACCAACAACCAGTCTTGAGTTCTATGTATTTTATTAATACAAATGCAGGAGAAGTCTTGAATTTCAAATATAGATACAAATAAAGCTGTAGGATGCGATAACTTAAATGAAAAAATATTAAAAATAATAACTGGACACAAATTAATATAGACTAATAAATCTAATTTATCAATGAAAACACGAACCTTTGTAGAAGTTTTGAAATTTTCTGTAATTGAACCAATCTATAAGGGGGGGGGAACAGATGATTATAATAATTATCAACTAATTGCAATTTTGCCAACTTTCTGTAAAGTCATTGGAAAAATAGTTCAAAAAAATGAGTGGTTAGTTATTTGGATAGTATAGAATTTTTTGCAAAAAACCAATTTGGTTTCCGTGAAAATTGCAGTACGTCTAATGCACTAACAAAATTTAATGAATTTATTTATAATGGTATTACTAATGAAAGATTATTGCAGTTTTTTTGGGCATCAGAAAAACATTTGACTCTATCAAACATAAATTACTTTTACTTAAGTTGAAATTTTATTGTTTTCGTTGTGTAATATATGATTGGTTTAAATGTTTTATTGAGAATAGAAAGTAAATTGTGATTATTAACAATTTTAAAAGTAAAATATTATTAATCTTAAGTGGAGTCCCACAGAGTTCTGTATTGAGTCCTTTGCTTTTTCTTATATATATATCAATTATTTCTGTAAATTAAAAATTGCCGGACAAATTATTTCTTTTGCGGATGATACATCCATAGTTTTTGAAGCAGAAGATAACGAAGCATTACTTGCAAAAATAGCAGTTTAAAAATTATTATTAAATGATTTATTAATAATAAACTAGAATTAAATATAAAAAACTAAATACATATATTTTATATTAAGTTCATTACACATATTTGGAGATACCATTAAACTTTACGAATTGAACTGTTTGCGTACGGACTTCTGTAACTGATACTATCGAAGTGACTGATAGCTGTAAATATTTAGGATTAATAATGGAATCTAATTTAAAATGGAAAAAACATTCACTCTCTTCAAAACTAAACAGACAAAGTATGGACATATGTGTGAAAAGTAAAAGTATAAGTGTACAAAGTATGGACGTAATGACAAGGTGTGGTTGTTTGAGTTGTTTTACCTCTGAGCGGCACTTTTTTGCACACCATGGGCTAAATAGCCAGGTCACATGGACCCCGAAGACTCAGAGAAGGTTGGGGGAGGGGACCCACTGGAACAGCTGTTGGGAGACAGATGGTAGCCTCCCGTCAAGGCCATCCAGCGTGTTCTTTAACGTGCCCAGGGTATGGCTCTACCCGCACACGGGGCCACGGCTTAACGTCCCATCCGACGGACGGCGGCTTTTCCAAGCCCATCGGTGTCCCCTACTGACCGTGGGCAGGGCGGGGAATTTTGCGGAGATAAATCTCAACGCTGACCCAGCTGGGACTCGAACCTAGGAACTACAGATTACGAGCCTGGCGCGCTACCGACTGAGCCACCCCCGCCCCACAAAGTGTGGTATATAAAATATTATATAAAATTTACTATTTAAAATATTTTGTTAATTATAATTTCCTACAGGATATTTCTTTTTGCATGGGTACAGTCTATCTTAATTTATGGGATTTGTTGTTGGGGAGGAGAATATAAATCAAATTTATTGCCTTTAATTTATGTACAAAATGAAATAGTTTGCAATCTTAATTATAATTATTTTGCTGGGAACACAATATTATACATCAAACACAATGTATTGCTACTAAGGAAATTATATTAGTATTTATCAACCATCTTTCTGTATAAAATCAAAATTGGGATTTCTAATCGGAATTAAATCTTAACTCCAGAGTTTTTGGTTTGCAATTTTATATGGGAAAAAATAAAATTTTCATAAAATTTTATTTTTTATTGTGCCTGAATTTTATAATTCATTGGAATATACAATACGAAAGGATAAATGTTTAACAACTTTTAAGAAACGTTTGCGTGCTTATTTGTCAAAATTAGACAACATTGAATGTATGTTTACTGTGATTAAATAATTTTTGATAGTATTTGTATAGGAATTGATATTTGGTAAAACTGCATACCCTTACCACTTGCTATATTTAATATTTTATGTTTTTTTATGCTTTTTTTTATTTACTTTATTTTCTTTGACAAAAATCAATTAATTCTTTATAACCTGGAAGAGCTCGAAAGCTCCTTGGTTGTTCATATATAACTATTGATGGTTTTGCTTAGTTCTGTTCTTTTATTGTTTCGCTAGTCTTTGCAAAGTGTTGTATTGACATTGTATTTGGCAAAAGTATTGTATTGATATTGCATTTGGCAAAAGTGTTGTATTGATATTGCATTTGGCAAAAGTGTTGTATTGATATTGCATTTGGCAAAAGTGTTGTATTGATATTGCATTTGGCAAGTGTTGTATTGATATTGCATTTGGCAAAAGTGTTGTATTGATATTGCATTTGGCAAAAGTGTTGTATTGATATTGCATTTGGCAAAAGTGTTGTATTGATATTGCATTTGGCAAGTGTTGTATTGATATTGCATTTGACAAATTGTTGTATTGATATTGTATTTGACAAAGTGTTGTATTGATATTGCATTTGGCAAAAGTGTTGTATATTTTGTGTTTATTGTCCTCGTGTATTTCTTCTTGACGTTATAATAAATTTGAATTTGTTTCAGAGGTGTGATAAAGGAGATGCAAATGATCATCGCCTGAGGCGTTTGTTATTCTTCTAGTTTTGTATTGTTAATGGGAAAAAAATTGCTTTATAAGCCCAGAGCACAAAAGTTTCTTTTCACAGCTTCAAGGATTAATGTCATGGTTAAAAGATCTTTTCATAGTAGCTACTGAAATAATACGCTAATAGGGAAGCGGTCAGTCGGTAGCGAGTAATCAGCAGTTCCCAAGTTCGAGTCCCATCTGTGCCAATGTTGAGATTTATCTCCGTAAGACCCCAAATCTTTGCCCTCAGTCAGTAGGGAGCACCGATGAGCTTGGAAAGGCCGCCGTCCGTCGGATGCGACGTAAAGCCGTGGCTCACGTGCAGAAGAGACATATCCTGTGCACGTTATATAATACGTCGGATGGCCTTGACGAGAGGCTACCATCTGTCTCCTTTCAGCTGTCCAATGAGTCTTCTCCCCTTGCAACCTTCTCTGAGCCCTCGGAGTTTTTGTGATCTGTCCATTTAGAACATTGTATGCAAAAAAAAGTGCAGCTCAGAGGTAAAACATTCCAAGAGAACGATTCCTTCTTATACATATTTACAGAAAAAAGGAAGAAAAAAGCAAATTTTGTCAAGAATCATACATATTCCGTGCCATTCTTTAAATACAAGGCGATCAATTACCGAAAGAAATTACCTTTTTTTCTATCCCTTTCATGACATGTCTTCGTCGGCCTTTTCTAATTAGGAAAGTTCATGTGTGAAAAATTAGACGTCTCCATTCAATAACTTACTGGGAAATAATTTCGATCGTTCCCGAAAACGACTCCTTGGAGATCTCCGTTGTAAAGATCCATAAATCCAGCTGGCACCTGGCTGACCGTAGATAAAAGATGAGGCTCCGGTTTAGAGATAAGATAGTTTCACCTTTAATTCCCCAACAGGGATACTACGGCAAATAAAATTTAGTTTAGCGGGAGACAAAATACAACTCTGGAAGGAAATTCCGTTGTTTTTTGTACTCCGATATCATTTGCTAGACTTTCAATGACACAGACATTAATTTTAATTAAAACTAGAAACGAAGCCGATTAGGTTGTTTTACTTTTGAGCGGCACTTTTTGCACACAGTGGGCTGAATGGCCAGGTCAAAAGAACACTGAGGGCTCAGAGAAGGTTGGGGGGACACACTGGGCAGCTATTAGGAGCCTCCCGACAAGGCCATCTAGTGTGTTCTTTAATGTGCCCAGGTATGGCTCACCGGTAATACGGTGCCACAGCTTTACGTCTCATCCGAAAGACAGTGACATTTCCAAAGCCCATCGGTGTCCCGTGCTCACCGAGGGCAGGACGGGGAGTTTTGCGCGGATAAATCTCAACGCTGGTCCAGCTAGGACTCGAACATGGCAACTGAAGATCATGAGCCTGACGCGCTACTTACTGATCCAACTCTCGCCCCAAACAAAACGGAATTAGGGTTGTTGTAGGAGGAGGGTTGAATGGTTTTTTCATCTGATCTGTACTTCTTATGAAAACACTAGCTGTATGATCAGGTCACAAGGACTCCGACAAGTCAGAGTACAGAATTCACTGTACTGTTGTTAAGAGACAGAACCAATCTTCCCAATAAGGTCATTCAGCCGTTTTTTTTAATGGGCAAAGGATAGGGTTTTGCAGCAAACGGATCTATCGTTTTGAGTTTTCAACCATTACGAGCATATCGTTGTCCCCTTTTCTCACTGAGTGTAGATGGGGGGGGGGGGGTTAGCGGAAAAAATCTTGATGCAGGCAGTGGAGACTCGAACCTGAGAAACCAGCTTATGAGCCTAGTACGCTATTGACTGAGGCAAACATTCTCCCAGAGCAAGGATATATTGTTCTTGAGGTAAATATTAGAGATGAGCTCGGCTCAGATTTTTGAGCCCGAAGTTATTGATCCCGAATCCTCCAGGCGCCCGAGCCATTTTGACAATTATTAAGCCCAACCCAATTTGGAGAAAACATTTCTCTGATGCACCATAAGACAATGGCAGAAATGCATGTCGCTAATCATTTGTTTCATTCTTATATTAGTTATAATTTTATGATAAAAGTATGATAAAATGATAATGCTATTTGGAACGAAGAAATATGAGAAAGAACTAGTAGATACTGAAAGTTTGTGACTGATCATGCCCTTTGGTATTGGTAGCTGCAATGGCAATGAGCAACGTCTCCTACAGGTAAGTAAACTCAATGGTTTCAGAATAACTAACACTTATTACAAACACCGCGACATACATAAGTACACATGGGTTTCATCCGATGGGCTTCGGAAGAATATGATTGATTATATATTAACAGCAAATGGGATAGTTCTGTTAGGATTACCAGGTCATATAGGGGAGCTGAAATTGGGATAAAAAAATTCTATGCTTTTATTCATTTTTTTCGCAGTTGCAAGAATAGTGAAATTTAAATTATTCTGAGACCGAAATCGTCTGCCATTTACAGATGGTAGCTCAGCATAAACTGGAAGTAGAGCTGTGTGCCAAATCCCCAGTGATGATGCACAGAACGGCCAGGACTAGTACCTAATGTCCGACCCCGCCTTCTCGTGGTGCAGACCATTAGTGCCTTTCAAAAGAGATATTCTTTTGGAAGAGAACGGAAGCGAAGGGTTGCCAGCTCAGTATGGCCTACTCATCTGGTCATCAATGGCCACCTTTTTTTCCCAACCCTGAGAGGAGTGGCCAACTTCACAGGGTCCTGGTGCTGACCATTTATATCCACTAGATTATGGATTCTGGACTTCCTGCACTGGTGGGCCTCTATTGAGGGAGAATTTACCGCTGTGTTTTCTGTTTTGAAGGTTGCCAGCCCCAAGTGAATAGAGGCACTAGATACCTTATATCACCTGGTGGATAATTCTGATCAGATGCCATCGCAGGTATCTGAACACTCACTTAGCTAGTAGGGCATCATCAATCCTAAAATGTAGTAATGTGTCTGAGGCAGGCCATATGACTCTTAAAAAGGTGGTGCCTGAAGTTCCTACCAGTATCGGTGACTTCAGCCTTTAGCGGAGGAGGAACAGGTTTGCCCTATGCCTGCAATCAGGGGGCTATTTCATATTGTTGGCTTTACCTCTCTCAATAAACCTAGTTTCTTTAAAAATCCTACTAATCATTTTCTCTCTGTAGGAACGTGAGGACATTATATAGAGATTATTCTCTTGATGTCCTCCCGCAGGAATTCCAGCGTTATTAGCTAGATATTCTAGGCTTGCAAGAGACCAGATGGACAGGTAAATGCGAGACACGTAAAAATAACTCTAAATTTCTCTTTTCAGGCACATAGCAACATTCCAAGGTGTAGGTTTGTTTCTCAGCAGACATGCCAGTGATGCTCTTCTAGGATATGACTGCATTAATGAAAGATTTCTTACAGCAAAATTTAAAATAAAAATTAAAGACTTGAATATCATCTGTTGTTATGCCCCACAGAGGACTCTGATGAGAACGAGAAGGATAAGTTTTATTGCCAGCTTCAGGATATTTTGAATTCTGTAAAGAAAAGAGATATTTCTCTTGTTCTAGATGTTTTTAATGCTAAAGTTGGCACTGACTCTGATCAGGGCAGGAGTTTTAGGTCCCTTTGGCATTGGTTGTTCTACAGGAAACGTTTCCTACAGGTAAGTAAACTTAATGGTTTGCGAATAACTAACACATACTACAATCACCGGGGCATTTATAAATAAACATGGGTTTCACCTGATGGGTTGCACAGGATACGATAAATTATAAGCTCACCGGACAAAAAATTAACCACCCGTGACTGAATGTCATCTAATAGCGCGTAACGCCTCCGTGCACCAGTGTGCGGATGTAGTAAAAATAAATACCTCCTCAAGCAGCTGCTTGCCACAGAGGTCTGACAGGAGCCTGTCAGTTTATATGCCACAGTAGAAGATCTGAGAGGATGGCAGGACCTCAGCAGAAAAACGACACACACATCCATGCCTTACCCGGGGCTCGAACCTAGGTCCCTCTGATCAGTAGCCAAGCGCGCTAACCACTCGGCCATGCACATCAATATTCATCCACTTTTCCAGCAGCAAATGCCGCAGTTCGGCCAGATTGACCGGATGGCTGGGACGGCGCTTCACTCATTGCCCCAATTAGTCCCACAAGTTTTCTATGGGATTCAAATCCGGAGATTTGGTCAGTCGAGATGTTCGAAGGCTTCAGGAATGCTCGTCGTGCCAATCCAACACACTTAGAGCCCTGTGCACGCGACAATTGTCGTCTTGGAAGACTGGGGTATCCCTCTGGTGTTCACTGTGGAGATGCTGCACAAAAGTAAACATGTGGCCGTCCAGTAGCTCCATATATCCCTTCTGGTTCAAGTGTAACGTCACCGCCACCAAAGGACCCATTTCCTCGTACGTGAAACACCCCATGAACATCACAGAGCCTCCTCCAGAACCTTGCTTCAACAGAACCTTGCACACAGTCTGCATGGAAGGCTTCATGCGGTTTACGATATACCGGTTACCTCTCATCATTCGAGTACAAGCAAAATCGTGACTCATCCGACCAGATCACACGCTTCCAAGAGTCGACAGTCCAGTCTTTGTGGCACCACGCCCATTGTAGCCGTGCAGTCTTGTGCAGAGCTGTTAAGATGGGTCTTTTCCGCAGTACTCTGCTCCAGATATCCATGGCATGCAGTTCCCTTCGGAGTGCTCGTTCCGAAACAGCTTGTTGTAGGCCTGCATTGACTGACTGGAGCAATTCCTGCCTCGTTGCAAAGTGGTTTGCCCTAATAGTGCGTGACACACTGTGGCTATCCCTATTGGTGAGCACAGTTTTTCTGCCCCAGTTCTGGCGACGATTAGCGGTGGACTGTGATGTACACCATTTCTAGAAGACGCTTTGGACAGTACATTTCGACATATCTGCAAAGGCAGCAACCTCTTGTACAGTATGCTGTACAATTGTACAGTATGCTCTTGTACAGTATGCGGCCAAACGCAATAACACTTTTTTGCCATTCATTCACATCTTTGGTGCGATCCATGTTTCTGGGAGCGACTAACACACATGTAGCACACAACCACTTCTTGTCACTGTATGAACCCCGTAGCTCATCGCACAAATCGAACCCCGTAGCATCATCTCTCGCGTTTATTACTGGTGCACCCTCTGTTGCTGTCGAACGGACGTAATCCTCTTACGGCGGGAGATGACTAATTTTTTGTCCGGTGAGCTTAATTTAATTAACAGCAAATGGGTTAGTTCATTGAAATACCTGATCATACAGATACTGATCATCCAGCAAATGGGTTAGTTCAGTTAGAAATACCTGATCATACAGGGGAGCCGAAATTGGGTCTGATCACTACCTGGTCAAAAGTGTTTTGCAGCTGAAGCTTAAGAAATGTTGTGCTAAGGTTAAAAAAAATTAGCTATAACACTGAATGCCTGAAAGATCCAGATATAGCCAAAACATACCATGATAGGCTACTTAGTCATTATGACAATCGTGATTTGGTTACAGCTGAAGTTGAGGAAGAATGGGATCAGTTTAAACAGGCTTTTCTTGATGCCAACACTACTCTTTCGGGTAAAAGCCGTTAACTTCTATCTGATATTTCCAAGCCCATCGGTGTCCCCTACTGATCGAGGATAAGGCAGAGAGTAACGTTGTCCTAGCTTGGGACTCGAATCTGGGAACTGCAGATTACGAGTCTGGCGCGTTACCGATTGAACCATTCCAGCCCTGCTATAGGATATTCTTTGACTACCATTATAATCACAAGAAAGACATATCATTGACTACTGCTCACAAAAGGGGATTTTTAATACCAGCAATAAAATACGAAAAGTTATTGAGTATCACCTATATAACGATAAAAAAATTGACCTGCAAAAACAAAGTACAAAATCTATTGATTATCATGGATACTCGTGGATGGATACTCGTCATGTGCAACGTACAATAATGAATATCCATCCACAAAATAGAAGAATTAATTAACCCCCAGTCACGGTGTAAGAAAATTTAACTAAGAGCAGGAAAACTTGTTGACTACCACACTCTGAGTAGAAAAATTTACGGACTAGCATTCATTTGGCATCAAAATTACATAACATTTTCGAGTTGTTGTTTGGGTTGTTTTACCTCTGAGCGGCACTTTTTTGCACACCATGGGCTAAATGGCCAGGTCACATGGACCCCGAAGGCTCAGAGAAGGTTGGGGGAGGGGACCCACTGTAACAGCTGTTGGGAGACAGATGACAGCCTCCCGTCAAGGCCATCCAGCGTGTTCTTTAACGTGCACAGGGTACGGCTCTCCCGCACACGGGGCCACGGCTTAACGTCCCATCCGACGGACGGCGGCCTTTCCAAGCCCATCGGTGTCCCCTACTGACCGTGGGCAGGGCGGGGAATTTTGCGGAGATAAATCTCAACGCTGACCCAGATGGGACTCGAACCTGGAAACTACAGATTACGAACCTGGCGCGCTACCGACTGAGCCACCCCCGCCCCCATAACATTTTCGAACCTTTTATATTTTGGTCAGCTTAATTATCAAGAAAGAGTAAAAAAAAAATACCTATAAAGAATATAAGCTACCTCGACGATGCTTTAGCTGGTAGAAATCTGTGGAACAAAAGCGACAAAGCTTCTCCGTTCAGAAAAAAAAAATGCCATGACAGAATACGACGAAATTTAATCAGGAATCAGCAGTCTTTTCATTTTCTTGGTTGGGAAATGCATTTTCGAGAGAAAGCGGAAAAAAGAAAAGCCAGGAAAAATCTGAATTTCCATCGCGGCACTAGAACGACGTTAGATGAAGTGGTGGTGGGCAGACTGGATTTTCGTTTCTGTTCCTTCTGCCTCGTTAGGAGCAATGGCACTTTCTTATTACCATTCATAAAAACGTTAGCTACCATATATGTCTCGGTTCCGAGACATGGGCACACGTCGCCGGAAAGCGCGCTCTTCTTTCTCTTTCCCTCCGCCTCTCTCAAGTGGATGCGTCCGTACATGAATACATGCATACTTGTTTCACGTGAGACGGAACACTCCCTGATCAAGGGACATAACCGATGTGCTCCCTTTCGCTCTCTCCTAAAAATTCCCCCATCCATCCTGACGCGAGTCCTTCTGCTCACCTCCGAGTTCCGTGGCGCTTGCACATAATGTTCTGTGTTCCAGCACAGTATGTACGATTCGTCGTAAGGAAGAATCCATATTGCATCCCTTTTTCGTTGCGTAAATCCCTTTTACCACCGCATGAGGACACGATCGTTGGTTATTTCGGTCACCCAAAGCGAAGCATCGTTGAAGCTTTCTGTATGTAAATGATGCAGAAAGGAAGAGAGAGAGAAGTCTACTTTACTCACTCTCGGATGCTCCTCTTTTTTTTTTCATTTTGCATTTTGTCGCCTCCTTCTCCTTACCCCCCTCCCCTTTCAAACCATTTTTTGTCATCGCAACCGAAATCCGTTTTGAAGAGCGGTGGAAACTTTTTTTTTATTTCTGTTTGCGTCTCTTTCTTGCTGAGTTGTCAAAAAATCCAACGCAGATGGTTGGTTTCTTCAAAGATTGAAATGGGGGGGGGGATGGGGTAAGAAGGGGATAGTTTTTTAGGCTACACCTTTTTTTGTTCTTTTTACTGATGGAGATAGTTGGAGGTTATGAAATGAATTCCTCGCGATGTCTCTCATTTCCTCTCCCCGAAGTGCTAACCTATCAGCAGAGAAGGAGAAATGTCTTTCTGCAGTGGCAACAGATATCAAACGCGATTCGCGCTTATTGATGGTTATTTGGAATCAGAGTAGTCTTTTAGTTCTACCGTAAAAAGTTTTGCATCTACTTTGGGTATGAACTGAGCCAGTGAGCATGGCGTTAGAGGAAACTATTGGACTAGGAAGAATTATGAAACTGCGCAGTTGAAACTCTCGCTGCGCAGTTGAAACTCTCAATGGGTCAAAAGATTCCCCCCCCCCCGCTCCCAAAAGTAGGCTGAGGGTAGGAGGTCCACGGGAGAGCTGTTAGGATACAGATACAGCCTCCCGTCAAAGCCATCCAACGTGTTCTCTAACATGCGCAAGGTACTGCTCTCCCGCACGTGGATTTTTACCTCGTATTCGACGGACGGCAATCTTTTCAAATCCATCATTGTCCCCTTTCTGACCAAGGTATTTAGAGGAGATAAATCCCTATTCTGACACAGGTGGGATTCAAACCTGGGTACTGCAGATTACGAGCCTGGCACTCTACCAATTGAGCAATCTCGACTCTGAAATTCGGACAGTTCTCGTAGATGAGGCCGATACAACCGAAAACTTAGTGAAGAGATACTAAGAAAAAAAAAACGCATTCCTAGAAAGACGAGACTAGAGATTCCTAGAAAAAATCTCTACTGAAAAACGAAAAAATACATTTCTACTGAGTAATCAATTTTAAAATAAAACAATATAACTGTTTTAAGGAATAAAATAAATATTTTGATTGAAAAAAATGCATATTTTTAATCAGTATTGTGAATTGCAGACGTCCCGTGACAGAGTGTTTAGCACGGTTGGCTACTGATCATAATGGTCCGTAAATGAAACGCATTTTTTATCAGTGCCGATTCTGATACGGCTATTCTAAATTATGATTGTTTTTGCAAATCTCTACATTAGCAATACTCTCAATATTAAGTTGACAGTTATGAAAAAGGCATACCACTTATTTAGCCAATATATTTTCATACTTGATAAACATTCATTTATTTGCGCTTAACTGGAATAAGGTTGGGAGCTAGATTCGAACCTGGGTATTGTAGATTATGAGCAAAGTTTTAGTTACTGTTCCAGCAGATAAACTTTGCGTGTGTATTTTCTCTGAGGTAGTGGTCAGCAGCGACTTCGTGGGGCATTTCCTTGTATGAGAACTCCTGTACAAACGAGAACTTTCTGGGATCCTCCTTTGTCCCATATGTTGCAAAAAATAATTAAATGAAGTATTTATAAAATATTTGACGTATATTTTATAAAATACGTCAAAATATTTATAAAGTCAAAATATTTATAAATATTGATAAATATTGTATTTATAAAGTATTTATAAAATATTTGACGATTAACAGAAATTTTTCAGATAATCAAGTAAATTATTTGACAATAATGGGTGCAGAAAAGGTAAAAAATATATAAAAAATGGTTACTTTATTTTTAGTATAAACCTTGTTTTTATGCGTTGATTCAAAATGGATGACTTTTTCATCTTTCTACAACATGCCGGGAGGACATAAATTTTGAGATGAAAAGGGGGACATGTCCTCCTTTTGGAAGACGTATGGTAACCCTAATAACTAGTTTGGTTCACTTGTGAGCGGCACTTTTTTGCACACAATGGGCTAAATGGCCAGGTCACAAGGACCCCGAAGGATCAGAGAAGGTTGGGGGAGGGGACCCACTGGAATAGCTGTTGGGAGACAGATGGTAGCCTCCCGTCAAGGCCATCCAGCGTGTTCTTTAACGCGCACAGGGTATGGCTCTCCCGCACACGGGGCCACGGCATAACGTCCCATCCGACGGACGGCGGCCTTTCCAAGACCATCGGTGTCCCCTACTCAAACGGAGATAAATCTCCTAAATTACATGCGGAGATAAATCTCAACACTGAACGAGCTGGGACTCGAACCTGGGTTGATTGGTTGGTTGTTTTACCTCTGAGCGGCACTTTTTTGCACACCATGGGCTAAATGGCCAGGTCACATGACCCCGAAGGCTCAGAGAAGGTTGGGGGAGGGGACCCACTGGAACAGCTGTTGGGAGACAGATGGTAGCCTCCCGTCAAGGCCATCCAGCGTGTTCTTTAACGTGCACAGGGTATGGCTCTCCCGCACACGGGGCCACGGCTTAACGTCCCATCCGACGGACGGCGGCCTTTCCAAGCCCATCGGTGTCCCCTACTGACCGTGGGCAGGGCGGGGAATTTTTGCGGAGATAAATCTCAACGCTGACCCAGCTGGGACTCGAACCTGGGAACTACAGATTACGAGCCTGGCGCGCTACCGACTGAGCCACCCCCGCCCCTCTCGAACCTGGGAACTGCAGATTACGAGCCTGGCGCGCTATCGACTGACCCCCCCGCCCCCTAATGACTGCACTCCATATAATCCCATTTTAAGTAATCGCCAGATGTCACAATAATTTTCCCCGTTCCCTGTACTTTGATGTAGAAGTGTTTTTCCCCCTATCTATATATAGAAAGAAAAAATGTTTTGCTTTCTTTCCGTATAAGTGCTGCCATATCGTTTCTTAAAAGCATTTTCTATTGAAAAAACTAAAAGAAAAAGAACAACCCGAAACTTCAGAAGGAAGCAATTCGAATTGTCCCATTGTATTTGTCATTTTTTTCCCCCGTAAATAAACGCAATAAAACCTTAAATCTTTTAAGATTTGGATTTTATTCCGATCGGTTTTGTAGCGTCCAAAATCCCCAAAGGTACCTGGAGGGACAAAAAAAAGAACTTTTACGAATGCAATTGTTTTACGTTCTTTGTTCTCTGCAAACTACTTAAAAAGCTTTCTTTAGCGGAAGAAAATAAAATTTACCGATAGTGTGACATTTTACAAATTCGGTGGCCGTTTTCGCCAGCCCTCTTTACCTTTTGGCGTCTCCGCCATTGATGGCCATGTCCAGCCGGATTTCCCATGAGGTGCTATAACGGACTTTCGCAGGGGAGCCGTTGTCAGGGCGTAGGACTGAAGGGCAGAATTATAAACAGGCCTCTGAGGATTTCGATGGCTTCCTCTTGTCTCCGCCGTTGCCACAGAAAAGAAAGTAAAATTGTTCGCAAAAATGTAATTTGCGAGTTGCCAGGTTTTACTTTGTCTCGAGGCGTGTTCGAAACTACACGTGCGAATCCTGTCACTTTTAATCTGTTGACTTCTTGTGGCTTTTAAAGCAGCTGTGCGAGTTCGATGTTTGACTTGGTTTCTGTAAGGGAGGCAAAGACTACGGTTACACAGAGAGCGATTCGAGCGATTTAGCGACATCAACGTTAATGAATTTTTTTGCATCTTAAAATGAAACCTTTATCAATAATGGAGGTGGCTTTACGACAACTGCACACACTACATTTTGCTGCCACCTCCGTTGTTAACAATGTCTTTGTTTTAAAACTGTGGCTGCACACGATCCAGTTTAGAGCAAGCCACCTCTGTGGATGATGATGCCTTTGTTTCAAAACGCTATCTCACACGATCCAACTGACTCTGAAGCCACCTCCGTTGTTGATAAATGCCTTTGTTTCAAAATGCAACTAGCTAAAGTTTACTCTCATGCCATCTCCGTTGCCATAAATGCTTTTGATTTGAGATATTGATGCAATAAGACGGCAATTCTGATGCCTAAAATCAAAAGATTGATAAGTAACTTTATTGAAAATAATTCTCCTTTTCTTTTACTATAGGGGGTGGGGGTGGCTCAGTGGGTAGCGTGCCAGGCTCGTAATCTGCAGTTCCCAGGTTCGAGTCCCAGCTGGGTCAGCGTTGAGATTTATCTCCGCAAAATTTCCGCCCTGTCCACGGTCAGTAGGGGACACAGATGGGCTTGGAAAGGCCTCCGTACGTCGGATGGGACGTTAAGCCGTGGCCCCGTGTGCGGGAGAGCCATACCCTGTGCACGTTAAAAAAAACTGGATGGCCTTGACGTGAGAGTAACATCTGTCTCCCAACAGCTGTTCCAGTGGGTCCCCTCCCCCAACCTTCTCTGAGCCTTCGGGGTCCATGTGACCTGGCCATTTAGCCCATGGTGTGCAAAAAAGTGCCGCTCAGAGGTAAAACAACCCAACCCTTTTACTATAGAATTTCACTCTCCACGGCATCTCGATACAGAATAGTTTTTTCCGTCCCCTAAAAATTTAATCGATATTTTAATTATGATATTTTGTTTGTAACTGAAACTTGACTAAACAAGCACAACGATTCTGTTATTTGTCCAGATAATTAATCAGTTTAAAGAAAGTATCGTGAAGATCCGCATGATGGAGGTAACACAGCATGATGGAGACTTTGGGTTGGGTTGTTTTACCTCTGAGCGGCACTTTTTTGCACACCATGGGCTGAATGGCCAGGTCACATGGACCCCGAAGGCTCAGAGAAGGTTGGGGGAGGGGACCCACTGGAATAGCTGTTCCAGGACAGATGGTAGCCTCCCCTCAAGGCCATCCAGCGTGTTCTTTAACGTGCACAGGGTATGGCTCTCCCGCACACGGGGCCACGGCTTAACGTCCCATCCGACGGACGGCGGTCTTTCCAAGCCCATCGGTGTCCCCTACTGACCGTGGGCAGGGCGGGGAATTTTTGCGGAGATAAATCTCAACGCTGACTCAGCTGGGACTCGAACCTGGGAACATGATGGAGACCTAACAGAGGCAAACACATTTGTTAAAAACATATTTACCTGTGTTAGGTCAACACCTCCTATAACAGAAGGCCAGTGGAACAATTTTATGACGTCAGACTACCATACAGACATTTTTTCTTATATTTTTGATTTTAATATTATTACTGGATGACCCTTGTACTAATCGTTATACTAATGTTTATCTTTAAATATACTTTATTTAGCGTAAAAATTATTTGTATTAGTTATTATTATAATATTTGATAATAAATATGAATATTTTTGTTTTTAAATAAAATATATTTTTAAATAAACATTAATAACAAGATTAACACCAAAGTCTATAGTAGCTCAAAAAATATCCGAACACTAGGGTTGATTACAGAATTCAGAAAAAATATCTTGCAACGATTTTTTTAAAAATTAGTGATCTGGCAACCTTCGTGTCACGTGACACGGTTGCCAGATCACTAATTTCCAAAAAAATCGTTGCCAGATATTTTTTCTGAATTCTGTAATCAACCCTAGTGTTTGGATATTTTTTTGAGCGACTGTACCAGTAGTAATACCAAAAATTAAAATATAATAATTGTCTAGATATTTAGGACTACTTATGCTGACGTCATAATTTGGTCCACTGGCCTTGACAACGAAACCATCACCACTTGAAATCATTTGTTCCTATATTTTCGTTTCAGGCTCGTGTCAATATCGACTTATTACGGCCTACATTCCGTCGCTTTTATCAATCAATCAATTACATAGAAAGTTTTTTCAATGATCTCAAGCATGCTATGAATACTGATCTACCTGTTGTCGTAGTAACGAGATTTCAATTTTAAAGGTCTCGAGTGGGAAACCCGTCATGGAATGAAAAAAAAATAAAATAAATACCTCCTCAAGCAGCTGCTTGCAACAGAGGTCTGACAGGAGCCTGTCAGTTTATATGCCACAGTAAAAGATCTGAGAGGAGGCAGGACCTCAGCAGAAAACAACACAAACATCCATGCCTTACCCGGGGCTCGAACCCAGGTCCCGTAGATCAGTAGCCAAGCGCCTAACCACTCGGCCACGGGACGGCTTCGTCATGGAAAGAGACCATTAACCGTAACCGAGTGACAGCGTCATGCTATCACTCAGTTACAATTATAAAGTCTTTAACAGCTTGTCCATTTTCCCACTCGAGATGAAAATCTACTTGATTTAGTATTTTCTACCCACATTCTGTTTGTCTATAACAGTGTCTCGCAAACCTTTTCACTCTGCGGTACACTGAATCTAATTTTTTTTCCGCGGCACACTGACTCTAATTTTTTTCCGCGGCACACCTAAAAAAGAATAAAAGCAAACTCCATATAATCGTCATTATATTTGCGCTTTGTTGACGTCATCAGCCTGGTTTTACTTGAGATTTGCTCTCGTTCTTTAATTCATAACTCGGTGTTTGTTTTAAATATTTGTCCATTCTATGGTTTGAAATAATCAAAAATTAATACCAAATTTCGAAAAAGCTTGATAAATACTTACAAGATCCCAGTTGATAAAATCTGAAAGATTTTTATTAAAGCACGTCGATAACACAAGTCAAGTCAAAATGAAATCCTTGGAATATCTAGTGTCAATTTGAAAATCTCTCGTGGCACACTACTGTGCCGCGGCACACAGTTTGCGAGACACTGGTCTATAACATTAAGCTCTACGTCATCTTCTTTACAAGTGATTCTCCACCGCATATCACGTGGGGCGGGGGTGGCTCAGTCGGTAGCGCGCCAGGCTCGTAATCTGTAGTTCCCAGGTTCGAGTCCCAGCTGGGTCAGCGTTGAGATTTATCTCCGCAAAATTCCCCGCCCTGCCCACGGTCAGTAGGGGACACCGATGGGCTTGGAAAGGCCGCCGTCCGTCGGATGGGACGTTAAGCCGTTGCCCCGTGTGCGGGAGAGCCATACCCTGTGCACGTTAAAGAACACGCTGGATGGCCTTGACGGGAGGCTACCATCTGTCTCCCAACAGCTGTTCCAGTGGGTCCCCTCCCCCAACCTTCTCTGAGCCTTCGGGGTCAATGTGACCTGGCCATTTAGCCCATTGTGTGCAAAAAAGTGCTTCTCAGAGGTAAAACAACCCAACAGCATATCACGATATATTTCAATATGAATATCAATACTAAATAAAATTCGAAGTATAAAATTCAATACTTCGAAGCAGATTCCACCTGCTAGACGCAATTTTCACGCAGCGGACTAAGAAACTCTTTCAGCTGTCATCCATAACATGTTCACCAGTTGTCCATCCTCCTACTATGATGATGATATTATTAGTGAATACAACTCAACCATGCAATCTTGCATCTCCTCCGTTCCACTTCAAAAGAAAAGAGCAAAATGCAACAGTTTTATCAAAACACAAGCAACAATTAAGCTTAATGCATGGAGGAAACATCGTGATGATGCGAGTACTGCTAAAGAAACAGGCTACAGCATAGCCTCTAAAGCTTATAGCAAAGTCGTGCAAGACGTCGAATCAAGCAGACTTAACACCTTATGCGATGAGCGGAACAAAAATTCCTTCTATAAAGATGCAAGGTCCATGATACGAGGAACAATACAGATTTTCCATTAAAAATTATCTACAGATCATATCCAATCTCTGATGCTGGAAAAGCTAGCGCTGTTATCTAATAACTCTGCCTACCTTAGAGATTATGAATTCCAGTGTGCTGCGAATAATTATTCAGCATCCGATGACTTATTCTCCGATGTATTTGATCTTGCATGCGTGATCTTGCAAGCGTGATCTTGCAGGCGTGTTAATGCTGCGATTGTAAACATGCCTGCAAGACCTGACCAAAACAACTCATCAACTTGGATCTTCCTGTGAACTATATTCCGAACACAGACTCATCCAGACATTCTCCACTGCCTGATGGAATTTCTCCCTTTCTTTTCAAATATCTTAAGGGGAGTATCTCTATCAAACTCTCTTTTATCTTTAATGCTTCTTATAAGCTGATAAGATACCTGAAGACTGAAATCATGTCATTGTCTCTCCTGTCTTCAAAAGAAAAGTCGATCCTACTGATCGAAATAATTATCGACCTATCTCTCTAACCAACATTACACCTAAAATTATGATGTTGCATTTTATCTAAGCTATTTTTCTTTTTATTATACAATAACAAATTCTGATGAGCAATTTTGATTTGTACCTGGTGGATCAACAACAATACAGATCTTACACTGCCCTAAATACGTGGACATCTGCACTAGAAGAAGGTAAATCAATTGACATCATCTTCCTTGACTTTGAAAAAGCCTTTGACAAGCTTAAAAGATCAATCTAGTTTGAAAAACTAGCAAATTACGGTATAATATTACCCCCTATTTTCAACTCGCTCTCAACAGATTAAAGTCGGCAACACATTGTCACCAATTAAACGAGTGTCGTACAAGGCTCTGTTTTAGATGCATTGTTTTTCGTTATTTTCACCACTGAAATTCCCTCCATTTTAAGGCCTGTTGCCAGCTTTGTCTACGCCGATGACGTCATATTCTACACTACTCTTTCGAATTCTAACAACCATCATTCACTTAAGGAAGAAATAAAATTGCACGGTGGAGTGCACTCAATGCACTACCTGTCTCGAAGGGTAAAACTTCAATGTTTAAGACAGGCCATAATAATATACAACACACCTACTCCCTTGATTCCTCTTTGGGGCGGGGATGGCTCAGTCGGTAGCGCGCCAGGCTCGTAATCTGTAGTTCTCAGGTTCGAGTCCCAGCTGGGTCAGCGTTGAGATTTATCTCCGCAAAATTCTCCGCCTTGCCCAAGGTCAGTAGGGGACACCGATGGGCTTGGAAAGGCCGCCGTCCGTCGGATGGGACGTTACGCCGTGGCCCCGTGTGTGGAAGAGCCATACCCTGTGCACGTTAAAGAATACCCTGTGCACGTTAAAGAACACGCTGGATGGCCTTGACGGGAGGCTTCTCTGAGCCTTCGGGGTCCATGTGACCTGGCCATTTAACCCATGGTGTGCAAAAAAGTGCCGCTCAGAGGTAAAACAACCCAACCCAAAAATCCTTTTCACAACACTGCAACATCATTGTAGTGTTGAAGACCAGCCGTGTCGTGCACATGATTTTGAAATGCTACGGCAAGTGTAACATAAGCACCCTTGAAAAAGCATTCATCACATATCTTAGACCCATTCTAGAATACTTATCTCCGATGTGGTCCCCTTACCGTAATGTGATATTGAAACTGTTGAAAAAGTCCAGAGATCTTTTACAAAAAAAATTGGGCTTTCGCAATAAATCGTATCAAGAGATTTAATGAAGCATCACTGCACTCTCTGGAATGGAGACGACTTGAGTATGACTTAATCACTTGCTACAAAATCATCCATGGACTTTTGTACTTTAATCGCGAACAACCGTCCTTTCACGTAATTAATATCAGGAATAGACATCAGCTGTGTATTGACATCCCATTTTCAAGAAGAGATTCCAAATACCATTTCTTTGTTTGTAGAGAGGAAGAATATGGAATGGTCTTACAGAGGACGTAGTCATCTCTCCTACAATAGCCATTTTTAAAAAGAATTTAAGAAGCATGGACTTATGTAAATATCTCAAACGCTATCAGTTTTGGATCTTGTTGCCTTCATCTCAAGATTGTCAAAGAGTTCATTTATCTGCAGTCTATTTTCTTAACACAACCATTGAGTTCATTTTATGTTTGCAAATACACAGTCGTATCAGAATAATATGACCACCTACCATACATATACTATTGTAGGTGGTCATATTATTCTGATACGGGGGGGGGGGGGGGGGGTGGCTCAGTCGGTAGCGCTCCAGGCTCGTAATCTGTAGTTCCCAGGTTCGAGTCCCAGCTGGGTCAGCGTTGAGATTTATCTCCGCAAAATTCCCCGCCCTGCCCACGGTCAGTAGGGGACACCGATGGGCTTGGAAAGGCCGCCGTCCGTCGGATGGGACGTTAAGCCGTGGCCCAGTGTGCGGGAAAGCCATACCCTGTGCACGTTAAAGAACACGCTGGATGGCCTTGACGGGAGGCTACCATCTGTCTCTCAACAGCTGTTCCAGTGGGTCTCCTCCCCCAACCTTCTCTGAGCCTTCGGGGTCCATGTGACCTGGCCATTTAGCCCATGGTGTGCAAAAAAGTGCCGCTCAGAGGTAAAACAACCCAACTCTGATACGACTGTCTATGTTTGTTTTGTAAAGTTTCCCAAATGGAGTCAGTATAAATAATATTTACCTTCCATTTATTGCAGTTAAATTAATGCATCTGTGGTTTCACTCGATTACACTATCAAAGCATCCTAAATCTATTTAAAGGGCTCTTTCAATTATTTAACTGGTGCTGAGAGGAAGTCAGAAATTTGCATCTGTTAACTATTGCCTCCACAGGTTCCGATTCGACACTCGATTTTATCCCCACATTGAATCACTTGGACAATAGAATTTGGTCAGCGATTTCCACTATAAAGTGATTGCGAACCTGTTATTAATTGATTATCACCACAACTCTGGGGGGCGGGGGGGGGGGGGGGGCTCAGTCGGTAGCGCGCCAGGCTCGTAATCTGTAGTTCCCAGGTTCGAGTCCCAGCTGGGTCAGCGTTGAGATTTATCTCCGCAAAATTCCCCGCCCTGCCCGCGGTCAGTAGGGGACACTGATGGGCTTGGAAAGGCCGCCGTCCGTCGGATGGGACGTTAAGCCGTGGCCCCGTGTGCGGGAGAGCCATACCCTGTGCACGTTAAAGAACACGCTGGATGGCCTTGACGGGAGACTACCATCTGTCTCCCAACAGCTGTTCCAGTGGGTCCCCTCCCCCAACCTTCTCTGAGCCTTCGGGGTCCATGTGACCTGGCCATTTAGCCCATGGTGTGCAAAAAAGTGCCGCTCAGAGGTAAAACAACCCAACCCAACCCACAACTCTGGTTCGATTCTTATTACGACCCATGACATACTAAGAATTCCTACGGACGAGGGTAAGATTGGAGATCAAAAGAAAAAAATGACTTTGCATATTAAGTCATTTTTTAAGCTTCAACCTTGCCCTCGGTCAGTAGGGGACACCGATGGGCTTGGAAAGGCCGCCGTCCGTCGGATGGGACGTTGAGTTGTGGCTCAGTGTGTGGAAGACCCATACCCTGTGCACGTTAAAGAACACGCTGGATAATTTGACGGGAGGCTACCATCTGTCTACTAACAGCTGTCCAGTGGGTCCCCTCCCCCAACCTTCTCTGAGCTCTCGGGGTCCTTATGACCTGGCCATTTAGCCTGTGTGCAAAAAAAGTGACTCTCAGAGATGAAACAACCCAGACCAATACTTTATTTTGTATCATGAATATTAGAATTGTATACACAGCATAATTATCCACAAAGCCTATGCTAAATCATTATAGACAGTGACTGTAATCACGTGACATAAATAATTATAGATAGTTCTATGTCACGTGATACCTCTCGTATAATAAACTGTAGTTAATGCAAATGCACGTTTCCATTGTTGCACCGAAAGTAAGAAGTTGAGATTTGATTTCTTGTTGAGAGTTTGGTGTTGTTGAAATACAACGGATCATTCTTCTGTCGCAAAAAATAAATGAAGAATAAAAAGAAATAATTTTTGAAAGTGGGAAAATAACAATTAGTATTTTTTTTTATTCTCTGAATATTCCCAGGGATTGTGTACGTTCGTGTGTTCTATGGAAGAGCCTAACACTCTTGGCATTTGCAGCAGATCTGCATCAATTAGATTAGGTGTGGGGAAAAGGTATTTGCTGAAGGTTGGCATTGCAAACTGAAGTGGAATGGCGGGTTGGGTTGTTTTACCTCTGAGCGGCACTTTTTTGCACACCATGGGCTAAATGGCCAGGTCATATGGACCCCGAAGGCTCAGAGAAGGTTGGGAGAGGGGACCCACTGGAACAGCTGTTGGGAGACAGATGGTAGCCTCCCGTCAAGGCCATCCAGCGTGTTCTTTAACGTTGGATTGTTTTACCTCTGAGCGGCACTTTTTTGCACACCATGGGCTAAATGGCCAGGTCATATGGACCCCGAAGGCTCAGAGAAGGTTGGGAGAGGGGACCCACTGGAACAGCTGTTGGGAGACAGATGGTAGCCTCCCGTCAAGGCCATCCAGCGTGTTCTTTAACGTTGGATTGTTTTACCTCTGAGCGGCACTTTTTTGCACACCATGGGCTAAATGGCCAGGTCATATGGACCCCGAAGGCTCAGAGAAGGTTGGGAGAGGGGACCCACTGGAACAGCTGTTGGGAGACAGATGGTAGCCTCCCGTCAAGGCCATCCAGCGTGTTCTTTAACGTTGGATTGTTTTACCTCTGAGCGGCACTTTTTTGCACACCATGGGCTAAATGGCCAGGTCATATGGACCCCGAAGGCTCAGAGAAGGTTGGGAGAGGGGACCCACTGGAACAGCTGTTGGGAGACAGATGGTAGCCTCCCGTCAAGGCCATCCAGCGTGTTCTTTAACGTTGGATTGTTTTACCTCTGAGCGGCACTTTTTTGCACACCATGGGCTAAATGGCCAGGTCATATGGACCCCGAAGGCTCAGAGAAGGTTGGGAGAGGGGACCCACTGGAACAGCTGTTGGGAGACAGATGGTAGCCTCCCGTCAAGGCCATCCAGCGTGTTCTTTAACGTTGGATTGTTTTACCTCTGAGCGGCACTTTTTTGCACACCATGGGCTAAATGGCCAGGTCATATGGACCCCGAAGGCTCAGAGAAGGTTGGGAGAGGGGACCACTGGAACAGCTGTTGGGAGACAGATGGTAGCCTCCCGTGAAGACCATCCAGCGTGCTTTTTAACGTGCACGGAGTATGGCTCTCCCGCACACGGGACAACGGCTTAACGTCCCATCCGACGGACGGAGGACTTTCCAACCCCATCGGTGTCCCCTACTGACCGTGGGCAGGGCGGGGAATTTTGCCGAGATAAATCTCAACGCTGACCCAGCTGGGACTCAAACCTGGGAACAGGAATGGCGGGTCGCATGCATAAAGAATTAAAATGAAGTGGAGGGCCTCCAAAGAAATAAATGATCAATAACTTATGCACAACGAAAAAAAAAATAACTGAAGTGAAACATAAAGATTATAAGTTTATTAAAAGAAATTATTTTAATGAGAATTCGCTTCGCTGAAGTTGGACTTCTCCTCTATACGTTCATTTTCTCTTTTATAAACTTAATTTATTTGTCATCACTATCTCGTGGGCAGGCAAAAAGAGGTAGCGGTTCGTAGAAAAAATGGTGGTGGGCGTACAAAAAGGGGTGGTGGGACGTATAAAAAAAGATGGCGGCCATACCAAAAGTGGTGGTTGGCCATACAAAAAAGAGTTGCGACCGTACAAAAACAGCTGGCGACCATACAAAATATGGTGAATAGCCAAACAAAATAGAGTTGGCCGGCCATACAAAAAGAGGTGGCGGCCATGCAAAAAGAGATGACGGACCATGGAAAAAGAGGTGACTGGCCATACAAAAAAGATTTGGCCTGCCGTATAAAAAGAGATGATGGACCATACAAAAAGTAGTGAAGGGTCATACAAAAAGAGGTGGTGGCCATACAAAATAAGGTGATGTGCCATACAAAAAGTTGTGGCTGGCCATACAAAAGAGAGTTGGCCGACAGTATAAAAAGAGTTGGCTGCGGTACTAAAAGAGGTGAGAGGGCGTACAAAAAGAGGTGGTGGCCATACAAAAAGAGGTGGTGGCCATACAAAAAGAGGTGGCGACCATACAAAAATTGGTGGCGGGTCATACAAAAAAAAGAGTTGGTCAGCCGCATAAAAAGATATGACGGGCCATACAAAAAGAGGTGGCGGCGTACGAAAACAGGTGATGGGCCATACAAAAAGAGGTGGCAGCGATATAAAAAGAGGTGGCTGCCTTATTAAAAGAGGTGACGTGCCATACAGAAAGAGGTGGCAGCCGTACAAAAGGAGTTGGGCCGTACAAAAAGAAGTGGCAACCACACAAAAGGAGGTGGAAGCTGCACAAAAAAAGTGGCTGGCAATAGTTTGCTCAGACCTGAGTTAGATCCGAGGTTGTGCTGTAATGGCCGGCTCCTGCAAACCTGTTGTCAAGTTTTTGTTAGTTTGTCCATCACTTTATTAAAAACAAACCCAATATCGTTTAATATTATTTAAAATGTTGACAGTTAAAATATTTCTTAACAAGATTTAAACAAAAGAAAAATCAAATACTATGTTTTTGACCCTAAATAGCCTAAACAATAAGCCAATTTTTACTCCACACGCGTCCCTTACTTAAAGTTGGGTTGTTTTACTCTGAGGGTCACTTTTCGCACACAGTGGGCAAAATGGACAGGTGACAAGGACCCCGAGGGCTCAGATAAGGTTGGAGAAGAAGAATACCCACTTGAGAGCTTTTGGGAGAGATATGGTAGCCTCCCGTCAAGAACATCCAGCGTGTTCTTTAACGTGCACAGGGAAAGGCTCTTCCGCACACGGGTCCACGGCTTAACGTCCTATCCGACGGACGGCGGTCTTTCTAAGCCCACCGGTGCCTACGTAATGGGATTGCCTGTCGATTTGAAGACGTGAAGCGACAGCAGCGCTAGTTACATTTTCGTTCGCTGTGGCTCTGGCGATCGGCAGTTTTGCTTTCTACTTGCTTCGTAAAAGTATACGTTTTTACGCTGTTTACCGCTAGTTTTAAAATTGAATTCTGATACGGTTTTGTTCATATGTAATTTATTTTCTGTTCTGTCTACTTTCTGTCGTCTTAACTAGAAGTTGAAAGACGGTGTAGTGCTGCGTGATGTTTTGCAGAAGCGAAATTTATGAAACAAAGCTCAGTTTCTATCGAATTCCTTCCCAGCTCGATCTGCGAGACAAGGAGTGAAATCAATATGTCGGCATCGTAACATTGATATGAACAATTGGAAAAGATTTCAGAGATCACTTTTCGATAAATATTTTGTATCGAAGTAATTGTGAGCAAAGTTATTCCCATTAACTCAAAACGATAAATATCTTCACAATATAAGGAACTTTGGTAAAGGATTGCCCCATCAAAGTATTAGAGAATTTCTGTATTATGTGAATGGGAATCTTACTTGGAAGCTCTGTAACTTCTAACATATTCATTTAATGGAAAAAAGGTTTCTGAAAATAAATTAAAGATCATAATCTTATCTATTTAAATCTCGATTTTCAACAGCATTCGTCTAGTATTTAATGAATTATGGGTTGGGTTGTTGTTTTACCTTTGAGCGGCACCTTTTTGCACACCATGGGCTAAATGGCCAGGTCACATGGACCATGGCTAACATACAAAGAGTCAATTCTGTACTGCAGTATAAACTTTGCGCCTATTCCATTTAAACGCTATTACTTTTAATCATTAATATTTTTAGTTTTAGCAAATTTTCCCCTTCACGTTTAATTAAAAAAATCAGGTATTAATATCAAAATAATCTTGCTTAAATCTATTGTTTATGCATTTCCTTTAACAATAAGCTCTATTGAAATAATAATTTAAATAATTACATTTTGTTTTTTTTTTAAAGAATTACAGTTAAATAATATTATTGGGTAATAAAAATAATAAATACCCCCTCAAGCAGCTGCTTGCCACAGAGGTCTGACAGGAGCCTACCAGTTTATATGCCATAAGTAGAAGGTCTGAGAGGATGGCAGGACCTCAGCAGAAAAACGACACATACATCCTATGCCTTATCCTGGGCTCGAACCCAGGTCCCGTAGATCAGTAGCCAAGCGTGCTAACCACTCGGCACGGGACGGTTATATTATTGGGTAAACACTAGAAAATTTCGGTTTTTAATGGATAATAATTTTCAATCGTAACACGATTATTTCTAAACATATTTTTCATTATGGAGAGTTTAAATCATTATTCCCGTTTTATCTCTAAGAAAGATTCCAGTTTATTGTATTTGATTAACCATCTGTCTGAATCTTTACGATATGACTTCGACCAGATCGCGATAAACTTAACGTTAGCGTAGGTTAGCTTACCGCGGAACGGTGCTGCCATCATGTGGCAAGTTCTGAAGCTTCCTATGGGCACTTCCTAACACGGATTTTCGCTATAATCGGCAGGCATTCCCATTACGTAGGCACCGCACCTACTGACCGTGGGCAGGGCGGGGAGTTTTGCGGAGATATATCTCAACGCTGACCCAGCTGGGACCCGAACCTGGGAACTGCAGATTACGAGCCTGGCGCGCTACCGACTCAGCCACCTCCGCCCCAAATGGGAAGAGCAAAAGTGATTTGAACACCCCGTTCAAATTTTATAAAATACTACATTAATGAAAGTATAAATTATGAACTTCATAACCATTCTCCAACCCAAGGCCTATTGGAAGAAATTAATTACGCTAAAACTCCTTTATAACGAGGGTTTCGGAAGACAAAGTATATAGTGATGTCAGACACAGGATTCGTACCCGGGATTCAGTTTCGGGGGGGGGGGTGTCTGAGAATAAGACTTCCAGTAGTTTCCCGTTTACTAAAATACTAAACCGGATAGGAAAGGTTAGAATAATATTCTATATGGAATAAAATTTGACATATATTTTTTTAAATATCTCTTTTTAGTATTAGCCGTGTAATACGGGGTAAAATAATATTATGCAAAGACCCATGCTTTGTATTTGAAAACAGGTGTCTTTGAACAATTTTATTTTATTTATGAATTTAATTTAAAAACTGTAAATAAAATTTTACTTCAGTCCTTGACCTATGTTCCAAATTTTTCTAGCTTTAGAAAGAAAGAAACATGAAACTATACTATTAACTTCGAAGTTGTATATCTTCTGAAATATGCGCTTAATAGAAAAATGGAATTTAAAATAATTTGAAGATCATAATGGAATTTTTTTAAGTTCGATGTTTCAGCAATATTCGTTTAATATTTAAAGAGATACGGAAGCTTGAATATTTAACAATAAATTATTTTCTATTACAAAAATCATTCACAATTGTCTGATATTGAAATAACGATTACGCAACTTCTATTATGTATATCAATTTCAATAAATGCTTTGGAACAACACTTATTGTTTAAGCTTCAATTAATTTATGAAGAAAATTCTTATGATGTATTACTGTTGCGAAATATTCTTCCACAACGTTTTCAAATTTATCCTTTAATGGATAGTTTGTATAACTTTTGAAATCTGAAGGAATATTGTTAAAAATCGAGATTTAAATAGATTTGATTACGTTATGTATGTAATATGTGCATATTTTAGAAATTTTAGTGAATCTAAGTGAGATTCCCATTGACATAATATGGAAACTCTAAATTATTTTGGTAAGGCAGTTCACAAACTTATGTCAAGTATTATGAATTGCCTTAAACAAAAGTCTCAAGGTCAGAACAAGTCATCCAACACACAAAGGTTGGGTTGTTTTACCTCTGAGCGGCACTTTTTTGCACACCATGGGCTAAATGGCCAGGTCACACGGACCCCGAAGGCTCAGAGAAGGTTGGGGGAGGGGACCCACTGGGGCAGCTGTTGGGAGACAGATGGTAGCCTCCCGTCAAGGCCAACCAGCGTGTTCTTTAACGTGCACAGGTATGGCTCTCCCGCACACGGGGCCACGGCTTAACGTCCCATCCGACGGACGGCGGCCTTTCCAAGCCCATCGGTGTCCCCTACTGACCGTGGGCAGGGCGGGAATTTTGCGGAGATAAATCTCAACGCTGACCCAGCTGGGACTCGAACCTGGGAACTTCAGATTACGAGCCTGGCGCGCTACCGACTGAGCTACCCCCCCCCCCCCTCCAACACACAAAGATAACAATTCTTATCGCTGCTATCATTACCCTGTCTTGGAATCTGCAGTTGTTCACGATACTATTTAGAAGCTCTGTTAATCAATTAATAGTAAAAGCATTTCAAAGGCCTGAAGGTTTAAAATTTGAGGCCTCTTTTTTACATCACCACATCTAGCTGTCATTGAAATCGATTCACCGTCACTAGGCCATGACCCCAAGAGACTACTGAGAGGTATGAAGAGCCGTCATATCACACAGAAGAGTAAGAATTCTTCTTCTTATTCTGTGGAAAGAAGAGCATATAGGGAGGAGTCGGTTCGTTTAGAAGCGGTCGAAATGCTTACGAAGATGCGGGAGAGAATAAGTCCACATCTGCTTCGAGGTAGAGAAGCGGAAGGCAGGCAAGCATTAGGACGAGAAGTGGCCAACTGAAGCATGAGATCCAGGGAAGAGCACGTGGAGTTAGGAGGAAGCAGAGAGAGCGAGGAACTCCTCGTTTGTCGGAAAACGCTCGGCTGCTTTCGCCTTTCATCGGAACTGCCAACATTGGTTTATAAGACAATAAAAGAATACCGCATGTCCGTACAGAGGTTCTAGATACTCTTCACGATGAAGCATTTGGTTGTGGAAGTGAAACCATTACTGATGTTGACGTTCTCTTTGAAATATATTTGATAATATTGTCTACCTTTGAAGGCTGGAGACTAATTATTAGCATAACAGGCATGTTTCCTGGAGACGTGGGTTCGAATCCCACTCATGGCAAAACCAAATTTTTTTCAGTTCATTATTTCATGAGTTCCATGTCTACAGGACCTGTGATTCTTTGCTACTAATCTTACCTAACTTCTTATTACATAGACTTAACTTTGAAAGCCAATTATTTCTAATTTCACACTGTTCATGACCCATTTAAACTTCATCTGCAAATGGAGATCTACTAGATTTCTTCTGCTGTAGCAAACGGGGTCTAATCTAAGGTTGGGTTGGGTTGTTTTACCTCTGAGCGGCACTTTTTTTGCACACCATGGGCTAAATGGCCAGGTCACATGGACCCCGAAGGCTCAGAGAAGGTTGGGGGAGGGGACCCACTGGAACAGCTGTTGGGAGACAGATGGTAGCTCCCGTCAAGGCCATCCAAGCGTGTTCTTTAACGTGCACAGTGTATGGCTCTCCCGCACACGGGGCCACGGCTTAACGTCCCATCCGACGGACGGCTGCCTTTACAAGCCCATCGGTGTCCCCTACTGACCGTGGGAAGGGCGGGGAATTTTTCGGAGACAAATCTCAACGCTGACCCAGCTGGGACTCGAACCTGGGAACTACAGATTACGAGCCTGGCGCGCTACCGACTGATCCACCCCGCCCCGTCTAATCTAGGGAGTGGGTTGTTAAGGGGCATCCTTCCCCCTTTTGGAATGTTAGTAAATGCAATGGAGGCCTCAAATTATGAAACTTGTACATATTTCACGGATTTTTCATGAAACTGTTTTAAAAACCTCTAAATCGAAGGGGTTAACGTTACGCTGCAACGCAGGTGAAGATCTAGGAAAAAAAGTAAAGGGGCTAGGGGGAATGATGCAACAGAGCCGAAAAAAGGTACAGGGAGGAGCGCAGGAGAATAGATTTAATTGTAATGTAGCATTTCGCGTTCATTTTTAAAACAAAATTCACAAAAAGAGCATGAAATACGCCCAAGTTTAATAATTTTTTGCCCCCATTGTCAAAGGGGGGGAGGGCATTTCTCTTTTGTCTCTCTACTGGGACTGGCCTTGCTGCAATGGAAATCCTGCCTCTTGCAACATCCCTACCCCATTATTTTTTTTTCCAGATAATGGTCTGGTGGAAAACATATTTCGGCAACATCAATACAAATAGATTGCAAAATCGGACAAAAATTAACAATAGCGTTTTAAAATACAGAGTGTTCCAATTACCACTTTGAATTTATGAAATATCAGTGACAGGTCCAATACTGGAAAAGCACGGAAAGTGTTCCGTAATCCTGGAACACTTCGATAACGGATAAATAAGTGTTTCGGTGGGAGTGGAATCCGAACCCATTACGTCTATGTAACATGCTAGGTGGTCTGATCATTAAACCATCATAAGCTGACTCATCTCTGTCCTCGTGGTAATGAATATGATGAAGAATACAGTTTTATCTGGCTCTTCCTTTGGCTATTGGGGGGCGGTGATGACTCAGTCGGTAGCCGGCCAGTCTCGTAATCTGCAGTTCCCAGGTTTGATTCCCTACTGGGTCAGGGCTGAGATTTATCTCCGCAAAACTCCCCGCCCTGCCCTCGGACAGGAGGGGATACTGATGGGTTTGGAAAGGCAGGATTTCATTGGATGGGACGTTAAGCCGTGGCCCTGTGTGCGGGAGAGCCATACCCTGTACACGTTAAAGAACACGCTGAATGGTCTTTACTGATGCTACCATTTGTCTCCCAACAACTGTTCCAGTGGGTCTCCTTCCCCCAACTTTCTTTGAGTCCTCGTGGTGCTGGTGATCTGGCCATTTAGCCCATTGTGTGCAAAAAAGTGCAGCTCAGGGGTAAAACAACCCAACCCTGTGGCTTTTGAATCTCATTAAAATATTTTTGGTGTCTTATTCTAATAACATCTCATTTAATAATTTATCATAATTTTTATTTATTCTGAGATGTTTTTCTTATTCTTTTCATTTCACAGCCTTAAAATTTCATTGGAAAGAAAATATTTAATTCATTAATTTTAATACCATTCCACTTTAGACGCTTGGAAACACTATTTTTTTGTTTTAAACAAATAATTTCATTTTTTTTAAATCTTCTTTAAAAGATTAACCAGAACAACTGTGAAGTGACTGTATTGTCTACCTGTTTCTTTATAGAAACTTCCATACGATATTGCGTTAAAGTCTATGGAGGACGACCCAAGATGTAGACAACTAAACACTGTTCTCCATACACTTAAGTTATTTGTTGCGACTGTCTTTGCATCACTTAAGCCTCGTCAACCACAGCAGCGTATCACATACCGCTGCTCAGTTTTCAGATAAACCATAGCGAGCAAAAAATCACTCACACAAAAACGAAACCTCTCCGAAGAGAGAAAACGACAGATACTTACTGCATACGGTTCTGCTGTTACTTGAAAGAGTATTGAAACGTGGTTCAACTTGCAGCAGCACTGTTCCGTGCCCTTGAACAGTTTCTGTATCGCCACATATCATGTATTAATTCAAACGAAAACCTGCCAATTGTTGGCGATGGCAGTGTACAAATTAAATAATCTGTCTGCATACATTACGAACGTACGCATTCCGATTTAATGTTCTGGTGTCGTGGATTCTTTGTAGAAATGATTGTGTCTGATGGTTTCTCTTTAATGAGTTGGGTTGTTTTACCTCTGAGAGGCACTTTTTTTCCACACCATGGGTTAAATGGTCAGGTCACATGGACCCCGAAGGCTCAGAGAAGGTTGGGGGGAGGGGACCCACTGGAACAGCTGTTGGGAGACAGATGGTAGCCTCCCGTCAAGGCCATCCAGTGTTTTCTTTAAAGTGCGCAGGGTATGGCTCTCCCGCACACGGAGCCACGGCTTAACGTCCCATCCGATGGACGGCGGTCTTTCCAAGCCCAGGGGTGTCCCCTACTGACCGTGGGCAGGGCGGGGAAATTTTGCGGAGATAAATCTCAACACTGATCCAGCTGGGACTCGAAACTGGGAACTGCAGATTACGATCCTGGCCCATTACCGATTGAGCCACCCCCGCCCCCTCTTTAATGAAAGAGACGGTTTGAATGTTGTGTGATTTGTCTAATACCAACTCTTCTCTGACGTTACGGACGATCAAATCGAACGCCATTTTAGGCATCTTTCACTCTGCTCAATGGGAAATTCAGTGTCTTCCGTTTGGCATTCTTCCCCCAAGGAGCGTAAATTCTCAGGGGAGCAATCACTCCCCCTCTTTCCTCCGTAAGACATTAGAGATGATGCAACCCATGAGAAAAGATTACTATCTTCGGAATTAACAGCTCTGGGATGTTGAGAGCATCTAACAGAATGTTCATCCCTTCCCTCCTCTTTGGGTGAAAGAGGGAAATGAATTACTACTCAGTTGTTAACAATGAGCCGTCCCGTGGCCAGTGGTTAGCGCGCTTGGCTACTAACCTAAGGGACTCTGGGTTCGAGCCCCCGGATAAGGCATGGATGTATGTGTCGTTTTTCTGCTGAGGTACTGCCATCCTCACAGACCTTCTGCTATGGCCTATAAACTGACAGGCTCCTGTCAGACCTCTGTGGCAAGCAGCTGCTTGAGGGGGTATTTATTTTTATTTATTTATGTTAACAATGCTATGTGACTAATTTTACGTACAGTGAAATGCCAGTATAAGGAAATCGAGCCGGTCATCAAAATATATTCGTTACACTAAAATGCAATAAAAATAATGTTATGATAAGTTGCATACTACAAAAATAATCATTATGAAACAAACATACCGTGTATTACAGTTTACTTCTTAAAAAAGTCGATAATTTTTCTTAACTGTTTCAACAAGAAGCTGTCTTTGAATTCTTACATGATTTTCACAACTGATCAGCACATTCTCTTTCCGTATCATTATGAAACGGCGAAGACTTTGCGCCATATTTGTTGCTAATAACTAAAATTCATTAATTAACGGATTCCACTAAAACAATAACAAATATATCAATAACTTGAATTTAACGATTGATAAAATGTAATGCGTGGATTTGGAGTGTTTTGAAAGGTCTTTACACACTGCCATTGCTTACAATGTAGTCAGAAACGCGTAAATTTTCTAGTTTGAAAAATCCCCTTTTATTGCTAGGATAATGGGGCAACGGCGCTTTGAAGCATTGTGGCGCCACCTTCAGAGATTTTCTGTATATCATGCAGTGAATATCTGCAAAAATGGGCACAGAACGATACACAATAGAACGTGAATCATAGCGCTGTGATTGGTTAGGTATTTCACAGCGTTGAAATCATTGCAGCTTTGACAGATGTTAAAAATCAAAGGACCATAAGATGAAAATAAATATACATTTTACATATTGTTTACAAATTTTCTTTTTGAAATTTCGTTATATTAATCATATTTTTTGTACGGGATAAATTTTTATTTCGCTAAACTGATATTTTTTGTTAAACTGGAAAAAATGAAATATTGGTAGAAATTGAAATAAACATTATACGAAACGACAAAAATACCTCTTAAACATGGTAGTAAAGTTAAATACAACTCTTTTCACATTCCATTTGGTCTTTTTGAATTAATATTTAAATAAATTATTTCAAATGGTTTTGCTGCGGTTGTATATTTCAGTTTCCATAAATCTATGAATGCTTAAAATCTGATTCATTAGCAGTTAGGTCACATTTCATTAATCTCTTTAATATCTATCAAAAGTTTGTTCAGAAAGTCATTTGCCTCCTCCCCCCCCACCAAATTTTAGTCTAGATCTTTTCTGGAATTCGACATATTTAAATAAATAAAAATAAAGATCTGCCTTTTTCCTACTGAGAGAAAAATATGAATCTTCCATATTCACGAACTACGAGTAGGGAACCTCGGCAAACTAAATTTTAAAACCCGCTGTCATGAAGGGTTGTGGGTTGTTTTACCTCTGAGCGGCACTTTTTTGCACACCATGGGCTAAATGGCCAGGTCACATGGACCCCGAAGGCTCAGAGAAGGTTGGGGACCCACTGGAACAGCTGTTGGGAGACAGATGGTAACCTCCCGTCAAGGCCATCCAGCGTGTTCTTTAACGTGCACAGGGTATGGCTCTCCCGCACACGGGGCCACGGCTTAACGTCCCATCCGACGGACGGCGGCCTTTCCAAGCCCATCGGTGTCCCCTACTGACCGTGGGCAGGGCGGGTAATTTTGCGGAGATAAATCTCAACGCTGACCCAGCTGGGACTCGAACCTGGGAACTACAGATTACGAGCCTGGCGCGCTACCGACTGAGCCACCCCCTGTCATGAAGGGCATATATATCTTGTCATATAGGGCAGATGCGTAAAAACACAACACTATTTAAAAAATAAGTTATTTCAAGCACTTATCTCACTTAAATTTGAAACTTGCTAAGCGATATCGTCAGAATAATTTGCTACATTGATACTCACATTACAGATATCGCACATTATAGCTGTGGCCAAACGTTGCTATGGGAAAGCTGAGGGATTGTTATTTTGGTTGAAAGTTTATTATATACATAACACATACACTACGCTATGCAGCGCCGGATCTGCCCCCCCCCCCCCCCTCCAGATCCGACCCCTATCATGGCAAAGGAGCCATGCCCCCCTTTCAGAATGTAAGGGAAAAAAAGGCAAAATAATTATTAAACTAATTAACATTAAAAAATTTAATTAAATTTTGAGTAATTATGCAAAATTAAGAGCATTCTTTTAAATGCGAAGACATGCGTAAATCTAAATTACTACACATCGAGTGCTAGGTGCTGCGTTGCGACGCTTGAGGCTCGAGCAGAATTGTCGGCCACCCAATGCGGCACTGGCTCTTCAAATAAATGCACGGTGGGCGATTTTTCAAAAAGGGCCACGCAGTCGGGTAATCTAGTTTATACTGTATATATTTTCGGGTAGAATAAGGACTGTTCTAGCTGTCCTAGATAGTCCAGTAGGGTATGTGGTGAATATAAAGCTATATGTGCGTGTTCAGATAAAATCAGGATTCTGTTACGAAACATCGATGGGCTTGGAAAGGCTGCCATCAGTCAAGTACGGAGAGACATACCCTCTGCGTGTTAAAGGACACACTGGATAGCCTTGACGAGAGGCTATCATCTCTTCCCTAACAGCGGTCCAGTGGGTTTCCTTCCCGCAACCTTCTCTGAGTCTTCGGGGTCCTTGTGACCTGGTCATTTAGCTCATTGTGTGCAAAAAATAAATGCCGCTCAGATGTGAAACAACACAACCATGTTCCGAAACGTACGGTATGAATGTTGCGGGTGTAAAGCCTATATATTTTAAGATAAAGTTGACTCTATATACCTAGAAGAATTGTGTGTGTGTGTGTGTGTGTGGGGGGGGGGGTTAACATAAATATGGTGGATACAAAACTATATATCTCTGTATTGAGGGAAGACTCTCTCTGTTTTGGAGTGTCCAGCATTTTATCGTGGAAATGAATATCCTCGAAAAGAATAAGAATTTTTCCTGAACGTTCCTATCGTTTTTTCCCTAGGAATTACACATAACTGAAATGTCCGCATTTATCATCTTGAAATAAGAATTCTCAGTTTTATGAAATAGAAATTCTGACTGTAATGTGGTGCAGAGGTGGGTGGCTCAGTCGGTAATACTCCAGGCTCGTAATCAACAGTTTCTAGGTTCAAGTTCCAACTGCGCCAAAGTTGATATTTATCACCACTGCCCTCGGTGAAAAAGGGTTCATCAATGACTTTAAAAGGCCGCCATCCTACGAATGTGACGTTGAGCCGTGGACCTTTGTACAGGAGAACCATAACCTGTGCACGTTAAAGAACACCCTGAACATGGTCGACGGAAGGTTTCCATTTGTTCCTTAACAGCAGTCCAGTGGCTTCTCTCTTCCGCCAACCTTCTCTGAGCTCTTGGGATCCTTGTGACCTGGCCGTTTAGCCCATTATGTGGAAAAAAGTGCAGCTAAGAGATAAAACAGCAACCCAATCTTGACTGAAATGTGACTTCGGAATCTAAAAAAGCGTTCACCTTAATAAGGAAATGTCGCTGAATTTTAAACTTGAAACTAAGTCGTATTTATAGAAATAAGAGCAATGCCCATCATTATATATTAAGAAGCGTTAACGCACGTGCCACGGGTGGTTTACACTGGGGAGAGAAACACTCCCGGTGAGTCAATAAGATTTTGAAGGCAATGAAAGAGTTAAAAAGGTAAAACACAGTCAGTCCCTTTTTCCATCAACTTGAGCTTTGTAATTCAACGAGACACATACACTCTGAAATTCCCTCCCCACCCTGCCCAATAAAGCACAGCGCAATACTTGTTGCATCCGATAGTCCCTATCGAAATCGTCGCAGTGAAAGCCAACATTTTTGTGGCCGAGTTCAAGAACCTACTTAGATGCAAATTTCTATTGACACAGCCACCCGAAACAATCAAGCTCCTTTCGCTGTAGCCCAGAGTAATCTCAGCGGGAATGACCGAAAGCCTACATCAGAGCGCGCTCGCAAAGGACACCTCTCAACATTTTCCGTTTGTAAAAGAAACAGTTCTCTGATACAATTCTATCGATTCGAGGGAGGGAGGGAGGGCAGGAGAGAGGGAGGTTAGACTGAGAGCAAGAAGAGATGCGGACAGAGCTCTGCCTCCACGAGTCCCGCTTGTGCGGCTGGTTGCACCCGCAGCGCGGACGACTCTGTTTGGCCAGAGGCACCATTGTTTGTCGTGCACGTGCACTTCGTCACAAGCTACCCAATCGGGCCCTATTAGTTACGGGGTGACGACTCCACACTTCACGTGCTGCTGCTCGGCCAATAGCCTTTCTTCTTGCTTCTCGGAGCTTTTTCTCCTTTTTCTTATTTTCTCTTCTCCACACCTTGCGTCCAAAACTCTTTCTTTATTCTCGTTTCTTCTTCCTTTACTCTTTGTCGTTCTTTCTCGCCGCGATCTAATAACGTTCTCTAACTTTCGAGCTTCAATTTACAGGAAATTGTGCTTTTTTTTTTCAAACTATCCTCACTTCTTTACCTCGTCTTCTCTCTATATATATTTAGCTTTCTATATTGCTTTGGTAACAAGTGAAGCGTCATAATGAAAATAAAATGACTGATACTTTGGTGACACGGTTTACAGAAAATTGGAAAGGCGGTGATTCTTCTTCTCCTTCTTCTTCTTCTCTTTCTATTGTTTGAAATCGTACTTACCTTTGGTTGATGATTTTTTGGAATTTCAAAGCAATAATTGCTGTTAGGGATGCATATTCGCTCAAATGGTCAGGTGCTAGAAAAAAACAAACTTACGAACGTTAATTTATTTAATGGTGGCATGTTTGCTCGATATTCAAAAGCCAGAAAGGAATAAAAAGCGAAAGAAATATTAATTAATATTACGGAGACAGGTGTGATCGTTCTTCAAGCGCTAAAGAGAAAAAAAAGCTTATCAAACATTAATTGATGTTGAATAAGCAAATTCTTTTGTTGGTCAAGCGCTAAAGAAAAACGAAAACTTATAAAACATCGATGTTGTGTATATAAATTTCCGTGTTTTGACGAGCGCTGGCCGAGTGGTTAGTCCGCTTTGTTACTGATCTAAGGGACCTGGGTTCGAGCCTCGGGTAAGGCATGGATGCTTGTAATAGTTTTCTGCTGCGTTTAGCGCGTTTGGCTACTGATTTAAGGGACCTGGGTTCGAGCCTCGGGTAAGGCATGGATGTTTGTGTCGTTTTTCTGCTGAGGTCCTGCCATCCTCTCAGATCCTACTATGGCATATAAACTGACAGGCTCCTGTCAGACCTCTGTGGCAAGCAGCTGCTTGAGGGGGTATTTATTATTTTTTTATTTATTCCGCCATCGTCACAAACCTTGTACTATGACGTATAAACTGACAGGCTCCTGTCAGACCTCTGTGGCAAGCGGCTCCTTGAGGGAGATTTATTTTTATTTATTCTTAGGAAAACAGAAATTATGAAATATTGATACTGTGTATGTAAATTTCCCTGTTGGACAAGCGCATAAGAGAAAAATTGCAAAAAATAATTGCTGGGTCGAAAGATATTTCTTCAATGGTCATGTGGAAAAAAAATTGAAACATTAATTGAAGAAATGGAAGGATATTTACTCAGTATACAAGGATGGGATGGAAAAATTTTAAAAAAGCAATTGATGTAATGGAGGCATGGTTTCGGGAATGTCTTGAGGGGAAGATTCCATTTATTTCCTAATAGCTATCCAGTGGGTCCCCTTCTCCTACACAACTCTGAGACTCTGTCAAAAACTGCCGCACTGTGTCCTAAAGGTATTCGCTTTGTCGCCTTCGAAAAACAGTACTTAACTACTTTACATATAAATCTAGAAATCAATCGGTGACTTGGGCATCTCGATTTGTAGCCGTCACTCAGACCCCATTTGACCTTGAACGCAACCCCGGATCTGAACATCCTTAATTTTTATGAGTTCTGTTCTCTATTAACTTTATATCGGAATTTGAAGGACTCAAAGGACTTATCACATTCAAATTTAAAACCGTTACTGAGATCTCCGACCCAAAATACCCCCATGGACCAATTTTTATCTCTCTAACAAAGGTAGATCTAAAGTTGACCTTTGACCTCAAAGACCCCCCCCCCCCCCCCCCGAAACCGAAATTTTGTAACATTTCTGAGATCTGCAAACCCGACACATCCCCAAACACCAATTTTCATTTTTCTAGTCCTTGTAGATCAAGGTTTGACCTCTATGTAACCTCCGTTTGACCTAGAAGGACAGATCGAGGTTAAATTTCGGATTTTTGCTGACAATTACGATCCGGATTACCGCTAGGTGCAAATCTTCCGATCTCTACCATTTCTGCATCGTAGTTAGAATTAGCGTGATCCCTTGTCAGTCAACCAGTCCGACCATTCTGTGTGATTGACTGATTAATTAAATGACTGACAGGGAATCACTCTAACTCTGATGGAGAAATGGTAGAGCACTGAAAATTTTCACCTAGGGATAATTCGGGTCGTAAATCTCAGAAAAAATTCCGAAATTAAACCTCGATGTGTTCTTCCAGATCAAATAGAGGTCATCGAGGTCAAGCTTTGATTCACCAGTGCCAGAAACGTAAAAATTGGTGTCGGGGATTGTTTTAGGAAACGTTAAAAATTTTCGGATTTGAAGGGTCCTTCTAGGTCAAAGGTCAATCTCTCTCTCCCGTTCTGTCAGTGCTAGAGAGCTTAAAATTAGTGCCTGGGGGTGTTCTAGGTGATAGATATCAAAAACGTTTTGAAATTTTGGGTGCAACGAGTCTTTTGAGGTCAAAGATGAAATTTCATTCTATGGGTGCGTAAAATATTGGTGCGTAATCTATTTCAGGCCGTAGATCTGGGAAATATTAAGAAATCTTAGATCCCGCGTTCAAGATCAAATAGGAGTTGGAGTGATAGTGTAGAAATCAGGAGGCATCGGTGATTTCTAGTACATATACAGGGGTTTATCAAAATAATGGAAACACGTACTGTTTGTCGCGAACATTTCATTAATAAGCTGTAGGCCCACCATGAGCGTTCATAACAGACGCAATTCAATGTGGAATAGACTTATACATGTCATGCACATCCGGTAATGAAATGTGGGACCATTCTTCCTGCAAAATATGGCCCAACTGTGCCAGTGATACTGGAAGCGGAAAGTGCTCTCCAGATATTCCCACAAATGTTCAATAATATTTAGGTGGCCAGGGAAGCTGCGCTACGTCATCCTCATGCTCTGCAAACCACAACTTGACACGTTTCGCACAATGCACAGGTGTATTATCCTCTTGAAATCAGGGATGTCATCAGGGAACAATGCCCACAACATTGGGGTGCAGGTGGTCCCTGAGAATGGATTCGTACATTGCGGATGTGACACGACCCTGCAGAATAACTAATGACCCTAAGGAATGCCATGATTTGGCACCCCACAGCATCAGGGATTCACCTCCATGCTTCACAGTCGGAACCAAAGAGTCGGGTCGTACGCTTCTGCAGGTTTTTGCCAGACGTACGGGCGGGGGTGGCTCAGTCGGTAGCGCGTCAGCTCGTAATCTGTAGTTCCCAGGTTCGAGTCCCAGCTGTGTCAGCGTTGAGATTTATCTCCGCAAAATTCCCTGCCTTGCCCACGGTCAGTAGGGGACACCGATGGGCTTGGAAAGGCCGCCGTCCGTCGGATGGGACGTTAAGCCGTGGCCCCGTGTGCGAGAGAGCCATACCCTGTGCACGTTAAAGAACACGCTGGATGGCCTTGACGGGAGGCTACCATCTGTCTCCTAACAGCTGTTCCAGTGGGTCCCCTCCCCCAACCTTCTCTGAGCCTTCGGGGTCCATGTGACCTGGCCATTTAGCCCATGGTGTGCAAAAAAGTGCCGCTCAGAGGTAAAACAACCCAACCCAACCCAGACGTACATTCTACCAGTGGTGGGAAACAATGTGTAGCACGATTCATCAGAGCAGATGACACGTTGGCAGTCTTTGACATCCCAGTTTTTATATGTTTTGCACCACCGTACACGTTTTGTTGCACTGATGTTGGTAATCAGAGATTTTTGGATTGTAGCACGGCCATAAATACCGGAACGATGAAGTTGCCGACGAACTGTTATGACGGAAACGGGATCATTCCGACTGGTGTTCAACTCTGCTGCTATTTGCGGTGCCGTGGTCTTGTGCTTCCGTTGTACAGTCGCTCAAAAAAGTATCCGAACACTATGGTTGATTACAGAATTCAGAAAAAATATCTGGCAACGATTCTTTTAGAAATTAGTTATCTGGCAACCTTCGTGTCACGTTCTATCACTAATTTCTAAAAGAATCGTTGCCAGATATTTTTTCTGAATTCTGTAATCAACCATAGTGTTCGGATACTTTTTTGAGCGACTGTACAATCCGTGCCATCTATCCCTATCTGACAACTTTGTATGGCGATCACAATTTGCATGTCAGGTTGGGTTGGGTTGTTTTTACCTCTGAGCGGCACTTTTTTGCACACCATGGGCTAAATGGCCAGGTCACAAGGACCCCGAAGGCTCAGAGAAGGTTGGGGGAGGGGACCCACTGGAACAGCTGTTGGGAGACAGATGGTAGCCTCCCGTCAAGGCCATCCAGCGTGTTCTTTAACGTGCACAGGGTATGGCTCTCCCGCACACGGGGCCACGGCTTAACGTCCCATCCGACGGACGGCGGCCTTTTCAAGCCTATCGGTGTCCCCTACTGACCGTGGGCAGGGCAGGGAAATTTTGCGGAGATAAATCTCAACGCTGACCCAGCTGGGACTCGAACCTGGGAACTACAGATTACGAGCCTGGCGCGCTACCGACTGAGCCACCTCCGCCCCTTGCATGTCAGGAGACAACGCTCTGTCCGTTTTGAAAGCTAGTCATAATCTTCGATACATTTCCTCGTGTTACACCTAATATTTCCGCCGATCTGGTTACTGAAGCTCCTGCAAGACTCGTACCAATGATCATACCTTTTTGGAGGTCACTGAGATCTGACATTTGTCGGCAATTACACCACAACAGCTGTTTCAGCTGCGCCTATAGTACTGCTACGTAATAGCCGATATCGTACTTCTCCCCTTTATATACCTCACATCGCGGATGACGTCGTCCCTGTGATATACATACGGCGCATTACGTAGCAGTGCTATAGGTGTGTACTCCAGTCGCCGGCGGTGTTTCCATTATTTTGATAAACCCCTGTATATATACATGGACATCCCAATATTTTTGGTCACAACGTGTATCTAATGCTGTAACACGCACTATGCGATACAATAGTAATAGTAGTAGCATTTTATTTCCATTCTTAATTAATACATATATATATATCCCAAAAATGGTGTGGCGGGGGTGGCTCAGTCGGTAGCGCGTCTGGCTCGTAATCTGTAGTTCCCAGGTTCGAGTCCCAGCTGGGTCAGCGTTGAGATTTACCTCTGCAAAATTCTCCGCCCTGCCCATTATCAGTAGGGGACACCTATGGGCTTGGAAAGGCCGCCGTCCGTCGGATGGGACGTTAAGCGGTGGCCCAGTGTGCGGGAGAGCCATACCCTGTGTACGTTAAAGAACACGCTGGATGGCCTTGACGGGAGGCTACCATCCGTCTCCCAACAGCTGTTACAGTGGGTCCGCTCCCCCAACCTTCTCTGAGCCTTCGGGGTCCATGTGACCTGGCCATTTAGCCCATTGTGTGCAAAAAAAGTGCCGCTCAGAGGTAAAACAACTCAACACAAAAATCGTACTTGTAAAAATACAAATGGTGGAAACACAAATATACAAAACCAACAAATAGAGCAAGAAAAATGAAAACCTCACACATAATTTTAGATATTTCATGTCTCGAGACCAAAGGGTCAAAGTGCTCGTCCAGATTCCGCTTTAATTATTGACATCATATGTTATCATATTATTTAAATTTAAGTTGCATTTTAATTATTGAAGCATTAATTAAAATAGCTAACAATTTATCTAGTGCAAGCAGCTGTTTCAGGGATGCTTTATTTATTTATATTCATTTTAAAAATGATATAGCAGAATTTTTTTAAAATCTAATTGTGCAGTTAATAGTACAATATGCCTTAATGATTTTTTTAAAAAAATACTCTGAACAAAAAATATGTGAGTTACGAAGTTAAATTGAACTAGCGATAACTTACTTCTTGGGTTGTTTTTCCTCTGAGCGGCACTTTTTTTTCACACCATGGGCTGAATTGCCAGGTCATATGGACCCCGAAGGCTCAGAGAAGGTTGGGGGAGGGGACCCATTGGAACAGCTGTTGGAAGACAGATGGTAGCCTCCCGTCAACGCCATTCAGCGTGTTCTTTAACGTGCACAGGGTATAGCTCTCTTCCGCACACTAGGCCACGGCTTAACGTCCCATCCGACGGACGGCGGTCTTTCGAAGCCCATCGGTGTCCCCTACTGACCGTGGGCAGGGCGGGGAATTTTGCGGAGATAAATCTCAACGCTGACCCAGCTGGGACTCGAACCTGGGAACTACAGATTACGAGCCTGGCGCACTACCGACTGAGCCACCCCCGCCCCACTACCCATCACGTATTAGCATGAGAGCTTCAATAAAGTGTTGCAATGCGCAGTTTACATGTAATGGACAAAAAATAAGAAAAAAGTAAAAACAGCAAAGTAAATTACTAATACCGTGTTGTACCTCCACGTGATTCTAGTACAACCTGTATACATCGTGGCATAGAGTATACCAGTGTCTGAAAGTGGTCAGGAGCGATGCGACATCATTGGGCAAAAAGAAATGTGATCAATTTCTGCTTGTTCGGTGGAGCTGGAAAACGCTGCCTGAGTCATTGTCCCAGAATTTACCATAAATGTTCCAGACGGTTGATATCTGGTGACTAAATTGCCCATAGCATCTAAAAAAGTTCCATCTCGTGTTACTAAAACCACTCTGTCCTCTGTGGTTGGGATCATTGTCATTCCGAAAGATAACTCTCTCTTCGTGAAAGAAAAGTTGTTTCATGAAGATGAAGATGATCACTGAAGACTTTCAAATAGCGATGGATTATTAACGTTGCCTTCTGAGCGGCACTTTTTTTGCACACAATGGGCTAAATGGTCAGGCACAAGGACCTCGAAGGCTCAGAGAAGGTTGGGGGAGGGGACCCACTGGAACAGCTGGTGGGAGACAGATGGTAGCCTCCCGTCAAGGCCATCCAGCGTGTTCTTTAACATTGGTCTGCTTTGAATCTGAGCGGCACATTTTTTGCACACAATGGGCTAAATGGTCAGGCACAAGGACCTCGAAGGCTCAGAGAAAGTTGGGGGAGGGGACCCACTGGAACAGCTGTTGGGAGACAGATGGTAGCCTCCCGTCAAGGCCATCCAGCGTGTTCTTTAACATTGGTCTGCTTTGAATCTGAGCGGCACATTTTTTGGTGGAGGGGACCCACTGGAACAGCTGTTGGGAGACAGATGGTAGCCTCCCGTCAAGGCCATCCAGCGTGTTCTTTAACATTGGTTTGCTTTGAATCTGAGCGGCACATTTTTTGGTGGAGGGGACCCACTGGAACAGCTGTTGGGAGACAGATGGTAGCCTCCCGTCAAGGCAATCCAGCGTGTTCTTTAACATTGGTCTGCTTTGAATCTGAGCGGCACATTTTTTGGTGGAGGGGACCCACTGGAACAGCTGTTGGGAGACAGATGGTAGCCTCCCGTCAAGGCCATCCAGCGTGTTCTTTAACATTGGTCTGCTTTGAATCTGAGCGGCACATTTTTTGGTGGAGGGGACCCACTGGAACAGCTGTTGGGAGACAGATGGTAGCCTCCCGTCAAGGCCATCCAGCGTGTTCTTTAACATTGGTCTGCTTTGAATCTGAGCGGCACATTTTTTGCACACAATGAGCTAAATGGTCAGGCACAAGGACCTCGAAGGCTCAGAGAAGGTTGGGGGAGGAGATTCTAACGGAATGAGTGCACAAAAACCACGCCACGAGAAATCACCCTACGCCATGACAGAACCGCCCAGAACCCCTAACAGTAGGAAACAAGCAATTAAAGTTTCTTTCGTTTGGTGCCACGCGTACTTTCGTCATTTGCCAAAAACTAAGTGTAGGATGATTCGTCAGACCATATCACATTCCTTCCTTGCCTGTGCTCTTTGAACCACTGGACGACGTGCATTGAGAGTTGTGAAGAGTGGTATCCAGTGCAACTGTAAAGGGATAGCCAGCTCTATGGAGTCCTCAACGTGCGATTTGCGACGAAACTGGCCTCTCGCGTCCCACGTTGAAATCCGTGCACAACCGATCAGCTGTATATCATCGGTTTAGCTTTGCATCACACTAACGCTCGAATATCTGGGGCGGGGCGTGATGGCTCAGTCGGTAGCGCGCCAGGCTCAAAATCTGCAGTTCCCAGGTTCGAGTCCCAGCTCGGTCAGCGTTGAGACTTATCTCCGCAAAACTCCCCACCCTGCCTATGGTCAGTAGGGGGCACCAGTGGGCTTGCCTGCCCATGATCAGTAGGGGACACCAATGGGCTTGAAAAGGCCGACGTCCGTCGGATGGAACGTTAAGCCGTGGCCCCGTGTGTGGGAGAGCCATACCATGTGCACGTTAAAAAACACACTGGATGGCATTGACGGAGATTAGAAATTAGTGATCGGGCAAACTTCGTGTCACGTGACACGAAGGTTGCCAGATCACTAATTTCTAAAAAAATCGCTGCCAGATATTTTTCCTGAATTCTGTAATCAACCATAGTGTTCAGATATTTTTTTGAGTGACTGTATATCAGAACCAATATTTGAATATTATTTTATACGCTTTTTCTATAATCTTACAATACAATCTTCGTTTCTCAGAAATTTCCCATAAAAACAATAATTTTTCACACTTCTTTAAAATTCAACAAACGCAGTTAGCATTGAGGTGATGCTGATGTGATGTTCGATTTCAAAGAAATCCACAGAGATCCGATTTGACTTATGCACAAACCAATTTCCACAAACTGACTTCAGTAAAAGTATGCGCATGTGTAGACCACAATTTTACTCTGACTTTTTTTCCTCCAGCTAATTTATATAAACTAGATTTGTGCAAGCCAATATTTGGATAAAAGTTTCAGCGTACGTACCACATTTAGTGCATTCATTATATGTAAATCATTATTTCCATTGAAACTGGGAAGGGACGTTATTGGTAATGCATTTATAACGCACCGCAATTCGTTTTAGCAGTAAAGCAAAATGAAAAAAAAAAAAAAATCCAAATTTCATTCTACTGGAGCGGCGGAAATTCTTACATTTCTTTTTTATATCAGTATCTTTTCGAAGTTGAGAAAATTAATCAAATCTTTACAAGCAAAAGAAGAAGAAAAAAAAATCCTTATTTTCATCCGTTCTCTACATCGAATACTAAATTGGCCCCTTCCAAAAAACTTGAATCTTCTCCAAGATCCTGAATCCGTTCAACTCCTAAGAGCTAGAGCCACCCTTAATTAAAAATAAAAAAATAAAAAAAGAAGAAGCAGAGAAAACGGAAATTTATCCTCCAGAGTGGAAATGCTATCGATCACTTAAATCCGTTTTCTATCTTCTTTTTCTTTTTTTGCAAAACTTTTAATCTGAGTTCGACAGCCCGAGCCATATGCAACATTGCCCCTCACCAAAGAAAAGACTCAACAAACATTATTAAACTCTTTTTCGTTCAGATTATTATTTCTATTCCACCTCCTCTACTTCACCTTCTTTGGATTTCCACCCGTGCAAGATTCGGGAAAAAAATGCCGATGGAAAGTTTGTAACACCTGGACTTTCTTTTTTCATCTCTCTCTTCCTCAGCCTCTTTGCATCCGAGATGCTCTTTAGTCGAAAAAAAAAATATTTGCATATGACTTCCCTCTTCTCCCATCTCTGCTCTGTTCGAAATAATCTCCCCTCTCTCCCTGTGACTCTCTTTCTCCCTTCTCGACGTGGCTCGCTTCTCGCTCTTCGTCCTCTGTTGGGGGAAGAGCGGAGAGAGAAAGGTGGGGGGAGGGAAGTGGGGAGAAGAGAGAAGTGAAGGTATAGAAGGGGGGGGGGAGGGAAGCGAATGTGTATCAGCCACGTAAGCGCTAAAAGCATTCCGTGGCTCTTCCTTGATTCCTAAACTCCCGAAGCCTCTCTGCCTTTTCCAGTTGGCGAGACATCAGCGGAGCTCCATCATGATAAGGGAACTTAAGAAGCCAGAAAACTTCGCCGATGTTTGTACAAAAGGGTTGTCTGATACATTTTACATTTCACTTGAGAATGAAGGAGCGAGATAGAGCGAGGGAGAGACTCTCACTTAGCCTCCTCACTCCCACTCTTTCTCCTCTCTTCTCTTCCACTCCTCCTTCTCCTCTTCACCCTTCTCCTCCGCAGCCTAAATGGTTAAACCATTTCCTGCCCATTCCTGGAATTATGACATCTTCCGAGGCGCAGTTCCTGAACTCACTGTGCCCGAATTTCAATGAACACACAAAGCTGGCTTTCCAACTAATTCTCGGAAACGGCAGAGCAACGAAAAAAAAAAGAATTATTTCCCCCATCTCTTTCCTTATCAGTTCAATGTTGATGTATATTTTTTTTTCTGAAGCCATTACTTTCATTTTCGCATGATTTGCATAATTATGCGAAAATGGTATACACTGTGTTTTTTTTTACTTTATTAGAGTCGTATGCAAACTGAGGTTCACGATCCCAAAGAAAGGGGAGGGGGGACGACATAAAAAGCATACTGCAAAAGACGAAAATATCAAAAAAGTTATTAAAAAACTTTTTTAATTTTTGCTTGCTTCGCTTGGCTACTGATCTAAGGGACCTGGGTTCGAGCCCCGCGTAAGGCATGGACGTTTGTGTTGTTTTTCTGCTGAGGGCCTGCCATCTTCTCAGACCTTCTACTATAGCAAATAAACTGACAGGCTCCTGTCAGACCTCTGTGGCAAGCAGCTGCTTGAGGGGGTATTTTTTTTTTTTTTTATTTTATTTCTCTTATGAAGCTGAATATAAAATGCTACAGGAACATTATTTCTCTTATGAAGCTGAATATAAAATGCTACAGGAACATTAATATTGTTTTTTTAAATAATGCTAGTATTATAATAAATAAATAAATACCCCCTCAATCAGCTGCTTGCCACAGAGGTCTGACAGGAGCCTATCAGTTTATATATGCCAGAGTAAAGGTCTGAGAGGATGGCAGGCCCTCAGCAGAAAAACGACACAAATGTCCATGTTTTGATCCCGGGCTCGAACCCAGGTACCTTAGATCAGTAGCCAAGCGCGCTAACCACTCGGCCACGGGACGGCTTTAGTATCATGGAGACTTATTATTTTGGGATCCGAAAAATTTTTCTTTTCAGTTTCGCAGAATATTTGAAACAGAATTCGGTTTCCTCGAAAATCTTTGAAAGGCATTCCCCAACAGCAACAATACTTCGTTCATCGTTCAGAAAAGCAATTCAGATCTCTACACTGTCTAGTTAGGAATTTGAATCCGCGATCTATAGGTAAATATATGACAGGCTACTCAATGCTTTGCCTCGATACCAATTACATTTAAGTTGGTTTAGTTGGCACGGGATGTGTTATCTAGCCTTTCAAGCTGCAACTCTTAGGATAATAATAAATTTGGCAGCGTAGCCCATGCGCTGACTCTGTTCTCAGGTTATATGCATTAGCTTGTATAATATTTGCGAAATTCGAAAATACAAGAAAATATAATATACTGAGGTATGTCTATGGTTTGCGCGCTTGGCTACTGGTCTAAGGGACCTGGGTTCGAATCCCGGGTAAGGCATGGATGTGTGTGTGTGTCGTTTTTCTGCTGAGGTCCTGTCATCCTCACAGACCTTAATGTGGCATATAAACTGACAGGCTCCTGTCAGACCTCTGTGGCAAGCAGCTGCTTGAGGGGGTATTTATTATTTATTTATATATATATATACAGGGTGTCTCAAAAATATAGGTACAAACTTTTAGGGGAGGTATATAACATCTAAAGGAATGAGAATTGCATAGGAACCCATAACCGGAACCCAATAATGGGAAAGTGGTAGCAGAGAGGTACAAGATCTGAAAGGACACAAGACAGTGATTAATGGGAAAACATTTATTGGACATAATTATTACAAATGACGTACTAGATGGACTGCCCTCACTTCTGCTACCTCTTAATGACCCATAATCGCAAAAATTTTGATGCGCACGCGCAAACGAACGGTGGCCCGGTACATGTCTGTGTGGGAAGCGTTCTTGATACATTCGTTGAGCGGCTCGTCCGTTGCCTTCAGCTATTCCATACACTAAGTGCATGTCTGCCAGCTCCCTGTTCGAATACCTTTGCATGCTCTTCGTCAGCCGACCACCGCTCGAATGAGGAAATCCGAAATTTCCCCTCTAGCGCAATGACGAACAGCGCCGCCTATTGACTTACGGTGACGTTTCCGGTTTTGAGCGACACAAAGGTTGCCATATTTAGGTTCATTTAAAAAAAAGTTCCCAGATATTTTTTCTGAATTCTGTAATCAACCATAGTGTTCGGATACTTTTTTGAGCGACACGAAGGTTGCCATATTTATGTTCATCTAAAAAAAGCGTTGCCAGATATTTTTTCTGAATTCTGTAATCAACATAGTGTTCGGATACTTTTTTGAGCGACTGTACATAAAGAACACACAGATGGATAACCATGACGGAATATCCGTCTCCTAATAGCTGTCCAGTGGATCCTATCTCCCTCCCTAGTTATGAGACTTTTGGGATACTTGTCACTTAGCCATTTAGCCCGCTGTGTGCAGAAATATCTCTGCTCTGAGATGTAACAACGAACTCAACTTGAGATTAGCAGTGAGAGTAAGAAAAATATCAACTGTCATAATATCGATGCATTTTCTTTGGAAAAAAGGAAAGAAGGCTCTCCTTAAGAAAAGGGTTGGGTTGGGTTGTTTTACCTCTGAGCGGCACTTTTTTGCACACCATGGGGTAAATGGCTAGATCACATGGACCCCGAAGGCTCAGAGAAGGTTGGGGGAGGGGACCCACTGGAACAGCTGTTGGGAGACAGATGGTAGCCTCCCGACAAGGCCATCCAGCGTGTTCTTTAACGTGCACAGGGTATGGCTCTCCCGCACACGGTGCCACGGCTTAACGTCCCATCCAACGGACGGCGGCCTTTCCAATCCCATCGGTATCCCCTACTGACCGTGAACAGGGCGGGAAGTTTTTCGGAGATAAATTCGGACTCGAACCTGGGAAATGCAGATTACGAGCCTGTCGCGCTACCGACTAAGCCACCCCCGCCCCCTGGGAAGTCGATCTCCACACCTAGGTTGCAAATGGGACTACCACACCAAATTCCAAATACCAATCGATTGAGTACTTCAACTTCTCTGAATCCTGACCACTTCTCTCACACTTGTGTGAGATCATCAGAGTGGAGTGAAACGAGTAAACCATAAGTTCGCCACCATAATTATAATGAAAACATATCCCCTCAAGCAGTTGCCGTTCAGAGATCTGACAGGAGCTTATCAGTTTATACGCCATAGCGAAGATCTGTGAGGAAGGCGAGACCTCAGTAGAAAAACAACACAAACCTCCATGCTATACCCGGGGCTAGAACCCAGGTCCCTTTAATCAGCAGCCAAGCATGATAACTACTCGGCCATGAGACGGCTATCTAATTATGAGAAAACCCTGAATATAATTGCTTGCGGGCCTCAGAGAATGATTCTGCTGGCCACAAGTCGGTGACCCCTGTTATAGCACTTGATCATCAGGTCACACTCTACGACTTCACCTCCCCACTCCTCAAAGTGTATTAAATTGCGAAAGCACATCAGTGAGATCTTTAGTGAGTGAAAGATGGGTGACCTTTAATAGAGAAGAATGAGAAATAGAGGAGGGTTTCGGTAAGTGACATCCAAGTCGCTAGTTTCTCTACGAGAGGGAAAATAGTTCGATATATTTCTGCTGCAAGAAATAGAGAAGAAACGTTGAGAAAGAAAGAAAACCCTGGAAAAGGATCGGTTGGGCATGCAGGCAATGCTTTTGTGATCTGCGTCTGATTTATGACTTCACGGCTTGGTCTCCGAGTGGTTAATGTTCGGCAAGCACGCCGAGTTGGAAGTCGGAACGGTCACTTGTAACTTCTGCCTCATCTCCCGTCAAACGCATTGCGACGAAAGATTCTCTGGACGTCGACTGGATCGGAAGGTGAAGAAATAGCCCGACGCCGAAAGGGGAGGACGTTTTCTCCATCTCGTTCTCTCCTCCTTGGCGAGGAAGAAGTTCGCTGTTGCTCTCGACTTTGTTTCTTTTCTTTCGTCTGATGTTTTTCACTCTCTGAAGATATCATTTGTGCATTGTTACGGTGACCTATTTGTTTTCTCTTTACGAGACAAAGAGATCTGGGAGAAGAGAGTTGGTTTGTTTTATGTCTGACCAGTGCTTTTTGATCACAATGGGTTGTTGGGTTGTCTTACCTCTGAGCGGATTTTTGGCCAGGTCACAAGGACTCCGAGGGCTCTGGTAGGATGGGGAAGGGATCCATGGACAGCTGTTAGAAAACAGGTAGTAGCTTCACATAAAGGCCACCCAGCGTGTTCTTTAACGCGCACAGGGTATGACTCTCCCGCAAAAGCGGTCACTGCCCTCTGACGGACAGAGGCCTTTCCAAACACATCGGTGTCCCGTTCCTGACAGATGGCAGAACAGGGTTTAGCGGAGATATAAATGTTAGAACAGGTACAATTGGGATTCGAACCTGGTAACTGCGGATTAAGAATTTAGCGCGCTACCGACTGAGCCAACTGTCGCCTCTTACAGACAATGAATTGAACAGCCAGTTCACAAGCATCCACAATGCTCAGAACTGGTTAAAGGAAGGATATCCAATGGATAACTTTTAAGTGACATATGGATATATCTTGTTAAACACTTCCAGCATGTAGTTTCATAAGCACAAAGTATGACTCTTCTGGACACGGTTCACGGCTTATCGTCCCACCAGAAGGAGGGTGGCATTCAAAGCCCATGGGTGTTTTTATAAGGCCAGGTTCAGGGTTAGCGTTAAAAAATCTCATCTCAGGTACAGATGGAACTTGGACCCACCAACTCACATATACACAATTCCGCGACAGACAAGTGGGTTGGGAAAGGCCGCAATCCGTCGGAGGGGACATTAAGCCGTGGCTCCGTGTACGGAAGAGCTGTACCCTGTGCACGTTAAAGAATACGCTGGATAGCCATGACTGGAGGCTACCTTGTCTCTAACAGCTGTCCCAGTCCTCTCCTCTAACCCTCTCTGAATTATCGAATCATTGGGGTCCTTGTGGCCTGGTCATTTAGCCCATTGTGTGCAAAATAATGCCGCTCAGGACTAAAACAACCCAACCTAACCTCTTCCCACCAACTCGAGATGTGCAGAGAAAATATAAGGAGCTGAGTAGGGAAGAAGTAGGGGGGGGGGGAAGTAATTGGATTAAAATTGCATTTTTTACCAGAAATTATTCTCGCGGAATAGTGGAATACATTATTTTTTCCTCTTTCCAATGACACATAAATGAAAAGAAATACGTAAAATTTACAGATGCTCGATATGGCCTCCGGTAGTGATGTGGCAGACATCAGGCACGTATCCCGGATTTAATTTCAGGAGTTGTCCGAGAATTTAGTTTCGGTGTCGGGGGGGTGTCAGAGAATTAGGTTTCAGGGGGATCCGAGAATTTAGTTTCGGTGTCGGAGGGGGGAGATGGGGTCAGAGAATTTGGTTTCAGGGGGATCAGAGAATTTAGTTTCGGTGTCGGGGGGGGGGAGATGGGGTCAGAGAATTTGGTTTTAGGGGGATCCGAGAATTTAGTTTCGGTGTCGGGGGGGGGGGAGATGGGGTCAGTGAATTTGGTTTCAGGGGGATCCGAGAATTTAGTTTCGGTGTCGGGGGGGGGGAGATGGGGTCAGTGAATTTGGTTTCAGGGGGATCCGAGAATTTAGTTTCGGTGTCGGGGGGGGAGATGGGGTCAGAGAATTTGGTTTCAGGGGGATCCGAGAATTTAGTTTCGGTGTCGGGGGGGGGGGAGATGGGGTCAGTGAATTTGGTTTCAGGGGGATCCGAGAATTTAGTTTCGGTGTCGGGGGGGGGGAGATGGGGTCAGAGAATTTGGTTTCAGGGGGATCAGAGAATTTAGTTTCGGTGTCGGGGTGGGAGATGGGGTCAGAGAATTGGTTTCAGGGGGATCCGAAAATTTAGTTTCGGTGTCGGGGGGGGGGGGGAGATGGGGTCAGTGAATTTGGTTTCAGGGGGATCCGAGAATTTAGTTTCGGTGTCGGGGGGGGGGAGATGCGGTCAGAGAATTTGGTTTCAGGGGGATCCGAGAATTTAGTTTCGGTGTCGGGGGGGGGGAGATGGGGTCAGTGAATTTGGTTTCAGGGGGATCCGAGAATTTAGTTTCGGTGTCGGGGGGGGGGAGATGGGGTCAGAGAATTTGGTTTCAGGGGGATCCGAAAATTTAGTTTCGGTGTCGGGGGGGGGGGAGATGGGGTCAGAGAATTTGGTTTCAGGGGGATCCGAGAATTTAGTTTCGGTATCGGGGGGGGGGAGATGGGGTCAGAGAATTTGGTTTCAGGGGGATCCGAGAATTTAGTTTCAGGAACATCCCATAATTTATCTTCGAAGAGGTTCAAAAATTTAGTTTCAGTGGGATCCGATAATTTAATTTCAAGGGGGATGCTATAAATTAGCTTCAGGAGGATCCGAGAATTTAGTTTTGTGGGGAGGGGTGGTAAATGAGAATAAAACTTGAATAGGGTTTCCCAATAACTAAAGTATTCCACTTGACAGGAAAGGTTAAAATTATATTCTTTATGGAATTATATAAAAATGAAATTTTATAGTTGTTTGAAAAATCTATTTTAGTTTTTAAATATACTACGGGCTAAATAAAGCTTTACAAAGACAATTGGTTCCAAAAAACTCGGCAAATGCAATTCCTTTATTTTTGGATCGCAAACAAAGAACATTTATTGAACCTTGCCTCATATACCGCAGAATCATTTAGAATCAAAAGAATCGAGTTTCCAGTTATCTTGCTTAACAAGATTCCAGGTTTTTTTACCATAAAAAACGTGAGAAAAGATTTTAAAGCCTAATTTTAGTCTTCGTGTGTAGATGCTATTTTTTCACAGTCTCCATAGACTATTAAGTTTCAGAAGAAATTCATATTCTCCTGTTCATTTCACGTATTACATTACCATTTTGTAAGGACTTGGATCTAGGGGGAGGGAGGCATGATTAGGAGGGAAGCATGATGATCCTTAGAGAATGCTATTAAGAGTGATGGAGGCAAAAGACTCTTAAACTTATGCATATTTCAGGCATTTTTTCATGAAATATTTGAGAGTTGTTGTTGGGTTGTTTTACCTCTGAGCGGCACTTTTTTGCACACCATGGGCGAAATAGCCAGGTCACAAGGACCCCGAAGGCTCAGAGAAGGAAGGGGGAGGGGACCCAGTGGATCAGCTGTTGGGAGACAGATGGTAGCCTCCCGTCAAGGCCATCCAGCGTGTTCTTTAACGTGCACAGGGTATGGCTCTCCCGCACACGGGGCCACGACTTAATGTCCCATCCGACGGACGGATATTTCCGTCCTACGGGTTTGGAAAGGCCGCGGACGGATATTTCCGTCCGCGGCCTTTCCAAGCCCATCGGTGTCTCCTAATGACCTTGGGCAGGGCGGGGAGTTTTGCGGAGATAAATCTCAACGCTGACCCAGCTGGGACTCGAACCTGGGAACTACCAAATATTTGAGAGACAGAAGGAAAAAACGTTATACTGCAATGGAAATCCAGTCTGTTTCCAAACTCTCTTACTTTTCCCGGCTCGATTTCGTCACTTGCAACCACCCAGTCCCCTATTTCTTCCGAGATCCTGGCCTGACAGCATCTGAGAGGGACGGGGTAGCTCAGTCAGTAGCACTCCAGGCGCGTAATCTACAGTTCTCAGACTCGAGTCTCACCTGTGCCAGCGTTGAGATTTATCTCCTCTAAACCCCTCCCCGCTGCACTCGTTCATAAAGGGAACACCGATGGGTTTGGAAAGAACCGTCCGTCGGATGGGAAGTTTAAACCGTGGCGCTTTGTGCAGGAGACAACAATACCCTGTGCATGATTGATGGAAGATGAGAGGACACGTTGGATGGCATTGACGTGAGGCTACCACCTATCTATTAACAACTGTCCAATGGGTCCCCTTCCTACAACCTTCTCTGATCCCTCGGGGTCCTTGTGACCTGCCCATTTAGCCCACTATGTATAAAAAGTGCCACTCAGAGGCAAAGCAACCCACCCTTCCATCATCAATCTCTTCCATAATCAACCTCTTCTTCCAACACTACCTACTTATCTTGCCATCTATCTTCGTCATCAATCCATCCCAAAAGTTTCCTCCCAGTCCTATTTCCATCCACCCTTTTCAGCATTCATTTGCATACACCAGCGCATACTAGAAAAACATCGCTAATTATCTCCAATTTTCTTAAACCAGTAACAGTTTTACTTCCTCCTTTCCACAAATTCTCAAACACAAAAATGCTTTCTGTGTTTTCTAAGTGCTTTAAATTCCCATAACAGATACGTAAATATGTTTCCCATTTTTCCCTCCTTTCTTCTCCTCGGTCTCAGCAAAAAAAAGATAACTAAGAAGAAAAAAAGCGTTATAAAATTCCCACTGTAAGCTCAACTGTATGTATCATTATTCTCCATACAATTTAATGAGTTATTCTTATCAGCATTCATGGGATTCGGAATAAAGAATCAGCAGCAAAAAATGAACGCCATGGAAGAACAAAGCAACTCCTTTGCAGACGTCTGAGTCTCTCTCTCTGTGTGTAGCATCATGAAGAGCAGCAAAACGCACAGAGTCTGTATGCTCCTCGTTTTCCCCATCTTCCGCTCCTGCTTTTTCTTCGCAAGAGAAAAGAGAAGCAAATGCATTTGAATGTAAAGAGGCACCGGTATTTGTAATGACTTCCGTGGAATAGAATAACCATCAATAACAGCATAATAAATATAGGAAACCTGTCTCTGTGGTACAGTGCCTGGAAGATTTGCATGTTTCCTCCTCGTCGTCCACTTCCCCTCCCCTTCACTTCCATTTCTTGATGTTGTTTATATCATTGTCGTCGCACGGCAGAGGAAAGGGGGTCCGTTGAATAGCAATAACACACGCTGCTCTGACTCCGTCATTATTTACACAAGTTTCAGGCTGCTTCTTAGGACTTTTGGACTCCGTGTGGAAAAAAAGAAAAGATTGGGTAATGTAAAGCTTAGTTGAGAAAGAATGTGTCACTGCACTGGGATAAGTCATCCCCTAAGGATTGCAGTAAAAAGAATACTGTTTCACTTCTAGTTCTGTGTTTTTTTCTTTTTTTTTACCATTGTTTCGCAATATCACATTGTTGTCGGTTTTTTTTTTAGTTCTTACATGTCTAATGCATTTGGGGAGAGATTCCGAAAGACAGAGAGAAGGGGAGAGAGGAGATTTCCGAAAGAGGGAATTAGAGTCGTAAGTTTTTCGCACCTTTGCAAAAACAACGAATTACACTTTTTGCGAAAGACAGGCGATGGAGATGACGTTGTTTGGAAGTTTGATTGCACTAACTTTCAGACAAGGATGGGAAGAAAGCAGTCGTGTGGAAGGGAGGATTATCAAATGGACCCCTCGCATTCGAAGGGAAGATGGGTTAGAGGAATATGGCGGTTAACTGAAAGACTTCTAAATATGGTTGTGAATAACTTTCATGAGAGCAGAAAAATTAAAATGGAACTTAATATTAAAAATAAACTTCAAAGAGTGTTTGGACATTAATGTTTAAAGGGTCAAATCATCCGCTAGAGTCTGATATGTTAAAGTTAGTTATATCTACCCACAAGGATTTGCGAAAGAGCGGTTTGCTGCTTTTTCAGATTGGGTGGTGATGGTAAACATAAAGATCTGGTGGAGTTGGTAAACATAAAGATTTGGTGCGGATAATAAACAATTTGATTTGGTGGGGATAAAAAACGTAAAGATTTGGTGGGGATGGTAAACGTAAAGATTTGGTGGGGATGGTAAACGTAAAGATTTGGTGGGGATGGTAAACGTAAAGATTTGGTGGGGATGGTAAACGTAAAGAATGGTGGGGAAGGTAAGAGTAAAGATTTGGTGGGGATGGTAAAAGTAAAGATTGGGTGGGGATAATAAACATAAAGATTTGGTGGGGATTGTAAACATAAAGATTTGGTGGGGATGGTAAACATAAGATTTAGTGGGGATGGTAAACGTAAAGATTTGGTGGGGATGGTAAACGTAAAGATTTGGTGGAGATGGTAAACGTAAAGATTTGGTGGGGATGGTAAACGTAAAGATTTGGTGGGGATGGTAAGAGTAAAGATTTGGTGGGGATGGTAAACGTAAAGATTGGGTGGGGATAATAAACATAAAGATTTGGTGGGAATTGTAAACATAAAGATTTAGTGGGGATGGTAAACGTAAAGATTGGTGGGATTGGTGGATTTGGTGGGGATGGTGTCGTGGTCGGTAAGCTCTGATCCTGTCAGACTAGAGCAAATGTGATGTTCTCCCCCATTCGGATCCTGCCCGACTGTGACAAATGTGATGTCTTCGCTATCTGATCCCTTCAGACTGAGCTAGATGTGATGTCCTACTCTGTATTCAGAATGCGATGGGACTGGGCCAAATGTCGTGGCCGCTAGAGGACGATGCACTTGTTGTATTATTACTACACTTTCTATTCGGTGAAAAGACAGATTCGCGGGTTTTTACACCCGTAGCGCCTTGTACCTCCGATATGCTATGTTGAATGATGCATGACAATAGTCCATCAATTAATCGCACGAGAGTTATATATGGATGACACAATTTATTCACACTATGTACAGCTACGTGCTGGGAATGCGCTCAACTCCGTGGGCCTTTGCTGCTTCACTGCTGCAAACAATAATATAATAAGGTGGAGAATCGCATGCTCTGCGAATCCTCACTTTACAGACCTCAAAACTCGGTGAAAGGATAACCAATCTTTGCCTACACTGTGGTTCCTCCTGAATCCACAAGAATGAAAAAAAAAAAAAAGATTCCACAAGAATCTCGATTCCCCTTGGAATCGCACCCTCACTTCAAGGGTTTCCTTGAGTATGACGGCGTCCTTTCGACGCGTATCGAAACGACTCCTTCTCGTTCGACAGCTCACACCAAAACTGATGCTTCCGACTCCTTACCCTAGCCTCGTGCGCGGCTTCGCACCCCAGGCTAGTAATTTACGGCCATAAACAATTCCTGGAACCGATCTGACGCGAGCAGCCAGCTTCAGACCCGAAAACAACAACAGTGAGTCGTATCCCAGCGCAAAAACACACTTGATACATAAAAAAATATACAATAATAAAATACAACAAAAATACATCAATAAATAAATAAATAAAAATAAATTAGAGGGACACGACAGATGGTAAACATAAAGATTTGGTGGGGATTGTAAACATAAAGATTGCTGAGGGTCAGTATAGTTAGTAGTCTTGCAGGATAGGTATTGAGAAGGTGAATCGCTAATACAGTTATTTTGATTTCTCAATGGGATGGTGGAGGACTGATCACGGAGTCGTTATGAATTGTCATTGGGGTCTTGGTTGAATAATAACTGGAGATGTGAAGGGTTGATGATGAAATCATTGACAATTGTCATTGGGGTTCTGGATGGAATCGTTGTAACGCATGGAAAGGATGTAATAAAAAATGAGTCTGTATCTAAACGAATGTAAGGGGTTGGTGGATATATAAATTCATTTGACAGGGAAGAATTTGGATGAGGATATATGATTAGCTGGAAAGATGACTGAATAAATTTAGGTTCATATTAAGATGAGTGTATGGAATGTATGCAGCGAAATATTTCATTGGATGAACTTTGGGTTGTTGGGTTGTTTTACCTCTGAGCGGCACTTTTTTGCACACCATGGGCTAAATGGCCAGGTCACAAGGACCCCGAAGTCTCAGAGAAGGTTGGGGGAGGGGACCCACTTGAACAGCTGTTGGGAGACAGATGGTAGCCTCCCGTCAAGGCCATCCAGCGTGTTCTTTAACGTGCACGGGGTATGGCTCTCCCGCACACGGAGCCACGGCTTACCGTCCCATTCGACGGACGGCGGCCTTTCTAAGCCCATCGGTGTCCTCTACTGACCGTGGGCAGGGCGGGGAATTTTGCGGAGATAAATCTCAACGCTGCCCAGCTGGGACTCGAACCTGGGAACTACAGATTACGAGCCTGACGCGCTACCGACTGAGCCACCCCCGCCCCTCGTTGGATGAATGGATAGATTTCTGGATGGTTGCAAAAATATATTCATATATTTCATTTTATTATTCATGAATAGTTTTTATGTCGATATTAAAATGAGTGTGTGGATTAATTGATAAAGGGATATATGTGATTAGATGGATGAATGGATGAGATGGTAATCATCGATTGCTGGAAGATGTTTAGATGGAATAATTTTAGGTCGATATTTAGATTAATGTACGATTGATGACAGTGGTTAATGGAATCGTTATATATTGGCATTGAGCCAGTGGGGGACTGATCTTGAGTCCATTGTTGTTATTTTGGCTAGTGGAGATTGAATTGTTGTTGGGGAGGTTAAGGATTGATTATGCACTCATTATGAAATATCACTGGGGATGCGAAGAATTGATGGTGGAATCATTGTTAATTATCGTTGGGGTTGAGAATTATTGTTAATGGAATCACGTAGATTGTAATTGGGTTTGTTGGATCATGGAGTCACTGTGAATTGTCGTTGAGGATGTGAAGAATCCATTGCAGATTATAACTTTAATTGAGTCTGTTTAGTATTGATCAAGAAGTCATGTAAAGTATCATTGGGTGGTGGAAGACTGAAATTGGAATCATTGAGAATTGCCATTGGGGCTGTGGAGAATTGAAAATAGGGCCGTGAATTGCCATTAAGATTGCTGTGGAGGATTATTGAAAGAATTGTTGTGAATTGATTGATGATGAGTTGTTTATCTTTGAGAAGCAGTTTTGTGCATGAAATGGGACATGCACAAACACTCCAGAGAAATTTGGGAATGGTACACACTGGATAGCTAAATAGCTATGCCTAAAGGACTCCAGAGAAATTTGGGGAAAGGACCCACTGGATAGCTAAATGGCCAGGTCAAAAGGACTTCAGAAAAGTTTAAAAGGAACCATTTTAATAGGTGTTAGGAAATAGATGAAAGCCTCCTGTGAAGGAGCGACAATTCTGCAGGATGAGCTTAACGTCCCATCTGATGCAAGGCGGCCTTTTCGAGTCCATCGGTGGGTCCCCTTTATCTCCGAGGGAAGTGTGGGGGTATCAGAGATAAATCTAAAAGCAGTCGCAACTGAGACTGGAACCTCGGAGGACGGAGTGAAACGGTGATTACCAGCCTCGAGGTATCGACTGAGCCAACACCAGATCCGATTAGGAGCATTCAATCGTTTTCTCTAGTGGATCATTTTTCAACCACTGGCGCAATTTGCGCAGAACATTCATACACTGCACTGATTAAGTAGTACAAATATTAGAAATAAGAGCATTACTTTGTTTTCTAGACACTCTGTGACACTGAAATTGCACCACCCAGCAGAAGTGGTTGGAATCAAATGAAAATCACAGACAAGAGAGAGTGGGAGATGAATAAGACGTGATTACAGTCACAGAAAATAGACACAAATTTATTTCACACATATAGATGGATTACATGGTGGTATACCTTGCAAATTCCCATGGTTCACAGATATACGTCACGGCATTAATCATACACACATCGAATAGTGAATAGGGTGTCCTGAGGCACAGTCCGCCATGCCTGTTGCAGCTAGTCTCTCAAGGTAGCTACTGTCTTCGCCAGTTGCTGATGAGTCGGCAGATGACGCCCCACTATGTCCCAAGCATGATTCAGCAAATCCGGCAACCTGGCTGGACACGGAAGAGTGTCGACAAGACATTCCCAGATGATGTTAGCGGTATGTGACCTTATCTTGCTGAAAGAGGGCGTCGGATGTTATTAAGAGGAGTCTTATGGATTCTGGATGCCATTGGCGTAGGGCTGCACGGTGAAAGTATCTGAAAGATACACCAGAGAAAACTTATCGCACCCCAGAATATAACGCCTGTGCTCGGATAGTGTGTTGTTAAATGGTGTCAACTGGATCAGAGCATAGACCATTCTATCTGCACGTGCCCATAGTAATCATTTCTTCCTTGACAAAAATGGATTCGTCGCTGAAGATGACACAATGCCAATCTGTATCTCAAATTATTCGAGATCAGTACCACTCCAGGTGCTGTTAAAATGCTTGATGATCAGTGGAAAGCAATGGAATGGACAACATGCATGTAGCCATGCCCCTGTTAGTCGTCTGAAAATGGTTTATTGTGTTATGGGGTGATGCAAGGCTGGCATAACCTCTCTGATGGTGGTTAGTGTTGCCACTGGTGAAATGGAAGTTTGTCTCGAAATCAATCTTCCTGGTGTTGTCCCTCGGCATGCACCAGATCTTTGCTGACAACTGTGTGTGACTTCTCACAATCACTGTTTGCAGCGTCGAATAATTCTCATATAGCTGTGGTGGACAGATTCCACTATATGTTGGCTTGACTGCCCTGACCCTTGGAGTCCGATGATCAGTTCATCTGTGAAACACAAAAACATCTGTCACGTGACATGAAGGTTGCCAGATCACTAAGTTCTAAAAAATCGTTGCCAGATATTTTTTCAGAATTCTGTAATCAGCCATAGTGTTCGGATACTTTTTTGAGCGACTATAGGTGGTCATATTATTTTGATACTAGATCGTGTGGGCTCACTCACGGAAATATTGAGCGTGTGCAGTTACCGTTCACAGCAAACTGGAGCGTATGCAGTAACTGCACACGCTCCAGTTTGCTGTGAACGGTAACTGGAGCGTGTACAATTGCTGTACACGCTCCAGATATTTTTCCTGAATTCTGTAATCACGTGACATGTAGGTTGCCATCGAAACCATGATGGCGACGCCCCTGACTGAAACAGATAACTTAAATTAAGTAAAGACAATGCCAAGAGAATCAAGGATTGAGACCTACGTGATGGCCTCTAATAAAGATCAGTCATCAGCTGATATAAGGTAAAATGCATATCCGTTTATTTTGCGATGTAAACTCAATAAATGGAAAGCGAAGTGCTACAGTCACATTGCTTCATTCCTTTATCACAATTTAAGCTAGCAGACAGTCAGGATCAACGCCGGATCTAGAGGGGGGAGTTTACCACTCCCCCTCCCTTTAGAATGCTAGTATGGATAATGGAGACAAAAAAAAATCATTAAACATTTGCATACTTCACGTATTTTTCAAGAACTGTTGGAAAGACCTCAGAATAAATAAATAAAATAAATAAATACCCCCTCAAGCAGCTGCTTGCCACAGAGGCCTGATAGGAGCCTGTCAGTTTAATACACGACAGTAGAAGGTCTGTGAGGATGGCGAGACCTCAGCAGAAAAACAGCACACACATCAATGCCTTTCCCAGGGCTCGAACGCAGGTCCTGTAGATCACTAGACAAGCGTGCTAACCACTCGGCCACGGGACGGCAATGGAGGTGAAATTGTTACACTGCAATAGAAATCCAGTCTGTCGCTCCCCTTCCTGTGTCTTTCACTTATTTTCTGGCTCGATTGCGTCTCTTAGCCCCCTTCTTTATTTCTTTTCTAAATCCGGCCTTGTCGGGATGGTTTAAATGGCAAGCACGGAGGCCCTTTGAATTTGGCCGTTACTAAGTGGGTTGGGTTGGGTTGTTTTACCTCTGAGCGGCACTTTTTTGCACACCATGGGCTAAATGGCCAGGTCACAAGGACCCCGAAGGCTCAGAGAAGGTTGGGGGAGGGGACCCACTGGAACAGCTGTTGGGAGACAGATGGTAGCCTCCCGTCAAGGCCCTCCAGCGTGTTCTTTAACGTGCACAGGGTATGGCTCTCCCGCACACGGGACCACGGCTTAACGTCCCATCCGACGGACGTTACTAAGTGGAGTGGATAAAAGAAACCATAGAGGAGAAAAAATCAACGGATCAAATTGATATGGCAACCATGCACTTCTTTCATCTTCAGAGGAAAAAATATTTCCTTTGGAAGGTACTGATGATATGAGCCGCTAGAGGGCGGTTCTGGTTAAGTTATTTTTATCTCTGAATGACACTTGTTTCATACAATGCGCTGAACAGGGATGTAACCAAAGGGAAAATCCTGGGTATCCTGCCCCCACCCCTCCCCCCGCAAAAGAAAAAAAAAACGAAAAAAGAAACAAACCTGTCGTCTTATACTAAATATCAAATTTATCTTCCTGCTTCGAAATCCGAAAGACTTGTCTCTGTATCATTTTATTTTAGCCCCATATTTTATGTCCAACACTGAAAATAGATTTGAAAAACAACTATAAAATCTCATTCTATATTAGCATATCATTTTAACCTTTCCTATTCGGTGTTATGTTTAAGAAATCGAGAAACCCTACTCAAATGTTATTCTCAGATTGTCCCCCCCCTCTACCCCGAAACTGAATTCTCGGACCCTTCCCGAATCTAAATCTCCCTCCCTACCTCGAAACTAAATCCTGGGTACATGACTGTCTTTCCGAACGTTGAGATATTAGAGAGTGGCTTTCGACAATATCAAAAATTATGTAATGGATATCCACAATATCAAAAACACTGTCCAATAATTCTACACAATGCATGAAATTACGCAATATTTGTTTACAGACCGTTTGCTGTAATGAATGGCAGAAAGTACCCAATATCTATCCACAAATATTAGGCATTATGCAATATTTGTCCACAGTCTCAGAAACTTCTCGATATTGAGCCATTATGTCGCGAACCACTCAATATACACAATGCCAGAAACTTCTCAATATCGAGCCATTATGTCGTGAATCACTCAATACTCATACACAATGACAGAAACTTCTCAATATCGAGCCATTATGTCGTGAATCACTCAATACTCATACACAATGCCAGAAACTTCTCAATATCGAGCCATTATGTCGTGAATCACTCAATACTCATACACAATGCCAGAAACTTCTCAATATCGAGCCATTATGTCGTGAATCACTCAATACTCATACACAATGCCAGAAACTTCTCAATATCGAGCCATTATGTCGTGAATCACTCAATACTCATACACAATGCCAGAAACTTCTCAATATCGAGCCATTATGTCGTGAATCACTCAAAACTCATACACAATGCCAGAAACTTCTCAATATCGAGCCATTATGTCGTGAATCACTCAATACTCATATACAATGCCAGAAACTTCTAAATATCGAGCCATATGTCGTGAATCACTCAATACTCATACACAATGCCAGAAACTTCTCAATATCGAGCCATTATGTCGTGAATCACTCAATACTCATACACAATGCCAGAAACTTCTCAATATCGAGCCATTATGCCATGAACCACTCAATATCCATTACATAATACCGGAAACTTCTAAATATCGAGCCATAATATCGTGAACCACTAAATATCCATACACAATGCCAGAAACTTCTCAATATCGAGCCATTATATCGTGAATCACTCAATATCTATAAGCAATGCCAGAAACGTCTCAATATCTGTTCCCAGTATCAGAAACTTTTCAATATAATATCTGCATATCCAGAGACTACGTCCTTAACACTAAGAATTGGGGCAATTAAGATCTTTAGTTGTTCTGTAATGACCACTTTGCAGCACCTAAAACAAAAAAAAAATCAAAATTTCTAATTCTGCTGCATCATTTCAAGCAATGCGAAGATCATCATCAATCCATTCTTCTGAACTACAGAATATATCCCACACACACAACAAAAAAATCAAGAATACACCACAAAAAAGAGAATTCGTAACTCTTTGAGCAGAGACACCGCGAATGGACGAAGGGGTCAGTTGCCAGGCAACGCAACACGGTGAGCATCATCATCAGATGATCTGTGTCGATGTCTTTAAAGATGATCTCGATGGGCAGCTTCCGATAGAGCGACAGTTGAGGAGTGTATTTTCCCACTTCGCCATTAATTCGCTTTTCTTCGCTCGAGTCTGCGATAGCGCGATAGATAAACCAGAGGAGTCGCCTTCTGTACATGATGACTCAGCAGCTGCTCCTTTCCCTCTGTCCTCTCAGCTGCGACTGTCTCGGCTAAGCGCCTGAAATGATGTATGAGCCAAAAGCTATCGGAAACGACCAAAAGGGCGAAAAACAAGAAGAGTCTTGGAAGAGGAAAAACAGACCCGATCGATTAAAAGATCTTGGGCAACAGGAGCAAAAACACCAAGGAAGTCGTTTCTTTTATTTTGTTAGTGTTTCTTTTGAAGTTCATCTTTCATCTTTTTGTTTCCTTGTTTTTGTTGATGTTTATTTTTCTTCTTCTTTCGCTTCGTAACTGTCCGTTTGCCGCCAGTTGTTCTACTGGCGTTTCGCGGTGAGGTTTTGAAAGGAGCGCAAATCGAAAACCGCCCATTGGCGACTGTTGCCCAGGTTTGAAAGCTAGCTTTAGCGGATTTTCGGAAACAGATAAAAAAAATTGCGGTCAGCCAGAACACCACGGAGAGGTTGTGTTGTTTTATCATTAGGAGAATTTTTTTAATTTTTTTTTCCTGCGCAATGATCTAAGGCAATGGTACACAACCTAAGGCTCACGACAGCTTATGATGATGCCAAAACTTTAAACGATAATTTGACATTATTTGTTATTTTTATTGTTATATTTTTTAGAAATTTGTAAATAATATACTCATTTCTGTAATTTTCTCAATGAAGTATTGCGTTTATGTGTAAAATTGTGCCTTCTGACATCGTGTATGGATATTGCCTTTCAGAGTATTCTGCACGTTAAAAGTTTTCTTACTGCGACTCTTTTGTGCGACCTGTTGACAGATAAATTCATACACAATCGCATAAACTTCTCAGTATCGAGTCATTATGTCGTGACCACTAATAGATAAAGCTTGTGAACCACCAAGGCCGAATCTGGATGAAGAAGCGATGCCCCCTACCCCCAGAAAATGTTAGTAATGGAGCGTAAAATATGTTAAACTTGTGATATTTCACCCATTGTTCACGAAATTTTTTAAAACCTCTAAAACAACGGGAAAATGTTACACTACAATAGAAATCAAGTCTCTTGGATTATATTGTCTCTTCTCTCTTTATTTTTTTTCTAGATGCCTGTGCACCACTGATTTAAGGAGACAGTACCAGGATCACCAACGTTCAAGGCAAGGTCAGGAAATAAAATAAGGCGCTGAATTTATGAAAAAGCTGAATTTATCAAGAAGAATGAAATTCGGTGTATCCATATCGATATCTGAATCGATCTTTATTCTATCAAGTACAATAAACAAAACAAACGCAAAGATCAAAGAAAACACAAGAATTTTTATGTCATAAATTAGAACCAGGAACTCAACTAAATCTTTCCAGAATCATTCAAGATAGATATTTTCCGACTTATGCGACAGTTGTGTTCTGAAGAGTGGGTCCGGAATTCGAACTTTTTTTCTCCTCGATAGAAACAACAATATAAAGGGAAGTTTCGTCCCTGAGCAATGGTTTAGATTTCTTCTCTGAATGAGATTACCTTATTTCTATTAATCTCTATTTGTTATGAAACAAACATAATAAATATAGAAACAATTAATTCATTGCTTAATAAATTTCTCGATGTTACTTCTTCAGCAGCATGAAGCCCCTCTAAACATCAATATTAAATTTAGAGGGAAAAATTGTCTTGAGCGGCTGGGATGCGAACCCACGATTTTCTGATGACATATCAATAAATCAGATCACTTTGTGTTTGATCTCATCCGGCTGAAGACAATATATATTTTATAAATTTGATATCAATGATAAGAGTGGTTTCACACTTTTCGAATGAATGCCTTTATTTTTACTTTTGGCATGACGAAAAATAATTTGTTATAAAAAAAAATTACGTGAAAAGGAAATTGAAGCAACTATTCAATGACTGCGTTTCCCGAATGAAGTTGGAGGCTGAGAATCATTATCAGTAGATGTCTTTGTCCAAAGTTTAAAGAGTTTGTCTAAGGAGAGATGATTTTATGATTCATCGTAGAACTCGCTGTTTAGAGCTCTTTAAAACAGGGCATGCATTTCTGCAACTCCCTTGCCGCCTTGAAACTTCTCTGAAGATAAATCGTTCTCATGAAACAAAACAGTGTCAAAATATTCAAAAGCCTCTGCTAAGAATTTGCCTCAGAGCCTTTTAATAGACTAAAACAGTGGTTCAAAACCTTTTTGGTTTCCTCTTTCCATCATTCTCTTTTCGGTTTCCTTTTTCAGTCACTCACTTTTTGGTTTCCTCTTTCCATCATCCTCTTTTCGGTTTCCTTTTTCCGTCACTCACTTTTTTGGTTTCCTCTTTCCATCATCCACTCTCCGATTTCCTGTTTCCATCACTCACTTTTTGGTTTCCTCTTTCCATCATCCCCTTTTCGGTTTCCTCTTTCCGTCATTCTCTTTTCGGGTTCCTCTTTCCATCATCCTCTTTTTGGTTTCCTCTATCCGTCATCCCCCTTTTTGGTTTCCTCTTTCCATCATCCCCTTTTCGGTTTCCTCTTTCCGTCATTCTCTTTTTGGGTTCCTCTTTCCATCATCCTCTTTTTGGTTTCCTCTTTCCATCATTCCTTTTTGGTTTCTTCTTTCCGTCATCCCCTTTTTGGTTTCCTCTTTTCATCATCGCCTTTTTGGTTTCCTCTTTCCATCATCCCATTTTTGGTTTCCTCTTTCCATCATCCCCTTTTTTGTTTCCTCTTTCCATCATCGCCTTTTTGGTTTCCTCTTTTCATCATCCCCTTTTTGGTTTCCTCTTTCCATTATCCCCTTTTTGGTTTCCTTTTTTCCATCATCCCCTTTTTGGTTTCCTCTTTTCGTCATTCTCTTTTCGGTTTTCTCTTTCCATCATCCCCTTTTTGGTTTCCTCTTTCCATCATCCCCTTTTTGGTTTCCTCTTTCCATCATCGCCTTTTTGGTTTCCTCCTTCCATCATCCCATTTTTGGTTTCCTCTTTCCATCATCCTCTTTTTGTTTCCCCTTTCCATCATTATCTGAGGCATCTTAACCAAAATATAGATCCTTTCAAGGAGGATTACCTAAACTTGTACTGTGAATCTTATCCAGAAATATTTGAATGGAGAAAAATTAGTGCTGTAGAAAGTATTAGGGGATTTTTCCATCATCCCTTTTTGGTTTCCTCTTTCCGTCACTCTCTTTTTGGTTTCCTCTTTCCATCATCCCCTTTTTGGTTTCCTCTTTCCATCACTTTCTTTTTGGTTTCCTTTTTCCATCATCCCCTTTTTGGTTTCCTCTTTCCATCATCGCCTTTTTGGTTTCCTCTTTTCGTCACTCTCTTTTCGGTTTCCTCTTTCCGTCATTCTCTTTTTGGGTTTCTCTTCCATCATCCTCTTTTTGGTTTCCTCTTTCCATCATCCCCTTTTTTGTTTCCTCTTTCCATCATCGCCTTTTTGGTTTCCTCTTTTCATCATCCCCTTTTTGGTTTCCTCTTTCCATTATCCCCTTTTTGGTTTCCTCTTTTCGTCATTCTCTTTTCGGTTTTCTCTTTCCATCATCCCCTTTTTGGTTTCCTCTTTCCATCATCCCCTTTTTGGTCTCCTCTTTCCATCATCGCCTTTTTGGTTTCCTCCTTCCATCATCCCATTTTTGGTTTCCTCTTTCCATCATCCTCTTTTTGTTTCCCCTTTCCATCATTATCTGAGGCATTTTAGCCAAAATATAGATCCTTTCAAGGATGATTACCTAAACTTGTACTGTGAATCTTATCTAGAAATATTTGAATGGAGAAAAATTAGTGCTGTAGAAAGTATTAGGGGATCACAGCCAATTACATCTTGTGATCAGCATAAGCCATACAGTGTTGCCATACTGAATAGACATAATTCCAGCAGAAAACAAATTATTCGGTTATGTAATCGAAGCAAATGTATTATTTAATTGAAACCTTTATCAATTATTAAGATGGAACTCACGACTACCTTCTCGGACTCCAGGTTCGAAACCTCTGGGCTGGACCTCAGCAATCAAATCAATTTCAATTCAATTCACTTTAAACATTTACTAATCAAATTACTTTTCGCTTTAGACAAATTATTTCCTTATTTTTCACCTTTTACTAGAAAAATTAACGAGAAAATAATACGAGAGCACTGTTTTGCTCACTGTGGTTCTTTAATATCAGCTTTAATGTGAAATCGAGTTAACGCTAGATTCGCGTAAGTCGAAATTGATTAAAACGTGAGATACTTGAAGTCTTGAATATAGATTATTCAGCATTTGTAGTGGCCATCAATAAAACAGACGTAGAAATATTTAGATATATAAATTAAAAGATAGGGTTCTAAAAGAGCATTACTAAAAAATTTTTAACCCAGTCAACTGCTATGAAGTTTTCTGTATTACGAACTTCAAGTTATTTTAAAATATCTTAACAAACTTAGTTTCAGAAAGTCTCATTTCTCGGCGTTACCTGCAATTTGTTAAATATTCTAAAGTCCAAAATTTAGAGTATCCTTTATTTTTGGGAATTGTACAAATACAAACTTTATTTTTCCCTAAATACTTTTCTTTAAATACAGTTTGTTCCAAGTGAAATAAATTTGAATTTCGTAACAAAAGAGAAGTAGTATTTTAAAGAAATATAATAACCTAATAACTGATGATTCTTTTCTCAATTGTATAAAAACCAAATGGAGTCGGTGGTGGTCTCAATCAGATCTATCTAAATTGCGAATTTCAACATAATTCGTTAGATATTTAAACAGTTGTGAAAGTTTGGATATTTAAGGGCAGAAATGGCAGAGTTAGGGTTCGGTTGTTTTTCCTCTGAGACGCATTTGTTTGCACACAATGGGCTAAATGGCCAGGTCACAAGGACCCGGAAGGCTGAGAGTAGGTTCGGGTAGGGAACCCACTGGATAGCTGTTGGAGGACAGATGGTAGCCTCCCGTCAAAGTCATCCAGAGTGTTCTTTAACGTGCACAGGGTATGGCTCTCCCGCACACGGTGCCACGGCTTAATGCCCCATCCGACGGACGGCGGCCTTTTCAAGCCCATCGGTGTACCTTACTGGCCATGGGAGGGAAATAAATCTCAATGCTGAACCAACTGAGGCTCGAACCTGGAAACTGCAGATGTCGAGCCCGGCGCGCTACCGAATGAGCCACCCCTCCCAACAGTCTTACGAATTTCCATCATAAATCAGTTAAAATTTCAATAATGAGTATTATTTTGAGTCGTTTAATAAAGTAGGTCTATATTTAAAAGTTTGCATGAAAAATTCTTTCAATATTCATCACTTTTCTAAAAGTTTTTATCATTTGTATTGTTGCTGCTAAATATTACAGCTTCTATAACTCTTTAAATAGCTTGGTTTTATTATTTAAAATCGAGATTTAGAGAGATTTGGATCTTTAATTTATCTTGTCATTATTTTACCACGAAAACGTAATTTACAAGTTTTAGCTTTGAAATTGTCTTCTCATTGACATAATATGGGATTATTGGGCGGGGGTGGCTCAGTAGGAAGCGCGCCAGGCTCCTAATCTGCAGTTTCCAGATTCAAGTCCTACCTGGGCGAGCGTTGAGATTTATCTCCTCAAAGCTCCCCGCCCTGCCCTTGGTCAGTAGGGGTCACCGACGGGCTTGGAAAGGCAGCCGTCAATCAGATGGGACGTTAATCCGTGGCCACGTGTGAGGAGAGAGCCATAGTTGAACGTTAAAGAACACGCTGGATGGCCTTGACGGGAGGCTACCATCTGTCTCCTAACAGCTGTCCACACCTCTCAATAATTGGGGTGGGGGGCGGGTCCCGAAGGACCCACCCCCCACGGGGAAAAGCTCGTATTCCGTCTTTCGACAATATCCGATAACAGCTGTCCAGTGGGTCCTCTCGCCCGAACTTTTCCTGAGTCTTCGGGGTCTTTGTGACTTGGCCATTTATCCGATTGTGTGCAAAAAAAGTGCCGCTCAGAGGTAAAACACTCCAACGTGGGATTGCATCTTAACTTTTGCTCATCAGTGTAGAATGGTCAGAGTGGACGCATGATGGCATTATTCTGAACGAGAAAACAGGATCAGAAAAGGGACATATCTTGGAATGGTACATGAAAGGAGATCCGAGAGAAGAAGATAATTTAATGAAAGTTCAGAGAGTGCAAGCGAAGGAAGATAAGAAGAGAAACAAACTTCAGAAGGATAAAGTTGTTTCCTTGCAATAAGCGACACAAGATTTAAAAGAACGATAAACCACTTAACATATGAAAAGTAAACGTGGCAAATTGAAATTGTTCATGCGAAAAAAAATCAGCAAACTGTTAATTACTGAATGCTTTGAATAAAAAAGAATAATCCTTTAAAAATTGATTAATATATTGGTCTAAGAAGCAGGAAAGAAGCGTTGGTGAGAGAGAGGAAAGAATGATGAGATTATCTCTTGAAAATATTGTAAGATCTAGTTTTGACGACGTTAGTGCTGAGACGCGGAACTTGAAAGCAATGGAAGTTCTTTTTTGAGGAGAGTTATGCACTAACGAAATGCAATTCCACTTGATTGTAGAAATCCTTTAATTTCAGGGCGAAGAGAGTGGAGAGAAAGAATTGTCAAAGAAGGAATTTGTTCAATATATCTTTGGGAATGCTTGCAAAATTATTCCAATCTTATTGCGCGTGCATTTCAGAAGGACATAATTTGATTGTCTGGAGTGGATTTATTCAACAGATAGAAATTCAGTGATGAAATTTTGGGCTGAAGAAGTGAATTGGAGAAGGCTTTGAAATATATAGGTATTGCGTACGAATAATTATGTTAATATTCGGGCTGTATTGGTGTAGATAGTTACGAACAGACTTTAAACAGTTTTTTGGCGATTTTAATGCGTTTAGGAAATGATCTAAAAGAGCTTTTTTTTCCTGGCTTTATTGTAACCTCTAGTGCATTTCCAGTAAATGCATAAAAGAAATATAAGATGTGAAATATTCTCATATTTATTACAGGAAATGAACAGATTTTTGTAGCTTTCTAAAATTCGGAAAGAAAAAAAATAATAATTAATTTATTGTTATTGGAAAATATGTATGAGATTTTAGTACGTTATTCCCTTTGAAGTAAAAAGTGCTTTAACGTATGTATATAAAAATAAAATCCTAACTATAAAAACAACTTTCGATTTCTTGAAAAGGAAACTGTCAGTCGATGGGACGTAAGTCGTAGCCACGAATTCAGAAGGGCGAAATCTTGTGCAAAACTTCTATCTGCTAACAGAGGTCCAGTACATTTCCATTCCCAACTTTCTCTGAGACTTTGGGGTCTTTGCGACCTGGTCTTTTAGTGCGTTGAGCGCAAAAAAAAGTGTCACTAAGAGATAAAATAACCCAACTCTTCAAATTCGTAATTTATAAGAAAGCAACTTTGATTAGTTTTGCAAGAACCGAAAATAAAATTTGTTTTAATTAAAGTATGCATAGTCATAGCTATCTAGAGATCCACTTAATGGTCAGAATGCAAGAACATTTGGTGTACATATTGGTTCCATACGTCAAGGGCATCCAGCGTGCTAAAGAACACGCTGGACGGGCCATGGGTCCTTTTCTTGAATTTTCTCTGAGCTCTTGGAGCCCTTGCAGGCACGTACTCAGGATTTATTTTCGGCAGTAGGGTTGGGGGGGGGGGTGTCATCAAATGCTCAATGTCAGCATATCGCGGTTGTTATAGATTCTGCACAGCGGGCAATACTACCTTTCTTGACCTCCCACCCTGGAGGAAAGATGAACTTTAGATCAACATCTGCAGCCCTTCTTTAGGACACGTGACTCTGATCGTGTAACTAACCAGAAACATCACTTACTTTGTCACTGCCCGCTACAACAAGTATATCCAGGTCTCACACAAACTGATCTGTTGACATGGAGAAGCACTCAACATTTGACAAAACAACTGTTGACATGGACTGCCTCTGCGTTCATCATCCTCCACATTCCCATCATCAGAGGTTTCAGACTTTCTCACCTCACTTCCTCCTTCAGTGCTGAACTCCATGTCATCCTAGAAGCGGTGAATTACATCAACAGCCTTGGCAGTGGCAAATATTTCATCCTTTGCGATGAAATCCAAAAGATGAAATACATTTTGCATAAAGAAAAGCAACCCTTATTCAGAAAGTCCTAGAGATGTGCTCAAACTTACCTCTGTCAGTATTGCGGTCCACTTCCAGCGGATCCTCTCACACGTGGGAATACCTGGCAATGAGCTACTACATAGTAGACTAGACTGCCGCAGAAGCACTCCGGAGAGGTATGTACCCAATTTCCCTCTTTCTCTCAATAACTGCAAGATATTTGCCTAGCCCAGTGGCAGAAGGGACTCTGGCCATTCTTTCTTTAGGTTCCTTGTTGACCGAAAACCTGTAAACCGTGGAAATCTCCTGAGAGCTGAGGATACCTTTCTTAATCCCAGTTAGAACCATTTACAGCATTCAATCTTCGTAGAGTCCACTTCTATCACGCTTGACTCTGTATCCCATATCCTGTTAAACTGTCCGCACTGCAATGCTGATAGATGGATCATCTTTCAAAAGCTACTGCATTCGAATCTCCAATTATTCCATTACTTCTCTCTTAACACCAGAACTCAGAGCTGTACCGCATGCACACATGTCTTCTCATTACGTTCTATGAGAGCATCGGTACCTTTTTGCAAAATCTAATGCTTTTCCTTCTCTTTTTTAAAAGAACTTAACCTTTTTTTTACAGGCCCCAGTGGCACAGCAGAGAGGTAACTTCTACTGCCTCTCAAATTTCTATTTCACAATGATCTAATATTGAACTTAGAGCTGATGGTGAGCACAGAGATTAATGTTGTCCTTGTTAATGTTTTAAGGGGATACTAATGTTTTAATGATACGCATGGTCCTTCAAGTAAAATCATACTTGAAATAATATAAATATACTAGAAATAATAAAATACCACAAGTAAAAATCACACGGACTTAGGCCAGGCAAACGTGCTGGTCGCAGTGGCATAAAGGACTAACTGATGACTCTACGATTGACGAAATATCGTCGCAGCAGATGTTGCACAGAGTGGGTGATATACTAAGGAGCCCCATTCTTCATGAAATGCGTTGCCTCAATGTGAAAGGTCTTAATGCTGAGTGGTTTTGCTTTGTGGTATGGCTGAGTGGTTTGAACCTTCTCTACTCTCTACAATTGAATTGTTCCCACGGATTGTCCCCCTGTCTTCTAGATTGGTTGTCATTGTTCCACATCTGTGGTATCAATCACTTGAGCAGAAGCAGAATGAAAACTTAACACTTTATTCTTAATACTGATACAGTACAGAATATTAGGTTGTCTGGCAGTCTAGGAGAAGATTAATGGCTCATCACTCTGTACTCTACTAACGCATAAACCAAATGAACATGCTAGGATCTCCCTCCTCAGTTTCGAAGCGAGAAATCTAGTGTGAGTCCCTGATGCTATTCGGACTCACCACCGTCTTCGTCGTCACGCTCATCTACGGACGACTTCAACCGATCTCCACAATGTTTCGGAGCTCCAGTCATTCCCCTCGTCACCTCTTCTTAGTTAGAAGAATTTGACATACTCCTCCCCCAAGACACAAGACACTTGGGCTCAAATATATTAACCTAAAGATTTTGAATGAATCTGCAGTTAAATCCGCCCTGATTGCTCGAGATAGCTCCATTCATTATGCTGACCCCCACTTTAGCTATTAGCGGCGTCGATGCTTCTAGTTGACCTGAAGCCGATTATCTACGCTTCCATGTTGGGCGCCTGGGTGTCTAGTCAAGGGATTGTGAGAGGTCACTTACATTCACATTGCAAGAACACACGTAAAATATCAATACAGATATACAGGGTGTCCCTGAAGTCATGGCCCAAACGTGAGGGGATGGTAGTACACACCGAACCCACCAATATTCGTCATATAATATGCGGCCGCAAACGAAGCCCGGTGCCAGCGAGGGGTGCAGAGAGGTGGCAAGGCTTAAAAGTGTTGTATCGGCCAAACCCAATAGCATTCTCAGCGTTGACCAGACACGAGATGGAGCAGTTTACGAATGCAGAGAAAGCCGATATGCACCTGATGTATGGCGTAGCTGAGGGCAATGGTAGAGAGGCGCAAAGACTCTACCGTGAGCGATATCCTATGCGCCGTGTGCCCGATCATAAAATGTTTGCACGACTGCACTGCCAGCTGTCTGAGGCAGGCACCTTCCACGTCAGTCGACATGATTCCGGACGAGCACAGACGGTAAGAACGCCAGCTATGAGCGAGGACATATAACCCAGGTACAAACACGCGATCCGCCGCCCGGAGCCTGGGTGTGCATCGGAACAGTGTCTGGCGAGTACTGCGGGAAGAAGGGCTATACCCCTATCATTTGCAGCGAGTGCAGGCATTGACAGCTGTTGATTATCTCCTGTGCATGGATTTCGCACAGTGGTTCCTGCAGCAAAGTGCCACACATCCCGATTACCCCGCGCACGTGCTCTTTACGGATGAATCAACGTTATTACATGAAGGCGTAGTGAATGTCCATAATGTACATTTGTGGGCGGTCCAGAACCCTCATGGTACACGTCCAAATTCGAACCAGTAACGGTTCGCTGCCAGTGTCTGGGCGGGGATCATGCATGACTACTTAATTGGACCCTACCTATTGCCGGACCGCCTCGATGGGCGAAAGCGCCGTATTTTTCTGCAACAGGTTTTGCCGGAATTGCTTCAGGATGCTCCAGCAGCAATCTGCACCCCTATGTGGTTCCAGCACAATGGCGCACCAGTCCTTTCAGCATGGACGTGCGTCAGCATTTTCATACCACATTTGGGAACCGATGGATTGGGCGCGGTGGTCCCATCCCGTTGCTCCCCAGATCTCCCAAACTTTCTTTTATCGATTTCTTTCTGTGGGGACATTTGAAGAGTGTCATATATGAGATGCTCGTGCAGTATGCAGAGGATCAGGTAGCCCGACTGTCCGTCGCAGCCGCCGATGTGCGGTGTTTACGAGCAGGTACGCCGATCATTACTCAGCCGTTGTGCCGCCTATATCAACGTTGGTGGGCGGACGTTTGAGCATTTGTCGTAATGATCTCCAATAAATGTCACTCTGGAAACCTCTGTGTCTGTCCTTCATTTCCGACTCCTCAATGCGTTTGCGCCGCATATTCTATGATGAATATTGGTGGTTCGGTGTGTACTACCATCCCCTCACGTTTGGGCCAAGAATTCAGGGACACCCTGTATATACGTAGATTGATGTGGGAGGGGAAAGGAAATGCCGAACCTGACACTCAAGTCTTACTTTCTGGAGTCATGAAAGTTGCAACATATTCAGATACCGCTGTCCAATGACAAAAAAGGTAAAAGGTTCCGTAGATTGTCCCTATTCGATAAAGAATGGAACAATATGGAATGTGGCCTTTACTAAATGCAAAGGAAACTCGTGTATAGGGTAAAAATATAGTAAAGCCAGAAAACAAGAAAATGTTCTTTTTTACTCCAAAAAAAGAAACTTTCTGTTCATTTTCTTGCTGAAAATGTAAAACCTTGAGACGAAATTTTTATTTAAAAAAAAACTTAATGTTTACAAAACTTTGATCGTTACCAAAGCATATTTGTTTGTTAAAAGTTGTATCTTTCACTGATCATAATAATTAAGGTAGTTCTCTTCGGAAGATTCGTTTTCAGTAGGGGCGGGGGTGGCTCAGTCGGTAGAGCGCCAGGCTCGTAATCTGTAGTTCCCAGGTTCGAGTCCCAGCTGGGTCAGCGTTGAGATTTATCTCCGCCAAATTTCCCCGCCCTGCCCACGGTCAGTAGGGGACACCGATGGGCTTGAAAAGGCCGTCGTCCGTCTGATGGGACGTTAAGCCGTGGCCCCGTGTGCGGGAGAGCCATACCCTGTGCACGTTAAAGAACACGCTGGATGGCCTTGACGGGAGGCTACCATCTGTCTCCCAACAGCTGTTCCAGTGGGTCCCCTCCCCCCAACCTTCTCTGAGCCTTCGGGGGCCTTGTGGCCTGGCCATTTAGCCCATGGTGTGCAAAAAAGTGCCGCTCAGAGGTAAAAGAATCCAATCCAATAGTTTTCAGTAACAAGAAATCACAGGCATATCAAGAATCACTGTGAACAATCAAGAATAAATATGATTTGAATTGGACAATTTAGATTGCGTTCAAGTCTTTAGGAATAATATTGAAAAATTAATAAAATAATTAAAAAATAAAGTTTATATTTTTCAACATTTTTCTAAAATAATAACATATTTTTATATTATTAAATATTTTAGAAATAAAATTTTCAGTCAGTGGTTAAAAAGAAAGGTCCATTTCTTCTATTAAAAAAACAGAAGAAAAGCATCCACATTAAGAACAAGTTCTCTTCAAAAGAGACTTTCTGACAATCTCTTTAACGCTGCGCCAGCGTTGAGATTTATCTCCGCAAAATTCCCCGCCTGCCCATGGTCAGTAGGGGATAACCGATGGATTTGAAAGGCCGCTGTCCGTCGGATGAGACGTTAAGCCATGGCGTCATGTGCGGTAGAGCCATTATACTGTGTACGTTAAAGAACACGCTGGATGGCCGTGACGGGAGGCTACCATCTGTCTCTCAACAGCTGTTCTGTGGGTTCTCTCTCCCAACCTTCTCTGAGTCCTCGGGGTCTTTATGACCTGGCCATTTAGCCCATTATATGCAAAACAGTGCCGCTAAGAGGTTAAACAACCTATAAAACATATGTTTCACAGTGGAGTTCTGCTTAAAATACTAATTTAGTCACCATTAACCCTCTTATTTATACAAAGTTTTAGAAAAGATCGTGAGTGTCCGTATACTTAACTCGATTCAGAGAACCATTGTTTCCTTATTCTTGCTTACTCATTGTTGATGCCCTCGCCACCGGTCTTTTGACTAATGCGTGAAATCTTGTCAACCATGGAATTATTAACTTTATTTATTAATAATTGATTCAGGGAACCATTGTTTTCCTTATTCTTGCTTACTCATTGTTGATGCCCTTCCCACCGGTCCTTTGACTAATGCGTGAAATCTTGTCAGCCATGGAATTATTAACTTTATTTATTAATAATTGATTCAGGGAACCATTGTTTTCCTTATTCTTGCTTACTCACTGTTGAGCCCCTCACAATCTGGCACTTTGACTAATGCATGAAATCTTGTCAGCCACGGAATTATTAACTTTATTTATTAATAATTGATTCAGGGAACCATTGTTTTCCTTATTCTTGCTTACTCACTGTTGAGCCCCTCACAATCTGGCACTTTGACTAATGCATGAAATCTTGTCAGCCACGGAATTATTAACTTTATTTATGAATAATTGATTCAGGGAACCATTGTTTTCCTTATTCTTGCTTACTCATTGATGATGCCCTCGCCACCGGTCCTTTGACTAATGCGTGAAATCTTGTCAGCCATGGAATTATTAACTTTATTTATTAATAATTGATTCAGGGAACCATTGTTTTCCTTCTTCTTGCTTACTCACTGTTGAGCCCCTCACAATCTGGCACTTTGACTAATGCATGAAATCTTGTCAGCCACGGAATTATTAACTTTATTTATTAATAATTGATTCAGGGAACCATTGTTTTCCTTATTCTTGCTTACTCATTGTTGATGCCCTCGCCACCGGTCCTTTGACTAATGCATGAAATCTTGTCAGCCACGGAATTATTAACTTTATTTATTAATAATTGATTCAAGGAACCATTGTTTTCCTTATTCTTGCTTACTCACTGTTGAGCCCCTCACAATCTGGCCCTTTGACTAGTGCATGAAATTTTGTCAGCCATGGAATTATTAACTTTATTTATTAACAATTGATTCAGGGAACCATTGTTTTCTTATTCTTGCTTACTCACTGTTGAGCCCCTCACAATCTGGCACTTTGACTAATGCATGAAATCTTGTCAGCCACGGAATTATTAACTTTATTTATTAATAATTAATTCAGGGAACCATTGTTTTCCTTATTCTTGCTTACTCATTGTTGAGCCCCTCACAATCTGGCCCTTTGACTAATGCGTGAAATCTTGTCAGCCATGGAATTTTTAATTTTATTTATTAATAATTGATTCAGGGAACCATTGTTTTCCTTATTCTTGCTTACTCATTGTTGATGCCCTCGCCACCGGTCCTTTGACTAATGCGTGAAATCTTGTCAGCCATGGAATTATTAACTTTATTTATTAATAATTGATTCAGGGAACCATTGTTTTCCTTATTCTTGCTTACTAATTGTTGATGCCCTCGCCACCGGTCCTTTGATTAATGCGTGAAATCTTGTCAGCCATGGAATTATGAACTTTATTTATTAATAATTGATTCAGGGAACCATTGTTTTCCTTATTCTTGCTTACTCTTTGTTGATGCCCTCGCCACCGGTCCTTTGACTAATGCGTGAAATCTTGTCAGCCATGGAATTATTAACATTATTTATTAATAATTGATTCAGGGAACCATTGTTTTCCTTATTCTTGCTTACTCATTGTTGATGCCCTCGCCACCGGTCCTTTGACTAATGCGTGAAATCTTGTCAGCCACGGAATTATTAACTTTATTTATTAATAATTGATTCATGGAACCATTGTTTTCCTCATTCTTGCTTACTCACTGTTGAGCCCCTCACAATCTGGCACTTTGACTAATGCATGAAATCTTGTCAGCCACGGAATTATTAACTTTATTTATTAATAATTGATTCAGGGAACCATTGTTTTCCTTATTCTTGCTTACTCATTTTTGATGCCCTCGCCACCGGTCCTTTGACTAATGCATGAAATCTTATCAGCCACGGAATTATTAACTTTATTTATTAATAATTGATTCAAGGAACCATTGTTTTCCTTATTCTTGCTTACTCACTGTTGAGCCCCTCACAATCTGGCCCTTTGACTAATGCATGAAATTTTGTCAGCCATGGAATTATTAACTTTATTTATTAATAATTGATTCAGGGAACCATTGTTTTCCTTATTCTTGCTTACTCACTGTTGAGCCCCTCACAATCTGGCACTTTGACTAATGCGTGAAATCTTGTCAGCCATGGAATTATTAACTTTATTTATTAATAATTGATTCAGGGAACCATTGTTTTCCTTATTTTTGCTTACTCATTGTTGATGCCCTCGCCACCGGTCCTTTGACTAATGCGTGAAATCTTGTCAGCCATGGAATTATTAACTTTATTTATTAATAATTGATTCAGGGAACCATTGTTTTTCCTTATTCTTGCTTACTCATTGTTGATCCCCTCACAATCTGGCCCTTTGGCTAATGCATGAAATCTTGTCAGCCATGGAATTATTAACTTTATTTATTAATAATTGATTCAGGGAACCATTGTTTTTCCTTATTCTTGCTTACTCATTGTTGAGCCCCTCACAATCTGGCCCTTTGTCTAATGCATGAAATCTTGTCAGCCATGGAATTATTAACTTTATCTATTAATAATTGATACAGGGAACCATTGTTTTCCTTATTCTTGCTTACTCATTGTTGATGCCCTCGCCACCGGTCCTTTGACTAATGCATGAAATCTTGTCAGCCATGGAATTATTAACTTTATTTATTAATAATTGATTCAGGAAACCATTGTTTTCCTTATTCTTGCTTACTCACTGTTGAGCCCCTCACAATCTGGCACTTTGACTAATGCATGAAATCTTGTCAGCCATGGAATTATTAACTTTATTTATTAATAATTGATTCAAGGAACCATTGTTTTCCTTATTCTTGCTTACTCACTGTTGATGCCCTCGCCACCGGTCCTTTGACTAATGCGTGAAATCTTGTCAGCCATGGAATTATTAACTCTATTTATTAATAATTGATTCAGGGAACCATTGTTTTTCCTTATTCTTGCTTACTCACTGTTGAGTCCCTCACAATCTGGCCCTTTGACTAATGCGTGAAATCTTGTCAGCCATGGAATTATTAACTTTATCTATTAATAATTGATTCAGGGAACCATTGTTTTCCTTATTCTTGCTTACTCTCTGTTGAGCCCCTCACAATCTGGCACTTTGACTAATGCATGAAATCTTGTCAGCCACGGAATTATTAACTTTATTTATTAATAATTGATTCAGGGAACCATTGCTTTCCTTATTCTTGCTTACTCATTGTTGATGCCCTCGCCACCGGTCCTTTGACTAATGCGTGAAATCTTGTCAGCCATGGAATTATTAACTTTATTTATTAATAATTGATTCAGGGAACCATTGTTTTCCTTATTCTTGCTTACTCTTTGTTGATGCCCTCGCCACGGTCCTTTGACTAATGCGTGAAATCTTGTCAGCCATGGAATTATTAACTTTATTTATTAATAATTGATTCAGGGAACCATTGTTTTTCCTTATTCTTGCTTACTCACTGTTGAGCCCCTCACAATCTGGCCCTTTGACTAATGCGTGAAGCAAGAATAAGGAAAACAATGATTCCCTGAATCAAGATAATTATACGGACACTCACGATCTTTTTTAAAAACTTTGTATAAATAACAGTGTCAATGGTGCTTAAATTGATATTTTAAAAACAACCCACTCCACCCTGTATTGAGTGTGAGTTTTCTTTTGCTCAAATGTTGCATTTCTCAGCGTTCATTTGATCGTTTCAATAGAAACGGGTCTCAGTCCCCCAGAGGCTGTTGCATGGCCAAATGTCATCTGTCTCCATTCGTGCCAAGAGATTGAGAGCAAATGTCAAGTGAGCCATTCATTTATCGTGCAACAGCATTTTTAATGCTCCTTCTATGTGGACTTTAATTTCACACCTCCCCAACCTCTTTGGAATCAAGTTTAACTGATTGCACCAATTTCGTCCCTTTAACTGCAAAGACTCTCCATGCTCCACATAAGAGAATTACATTCCCCATGTTATTCTGCTTATCTTAAATACGTATAATTCTTACGATCGATGTCGCGGGGGTGGCTCAGTCGGTAGCGCGCCAGGCTCGTAATCTGTAGTTCCCAGGTTCGAGTCCCAGCTGGGTCAGCGTTGAGATTTATCTCCGCAAAATTCCCCGCCCTGCCCACGGTCAGTAGGGGACACCGATGGGCTTGGAAAGGCTGCCGTCCGTCGGATGGGACGTTAAGCCGTGGCCCCGTGTGTGGGAGAGCCATACCCTGTGCACGTTAAAGAACACGCTGGATGGCCTTGACATGAGGCTACCATCTGTCTCCCAACAGTTGTTCCAGTGGGTCCCCTTCCCCAACCTTCTCTGAGCCTTCGGGGTCCACGTGACCTGGCCATTTAGCCCATGGTGTGCAAAAAGTGCCGCTCAGAGGTAAAACAACCCAAACCTTACGATCGACCGACTTTAATTTCCACACCCCCTTTTGGCAGATGGAAAGGGGTGAAGCATAGTTTATATTAGTCTATGACACTCTACATGCCACAGTCATTTAATATACACTGCACGACATTGAAATTGCCCCACCCAGAAGAAGTGAGGGGATAGAGGTGAAATGTAGCACACACCTAGCAATACATATTGGCATACCATGATTTAATTTGCAGCCACTTACAATAGTTAGAAGATAAGATAATGCAGCACGATATGACTGCCTCAATAGATGGTTGCACCGCCGTGAACGGCAATACAGGCAGCAATACGGCGTGACATGGAGTCATACAGTCGACGGATATTGTCCTGAAGAATTGCACATCAAGCAGCGTTGACATGTTCCCATAATTCATCGAGATTCTGTGCCGGCCAGTGAGAGGATTGCACACGTCGTCCAATGAGGTCCCACAGATTTTCTATTGGAGATAACTCTGGAGATCGTGCTTGCCATGGCAATACTTGAACATGTTGCAAACATTGTCTGGAGACCCTAGCAGTGTGTACATGGGTGTTGTCATGCTGGAAAATGGGCTGCAGAACTGTGCTAACATATCATGCAGCTGTCAGTGTTCCCATGCTGCGGACAAGAGATGACCTGCTGTCATATCCAATAGCACCCTATATCATTATGCCTGGCTGATGGGCGGTGTGTCCGTCACGAACAAAAGTTGGATCTGTCCTCTCACCAGTTTGTCGCCATACACAGACCCATCGATCGTGAGCACTCAGACAGAAACGGGATTCATCATTAAACACAACAGTGTTCCATTCATGACCCCAGTTTACACGACTTCGGCACCAAGCCAGACGAGCGCTGCGATGGTTTGCAGTCATTGGCAGTCGACGTAACAGTTGCCTAGAGCGCAGGTGTGCCTCATGCAACCTTCGGTTTATCGTTCAGGTCGTTGTGGGGACATCCACGGCTGCTGACACAGCCCGTCGAATATCGCCTGTCGTGTTCTGTGGTGACGAACGAGCATGCCAAACAATGCGCCTATCAAGCCGTGCTGACGTCTGTCAGACAGCACCACTTCCTCTGCGAAGCACGCTAGAACCTTCATTTCGCCACTGTTGCCAACAGCGTCCAACAGTTCGTGCATCCCGATGAACATGGGCAGCGACACGACGTGTAGTCCATCCAGCTTCACATAGGACTATAATTCTTCCTCTCTCAAAAGCATCGAAATGGTGATAAACCTGCCAATGGGGTGTACCAGGCATTTTCGGCCTTCGCCGAACAATTTCCAAGCGGAACCACCTAATCTCAACCGTTCGCACGACTTCCACTACATAAACACAATACCATCCCTGTTCCTTCCTGCACCTTTTATCTCTTGAGCCACACACGTCATTGGCTCCGGATTATCATCATTTGCATATCTCAAATGCGCACACCCACACTTCTATTTCCATGATTTTTGCGACATGTCCTTCTGGGTGGGGCACTTTCAATGTCGAGCAGTGTATTCTGAAGAAATTATATTTTTATCTTGTTAATTTCACTTTTGAGGAATTCAGTTACTTTTTAGCTTTGAGGAAATTTTACTCCGTTTCCGCTAATTGCTGCTCTAAATAAATGAATGATCTAACGCCACTCATTTCAGCATTGAAGAAATTATGTTTCTGTGACTCTAACTCTAGATTTGCTGGAATTCCTGCTCGTTTTCATTTTGTAGGAATTACTCTCCTATACGCGCTAATTCAAATCTCATCGGGATTTAGTTTCCAGCAGATTAGGAGCCAAGGACCGACAACGATCTAATCCATTATACGAGAGATAGAGAGAGTTGTTGAAACTAATGGAAAGTTGCAGTTCCTGAAAGAAACATTTATTTGACAGCCAAAGAAACCGCAGCGAAGCTAAGCATTAAATACGGACACAAACATCGACGCAGATGAAAGAGCGTAGACAAGAAAAAACTTCTTCCTCTGTCTCGTCCTTTAACGGCAGAGTCTCAAACTCAGCTAATAACTTGACGCCACCTGGCAGCCGCGGCTAGGGAGAGCTGCCATGCAATGTGAGCTAGGGCGCCCATTCCCCGTCAGCTTCCCAACACCTCTTCTCCCTCTCAGCCGCAGTCCTAGTGCGACACACATGGAGAAGCGGATGTTCACACAAGGGACATACTCTGTCAGGGAAGGCAAATCAAATAACAGTCACTGTTTCAGGAGTTTTCGCATTCTCGCTGACGTTTCGGAGAGAGAGAAAAAAATACGTTGGTAGAGACCGAAGAATTCAAGGAGTTGTTAAATAAAGGAATACATACTCTTGGGGAGGGGGGAGGGGATAAAACAAGCATCAAGACACGCGTCACGTTACGATGGTTCGTTCGTTTTGTAATTCCTTTGTTTAATAGATTGTAAACATTAATACTTTTCTGAGATAAGACGAATAATATGTTTGTGAAAGTAGAATGCGTTACAATTCCCAATTCTCATTGTATTAGAGATATAAACAATGCTCTAGAGCAGGGGTTCTGAACGTGGGGTACGCAGCAAAAGTTTTTGGGGTACGCCGTGAGAGCTCAAAGGTCGCTAGATATAGTAAAAAAAAGTCGCTAAGTTGCAACACTGCTACTGGTTTTTCCTCTTTAACTGCTTTAAAATATAAATATAGGACCATGCTGGATGTTGAAGATGACTTGCCACTCTAACTTAAGAAGATAACTCCAACCACAGAAGAAATGTGCAAGCGTAAACAAGCGCAACCATTTCACTGATTACCCAGTAAAATGTTTATAATTTTCTAAGATTTGTTAAATTGTTTAGGTCATTTTTTGTGTTTATCGATATATGCAACTTATGAATACAAAATTTAATGTGTATATATATATGTGTGTGTTTTATTTTATTCCCATTGTTATACTATAACTATAGTTTTATCTATCTATACAAGGGGTACGCCAGTTACATACACATTTCCAGGGCTACGTGAAGCATAAAAGGTTGAGAACCACTGATATATATGTTTTATTTTATTCCCATTGTTATACTATAACTATAGTTTTATCTATCTATACAAGGGGTACGCCAGTTACATACACATTTCCAGGGGGTACGTGAAGCATAAAAGGTTGAGAACCACTGATATATATGTTTTATTTTATTCCCATTGTTATACTATAACTATAGTTTTATCTATCTATACAAGGGGTACGCCAGTTACATACACATTTCCAGGGGGTACGTGAAGCATAAAAGGTTGAGAACAATTGATATATATGTTATATTTTATTCCCATTGTTATACTATAACTATAGTTTTATCTATCTATACAAGGGGTACGCCAGTTACATACACATTTCCAGGGGGTACGTGAAGCATAAAAGGTTGAGAACAATTGATATATATGTTATATTTTATTCCCATTGTTATACTATAACTATAGTTTTATCTATCTATACAAGGGGTACGCCAGTTACATACACATTTCCAGGGGGTACGTGAAGCATAAAACGTTGAGAACCACTGAGATATATATATATTATTTTATTCCCATTTTTATACTATAACTATAGTTTAATCTATCTATACAAGGGGTACGCCAGTTACATACACAATTCCAGGGCTACGTGAAGCATAAAAGGTTGAGAACCACTGATATATATGTTTTATTTTATTCCCATTGTTATACTATAACTATAGTTTAATCTATCTATACAAGGGGTACGCCAGTTACATACACATTTCCAGGGCTACGTGAAGCATAAAAGGTTGAGAACCACTGATATATATGTTTTATTTTATTCCCATTGTTATACTATAACTATAGTTTTATCTATCTATACAAGGGGTACGCCAGTTACATACACATTTCCAGGGCTACGTGAAGCATAAAAGGTTGAGAACCACTGATATATATGTTCTATTTTATTCCCATTGTTATACTATAACTATAGTTTTATCTATCTATACAAGGGGTACGCCAGTTACATACACATTTCCAGGGGGTACGTGAAGCATAAAAGGTTGAGAACCACTGATATATATGTTTTATTTTATTCCCATTGTTATACTATAACTATAGTTTTATCTATCTATACAAGGGGTATGCCAGTTACATACACATTTCCAGGGGGTACGTGAAGCATAAAAGGTTGAGAACAATTGATATATATGTTATATTTTATTCCCATTGTTATACTATAACTATAGTTTTATCTATCTATACAAGGGGTACGCCAGTTACATACACATTTCCAGGGGGTACGTGAAGCATAAAACGTTGAGAACCACTGAGATATATATATATTATTTTATTCCCATTTTTATACTATAACTATAGTTTAATCTATCTATACAAGGGGTACGCCAGTTACATACACAATTCCAGGGCTACGTGAAGCATAAAAGGTTGAGAACCACTGATATATATGTTTTATTTTATTCCCATTGTTATACTATAACTATAGTTTAATCTATATATACAAGGGGTACGCCAGTTACATACACATTTCCAGGGCTACGTGAAGCATAAAAGGTTGAGAACCACTGATATATATGTTTTATTTTATTCCCATTGTTATACTATAACTGTAGTTTTATCTATCTATACAAGGGGTACGCCAGTTACATACACATTTCCAGGGGGTACGTGAAGCATAAAAGGTTGAGAACCACTGGTATATATATATTATTTTATTCCAATTTTTATACTATAACTATAGTTTAATCTATCTATACAAGGGGTACGCCAGTTACATACACATTTCCAGGGCTACGTGAAGCATAAAAGGTTGAGAACCACTGATATATATATTTTATTTTATTCCCATTTTTATACTATAACTATCGTTTAATCTATCTATACAAGGGGAACGCCAGTTACATACACATTTCCAGGGCTACGTGAAGCATAAAAGGTTGAGAACCACTGATATATATGTTTTATTTTATTCCCATTGTTATACTATAACTATAGTTTAATCTATCTATACAAGGGGTACGCCAGTTACATACACATTTCCAGGGCTACGTGAAGAATAAAAGGTTGAGAACCACTGATATATATGTTTTATTTTATTCCCATTGTTATACTATAACTGTAGTTTTATCTATCTATACAAGGGGTACGCCAGTTACATACACATTTCCAGGGGGTACGTGAAGCATAAAAGGTTGAGAACCACTGATATATATACAGGGTGTTTCAGAATTCATCATCAATATTTAGTGGGGAGGAAGGGAATAAGAAAAGAAAGAGATTTCACATAGGAAAGTATGGGGGCAGACGAACGCATGGTGGTGTAGAGGGCGCTGTGTGTACACACCTCTCATACAGAAGCACAGCTGTTTGACGCGTGCAGTCAGTTGTCATTCGACAAGGTGAATTTGCAGAAGTAACATGAACCGGTATACGTGGAATGAATGTGCAGATATGCATGTAACTTACGGTGCGGCAGGAGAAAGATGTCTTCGAGCCAGGCAATTGTATGCAGCGCGCTTCCCAAACCGGCGTGTGCCACAGCATCAAATGTTTTCACGTATTCATCGCCAACTGCGTGAAACAGGATCGTTTGCTGCTAGTAATGTTAATCGATGGAGGCGCAGATCGGCACGGACAGTAGCAGTAGAGGAAGCTGTCCTACAGGAAATCGAGGAACAACCTGGTGCTAGCACACGAGGTATGGCTAGGCAGTTTGGAATTTCGCAAGCAACAGCGTGGCGGATATTACACGATGAAGGGTTACATCCGTTTCATCTGCAAAGAGTGCAATTATTGGCAGCAGACGACCATCCCAAGCGTGTTATTTTTTGTCAGTGGTTCATGCAGAGAACAGCCGTTGATCCCAATTTCCCAACGTATGTTCTTTTCACCGATGAGGCGTTGTTCACTCGAGAGGGTGTCTTCAACACACACAATTGGCATGTACTATCATCAGAACCCACACGGTACAAGACCTGGAGCTGCGCAACAACGTTTTGCTGTCAATGTGTGGACTGGGATTGTCGGTGACTGTTTGTTGGGCCCGTATTTACTACCATCCCGTTTGGATGGTGCCAAGTACCTAACATTTCTTCAGACTGTGTTACCGGACCTTCTGAACGAGGTTCCTGATGGTAGTCTCCGGCGAATGTGGTTTCAGCATGACGGCGCTCCTGCACATTTCGCAAATGCTGTGCGTGCTTACCTATGCAGACAGTTTGGTGGTCAATGGATTGGCCGCGGTGGACCGGTTTCTTGGCCACCACGTTCACCGGATTTATCTCCAATCGATTTCTTTGTATGGGGTGCTATGAAAAACATGGTATACGAGACCCCGTTGATAGTGCTATGGATCTTGTAGCACGCATATCAGTTGCTGCCTCAAACATCCGGGAAATGCCAGGCATCTTCCACAGGGTCCAGCTGTCCATGCAACGCCGTTGTGAGTCATGCATTCTAGCACAGTCGGCAGTTCGAGCACCTCTTGTAAGTCTGTACAACCAATGCAAAGAAATGTTACATGTAAGATAATAAATGTTTTTTCCTTACCACTTCCTTCTTATGTGTTCTTTCCATCATTGAACTGGGGTCATTTTGCCCTACTACATGGCATATGCGCCCATGCTTTCCTATGTGAAATCTCCTTCGTTTCTTATTACCTACCTCCCCACCACATATTGATGATGAATTCTGAATCACCCTGTATATTATTTTATTCCCAATTTTATACTATAACTATCGTTTAATCTATCTATACAAGGGGAACGCCAGTTACATACACATTTCCAGGGCTACGTGAAGCATAAAAGGTTGAGAACCACTGATATATATGTTTTATTTTATTCCCATTGTTATACTATAACTATAGTTTTATCTATCTATACAAGGGGTACGCCAGTTACATACATTTCCAGGGGGTACGTGAAGCATAAAAGGTTGAGAACCACTGATATATATGTTTTATTTTATTCCCATTTTTATACTATAACTATAGTTTTATCTATCTATACAAGTGGTACGCCAGTTACATACACATTTCCAGGGGGAACGTGAAGCATAAAAGGTAGAGAACCACTGATATATATGTTTTATTTTATTCCCATTGTTATACTATAACTATGGTTTTATCTATCTATACAAGGGGTACGCCAGTTACATACACATTTTCAGGGGGTACGTGAAGCATAAAAGGTTGATAGCCACTGATATATATGTTTTATTTTATTCCCATTGTTATATTATAACTATAGTTTAATCTATCTATACAAGGGGTACGCCAGTTACATACACATTTCCAGGGCTACGTGAAGAATAAAAGGTTGAGAACCACTGATATATATGTTTTATTTTATTCCCATTGTTATACTATAACTGTAGTTTTATCTATCTATACAAGGGGTACGCCAGTTACATACACATTTCCAGGGGGTACGTGAAGCATAAAAGGTTGAGAACCAGTGATATATATATATTATTTTATTCCCATTTTTATACTATAACTATAGTTTAATCTATCTATACAAGGGGTACGCCAGTTACATACACATTTCCAGGGCTACGTGAAGCATAAAAGGTTGAGAACCAGTGATATATATGTTTTATTTTATTCCCATTGTTATACTATAACTGTAGTTTTATCTATCTATACAAGGGGTACGCCAGTTACATACACATTTCCAGGGGGTACGTGAAGCATAAAAGGTTGAGAACCACTGATATATATGTTTTATTTTATTCCCATTGTTATACTATAACTATAGTTTTATCTATCTATACAAGGGGTACGCCAGTTACATACACATTTCCAGGGCTACGTGAAGCATAAAAGGTAGAGAACCACTGATATATATGTTTTATTTTATTCCCATTGTTATACTATAACTATAGTTTTATCTATCTATACAAGGGGTACGCCAGTTACATACACATTTCCAGGGAGAACGTGAAGCATAAAAGGTAGAGAACCACTGATATATATGTTTTATTTTATTACCATTTTTATACTATAACTATAGTTTTATCTATCTATACAAGGGGAACGCCAGTTACATACACATTTCCAGGGGGAACGTGAAGCATAAAAGGTAGAGAACCACTGATATATATGTTTTATTTTATTCCCATTGTTATACTATAACTATAGTTTAATCTATCTATACAAGGGGTACGCCAGTTACATACACATTTCCAGGGCTACGTGAAGCATAAAAGGTAGAGAACCACTGATATATATGTTTTAATTTATTCCCATTGTTATACTATAACTATAGTTTTATCTATCTATACAAGGGGAACGCCAGTTACATACACATTTCCAGGGGGTACGTGAAGCATAAAAGGTAGAGAACCACTGATATATATGTTTTATTTTATTCCCATTGTTATACTATAACTATAGTTTTATCTATCTATACAAGGGGTACGCCAGTTACATACACATTTCCAGGGGGAACGTGAAGCATAAAAGGTAGAGAACCACTGATATATATGTTTTAATTTATTCCCATTGTTATACTATAACTATAGTTTAATCTATCTATACAAGGGGTACGCCAGTTACATACACATTTCCAGGGGGAACGTGAAGCATAAAAGGTAGAGAACCACTGATATATATGTTTTATTTTATTCCCATTGTTATACTATAACTATAGTTTTATCTATCTATACAAGGGGTACGCCAGTTACATACACATTTCCAGGGGGTACGTGAAGCATAAAAGGTAGAGAACCATTGGTCTAGAGCATGGCCGTCCATCCCAAGTAAGGATCCATTAGGAGGAAAAAAACTATAATTTTAAAGAGCCGCAGAAAAAATTCTCTACTTAAAAACGAAAATATACATTTCTAATGTATTGAAAAACAAATTCATACAACTATATTTTTGAGCTTGATTAAAATAATAGTAATAAGACTTTAATGACTACCATGAATTGGTAAAATCATTCAGTTATACACTTAAAAATGTTTGGTGAAAAAAATTGGAAGAAATGAGCAAGATTCATTATGTTGATAATTTGGTTTATAAGACGCCGGCTAGACGGGCCTGGTCTAGAGCAATATCTTCCAAATAGCGTTCTGTGAAATGAAAATAAGACTTCCGCAAGAAAATGTTTAAAAAAAATGATAATTTAAATTTTTATTTTTCATATACACGAAATGCGATTTTGGTTCCTAATTAAGTGTAATTGAATAATATGCTGATCTCGTATTTTGCTTTAATACTGATTTATGATATAGGTTTTTTAGTTTCAATATACAGGGTGAATCTGAAAAAGTGGGCAAAACTTTACGGGGTGGTAGAACGCAGATATACGAGCAATATTCGTCATAGAAAGTATGGGCGGAACGCAAACGGCGAGCCGCTAGGTGACGTTGGAAATGGTATAAAAGGGTCGGTCCTCGCACCCAACGGCATTTCTACCGTGGATTGCCGAGAGGAGGCTGGTTATACTAACCACGAAATGGCGGATATGCACTTTGTATACGGTGCGGCGGACGAGAATGCAAGTGAGGCACAGAGTATCTCCTCTCCTTCTTGTGTACATTCTTTAAATGTGACAGTGGAAAACTACCTTTTAACTTCTCACCGCTTGCGTTCCGACCATGCATTCTGTGACGAATATTGCTCGTATAGCTGCATTCTACCACCCCGTAAAGTTTTGCCCACTTTTTCAGATTCACCCTGTATAAGAATATATTAAAGGTTTCGTGGCCGAATTAAATTGGGTTGTTGTGGGTTGTTTTACCTCTGAGCGGCACTTTTTTGCACACCATGGGCTAAATGGCCAGGTCACATGGACCCCGAAGGCTCAGAGAAGGTTGGGATAGGGGACCCACTGGAACAGCTGTTGGGAAACAGATGGTAGCCTCCCGTCAAGGCCATCCAGCGTGTTCTTTAACGTGCACAGGGTATGGCTCTCCCGCACACGAGGAATCGGCTTAACGTCCCATCCGACGGACGACAGCCTTTCCAAGCCCATCGGTGTCCCCTACTGACCGTGGACAGCGTGGGGAATTTTGCGGAGATAAATTTCAACGCTGACCCAGCTGGGACTCGAACCTGGGAACTACAGATTACGAGCCTGGCGCGCTACCGACTGAGCCACCCCCGCCCCTATTTCAAGAAAGGTTCCCGTGTGAATAGCGTGCTTTGCTACTGAGCTAAGGGCCTCGGTTCGAGCCCCGGGTGAGAAATGGATGTTTGTACCGCTTTTCTGCTGAGGCTCCGCCATCCTCACAGATCTTCTGCTATGTCGTATAAATTCGCAGGCTCTTGTCAGACCTCTATGGCAAGCAGCTGCTTGAGGGGGGTCTTGACTCCAGTGGGATACCAACCCACAACTATCTGCTAACATGACAGAGACAAAAACGCTCATTTAAGAAATTATTGAGTTCGGCATCTGAGTTATTATTGATATAACCTGGAACTGTAATTAATAAACGGATCGCTCAATGTACATATGCACTAAGTTACTAACTTCGTTTAGGTTGGGTTCATATTTTAATAAACCTTATTATCTCAATCTTAGTATTTTCTAAATCTATAGAATCTAATTTTCTGCATCACATAGTAAGCAAAGATTCGAGAGTACTAGAGGTAGAAATTCTGGAGATGAAAGGCTCAACCTGAAATCGTCATCATGCAGAAGAAAGCAGAGTAAAATCCGCCACTCCTAATACCTGTAGGCACGTCCTTCCTCTGGGTCGATCCCAGTTCACCCTTTTCGCTCTTCATTGGACCAACTTTTATGGACTTTTGCCCGTTCAGCTCTCGCTCGCCGGAATAGCTTCCTCGATGTTATGGCGACGTTAAATGGAAAAATCCCTTTCCTCGGACTCGCGTCGAAGCCGCACTCGAAAATGTGATTCGTTCGCTCTTTATACTCCTTCGTAAGAAAGTTAGCCACACAGACTGCTGCTGGATCTTATGCCACAATGCGCTGCCGTCTCTGCGCCCCGCTCTCTTACTTTAAAGTGATACGTGAGTCTTTCAGCTCTCTAGTTTCAGCCTCTCGTAGTTTCTCTGCAAAAGTGAAATGTTCCTTCTTTGAGTTGAGTGAAATGTGACTTTCAGTTTAGCATTTTGATTTTCTTTTGTTGTTGTCTGTGCGATCTCCTTCTTGAAGCTTCTCAGAAGAGACACGTCTCTCTTCCAGTTTCGATGCATTATTTTGACTCTGGCACTACGAAGCCCAACGGATAGCATATCGCAATTTTGAACCCTATCCACAGGAGTTCGATTCTAGATTACGAGACTTTTTTCGTCCACTTTTATGATACAAGATTTAGATCGAGGTGAGGTAGGCCAAACAGTAATGGGGTGGGGGTGGCTCAGTCGGTAGCGCGCCAGGCTCGTAATCTGCAGTTTCCAGGTTCGAGTCCCAGCTGGGTTAGCGTTGAGATTTATCTCCGCAAAATTTCCCCGCCCTACCCACGGTCAGTAGGGGACACCAATGGGCTTGAAAAGGCCGTCGTCCGTCGGATGGGACGTTAAACCGTGGCCCCGTGTGCGGGAGAGCCATACCCTATGCACGTTAAAGAACACGCTGGATGGCCTTGCCGGTAGGCTACCATCTGTCTCCCAACAGCTGTTCCAGTGGGTCCCCTCCCCCAACCTTCTCTGAGCCTTCGGGGTCCTTGTGGCCTGGCCATTTAGCCCATGGTGTGCAAAAACGTGCCGCTCAGAGGTAAAACAACCCAACCCAGCCAAACAGTACAATTACCCGTTTTTCCGGTTATTAAAACTTAAGATGTGGGTGGAAGTCCCCTTTTTTCCCTTCCTCTCAATCGAGTCCTATACCTTACAGATCTTCGACTCCATTCCGGTTATTAAAATTCTTAAGAGGATGGTTGGAAGGATTCTCTTCTCTTCATCTTTATTCCAGTCCTATACTTTTCAGATTAAAATAAACGAGCCCCGAACAAGACCCCGAGAGTAGAAGAAAATCCTCCAACTGTTATGTGGACATTTATGAGACGGCTTCCTTCTCTTTGAATATCAAGATATTTCAGTGACTTCCGGTTTTTGGCCTCTTTATTCACAAAATGTGCGGATTAATCTTTTCGTCGAATAATTATTATTCTTTAGTTTCTGCTCCTTTGTTTAGTCTGATGACTGTTAATTAATATATTCTGCAACTCATTAAATCAAAGGGTTTTAGCAACTTCCACACTAAAGGACACGGAAGTTACCTCAACATAATATCAGAAAATACCGTCACTAACGTGCCATCTAACACTGCGCTCCAGTATCCATAGCAACGGTAACAATACACTGTATGCGTTACGGGAAGCTTTCAACTATACATGATTAATGGCAGAAGTGATACAGTACACGCCAGAGAGACAAGGAAGTTAACAACGCTGAAAACTCCACAGGCCTTGTACACCTCGTTTTTCCTCCAACAGCATTCTCGCAACATCTGTTTCCTCTTCATTTTGATCGGCATCATAACACATCAAATGTCAAGGACAATTTAATTTTGTTCAATTATACAAATAAGGGCTAAAGTAGTAAACAGAGGGTTTGGCTCGGCATCCCAGTTCCAAATATTAAGTTTTGATTCTGGGTGGATCAGAATACCTGTGTACGTTAAATAGCACTGTGGATAAAAGGGATAAAGAGAAACTAACAGAAATGAAAGTGATGTTCTTTTGTTACCAAGCGAAGTTGTTTAAAAATCATCGTAGTCGATATTTATATAAATTCTCTTTAATCCGACTCGAATAAGGCGAATTTCTATACAAATTCATTTCTTCCGAATGAAACAATTCAAAATCAAACGACTGCACTACAGGAAGTGGGGCGGGAGTGGCTCAGTCGGTAGCGCGCCAGGCTCGTAATCTGTAGTTCCCAGGTTCGAGTCCCAGCTGGGTCAGCGTTGAGATTTATCTCCGCAAAATTCCCCGCCCTGCCCACGGTCAGTAGGGGACACCGATGGGCTTGGAAAGGCCGCCGTCCGTCGGATGGGACGTTAAGCCGTGGTCCCGTGTACGGGAGAGCCATACCCTGTGCACGTTAAAGAACACGCTGGATGGCCTTGACGGGAGGCTACCATCTGTCTCCCAACAGCTGTTACAGTGGGTCCCCTCCCCCAACCTTCTCTGAGACTTCGGGGTCCATGTGACCTGGCCATTTAGCCCATGGTGTGCAAAAAAGTGCCGTTCAGAGGTAAAACAACCCAACCCAACTACAGGAAGTCAATAGGGTCACTACTGGGATTAATCTCGCTAATTCTCAATCAAGAAACAGACGTGGGCGAGGACAGAAATATCGAGACGTTACCCAGAGTTCAAATTTTAATTTTCTGTTTATGCTGCAGCTGTTCCACCATTTGCACTAAGACGGTAGAAGTTAAGCCTTTTTTAGAAAGTTATGCGACGGGTGGCCACACCAAGACTTAGGAGGCTCCTGAAAGAAACGTTCTTGCAGGTGAGGAATGTTTAATAAAAATAATAAAATAATAAATACCCCCTCAAGCAGCTGCTTGCTACAGAGGTCTGACAGGAGCCTGTCAGTTTATATGCCACAGTAGAAGATCTGAGAGGATGGCAGGACCACTATGGTAAAAAATGTCTCCTAACTTGATGGGGACGCTCAATTGATAGTGCGGCAGCCTCGTATTCTGCAGTCCCCAGTTTATAGTACCAATCCTCCCAGTGGAGATTTATCTCCGCTAAACTCTCCCCTTCTTTCGTTGAAATAGGAGGACACTTTTAGGTTTCAAAAGGCCACCCTCCATTGCATGGGACGTCAAGACGTGGTCCCGTTTGTGGGAGAAAACATATCACACGCATGTTAGAGAATACGGCATATGGTCTTGATGGGAGGTTATCACCTGTCTTCTTCCAGAAGGACGACAATTCGGTGCAAAAGGAAATAGCCAGCGCAAATTTGTAATTACTAACATTAATTATAAGCAAAAAAAAAACATAAGCAAAAAATCAAAAAAAAAATCGTTTTAAGCAAAGTCGAGTTATCGTGAACAGGTGTAAAAATTAGCTGTTTTTTCCCCTCCAATAAGGGTTCTATTGATTTCTGTTTCGATCCTTTAGGAGGAGCAGAAATTAATGGAAATATGAAAATACGCTTTAAGCAGTTCGGGTTATCGAGAAGATATCTAAATATGAGCTCTTTCATTCCCGTAAATGAGTTCCATTGATTTCTGTTTCCATCCTTTAGGAGGAGCATAAATTATTGGAAATATGAAAATACGTTTTAAGCAGAGTCGAGTTGACGAGAAGATATGTAAATATGAGCTCTTTCATTCCCGTAAATGAGTTCCATTGATTTCTGTCTCCATCCTTTAGGAGGAGCATAAATTATTGGAAATATGAAAATACGTTTTAAGCAGAGTCGAGTTGACGAGAAGATATGTAAATATGAGCTCTTTCATTCCCGTAAATCAGTTCCATTGATTTCTGTTTCCATCCTTTAGGAGGAGCAGAATTTATTGGAAATATTTTAAAAAAATTTTAAGCATAGACATGTTATCGAGAAGATATGCAAATATGAGCTCTTTCATTCACATAAAGAGTTCCATTGATTTGTGTTTCAATCCTTCAGGAGGAGCAGAAATTATTGGAAATATGAAAATACATTTTAAGGAGAGTCGGGTTGTCGAGAATATACGTAAATATGAGCTCTTTCATTCCCGTAAATGAGCTCCATTGATTTCTGTTTCCATCTTTTAGGACAAGCAGAAACTAATGGAAATATGAAAATACATTTTAAGCAGAGTCGGGTTGTCGAGAAGATATATAAATACCAGCTCTTTCATTTCCGTAAATGAGTTCTATTGATTTCTGTTTCCATCCTTTAGGAGGAGCAGAATTTATTGGAAATATGAAAAAACGTTTTAAGAATAATCAGGTTATCGAGAAGATATGCAAATATGAGCTCTTTCATTCCCGTAAATGAATTGTTTTGATTTCTGTTTCCATCCTTTAGGAGGAGCAGAAATTAATGGAAATATGAAAATACGTTTGAAGCAGAGTCGGGTTGTCGAGAAGATATGTAAATATGAGCTCTTTCATTTGCGTAGATGAGTTTCATTGATTTTTTGTTTGCATCGTTTAGGAAGAGTGGAAAAATGAAAATCCGTTTTTAAGCAGAGTCAGATTATCAAGAAGTGGTTTTAAGTATAAGCTCTTTTATTTCCCTAAATGAGTTTATTGATTTCAGGTTTGCCATCTTTAGGAGTATTTGAAATGAATGGTATGAATTTCTTTTATTTCCTATTGTTTCGTTGAAAAAGATACAAAATGTATAAAAAATCCGTTTTAAGCAGAGTCGGATTATCGAGATGAAAATATTGGCTGTTCCAGTTTCCGATATGAGTTACTTTGCTTTCCAGTTGTTTCCCGTAGAAAGGATAGAAATGAATAGAAATATAAAAATATATTTTAACCAGAGTCAGATTATTGAGGACTGATATTAATATGAGCTGTTTCAATTTTTTCTATGATTTGCTTTAATTTTCGATTGTTCCGACAGAGATTTTAATTTTCGATTGTTTGAACAGCCAATGTTCCGTTTCGAAGCAAAGGGATTTTAAAGAAATTCCTTTTATTGAATATCGGATTAATGAGAATACTGATGTTTGTGTGCGGTGTAGTTTTCTGCACTGCGTTCTTTGATTTCCGTTTGCTTCATTTAGGAGAACTAAAAAGGAAATAAAATATAAAAATCCATTTTAACCAAAGTCGGATTAGCGAAAATAGACAAAAATATTGGCTGTTTCGGTATCGTGTAATGCATTCGTTTGATTTCCCATTGTTTCGCTTAGAATAAGTCACCTTTAGAACATACGCTTTATTGAAATTCGGATTAGTAAGAATACAGTTAGCCCTATACATTTTGTCTCCCGTTGCGTTTTACACTTCCACTTCATTTAGTTAGAACGGATATACTGAATAAAAAAAAGAAATCCGTTGTAGTGAAGTGTCGGATTATAGGGAGTAGACGTGAACCCTTTATTGATTCAACAATTAGCGAGATTGATTCCAATAGTGACCCCCTTTGATTTCCTGTAGTGCGATCGTTGGATTTTAGATTGCTTTATTCGGTAGAAACAGATTTGTTTACAAATTCTCCTTGTTCGAGGTCAGGCTGCGAGATCAGTGTGGCCTACTGATTTGAACTACTGTGGCTACTTTTCATTTTATTTTCTCTCCCGCTGAGGAGTGGTCAACCACACAGGGTCCTGGTGCTGACCATATACATCAACCGGAATGGGATAAGGCTTTGAGCTTGATTATGGATCCTGATTTTGCTGCACTGGTGGGTTTCTGTGGAGGGAAAATCTTCCGCTGTGTTTTCTGTTTGTTTGTGGGTTGACAGCCCCAAGTGAATAAATTCACAGGATATGTTTATCAGCTGGTGGATAATCCTGAGCAGAGGTCATCGCAGGCACCTGAACTCTTTGCTTCTATTGGCATCGTCAAATTCTACATTGGAGGAAGTCTTCCAGTGTAGATGGCTTCAGCCTTTAGTGGTGGGGGAACGGGTCTTTGCCCCATGTCTGCGATTAGGGGGCTGTTTGATATTGTCGACATTCCCTCGCTCAATAAACATAGTTTCTTTAAACATCCTACTAACCATTTTCTCTCCATAGGTAGTTGGAATGTGAGGACTTTGCACAGAGATTATTCTCTTGATGTCCTCACACAAAAATTCCACCGTTACAACTTAGACATTCTCGGCTTGCAAGTGACCAGAGCACTGAGTGTTCCTTACTTGTGCAAACGTTTCACTTCTGGGAGCTTCATGGACGACAGAAGCATCAATTTCTTCACATACTTACAGCAGAAAGGTTTTCTCCAAGACTTTTCTAAACAGTGGACAATCTGTCAACAAACTAAAAAAAAAAATTCTCTTCGATTCACAGATTAAACCTTATAAAATTCCATGAATCATGTTTCGAGACAATCCGGAGACAGGATTTTCTTCCTCAACTCTAAAAAATCCCTATTTACTCTTTCTGTACGACACTTAAATTAAAACTGAAATTGTTTACGACCCAATGGTCGACAATAGATTCTCAAGGACAGGATGATGATGATGATGGGTCTACAAGTGACCAGATGCACCAGATGTAGCTCAGGTTGGACCTCCGTTCCCATGGCTGCTTGAGGGTGATGACGATGGAGAGTGGCTTAAAATTGTTGAACTCTCTGCCAAATAACCTGAAAATTACCGCAAAACTGCCCGCCCTGCCCACGGTCAGTAGGGGATACCGATGGGCTTGGAAAGGCCGCCGTCCGTCGGATGGGACGTTAAGCTGTGGTCCCGTGTGCAGGAGAGCCATACTCTGCGCACGTTAAAGAACACGATGGATGGTCTTTGGTGGGAGGCTACCATCTGTCTCCCAACAGCCGTTCCAGTGGGTCCCCTCCCCCAACCTTCTCTGAACCTTCGGGGTCTTTGTGACCTGGCCTTTTAGCCCATGGTGTGCAAAAACGTGCCGCTCAGAGGTAAAACAACCCAACCCAACCTGAAAATTATAAATAATAAGATACAATTCTCTAAAGAAGTAAAATAAAATATCTGTTGAACGGTGGAGATTGCGACTGATGTTTTATTCATTGTATTAATTGATTGCACTGAAATAAGATATGAATAGTAGGAGAAGTTTTTAAATTACAGAGGCAGAAATTGCTATTTTTGTATATTTCTATGTTTACACGTTTATATATTGATGCATTCAGGACTGCAGGATATAGGTTTTTTAATTATCCACTTGCGAGTAAAATACTGAATCTTGTCTAAGTGGACTATGCAATTTGTATGTCTTTAATTATTGTAAAATAAATATTTAAATATAGAAGCGAAATGTTTCCTTTTCCAACTTTAACTCCATCTAACAGCGGAAATTAGAACTAATGGATGATTTTGAAAAGGCAGATACTAACATCTTGTTAGTTTCTTGTTCGAGGATACAACAATAATATTTCATTTCTTTTAAAATGAAAAGAAAAAGATTTTTTCCTCACTTCTGGGCATAAGAGATCATATCGCTACCGTCCGTATAAATCTCTTGACCACCACACACTGTCGCTACCGTCCGTATAAATCTCTTGACAACCACACCCAATCGCTACTGTCCGTATAAACCTCTTGACCACCACACCCTGTCGCTACTGTCCGTATAAACCACTTGACCATCACACCCTATCGCTACTCTCTGTATAAACCTCTTGACCACCGCACTCTGTCGCTACTGTCCGTATAAACCACTTGACCACCGCACCCTGTCGCTATTGTCTGTGTAAACCTCTTGACCACCGCACCCTGTCGCTACTGTCCGTATAAACCACTTGACCATCACACCCTGTCGCTACTGTCTGTATAAATCTCTTGATCACCGCACCCTGTCGCTACTGTCTGTATAAACCTCTTGACCACCGCACCCTGTCGCTATGTCTGTATAAACCACTTGACCATCACACCCTGTCGCTACTCTCTGTATAAACCTCTTGACCACCGCACCCTGTCGCTACTGTCCGTATAAACCACTTGACCACCGCACCCTGTCGCTACTGTCTGTATAAACCTCTTGACCACCGCACCCTGTCGCTACTGTCCGTATAAACCACTTGACCACCGCACCCTGTCGCTACTGTCTGTATAAACCTCTTGACCACCGCACCCTCTCGCTACTGTATAAATAAACTGTTTGACCACCAAGCCCTATCACTACTGTCCGTATAATCCTCTTGACTACCACAACCTGTCGCTACTGTCCGTATAAATCTCTTGACCACCGCACCCTGTCGCTATTGTCTGTGTAAACCTCTTGACCACCGCACCCTGTCGCTACTGTCCGTATAAACCACTTGACCATCACACCCTGTCGCTACTGTCTGTATAAATCTCTTGATCACCGCACCCTGTCGCTACTGTCCGTATAAACCACTTGACCATCACACCCTGTCGCTACTGTCCGTATAAACCACTTGACCATCACACCCTGTCGCTACTGTCTGTATAAATCTCTTGATCACCGCACCCTGTCGCTACTGTCTGTATAAACCTCTTGACCACCGCACCCTGTCGCTATGTCTGTATAAACCACTTGACCATCACACCCTGTCGCTACTCTCTGTATAAACCTCTTGACCACCGCACCCTGTCGCTACTGTCTGTATAAACCTCTTGACCACCGCACCCTGTCGCTACTGTCCGTATAAACCACTTGACCACCGCACCCTGTCGCTACTGTCTGTATAAACCTCTTGACCACCGCACCCTCTCGCTACTGTATAAATAAACTGTTTGACCACCAAGCCCTATCACTACTGTCCGTATAATCCTCTTGACTACCACAACCTGTCGCTACTGTCCGTATAAATCTCTTGACCACCACACCCTGTCGCTACTGTCTGTATAAACCCCTCGATAACCACACCCCTATCGCTACTGTCCATATAAACCTCTTGACCACCACACCCTGTCGCTACTGTCCATATAAACCTCTTGACCACCACACCCTATCCCTACTGTCCATATAAACCTCTTGACCACCACACCCTGTCGCTACTGTTCGTATAAACCTCTTGACCACCGCACCCTGTCGCTACTGTCTGTATAAACCCCTCGATAACCACACCCTATCGCTACTGTCCATATAAATCTCTTGACCACCGCAATCCATCGCTACCGTTTGTATAAACCCCACCACGCTCTATCGCCAAAATTTCAAATTTCTGGCGTAAATAAATCGTTTGCAATATTTGTTTAAATTTCGCCATTTTGCTACCATTATGGAGTCCTATTAAAGTTACTGGCAGATTGAAAAAACGCGAATTGTGATATTTCATCAATACCTATCCAACCCAAAAATAATTCTTATATTATCTCTAAAAACAAAGAAGTTGAAAGTGTACAGACGGACAGACAAATGAAAAAGTTAAAAAAAATCTCGTTTTTCCTTTTCAAAAAACAGGTCTAAAAACCTTGCTTCAGATCGTTATGGTATTGGACCTACCTCAATTGAACCAAACCTTGCTTATGCCAATTGTTATTAACTCAGAAGGTTAATCTTTTCTAGTCTCAATCCCAGCTACCAATGACAGAACATGTCTTTCCTCCCACCCCATTTTGCTATTGTCTTTTGATATCAATAATTATCATTAAATGAGATGAGTGTAAGGATTATATAATTAATTTTAATTTCCCCGCCACTTTTAGTCGTTTCTTTTTTAAAATAAAATTCTTCAGGTTCCTTTCAGATAAAACCTTTCATGATCCTCAAAGTTTGCGCAATTGTTGCATTAACACACTACTAATTAAGCATCGTACCTGGGTCAACGCAAAAACCACACGTTAGCCCAAAGCATGTGCAAAACCTAGTTTATCTTTAAAAACATGCTAATGAAATAAAATATCAAACGTTATTTTTGAAAGCTTGAAGAGTAGCCAATTAATTTTTTCATTGTTAAATACTTAAGAATTATACTTAAGTTAATTAAAATATATTTTTAAGAATTTCAGAACCGTTGTTAACACTCATGAATGCTATGTTTGCATAAAAAGAGCGCACTCGATACAAAAAAGGTGAAAAATAAAGTGAAGACGGAAAGAATTAGCGCTAAGTAGATAGCATTGACCAGTGCAAATGGATTTTTGATAAGAAGTTACGCTCCCAAGCAGTTTGAAGAATAAGCAGATAATTTACGCTAAAAGTTTTGTAATGAGTAGCTGCTCACAACAGATACCGTAGAGATAGACAGATAAATAGATATGTGCTGAAAGTACTTTTTTTGCCGTTAAGGAAAAAAAAAATATGAAGATAAACGCTAGATAGCCTAATGGTTTTCTCAAGGTATAGAATAGCAGGAGTCTTTTAATGGAATTTCACAAAGTTGACCAATAAAACCACCAAATATCTGCCACATGCTTTTCTCATCAGATCGATAATTTATTTGCAGTATTTCCCCAGTAAACAAGGGAAGCTCTCTTACTAAGGTTTCCCATTAAAGATCTTCAGTTAGATGAAAAGAGTATCTGAAGAATTCTTCGATCAATCAAGTCGCTTCTTTGCTCCTCTTAGACGTTACCTAGTTCTTCAACCGCAAGAGCAGAAAAAAAAAGAGTAGAAAACAAATAAAATCAGAACTACTCCTTCGGACACGTATGCCATTTACATAGTCAAATCGCGTGCGTTCAGCCGAACGTGTCATAAAAATAACTTTCAGAACGTGGGATGCTACTGGTGGTGGGTAAAATGGTTTTAGGAACTCCCAAGTTTGCATGAATAAAACGGAGAACACAATAAATAGAGTGCCGGGATCGTTAACGAAGTTTTTTGTTTCCTCCTCCCGTCTTAGGAGGAAACATTATTTTTACCTCGCCTATCTGCATGCTGCGATGGAAAATAATGTGTAAACGTACTTATGCGGCAAGAAAAAACAAAGTACGGGTACATGTGTGTTGTCTACGAAATGATCTACGTTGGAACATCAAGATTGTGTTTTGCTCTTGTCTGAGAACCGACAATGCTCCCGAGAAATTGGAAAACGGATGCTGTGTTACATTTTAAGTACGATGGAATGGGATTCTGTATTCTTTTTTTCACTCTTGTTTTTCTCTGCTGGTGTTTGTGAGAACCACCGGCCAGTTTGAGTTGGAATCTGCCAGAAGTGACAAGGAGGAAAAGAATGGCAGGAGTTTTAGCAAAGTTGTTGCATGGAGGCTTGCCATTAGTGAGTCTTGTGCCCGCACGCTGCTCTTTGCCACACGGGCAGCAGCACAACATCGACGATAACGTCACGCCACAGTGAAAATGACGTCATTCCTCCGACTTCACTGTCGTGACAGTTGTGGTTAACGCAGATGTCAGTTTTCGGCAGTTTCGCGCACACGGTGAGGTACTTTAGGTATGGAAAAAATCGTTTAAAGACCCTAGGGCAAGTTTTTGGCAGATGGTTTATTTTCTTTTACAACTATGACGTTTTATAGAATACTTAACGAAAATGAAAAATGTCTTAACATCTCTAGGATTCTACACCGGTTGAATGCTAATCCTGAAATGTTATAGAAATAAAAGGAAATTAGTTCTCAATAAAAAATGGCCGTAGCGGTGTAATGAAAAAATTTATAATCCGTGAATTAATTTAAATTCAAATTGTGAAACATTGTTGAATTGAAATTGTGTCTATAAGGATCGAATTCGTTTGCTGCTGAACGGCACTTTTTTTGCGCATTAAATGGCCAGGTCATAAGGACCCCGAAGACTCAGAGAGGGGTGGAAGGAAAGGATCCACTGGACAGCTGTTAGGAGACAGATGGAACATTTCCGATAAGACCTACAATGGGTTCTTTAATATGCAAAGTGTATCCTGCACACGGAGCCACGGCTTAATGTTGCATTCGAAGGACGCTCTCCCCTTTATCACTTGGGGGCAGGACAGGTCTAGAGGAGAAAAATATTTAATGCAGGTACAACATTCGAGACTCGAACCTGGGAACCATCAGATTACAAGCCTCGAGCGCTGTATTGGCTCAGTTGGTAGCGTTGGGTTGTTTTATCTCTGAGCGGCACTTTTTTGCACACCATGGGCTAAATGGCCAGGTCACATGGACCCCGAAGGCTCAGAGAAGGTTGGGGGAGGGGACCCACTGGAACAGCTGTTGGGAGACAGATGGTAGCCTCCCGTCAAGGCCATCGAGCGTGTTCTTTAACGTGCACAGGGTATGGCTCTCCCGCACACGGCGCCACGGCTTAACGTCCCATCCGACGGACGGCGGCCTTTCCAAGCCCATTGGTGTCCCCTACTGACCGTGGGCAGGGTGGGGAATTTTGGGGAGATAAATCTCAACGCTGACCCAGCTGGGACTCGAACCTGGGAACTACAGATTACGAGCCCGGCGCGCTACCGACTGAGCCACCCCAGTTGGTAGCGAAGCTAGGCTCAATAAACCAAAGATAAAAGTTCCCACTGTCGAGTCCCACCGATGTCAGCGTCGATTCATTTCCGTACCTCTGCCCTCAGTCAAAAAGGCGACAACGATGGGCTTGGAAAGTTCACTGCCAGTAGGATAGGACACAAAGCCGTAGCCCTACGTGCAGGAGAGCAATACCATTTACACGTTGAAGAACACGCTGGATGGCATTCGTAGGATCTCTCTCCTTAGTCCAGAAGGTCCCTTCCAACAATTTTCTCTGAGCCCTTGTAGCCTGACCATTTAGCCCACTTTGCGCAAAAAGTGCAGTCAGAGGAAAAAGAACCGACCCTTGAGCGCTACCGACTGTCAACTCACGCTGGAAATCTCTAAGGTTATTTTGTTGCACAATTTGTAAAGTTTTGAAGATTTTGACTTTTTAGTCTGAGGCAAGAGAACACTGAATAGCTGTTAGTGGTAGATGGTATTCTTCTATCAAAGTTACCCAGCATGCAACAAATCTTTCTTGCTTTATCCGTCGTGGGGCACTATTTTGCCAGCTGGGTCAGCGTTGAGATTTATCTCCGCAAAATTCCCCGCCCTGCCCACGGTCAGTAGGGGACACCGATGGGCTTGGAAAGGCCGTCTTCCGTCGGATTCGACGTTAAGACGTGGTCCCATGTAGGGGAGAGAGAGAGAGAGACACATACCCTGTGCATGTTAAAGAACACACTGGATGGCCTTGACGGGAGGCTACCATCTGTTTCCCAAAAGCTGTTCCACTGGGTTCCCGCCCCCAACCTTCGGGGTCCATGTGATCTGGCCATTTAGCCCATGGTGTGCAAAAAAGTGCCGCTCAGAGGTAAAACAACCCAACCCAAGCACTATTTTTGCTGCGTAACAGATTAAATGGTTAGATCAAGGAGCCCACTGGACAACTGTTAGAGAAACAGATTGAAACTTCCAAGAAAGAGCATTTCAGATAGGACATGAAACTGCATTATAGGTTCCCTCTGATGGACGAATTTGCATGCCTGTCTTTTCCTATCGACGGTAAATGGAAAAGAATCTGAAAGGTAGTACCGTTTGAACTCGAATTTGCGATTATCAGATTATGAGCGTGCTCGAATTACATTGTTAGCTGTGGCATCTCGCGTTCCAATTTATGTTTTAACATATTCCTTAGGGGCAGGGGGTGGCTCGGTGGTAGCGCTCCAGGCTCGTAATCTGTAGTTTCCAGGTTCGAGTCCCAGCTGGGTCAGCGTTGAGATTTATCTCCGCAAAATTCCCCGCCCTGCTCACGGTCAGTAGGGGGCACCAATGGGTTTGGAAAGGCCGCCGCCCGTCAGATGGGACGTTAAGCCGTGGCTCCGTGTGCGGGAGAGCCATACCCTGTGCACGTTAAAGAATACGCTGGATGGCCTTGACGGGAGGCTACCATCTGTATCCCAACAGTTGTTACAGTGGGTCCCCTCTCCCAACCTTCTCTGAGTGCTCGGGGTTCTTGTGACCTGGCCATTTAGTGCAAAAAAAGTGCCGTTCAGAGGTAAAACAACCCAACCTATGTTCCTTATATTTTTCACCATACCAGTAAAAACTATTCATTAGTTTTTCAACATTTAAGACCATTTTAATATGCGTTCGCAAGTGGAGGGTGGGGTGGGGGACCCTTCTACCTCTAGGAATGTCTTCTTTTGCTCTAGAAAAACTGTCGGATTACTTGTTTTTCTGAATTGTATTATGATGGCTTTACACGATTAAATTTTTGTTAACGTAGCTGTATTTAAATAAGTTATTGGAAACTTTTAAATTTTCGTATGGTTTGACATTAGGTGCCACGCCCGCTATCTAAAAAATAGCAATGCCCAAATTGATATGGCAGCTATGCACTTCGTTTCATCTTCAGAAGAAAGAATACACTGAGATGCCAGTTTATTAGGTACAGCTACCTAGTAAGGTCTCCTTTGACCTTCAGAACAGTCCGAATTCGTCGGAGCATGGAATTTACAAGATGCTGGAATGTTCTAACATGCGGAAATGATTGTGTCGTTCAGTTGCTGCTACCTCCTTCACTGTATGCTTGATGTGGTACATCTCACTGTATGGATGATTCTTGCCAGTCTCCTTCGATCCGCAAGTCGTTATCATCTATAGCAGTGATTCTCAACCTTTTGCAGCACAGTCTCGATACAAACAGCTCTATCACCTCCTTCTAAAAACGGTCCGATACGGTTTAGATTTGAGGACTGTGCAGGCCAATGAAGAAAGAAAAACTCGTCGCCATGTTCTTGGGACCATTCTGTGACAATACGTGCCTTGTGAGTAGGCGCATTATCATGCTGAACGTGCCCGAGTGAAAAAATGTAGACATGAAAGGATGAACTTTGTCAGCAACGATGTTCAAAAATACTCAGTGGCGTTCAGATGCCTTTCTAGGAGTATCAGGAGACTTAATGATGCTAGCTAAACATTCTCACACCATCACACTTCCACCACCGGCTTGTACTATTGACACCAAACAAGATGGCTCCATGGCCTCACGTTGCTAGCACCAAATTCTGATCCTTCCATTAGTAAGATGCAAAAGGACCCTAGATTTGTCCAACCAAGCTACCTTTTTTGTTCTCAGCGCTGAAGTGCCGATGCTCCTGCGGGCACTGGAGACGCCCTTTTGTGTTCTTCGCTGACATCAGCATTTGTTGTAGGCCATTCGCGACAAGGTCCAATATGTGGTGTTTGGAGATGACCTTCTGCACATCAATGTTTATTTCTGCTTTGATTTGTCAGGTTGTGGCCAGTCTCCTTTATCCTGCTGATCCGCAAGCCGTTTTCATCTATAGGATCGCAAATCACTGGTAGCCACACACCTGTCGGGAGACAGATGGTAGCCTGCCATCAAGCGTATTCTTGCACAGGGTATGGCCATCCCACAAGCGGGGTCACAGCTTGTCCCATCCGACAGACAACGGCCTTTACAAGTCCATTAGTGTCCCCTACTGACCATGGGCAGGGCGGGGAATTTTGCGAAGATAAATCTCAATGCTGGCCCAGGTGAAACTCGAACGCGAGAACTTCAGATTATGAGCCGGGCGTGCTAACGACTGAGTCACCTCTGCCCCGCCGTTTGGGTGATACGAGAACTGGCACACCTAGCATCAACTATCATGCCATATTCAAAGTCACTCGTTTTGCCCATTCTGATGCTCAAAGAGCTTGTCTGCCTGATTTATACCGCCACTGCGATGACGTGACGTATCACGTGTTGGAATGAACCATTTATGTCATGAGGGTTGGGTACCTAATAATTATTGACGATCCTCATTTATGTGACGAGGGATGGTCCATCTCACTGTATGCTTGATGTTGTATGAGAAACCAGGACAAGCCCAATAGATCTTCATGGTTATCTCCAGCCTTGTAGAGAGGAGTACCCTTTTCCTCTTTTAAACACAAATATCAAGTGTACCAAAAATTAATAATTTTTTGATTTAACGAAGTATGTATATGTAATCTTCATTTTTTTCTTTACATTTCTTTTCCTTCGTGAAGTACATTATTGTTTTCATTAATATGAAAAAATTGCATGCATTTTCAATAAGTTTAATTGTATGATAGCTGTACCAACAACTGCTCTTGGGGCGGAGGTGGCTCAGTCAGTCGGTAGCGCGCCAAGCTCACAATCTGCAGTTTCCAGATTCGAGTCCCAGTTGGGTTAGCGTTGAGATTTATCTTTGCAAATCTCCCCGCTCTGCCCACCGTCACTAGGGGGCACCGATATGCTTGGAAAGGCCGCCGCCCGTCGGATGGGATGTTAAGCCGTGGCTCCGTGTGCGGGAGAGCCATACCCTGTCCACGTTAAAGAACACAGTGGATGGCCTTGACGGGAGGCTACCATCTGTCTCCCAACAGCTGTTCCAGTGGGTCCCCTCCCCCAACCTTCTCTGAACCTTCGGGGTCCATGTGACCTGGCAATTTAGCCCACGGAGTGCAAAAAAGTGCCGCTCACAGGTAAAACAACCCAACAACTGCTCTCATTAATGAATGGCTTGCTCCAAACATTTCTATCTTGAAATGCTGATTTTTTCCCCGCTCCCAGAAGAAACTGCTGCCAACGCCAATGATCTCATTTAAAACAAACAGGCCACCGCAAATGACTAAGCGAAAAAGAGTTAGAAGGATTCCTGTGCACTTGTTCTGTGTTATACTGAACTAGATACAGCAGCTTTTAAAATTATTTGTAGTGATAAAAATGAATTTACTAAGAAACAGCAGCATTAAAAACTATATTTTAACTACACTGGGGCTCAAAATTAAAGGATAATCGACAAAAACTTGTATAGCTGCTGATATATGTAAAAGAATGCACCGAAAATGGGCCACATGGAAAATGCACTACGCGCATTTACAGTTGCCGTACATAGGCCTGAATATGCAAATTAGGAATGCGTTAAAAAGACACGCGAGTCTACTCGCAGCTTATAGCTGTTCTAGGCAACTCTTGCTTTCACTTCAGTGGCACGTCGAGCTATATCCCGAAGACATCTTATGGATGATTTTTAGCGGTGGACAGCGATTGGAAGGATAGAAGGTCCCAGATGGAAGTTTCCAGAGCAATGAAAAAGTTCAACAACAAAGGATGTTCGTCACTGATCAGGATAAGACCATCCAAGAACCACAATTGCTGCAGACGATCGCTATACTAGTCTTACTGCCAGAAGGAACACAGTGATGGCCGCTAGGCAACTGTCTTTGGAGCTTGCAACAGCTACAGGAACGAAGGTTTCAAGATAAACAGTTTAGAAGAGACTTCGTGTGCAATGCCTTTATGCCAGGAGACCTGTTATTTCTGTGTAATTCCCATTACCGGTTAGCTCGTTTAACGTGGAGTCGCCAACATCACACTTGGAGTCTAAACCAGTGGGTGCATGTTATGTTCACAGATGAATCGCGATTGAGCTCAAGTACTGATGCGTGATGTATTCACATCTAGAGAGAACCAGGGACCCGCAGTTGTCCCACGAACATTAGAGAATGGGACTACTCTGGTGGCTGTGGCGTGATGGTTGGGGCAGGAATCAAGACGAATGGGCGTACAGAACTGCACAAACCCATATGTTAGGTCATTCCAGGGAGCCATAGGTCCAGATTTCATTCTTATGGTCGCCCTCATCGAGCTCACGTGGTCGACGATTTTCTCAAAGAGAAAGACATTCCCTGCATGGAGTGGCCACCCAGATTGGCAGACCCACCGCATTGGAGCTCACCAGCCCCCTCCCAGAACACTCCACGAACTCACAACAGCATTTGTTGAGTGTTCATTAATCCCTCAAGACCTCATCAATACCCTCATAAATACTACGAGTCGTTGATTGAGCTGCATGGCTGTCAGGGGTGATCATATTCCATATTAACATATCGCATGTCGTACATAACAGATTATATTCCATGGACTGCTCTTTCATGTCAATTTCAGGATTATGATCTTAACATATGCACATTATATGATTATGAATTTCTTCTGCTTGATTTACATTTGTAATGGAATAATAAACCTCTTTACCAAATTTCACTGCATTCCGTTAAAAATATTTCGAGTTGTGTATGAATTTATACATTATCCTTGAATTTTGAGCATGTATTTTTGCAAAACAATGACGGAAAATGAGGAACTGGGATAAATAACACATTTCTGCATACGACTCTCATTTGGGAATCAGTTTTATTGCTGTTTCTGCACTCTTGACTTATACACTGAATGGACAAATTATTATATACACCCGAATTTACTATATGCAAAGCACAAGAATTGCGTCCATTCACGTGGGATGCTAAAATTGGCAATGCATGTAAGTAGAGCAGATCTCTATGCATTGGAAACCAGTCACGGAGAAGTAATCGTAGGTAAAGGCAGTGACGCGAGTTTGACGGTGCCATATAATAGGTGGTTGTTCAAACACTGCATCTGCTGAACTTTTGGAATTTCCATGTCAGACCGTGGCACGTGTATACTAAGGCTAGATGAAATACGACAAAACTTCCAACCAGCAGGAGAAATGTGGTCGCAAACATGCAATTGACTCTCGAGGTGAGCGCAGACTGTTTTCGCATCATTACAAGGAATCGCAAGGCTACTGTGGATCAGATAGTGTCGGAATTGAATGGAACAAGTCCACAAGATTATCTGTCGTACCATGGAAAAAAGGTTATAGCAGGTGACGTCCACATCTCCCCTTGTTGACTGCAATGCATGAAAAGATCACGCTGCAGTTTGCTTAGGCCAATCACAAATGGAGTGTGGAGGACTGGAAACACGTCATCTGCCTGATAAATCATGGTTTCAACTCTATCACGCCAATGGGAGGTTGCGTGTGTGTGTGGTGTAAACCACACGAAGCAATGGACCCAAGTTGCCATACAGGCAGAAGGAGGAGGTGTAAAAGTTTGGGGTGCGTTGCGTTTATATAGGCTTTCTTGGGGCTCCTCGTACCTGGTAACACCTCCGTCACCAGCACAAGGTTCCGACATAACAATTCTCTTTCTACACCATGACACCATCTTTCAACAGGACAATGCCAGACGGCATACTTCCCAAATGGCGACCAGTTGGCTCCAGAAGCATTCAAGTGAGTTTACCACACTCGAATAGCCCCCCCTCGATTGCCGGATCTCAACCCCATTGAGAATTTGTGAGACGAATTGGAAAGATCTGTTCGAGACAGCCAATCCCCACCGGCAACTTTGGGATGTTCTACGACAGGCAATACTCGCTTCATGGGCAACAATACCACCTCCGTATTTTCAACACTTCGTGGAGTCCTCATTAAGAAGTCTAGCTGCTATTGTGAGGCCAAAAGGTGAAGCAATAGGTTATTAGGTAGGTGTATGTATTAAATTGTCATTTCAGTGTATTTAGTTTCTTTATTGCACTACATTTTATGCACGTTATTAAATTTAAATGTCATTATGTTTATAAAAAATGAATAGGTTCATTTAAAATAAACTTTTATAATGACGATCATAACTTTCACCTTATCAGTGGATTTATTATTTTCATTCTGCATTTCATACCTGAAAATTTTATACAACTCTAAAAGGGATTGATGGTTGGACGGGTTCTAATTCAATAGTAATGGCAAGTCACACTTTTGCCCACTAACATCCTATAAAATTTATACAATAATCCGCTATAATTGCCCCTGGAAATGTCTTTTAGACTTCTAAAAACTGAGTTTGGCGAATACATTTCTTAAAAGAAGGGAAGGTACTCCCCTACACAAAGGACGGATATAACCTAGAAGCTCAATGAGACTTCTCATGGTTTCTCATATAATATAGAGACACATAGACGAACACACAACCATACCATTCTAGGACTCGAATTCAGATCGGGGCAGCTGCAGTGTCATCGCAAGCTAACGCGATACCACTACGCCACCTAAGAGCCGACTGATTTTGATACACCCCAAACCGGGAAGAAAATGTGATCTCGAATTTTTTGTACACCTGTGAATGTTATGCTATCACTGGTAAAAATGAAATGAGTTGAATATAAAAATGAATAAAGACATAACGATGTAGAACTCCTAATTCTTAAGACTATCCAGTAAATCCCCTTAATTCATCCACGCATGAACTTGAGTTTCCTTTTTGATGAGCTCGCATTTTAATCGGGTGTGTAGCAAAAAGTGGTGTACAGGATTAAAACAATCCAACTATTTTTTTTCAGGAGTGTAAAACTGACAGTATCAATGAGAACTATCTACTGAGTATTTCATTAACTAGTAGATCTATATTTTTACTCAAATCTTCGTTTTAAATTTACGGATTGCAAAAAACTTTGGCACCAACGGATGTACCTCACCACGAATGTTTAAAAACAACACCTGCTGGAAATGACTCCTACGGGCAGGTACACGATTCTATGCGTTGGCATAGATAGTGAAGATACTTCCCCCAGAAGAAAAAAAACTGAACGGATTTAAATCTAGACAGTTACACACCTTTGAAGATTACCTCATCTTCAAAGATATTTCGATTTTCGATATGCCTTCATTTAACCTGTGGAATACTAACCGTACTCCTTGAAATATCACTTATTCTGACTTAGAGATAAGATGACACCAAACTTTATTGCAATTCGTAAATTAATAACCTAGTTTTAGGTGACAATATGAGAAGACCAGAGAATGAAACAATCTCTATATACTGTGTAGCAAACTATAATACCAAAATATATTTTCTACTAAAGGACTGCTCAAAAAGACTCGTAAAAACTGTTAATGACTATGCTTGAACTTTTATTAATAGAAATTGTTCTCCAGCATTACCAAAATGTTTACTTCGAGTATCAGTTACTTTGAAGTTCTTAATTGGCAGTATTTGTCATATTTCCAGCAATTGATCAAATTCTTTAAAACTGTTTTAAATCCTTTTAATTCATATGTTGAACATTACATTTTATACAGAAATTTTACACAAGTATATTAATGACATTCTTGGACTTGGCACTAACACAAATAATCACAGGAACTTTTAAGAGCATTTTATTACATTTTGTAAGTTTAACTTTACACTTATAAATTGCTGAAAGATCTTGATAAATGCAATCGATTCACTGTACTCTTATAAACATGCTCAGGTCATTGGAGCGACTAAATCACTGGTCAAATCATATCAAAATACAATTATGCCCTATTTTCTCGAATGAAGGACGTTTTACAATTTTCACAATGGAAATTATTTCAAAGAATTAATTCAGAACTTGAGTAAACGAAAATCTATAAGGAAAACCAGAATTAAATGTGATCAAACAAAACCCCCAAAAATATCGTTGTCATTAAACAGCAAGGACAAATATTCAATATCTGGTTAGCTCTTGATATTTAGAAATTGTGCAGTGAATCTTGATATTCTAGGATAATGGAAGGAAAAGATAATGCAAAAAAGAAAATGATATTTTGTGTGTTAATAAGTATAGAGGGTTGGGTTGTTTTACCTCTGAGAGGCACTTTTTTGCACACCATGGGCTAAATGGCCAGGTCACATGGACACAGAAGGCTCAGAGAAGGTTGGGGGGAAGGGACCCACTGGAACAGCTGTTGGGAGACAAATGGTAGCCTCCCGTCAAGGCCATCCAATGTGTTCTTTAACGTTCACAGGGTAAAATAAGTGTAGAGGGAAAAATGTTATTGGCCAGTTGGGTCCGAACCCACGACCTTCTAATAACTTGTCAAGCACTCTGACCACTGAACATAAGGCAGCGTCCGTCGGATGGGGTGTTAAGCTGTGGCCCCGTGTGCAGGAGAGGGCCATCCCCTGTGCACGTTAAAAAACACGCTGGATGGCCTTGACGGGAGGCTACAATCTGTCTTCTAACAGCTGTCCAGTGGGTTCCTCCACCCAACCTTCTCTGAGGAGTCGGGGGTCCTTTTGGCCTGGCCATTTAGCCCATTGTGTGCAAAAAAAGTGCCTGCTCAGAGTTAAAACAACCCAACCGATGATCAAGATCTACTCTGTTGGTGGATTGAAGCATTATACCATGGAGTTAATCATTGGAAATCTATCTGATTTTAATAGAATGCACTTCCCAGATTAGTGCACACGGACAGCCCCATTAAACGCCAAAAGGCATGTTATTTTTTTTAGACAAAGTGCATTTAATCAATATCGTCCCTTTTATTTGTGTTTCTAAAAAAAGTTGAGAAAGGTATTTCTACAGTAAATACATTAGAAAGCTGTACAAAACGTATAACTGAACTAAATTCAAATAACGATTTAGATAATCAAAGATTATTATTTCTTTTTTGTTTCTGAGATTTTTTTTTTTGATAGCTGGTACAAACCTGATAAAATAAAACCGAAGCAAAACATTGATACTGGAAATACTAATCCAGATGGCCTTCATCTAAAGATATTTTTATTGCTAATGATTCTTTGCCTTCATAAGTAAGCACTTATATTCGATAAGTCGTTTAATATTAATTCGGCATACTTATTAAAATTGAAAATATTTACAACGAAACAAAATTACTACCTTGTTTTGCGAGTTTTAATGATGGCATTGCGGTGTTTTTGCCATTAGCAATAGTAATATTGGCTGCTAAGGAATTCAACTAGCGACTAGCTTCTTTTATATTTTTTCAGCCCTAAGGTACTCTATTAAATCGACATAGCGTAGTTGGTGGTAATCGATATAATGAAGCAAACAGTACAGTTTATACTGGGCATTATTAGTCCACGCCAATGCTTTAAGAAAATAAATCTCGTTTATCATCAGGTTATGTAAAGCTGTTTACGACTAACCCGAGACTAACTGTTCTTATTATTTTGGTATCGAGGAGGGAGTATAAAATGATGAATCGCTCGATGGAACACAGTGAAGTTAATTGGTTGAAGTCTTTACATAACTGTTTACGAGATCAGAAAAAAAAGTAAAATAAATGATATCTTTTACTCCTCTAGAACTTTGTTTCTATTTCAATGCTAAAACCCTACTACAGATTACGTGTATATGCACTGGTTTCCATAAATTAAGGAAAATCCTTATGTTAACCCTTTCAGGACCATAAGGTTTCTAAGAGTAAATATTAGTATGTAACTGTTTATTTTAGTTTGTTTAGACGTAAAATAAATAAAAATCATAAGAAAAATACATAACAATGTGTAGTTTTTTTGGAATTTTATGGGAAATATTTTTCCCAATGGACTATAAAGGTAACACAAATTATAGTTAGGCTTATTATGCAATGTCTTTTATTTATTGGTTTATTATAACAAAATGTTAACTAATACAAAATTATGAAATAAAATTACTATACAAAATGATGTGCTAATTATGATATTCTGCGAAGCAATTTCTTTTGGTAGTGAGGCAAAGATGGACATTGCACATAGTACATATATTATGCGTCCTGACAGTTCTGTTTTTTTTTTCTAAACGTTCCCGTTTACGTAACTGCGTTCGGCATACGTTCTATTTTGACATTCTGTATAAAAAATGCAGATAAGGTTATAATTAAATACGACAATCACCAATTTTAAAATGGGAAAAATGTTTCCCTTAGTCGTGAAAGGGTTAAGTCAATGGGAAGCTAACGTCAAAGCTCTATAACTTCTAAAATAAGTTTTTCTGTTTTGAGAAATGTGATTGCAGATAAAGATTTCAATCAAATAAATCAATATCTGGATTTTCAACAATATTCATTATTTAATGAGTTATGGAAGTTTGAATATTTAGAGATAACAATGCCAGCCACAAAATTTGCCTTCAGAAGTTAATTAAAACTTAGTAATAAGTATTATATCAAAATGTTTAATAAGTTTGTATTTTAGAACTTTGTGTAAAGAATTC